>JAAALK010000082.1:61933982-62533982 GCA_019279435.1 Zizania palustris
AATTGTTATTGAGTTATCTCATGTATGTCATCAAGCCGTGTGACACGTCCATTCCTATCAACAACTTCTTTCTCGTGTTGCTGACAGGGAATGGGCGTGCTCACGGTTCCATGGCAGCCATGAACATTTTGAAAAGCTACACAAATATGCTGAGGCCTAAACAACACTGTGACCAGTTTACTACCGCTATTATTTCTAAGGCTACTATATACTAATCCTCAAGTTCATGCATCTGGCTGAAGGCCAACATTAGATTCTGCAATTTCTTTTAGAGGCCTATGATGCAAATTGTTATTTAGTTATCTCATGTATGTCATCAAGCCATGGGACACATCCATTCCTATCAACAACTTCTTTCTCGTGTTGCTGACAGGGAATGGATGTGCTCATGGTTCCATGGCAGCCATGAACATTTTGAAAAGCTACACAAAATATGCTGAGGCCTAAACAACACTGTGACCAGTTTACTACCGCTATTATTTCTAAGGCTACTATATACTAATCCTCAAGTTCATGCATCTGGCTGAAGGCCAACATTAGATTCTGCAATTCCTTTTAGGGGCCTATGATGCAAATTGTTATTGAGTTATCTCATGTATGTCATCAAGCCATGAGACACGTCCATTCCTATCAACAACTTCTTTCTCATGTTGCTGACAGGGAATGGATGTGTTCATGGTTCCATGGCAGCCATGAACATTTTGAAAAGCTACACAAAATATGCTGAGGCCTCAACAACATTGTGTTCAGTTTACTACTGCTATTATTTCTAAGGCTACTATATACTAATCCTCAAGTTCATGCATCCGGTTGAAGACCAACATTAGATTCTGCAATTCCTTTTAGAGGCCTATGATGCAAATTGTTATTTAGTTATCTCATGTATGTCATCAAACCATGTGACACATCCATTCCTATCAACAACTTCTTTCTCGTGTTGCTGACAGGGAATGGATGTGCTCATGGTTCCATGGCAGCCATGAACATTTGAAAAGCTACACAAATATGCTGAGGCCTAAACAACACTGTGACTAGTTTACTACCGCTATTATTTCTAAGGCTACTATATACTAATCCTCAAGTTCATGCATCTGGCTGAAGGCCAACATTAGATTCTGCAATTCCTTTTAGGGGCCTATGATGCAAATTGTTATTGAGTTATCTCATGTATGTCATCAAACCATGTGACACGTCCATTCCTATCAACAACTTCTTTCTCGTGTTGCTGACAGGGAATGGGCGGTGAACATGGTTCCATGGCAGACATGAACATTTTGAAAAACAACACAAAATATGCTGAGGCCTCAACAACACTAGAGAGAGAAAACAACACAACATCCTAACTTTAGGATTAATATGACATCAGACCTTTTTTGCATAACCAAAATTCTGATACATTAGCATCTTCATATGAATAGTTTATCTATGGCGGAAGAAGGACGTTCCATCGAGGAGCTCATCTACGAGTCTCCCGCAAAAACAAATAAAGAGGGTTCATCTGAAGGATCCTCCGATAGCGAATCTTCGTACCACTCTCCGGAGAATGAACATCCAATGGAGCCTAGGAAGAAGAGAACGAGAGAAGACGCCGATGAGGATTACATTCCTGAAGCTCAAGCGGAGGTAATTATTACGTTAGTAACAAGTCAGAGCAGCTTCTAACCGAGGATTACATTCCTGAAGCTCACATTGTCTATCATCGTAGGATCGTCCAAAGCGAGGAAGCAAGCGTCGATTATTCCAAGTCGAGAAAAGAACAACTATTGTCCCAGCTATTGAGTCAGCTGAGCGAACAGATGTTGAGCCCGCTGCCACAACATCGTCTGCAAATGCGAAGAGGAGAGGGAAACGGGAGAAGAACAAGCTACATACAGCTATCTATGAGGTTGAAGAAGTGCATGTTGATGGGGCTCCAAAGAAGCCAAAAGAAATCACAGCGAAGTGGCGTAACGACTGTGGATGTCTCGCCAGGGAGCGATGTAAGATAGTTTGGAAAAATTGGAAGACTGTCCCTGAAGCTACAAAGAACGAATTGTGGCAGCATATAAAAGCGCATTATAAATTCCCGGAAGACCGCTTAGAAGACGCTAAAGCTGCCACATTGAAGACTATCGGGAAGGCTCTCCGTACATTTAGGACTAAACTGAACACACAATACCTTCAGAAAGATGAGTCGCCCCTCAACGACTACGGCTTTATAACGCCAAATGAATGGAATGAATTCAAAATGCAGCATTGCTCCGAAGAAGCCAAACAAGAGAGCATAATGTTCAAAGAACTTAATAAGAAGAATAAGTTCCCCCATAAACTTGGGCCAGGTGGATATAAGGCTAAGGAGGATGAGTGGAGTAAAAAGGAGGAGGAGGACCGTGCGGCTGGGTTACCTGAACAGTTTTCAGGTGCTGATCAGCGCACTAAGAGATGGCTCCTAGGTCGAGCTAAAAAAACACCCGAGGGCCAATATATGCTCTCCGACTCACGGACTAGTGAAGTATTCCAGAAAGCACAGGAAATCGCTGAGTTGGAGAAGACTGGAAAGTTCAAGCCCGAGGGATGTAATGACCAGCTTACATCTGCTCTCGGAAACGAGGAACATCGAGGGCGCACCCGAGGTGTCTCTTCTATAGCACCCTGGAAAAATACTTTCAAGAAACAGGAGGGTGCCACATACAAGAAGCGTCAAGCACGCACAGACGACGCCGCAGAGCGCCGTGCAGAGTGGGAGCGACACTTTTTTGAATTTATTAACGAGAATCCAAACATAATGCAGGTTGCAGCTGGACAAATAATTGTGCCAGAGGTACGACTCGACGTACCAAGCAGTGTTGGCTCAGTACAAGACAAATTTCCTGTAAATTATATTAAAGAGGACACACCCTGCAACCTGCATGTACCGATAGGGCGCAAAGGGCATTCCCAAGAGGTTGCACGAGGCATTGCTATGCCTGGGGATTTATTTCACAATCGGCCTATTCCTGCTGACTATACCAAGGTTCAGGTCAATGAGATCACCAACGACAGATTTATTAATGAACCCTTGGATCTTCCAATGCCTGATGAGGGGATTGAGACAATCGGAGATGCTCTAAATAACTTTGTCCTATGGGCGAGCCGAGATATCAAATTACTGCAGACAAGTTCTCAGAGTAAATCACCTATTGTCTCATCACAATCCCCCACATATCTTTCATCTCAGGATGTGCAAAATATAGGATCATTATCACCTGTTGATGAGCGTGAAATAGAGGAAAAGGCAGAGGAAGAGCCAGTGCCCAATAAAGTGGCAGAAGTGATAGAATCGAAAGTGACTTCTGATCCTCAAGTGACAAAGCTAGTGCCAGTGCTTGAGCCCACTGATGAGCCCAACACAAATGTGCTAGAGCCAGATCAAATGCCAGTGCTAGTTCCGACTGAGCCTCAAGTGCCAGTTCCGGCTGATCCTCAAGTGCCAGTGCTAGTTGCTGCCGAGCCTGAAAAACAAGATGCATGCCCGAAGCCAACAATCCACAAGATAACTGTTCAAGCTGGGCAGTGTTCTGCGCTGAAATCTGAAATGCATAAATTTTTTAATACTTTGGGGCAAACACGTTCTATGCCCGAAGCGGCTCCCATAAAGGCTCCAGTACAAAAGCATGCGGGCTCACTTTCTATTGATAAGAGGACCTACGGAGACGAGGATTATATCGAATACGAACCAGGCAAACCATTATTACCCCAAGGAGTACTTAATTGTATGCCTTGGACGATGAAAACATTTCATGACTGGTACCTCGAAGCGTCTTCGTTAGGTGTAACACAAATAGAACTGACGGTTCCACAAGAAATATTCAACTGCCCAGAGTTTAAGCTTGCACTATTTTTCGACGACTTCCATCGGATGTTTCGTCTGAAGCGAACCGACATCACAAGCATGATGCTCTGGTGCATGTAAGTACTTTATACTTTGTCAATACAAAGAAAAAATAAATAATGTCTTATATTGACTATTGTTTTATAACATATGCAGTTGTAATTCACGCGGTGACGAGTCTAAATTGTATGGGTACCTAAACCCGTCATTAATAAGCCAAAGTGCGCTGAACCCGACACTAAACCAGAATGATAGCAAGTACTGGACTGCGGGTAAGAAAAAATTTCAAAGAAAGATGTTCAATAAAGACGAAGACAAACTTAAGAAGAACAAAAGGAGTTGTGCCGCGTTGTATATTGCGCGGTGCATGTATCAATGGAAGGACAGAGAAATTATATGTGGGGCATATAACTTTAAGTAAGTATACCCACTATATCCACTTAAACACGTTTTATCGATTATGAAACTAACATAATCATATATTACTTCTTTCGATAGTGATCATTGGATTGCACTTCTGATATACCCAAAAAGCTCAAGGGTTTATGTGCTCGACTCGCTCGACAAACCCAAAAAAGAATATCAAGATATATTAAATGTTATTCAGAGTGCACATAGATACTACGTGGAAAAGTTAGGTGGCCCACATGATCCACAGAGGCCGAAAGAAATGCTTATCAGAACCAACTTTCCGGTAATATTATATTTTTAAATTTGTTAATTCAATTGATAAAGCCAAACTATATATCGTTCTAACTTTGTCTATTTTGAAGTGTCACAAACAATCTCTTGGTTTCGTGCATTGTGGCTACTATACTTGTGATTTCTTGAGCAATAACTTAGGAAAGTTTGGGCGGACAGTATCTGAGGATACTAAAGAAGTAAGTTGATTTCTTGTGTGTTAATCTAATATAACTTGCAGCGTATGTACTTATATTTTACGTATGCATGCGTCAGGTCCATCAACCGTTGCCGAGAAGAGCCAACTCTCTGAATCACAAATGTACGAAATCGTATCAAGGATGTGCCGCTTCACGATGCATGAGATTCTTCATGAGCTTGGAGTATTTTTCGATCCTGAGAGTGAAGTGGCCAAGCATCCAACTTTGTATGATTGGGCCGGAAGAATGAAAAGGCGAACCAATTAAGATATGAGTTAGCCTTCCAAGAAAACATAAACCGCATGAACATGTATTTGTGAAACAATGAATTGTGTTGATGGATGGTTATTGCGAAACAAAAACCGGAAGAATGTAAACATTGTGAATTTTTGAAAATTGATGAGATTGATGGTTGTTGTGTTGATGTGTTGTTGTTGTGGATGTGTATGTGGATATGTGGATGTTTTGCTGCTGTGTATGTGGATATGTGGATATGTGGATATGTGGATGTTTTGCTGCTGTGTATGTGGATGGCTGTGTGAAGCATATAATTTCTGTGTTTTGGTTTGTGGGATCACAGCATTCTGTGTTATGGCTTATACACAGCAGTGGCGGGCAGATGAGGTAGCTTGCCCGTTACTGCTGTTGACACAGTGGTGGCGGGCGTGCTGACATCATCTGCCCGCCACTGCTATTGATAACGGCAGTGGCGGGCAGATGAGGTCAGCGCGCCCGCCACTGCTGTTGACATAGTGGTGGCGGGCGTGCTGACATCATCTGCCCGCCACTGCTATTGATAACGGCAGTGGCGGGCAGATGATGTCAGCACGCCCGCCACTGCTGTTAACACAGCGGTGGCGGGCGCTCTGACCGCCACTGCCAACCAGCGATAGCAGTGGCGTTAGAGCAGTGGCGGACTGGATGCCCGCCACTATAGGTCGATTTTGCCCGCCACTATACCACTTGAAACTTTTTCTACAATAAATATTAAATATATTTTATCCCATGTAAGAATTTTTTATTTGTTTGGGTCAGTTTACTATTTTTAATTCATTAAGTGTGTTTCTAACATAAAAATTGAAATAGGCCAAATTTGAATTACAAGTGCATGAAATAATGAACCAAAATTTATAAAAATATATATATTTTTAGGTCTTACCCACTAAACTGAAAGAATTTTTAAAAAATCAAATGAAATCTGAAAAATACGAGACATATCATGGTGTTATGATATGATAGGTATATATTATTATAAAAAAATAAAATGTTTTGAAAATTTTATCATATAGGATGTTAAGAAAATCGAACATTCTCAGTGGATGGATTAGGATTTAAAAGAGGAATGAGTTGGGTTTGATAATAAATTGATGGTTAAATCTTCATTTGAAATTGGAACTTTTTCTATAATGAAGATACATCATAGCTTTATCCCATCAAAATTTTATATTTTTCAAGGTCAGTTAGCTATTTTTAATTTATTAATTGTATTTCTAGTATATAAATCAAAACATGTCAAATTTTAACTACAAGTGCATGGAATAATGAACTATATTATCCAAAAAAATCATATTCATGTTTTTGAGTTTATTTTTAGTCCTTACACACTATTTTTTTCACAAATTTTGTCAAGGAAAAGAATGAAAAACAAATTTGAAAAAAATAAAAAAATATTTGCCAAATGTCAAATTTAAGAAACTCGGCAAACAATAAGTGTTTGTCAAGTGCAAACACTCCTTTAAACACTCCACTCCCTCGCTCTTCCCTCCTCATTTCCTCCTACCTCCTCAATTCCCTGACCACCACTGTGTCGCCACCCCAGCACTACGTCGTCGTGTCACATTATCACCCCACTACGGCGCCACGCCACACCCCGCCCCACACCGCCGTGGCGCTGCACCCTATCACCTTGTGGCGCCCCGTCCTGTGGTGCCCCACCTCGCCTTCCCGTGGTGCCACGCCACGTCATGCCCCGCTCTAGCCTAATGTCGCGTCGTCGCCACACTGCACCACGCCCACCAAGTGTACGATGAAATTGTGTTGTGTCCGCATCCCATTTTTTTATTTTTGGTTTTCCTCGGTAAACACCTAAAAACGTTCGTTTACATTTTTAGCGTTGTTTCACCGCTTTTTTCACTGAGTGTCACATTTAACATTCAGCAAGCAATTGTTCACCGAGGTAATTTTTGTCGAGTGTTCTTCGTCGAATGTCACTCGTCGAACTCTTCGCCGATTGCCACTCATCGAACCCTTCACCGATTGCAAAAGGGGTTTCACCGAGTGTCCGTGATACTTGGCGAGAAGAATAGTTTTCTTGTAGTGTCTGTCTATTTGGTGTAGCTTTAGATATAATATTTTAGATTTTTAACTAGTCAAATCTAATTAAAAATCTTGGATTTAAAACTGTAGGTCAATTGAATTATTCAGCTAAATCATATGATTTTTTATTTTAGATTAAATTTTAAAGTTTAAATCGTAGATCTAACATTAATTTTAAAGCCGGAGCTATAACAAAAGACCTTTGTCTAATCTCTATACATATATCTCAACCTTTTCTTGCTTTCTTTTTCTTACTTTTTTATTTCCTTCATTGGAAAAAAATATGATATGCAAGAATCGTGCTACTCCAGAAAGGAAGCTAGCGATCGATCTTCACCAAAAAAAAAAAGTGTACATGAATAATGCATGTGTGAAGAGACGTTGGCCATATCTGAAACGACCATCATGTATACATGATGTTAATAGATTACCAATCAACTGATATATACAGTACCTGATAGCTAGCAGCTCTATCTCTTTTACACTAGTATTCTTTTCCCTCTTTTGAGATGATTGAACTGGCACTTTCAGGGATTACACCGTCACCCGATGGATCACAATTTCAGAATTAATTCGAGATTAAAAGGACGAAATTATATTGAGCAGTATTATTCGAGCCTATTAAACGGCAAGTACGTAGTACAGACCATGAACAGTTTCAAGAAGGCAAGAACTATATATTCATAGGAGGTGGGTTAAGTTCAACCTAGCTAGTTGCTAGCTAGGTTTACATGAGTTAACTGAAAAATGCTGAGACTTGAGAGCAACTTCTGAATTGATGCATTCCCTGGGCATTAATTGCTGGAAGAATTAAACTGATTATCTGTTTCTCTGAAAGACTCGATCCTTCTGCTCCTTGCCTGCAGGCTAGGCTTCAGAAATACATATATATGCAATTAATGTGAGATCAGGTCAATCTTATGGTGAAGGGTGAAAACCTAAAACATATACTCTTATGAAAACATTTGTAGCACTCCCTGCAGCTGGCTGCATGTAACCTGAAGATGATCAGTATATGTTCTTCTCTGCAGAAAAACGTAGTCAGAAATTGATCAAGGAGATGCAAGGCTAGCATGAGTGATGAGAGCAACTCAGGCTAGCCAAGGAGACTGCCCATGAACCATTACAAGGCTCACTGCTGACCCTTGCACAAGGACACACAGGCAAGTCATCCTTGGCTACCAGAGCTACACCCTCATCTCCATGTCAGCCTTGCTCTCTTGCTTCCACTAGGCATTCTCTCTTCTAGCTAGCTCATTGCAGTTGCCTGCTGGTTCATGGCAGTGAGTTGCTTCAGGAGCTACTTATAGGCAGCTTGCAGGGCAGGAGAGCCCATCTTTTGCGTCCAAATAGAATCTTTCTTCATGATAATCTTTATGCGGAGAACATATTCGAGATAAATGTCAACCCATGTAGATAGACACTGGCTGCTGGCTGGTCTCAGTCTGATCTCCCAGCCAAGCTAGTGGCACAAGCTGATAACTCTCAGCCCCCAGCTAGCAAATGCAAGAGAGATGCATGCATCATGCATGCATGGTGAGCACTAAACACAGCAGATCACAGACCACAGCTAGCTAGTGGCATCAATATAGCAGGTTTTGTTTCCTAAGATCTATGATCTATCTCTGTGGGCATTTGGCAGCTAACATTGACAAATCCAAAAGCAACACACTACACTCAGGATTCAGAGACTACTAAGAGTGTGTTTGGTAAGGTTTCAGATTCTTTGTCTCGTAAAACTAAAATCAAGCCAAATATTTTTCCTAAGAGTGGATTCCACTAAGAGCGCTTAAAAAAATAAATTGAAGTGATGAAGCAGGGTCTAGTCTGCTTTAAGTGCTCAACTCTAGCTTCAGCGTGGATTTCAGGTTGTACTAATTCTCTTCCTCTTATGAATACTCCTCTAGGCCTCACTTACATTTTCTTGATAGTTGTTGGGCCTCACTTGTAATTATGGGCTTCCATTGTACAGTCCATCACAGCTAGGCCCAACCCCAGACATGCATACATATATGCTCAAAGTCTGAAGTCTCTGAACTGTTCACTTCTGATGAAAATTCTCCCTGAACTCTGAACAATCGACTGTACTGTATTGCCTGACTTTTCACGGAGCTTTTAGAAATTACAGTTATTATTAGAATCTTTTAACTCTGTTTAGATTTTTTTTCAATTATAAAACTTAGTAGCTAGCTTAGCGCAGGATTTAGAAATGAACAAATATTATTAGACAGATACTTGCCGTTTCTCGGAATCTTAAGCTCCATGAACCGCTCAAAAGATGATATTTTTTTATAATTTTGGGTGAGGTAAGATCTGAAAGCTGATTAATTAACTCGGATCCGGACACCAAGCAGACGATTCTGGACACCCTCTTCCAACTGTCACGGCATCGTATCTTTAACTAATTTAACCATACGGGATTATATTACTTTAACAACACTCAGCTCCTTGCTAGCTAGGGCTACAAAAAGAAGAAGCTAAAGTACGGGGATTAATATAATACACGTACGTTAATCATGGCACTTACTCCACTGGCCGGCCCAGCCATGATTAATTTAATCGCAGCTTGCTAATTATTCAACCAACGTGCAGAAGTTTTGGTATGGTTTAATTTGCTGGTCCAAGATTTCGCCGGAATTCATTAAATTAAATATTCCAAATTCACGGGCAGCCGTAATGGCGTGGATTTTTTTAAATAATATTTTTAAAAAGAAAATTTCAAATTTGTACGGTGATTTTGAAAAATTGCAGAAGTGGGTACCAGCCTGACTCCCTGCCAGCTGGAGCTTACTACTACTTTTACAATTTTTCAAAATTGCCATATAGATTTGAAATTTTCTTTAAAAAATTATTTTAGGAAAAAATTCTAATGGCGTCACGAGTGACCTCAATATTCCAAAAGTCGCGATATATATAATTACGTACCGTATTATTTGTTAGTATTTCGGTATTTTTGTTTGAAAAAAATTGCTGCTATAATTACTATTTTTTAGAAATAATTATATTATATATATATCCATTCTCAGTTTAGATAGGACGCTGCACATGGGCCCGTGTGTGCTTCTCTCTTGCATACTTATTAGTTTGTGACTAAGAGTAGTTATATTTTAATCAATAATTTTATACTAATATTATAGTCAATAATTCTAACTATGGGATATTAGAGTAATAATTTAGATAATAGTTCAAACGTTATAATATTTATACTATATTTATTTGATTTCTAAAATATACTCTTGGTAAAACATATTTTCTTTAACAGAATGGGTATTGTGTCACTTTAGGGCAGGTTTAGAGGCCACCATTCCACCAATCCCGGCTCAATTCACATGATATGGATTGGGATTTGAGTTTAAACCATGGCTCATCCACATGAATTGAACTAGAATTTTAATTTAAAATCTCGCCTCATCTACATGAATTAGGTTAGAATTTTAATTTAAAATCACAGCTCATTCACGTGGATTGCGTTTGATTTGGTTGTTTTCAAACATGGCCTTAAGGGGATACGGATGCACTGCTTGTATATTGTATATTGGTAGTTTTTTTTTGTAAGAAAACAAAAAATAATTAGATAATGGGTCTATGGACAGCACATGTTGGGGCAAGGAGAATACTCTGCCTATTCTTTAATAAGTTTGTTTTAAATTTACATATATGAATTAAAAAATCGACTCAAGTGGTTGTATTGCTACTTATTTAATCTTGTCATTGAAAAAATATACTTTTTATTTATAAGAAGATCAGTATTTATTTATTGATAAGAAAAAATAAAGAAGAAAATATATAGATGTTATAAAACAATTTATATTTGAAAAAAAATTGAAGGCTAAAACAACCTACGGAAGGAATCGATGGGAGTATTCAATCCAGCAAGTACTTTTGAATTTTGGTTGAATATATATATATATATAATTGTATATATAGTCATGTAAAAAATTAAAAGCACGGAACACCCGACAAAAAATAACAAAGAAAAGTAAGGAAAATAACAAAAACTGAACAGTCATATAGCATCAAATTTATGTTTGAATATCTGTATCATGTTTTCTTGTACTCTATTGTGCTGACATGCTGTTTTGGTGAGATTTTGGTCTAATGCAAACGTGGAATTCAAGGTTTAATTCTCTATCTACGAATAACTTTCAAACCACATTTAGTTTTAGACTTCAAGAAATTTGTACTTCAATTGCATTTGTAGCTCACATTGGACCGGAACATTGCTGACTTTGAGCCTTAGGTAGTCTTATAAAAATCTTAGATGATGTCTTATTTTACAATGTTAACAAATATTATATCTAGAAAATATATTCCCAATCCTAATTTTTTTAGTATGTATCTACAATAATTTTTTTATATTACTTTTTTTCTCCGTCTCTCATCCAATCACTTCCATCCATGTCCTAGATATGGTGAAGACATGATTTCTTCAAGTTTTATTCTCTCTTATTTAACTTTATTGTCATATTATATTTTTTTCAACATAACAACCTAATAAATAATTAAGACACTATCTTATATGGAGGGTTGGAAATACCATTGTGGCGGGCGATTTCTAACTATAAAAGCACACTCTTTCTTCTCAAGAATGGCACATATATATCTTGACCAAAAGTTCATTAAAGGGTGGTCCATAAACCAGAATCTCTTGTTGCACGAGGTCAAATCACATGTGTTTGATACAAAATCTTCCATGGTATATATATATAGGGTTGTGATCAAAAGTCAGAAGACACTTTAAACTTTTGAAAATAGTAGAGTATGGTTTTGCATTTGAGAGAGTGATCGAAGAACAAGGGACCATCAAATCAATTCCTAGGTATGGCCCAATCCTCTTGGACATGTCTTGTGCAAATAAATAATGGGAAATCTAGTGCCATACCTCTTGGTTCGAATGGCATCTTTTGGACAACGATAGCTTCCAAATTCCAATGGCTGTTTTGAGAGTTTGAACATGCAAATTATCAAAAATTAATTAATTATCCATGTTTATCCATAAAAACTAATCAAAGTGGAATTAATGACTACATGTGAACCACAGACTAGAAAAGGTAGATGGGCATTCAATTCGGTCATCAACCATGGAGGCAAAAGAATTAAGACATGTTTGATACAACTCTAACTCTGAGATTCATATTAAGTATAGGGTTTGTATAATATAATAAAGAAAATGGTACAAATTACTACTCTAAACTATCGTGAAAATTTAAATAACCCAATAAACTATGAATACCATTTAAGCAACCCCACAAACTTTCAAACCCAGTTCTTTATTGAACTTTTCATACGGTGTCCCTGAAGTAGACGACAGTTTCACTAATGTGGACAATAAAACGATGGAGTACATAGGAGTACTTCTAAAGTGTTTGGATGTCGATCAATCTAAGGTGTCTACGGGAGAAGTTCATGAGGGGCTTTGGGTCACTCATCAGTCGGCCCAGAAAATGAGTTGGATGCTCAAAAGAGCGGGTTTTTATTGGCCGACTACGACTGAGGATTGTTTTAAGTATTATAGAGGGTGTGAAGCATGTCAAAAGTTTGGTAATATTCAATTGGCTCCTGCGTCGCTACTTAACCCTATTATCAAACCATGGCCGATCTGAGGTTGGGGTTTAGACTTCATCAGCCAAATTCATCCTCCCTCTTCAAAAGGGCATCGGTTCATGTAGATGGCAACTGATTACTTCACCAAATGGACCGAGGTCGTGCCTCTCAAGAACATGACTCACAACGAGGTAACTAATTTCATCTTGAAGCACATTATAAATAGATTCGGTATTCCTCAAACTCTCACTACAGATCAATGTACTTCATTTATTGCTAAAGAAGTGGGAGACTTTGCCGAATTTTATGGTATTAAGTTAATAAACTCTTCACCATACTATGCTCATGCCAACAGTCAGGCCGAGTCTAATAATAAAACTGTAATTAAGCTCATTAAGAAGAAAGTTGAAGAGTTCCCTAAAAGGTGGCATGAAGTGCTTTCTGAGGCACTATGGGCTTGTAGAGTTGCAAAGCACGTTGCTACTAAAGTTAGTCCATATGAGTTAGTGTATAGACAAGAAGCCATTCTACCAGTGGAGGTAGATCTTGGCTCTTTAAGATCTCTTAAGTAAGATGGCTTATCGGTCGATGAATATGAAACTCTTTTGTTGTAGGCTCTAACTACTCTCCTTTTATCTTTCTCTATAGATTCTAGAGCCCTTTTAGATAGCCGAAATCGCTCCAGGTAATACATACTTGTTAGAACTTCTACAAGGAAAGTAATTTCAAAGAGCTTTAAATGGTAGGTATTTAAAAAAGTACTTCCCAAGTGTGTGGCAAAGTGCTTAAAAGTGTCAAAAAGCCGATATGAAGTATATCGTTCTTAGCCCGTTGTGCTTTTAGCTCACTTAGTTTGCTAAAAGGCATGCGGGCATGTGTTGATAGCAAGAAATGGCATTAATGGTTGAAATTTTCAAAATATCAATTTTGGCAATTTTAGGCCGAAAATATACAAGTCCTGGTACGGGCCGAAACCCTAAAGCGTCGGAGGCCCACCTGCATGGGGCCTCAGGGGCCTTTTAGCGACCTGCTTCGTAGGCTGGCTTCGGCCCGAAGGCCCTTCGGCGGCCTGCTTTCCTAAAGCTTTGGCCCGAGGAGCATGCTTCGGCGGGCCTGCCGAAGGCACGCTTTGGGAAGGCTTCGGATAAGAAGTCTGATACATATTCTGGTTGTTTTATCTCTAATCTTGATTAAGCCGAATCTTATTAGATTAGAGTTAGAGATAAGAATATTAGCCCCTATAAATAAATGGGTGAGGTCGGTTCATAGGACCCCAACACAGATCAACTCTTCAAACCCTAGTTTGAACCGTACCTTTATTTTATTTCCGCATTAGATCATTACACCTTTATGCGTTTGCGCTGGAAGCCCTCCGTCGGCCATGTCGTAATTGTGGTAAGTCTTGTTGGTTCGCCTGTGAATCATCTGTTAATCTACATAACAAATTGCTATCACCTTGTTGGCTCGCTTGTGAACCATCCGTTAATCTACGTAACAGATTGCTACCCTTCATTTTGCATACTACAACATTTGGTAATTCGGTCTCCAGACCAAATTGACACTTGATCTTCGCTTTGCTGCAGGTTTTACGTTCGGAGCCCCTTCACCGAAGGTTTCCGAAGCTAGGAAGTTGGTTTCGAAGGCTACCAAAGCACCCTTCGGCGAGTCCTCGTTTCGTCCATCCGTGCCAGATTCATCGCGCTGTTGTCGGTCTGGTCAAAGTCCCTCGCACCGAAGCCACTTCTCATCGGAGTTGCTTCGCGCCGGAATCACGCCAGAACGCTTCGCACCGGACTTTGTCGCGCCAACGCTCCGCATCAGCCTACGTTGCACCGGCGCCCTGTGTTGGATTTTGTCGTGTCAGAGGCTTCGCACTGAACCCGTCATTCGGAGGTGATTTCGCGTCGCGGTCTGTTCAGAGCATGTCTTTGGCCAGATCGATTCGAACGCCGGAGGCTACCTTCGGCACACCCTTCGCACCAGACGCCGAAGTCCCTCTTCGGTGACCCTTCGAACGGTACTCTCCGAACCAGTCTGGCTCCGTTCGGCCGATTGGTTTATTTTATCTATATATTTCAGATAATTGGGTTATTTCTTTGTGATCTGATTATCTGACGACTCCAAATCCCTTGCCACTGTTAAGGGTAGTCGGAACACGACGTCAGTGTTGTGTTACGCTTAGGCTCATCCCTAAGTATCCATACGCTTTTGAATCGTCGAACCGGGCCAAGTGCGGGGGCACATTTTCGTGTCAACGGTAATTTAGACTGTTAGATAATAATAAATAAGATGATTCAAAAATATAAGGAATAAGTTTTAGAGAAACTGTCGTAGACATAAGCTGTATATTAATAAAATCTTTTAGACGCGTCTCCTATATTTCCTATAGGAGAGATATAGGTAATGCATTTTATGAAACTGCTGGAGTTGTTATCTTATGCACTTAAGATCTCTATCTAATTAATTCACGTGTGATTGTGTGCTCCGAGTGGCTCAACTTTTTCATTTCATTGAGGTCAACTCGTAGGTAATTAACTGGTGGTACACTTGATCTGTCCACTTAAATTCCGTGCCCTTTGACCGTAGTCACGAAGATCAAGAAACGAAACTTCATCATTCAATGTAACTTATTAAGGCATTGTTTGGATGATCTTGTTTATTTTTACAGACTAAGGCTTGTTTGGTTCCTTTAGGAATTAAATTAAACTTTAGTCTCTTCTTATTCATTTGGCTAAATTTTAGTCTCTTCATGTTTGGTTTTAGGGACTAAAGGTTATTAAAGCAGGTAAAAAAAGACCAAACTACCCTTAATAAATGTCTGCAAATAGTCTTTTTCCCATCCCAAGCAGCATTAATGAGGGGCAAATCATGTCAATAGTCTCTTTTAGTCCCTACCTCATGGGGACTAAATGGCTAAACTTTAGACACTAAAGTTTAGTCCCTTTTAGTTACCATGTTTGGCAATTTAGGGATTAAAAGGGAGTTTAGCAAGGTGGAACCAAACACCACCTAAAACTTCTTCTTGTTTAGATGTAGGGACTAAACATCATTTAATGAGGGGTTCATAAATGAAGATAGGGTGTGCATGACATTTTTAGTCCCAATAAAAAACATCCAAGAGACTAATAGATTAAACTTTAGGGACTAAAGTTTATTCCTAATAAGCAATCCTATTTAGATTTTAGAGACTAAATGAGACTAAACTTTAGTTTCTAAAAATAAGCGACCCCAATTCAAACGGCACCTAGCAAGTGATGTATAAAAAACAAAACTAAAGTAAATTAAAGCATATTTAGAAAGTATAATTAGCTAGGTATTTGATCGTATGCCTCGATCGCATGCATGCATGCACGTGCCAAGAACAGGCATGGTTACGCGAGCAACGACGGGTGGCTCGAAAAAAATTGCTCGTGGGTCACTTGCTTTCTACGGGAACACACGTGCCCATATTCATTTCTGTTGGTTAATCTTATCTTAATTTGGAGATATTTTTTGTTAATGTCTAATCTATCACTTAAGGGCACGTACGATTGTACTTTGGAGTTGTCTTTGAATTCTCATTTCATAGCAATAAATGATGGAAGAGATGTAAGTCGTCTTTGTGAAGAGACAACAAAAGCTTAGACTTTAATACATGTCTTTAAGATGAACATTTAAAAAAAACTGATTTGAGGTGTGATACACTATAGTATTTTTACTAAGAAAATTTTTGCTCATGTCTATGTAGTATTGATGTAAAGACACTAAACTGTGATGCTCTAAAAGTTTTAACCCAAATTGATTTTAGTTGCAAGGTTTCTTGGATTTATAACCGGCAACAAATTTATACATAATAAAATCCCTTTGATTCCGCTTTAAAAACTAGCCGGATATTATCTTGAATATTTAGTTTTAAAGAATTTTCTAAGTCGAATTTTTAAATTCAAAACTAGCATGTACTTCAGAAAATAAATAGATTATCTTTAAAATTTGTTTTCAGTTTAAAAATTATTTTCTGGGCCCCACTCATGCGTGGCCCCACCGTGTCAGTCACACTGCGACCTAGACATCAGACCTGCTCGATCAGCTAACGCCGCGAGATATTTTCCGACATCCCAAAAGCCCACTGCTCAGCTGGCCCCACGTCCCCGTCTCCGCCACGTCGACACAACCAGCGCGCGCCACGTGCATCAAACATCCTGTCCCGTGTTCGCGCGGCGCGTAGCGGATCGCCGTCTTCTTCCACCTCGCGGCCTTCTCTCTGATGGCTGCATTCCGAGCTAAAAAGTAGTAGTAGGAGACCCTCCTCCTCTCCGCGCTCTCCATCGGAGTTGCCGAGTTGGTTTGCTTTGCGTCGGCTTGGGTCCCCCCGCCTCCAGCTGTTCCTCTCCCTCCTTGGCTCTTCCGCGCTTGTGACTCGCACGTGCGCGCGAAATCGTTGTCGCTGTTAGCGGTGACGTTGCGGCTGCGCGCGGCGCCGGAGATGGAGGGCGGCGGTGGCGGTGGGGGGCAGAAGTGGCCGTGTGACTACTGCGGAGAGGCAGCGGCGGCACTGCACTGCAGGGCGGACGCGGCGCGGCTGTGCGTGGCTTGCGACCGCCACGTGCACGCCGCGAACGCGCTATCGAGGAAGCACGTGCGGGCGCCGCTCTGCGCGGGGTGCGCCGCGAGGCCAGCCGCCGCGCGGGTCGCCGACGGGCGGGGGCCGGGGGCGGGGGCGGGGGAACCGGCGTTCCTATGCGCGGACTGCGACTCCGGGTGCGACAGCGCGGCGCGGGTCCCCGTCGAGGGTTTCTCCGGGTGCCCCGCGGCGGCCGAGCTGGCCGCCTCGTGGGGGCTCGACCTCCCCGGCGATGACGAGGAGGACGCATTCTTCTCCGCGCTCGACTACTCCATGCTGGCGGTCGACCCCGTCCTGCGCGACCTCTACGTGCCGTGCGACCCGCCGGAGGTGGTCGGTGGCGGCCGACGCCTCAAGGGGGAGGAGCTGAGCCACCAGCTCGCGGAGATGGCGCGGCGGGAGACGGAGACGACGGCGCAGCCTCAGCAGAACTCGGATCTGAGCCCCCGCACGCCCCGCCGGACTCCCGCCGCGGCAAGCGGCCGCTTGCAAGAGAAGCAAGCTCCCCCGCCGTTGCCTCATGCTACGGCGGCTCCAGAGGCGCCACTGCCGTACACTTCACTGCTCATGATGGCGCCGGCTAACTGCACCGAGCTCATTGACAGCGACCATATTGGCGATGAAGAAGAGCATCTTCTCTGGGAGAGCACTGCGCCGTCAGTGCCACCTACCCAGGTAAAAAGAAGCCAAATTTCTTGCAGAAAAAAACTAACTTGGAGTTCAGTCAATTTACATGAAAAAATTATCCCTAAACCTTTTGTTTTGATTAGGGAGCAATTGTTAGTTGAATTGCTTAATTACCCGTACTGTCTGTAGGTTCACACACATAAATCTTGATATACATTTGGGTAATCCTGCGCTTTTCAGCTTAGATTACATTAGCTTGCATCGTATGTTTGCTTTCCTTTAAATTCAGTGAAGAAGAAGAGAAAAGCTGCAACAAGATTAAGCAGCACCAAAACCATCGTGTTCATGTGTTCTCCTGTATTTGTTCTCTTGTTGAGTGCTTGAATGATCCGCCCGTGTTTGAAGGCCAATCCAGGCGAGGAGTCCTGACAATTGCAGTCATGATCTCTTGTAGGTGAGGGGTGGGTGGGTTAAAAACGGTTGATTTCAGCTTTTCAGGGAGATTTCCTCTGGTTTGGGGATGAACACAGTAGGTGTCAGCTACAAAGCCATCCAAGTTTTACATCTCTGTGCTTTTGTACACAATACTATCTGTTTCCTGTGGTTCTCATGGCCTATCTAGATCCCTTTTCCTAGGTTTTGTCAACCACATAACAGAATGGTTCCATTATCTTTGAGTACGGATAAATTTAACCCTTTTGCTGTCACAATTGATAAACTGGTTGTTTCAGAGAAAGCTTGCAGCTTCAATAAAGTTTAGTGGACTGGGTAGTATTAGGGGCATTCAATGTGAAAATTGGCTGATGAGGATAGGTGTATATTTCCATTTCAATAATGCAAGTTAGACTGAATTTTCTGAGGAGCTGTTACTGTCACAATGTGGAAAAGTGCATTGTATCTGATTTTCCAGTTTTCATACTACCGCATTCTAAGGGGTATTTGACTTTTCGGATATCAAATAGATTCTATGACCTCGACTGCACAAATAGGCTCATGAATCATGATGTTTTGATTACAATCATCTTTATCTCAACTTTTGGATATAGGTTGGATAGCTATGATATACTTTTAATCTGCCAAATAAATAGCTATCCAGAGGCATATATATGCTTGTGGGATTGAAATCAACAGAAAGGATGATTTTCAGCTAGCCATATCCTACTAATCCATCTTCGACATCTTTCAATGTTTCTACATGTTTACCCTGGATTGTGCTTCATTTCATGGAAAAAACTGACAGTCCTCTGCTTGTTATTGACATGACAGATATGGGACTTCAATTTAGGAAGATCAAGGGATCACAATGAGAACTCTGCACTTGAAGTTGGATTTGACTCAAATAATGGAGGCTTTATGATCAAGAGTTATAGTGACATGCTCAAGGAGATTTCTTCAGGGACAATGAAGGATCTGGAAGATATTTATGACTCGAGATATTGTGCAGCTGCTGAAGATATCATGTCGACTAATGTTTGTCATTTGTCATCAAAAAATGTAAGTCATCTTCCCCTTTTTCCAACGTAAAAGATTATCCATGTCTATCCAGCCCGAACCTGGCACCCAATTCACTTGGCATAACGGTGTCAAGCATGGTGTTCTCATATTGTCCCCCCCCCCCCCGTGCTAGAAAAGAAGTGCATTGATTCATGCATGTGATTGGAAGATTTTCCCATAGTTCTTGCAACTTTGATATCTTTCTCATACAGCACTATAATTAAAGAACAGCAAGGATAAAAGTCAAGATATGATTTACCTTAAAAAGAGTCAAGACATGATGGCTCCAGTAGTGGTAAAATGCCTTACATCTGAACAGAATCCTCTAGTTTGTAGTCAATTAGTCATGCCTTATAGTTCCTAATCCATGCTAACCATCTATGATAATTACCAAGGACTCAAGTTTAGCAAAATACTGACAATGAGCTGCTTGAAGAGCACATGGACATCGTAAAAATGTGCATGTTCATGGGGGCATTCGATGTACACCATAACAGAGCTTTCACTGATGTGGATGCGCCACTAACTGCCTTCATGCTGTATGTTCCTAATTCGATCTTATCGTTTAAGGGGCTATGGTTGTATAGGTTGGCTCCATGGTCCCATATGGTGACTGGGATAGTTATGGACCACCATACACATCCTTGTGTCCTCCAATGATCCACCAAGTCATGGAGGTATCTTGGTTTGTTGTATAATATCGAAGGCCAATTTTGTCAGCATTATGAAAACCCTACAGAAAGCCCCCACCACGTTTTCTTTGTTGGTGTCATTGTAGAGGAGTACAAAATCACTGTCTGCTGCAATATACCCAGTAAAATTTTGTTTGTCTGCTGGTAAGTACATAGGAGTAGCTCAAGTTACACATGTTCTGTGCTGATTGCTGAACTTCCCTTGCAGCCCAGCTGTGGGAGCCACAAACGGAAAGCTATCTCATGTGCCTCGACGATAGATGGACCGACAACTTCAGGGAACCATGTACCTGTTGCTTCAGGGCCTCTGGGGAGCTCTTCTCATGACAGAGGAGGAGAAACTCTCACCAGGGAGATTTCCTTCTGTGACCAATCCTTAGTACCGGCTGGAGCTGACAGGCCTACCGTCAAGATCGACAGCGAGACGCTTGCCCAGAACAGGGACAGCGCGATGCAGCGGTACAGGGAGAAGAAGAAGAATCGCAGGCATGGATGAACTGACTGCCCCTGAACCTCACCTGCTGCAGGCGGCGGCGGCAGCAGCAGCTGCAGCTGCTTCTTCTCCATTGTTACAGGCGGACCCGGTTTGATTTCTCACCGTCGTTGTTGCTTTTACGCAGGTACGAGAAGCACATCCGGTACGAGTCGAGGAAGCTGAGGGCGGACACGAGGAAGAGGGTGAAAGGCCGCTTCGTGAAGTCGAAGGAAGCACAGGACGCCGGTAATGGAGGGTGACCGAACGAACCCTGCACTGCAGCGGCAAAGCCCTGATAGCTAGCTGCGTACGTAGCTTTGGATTTTTGACACTGCACATAGCCATATGCATGCAAGCTATTTCCTTCGGGTCGGTTGACTCTTTTACTTTTCTATAAATATAACGTCTCTGTTTCGATTAATTTTAGAGAAATTATATTAACAACTGCTCCGTATA
The DNA here is from genome assembly GCA_019279435.1 of Zizania palustris. NCBI lineage: Eukaryota > Viridiplantae > Streptophyta > Magnoliopsida > Poales > Poaceae > Zizania > Zizania palustris. The sequence goes on from JAAALK010000082.1 coordinate 61,954,918, forward strand.
TCACTAAATTAGATTCATTAGATACAATATATCTCTCAATTTCGATTAATTTTGTAGAAATTGTATTAACAAATATATCACTAAATTAGATTTATTAAATGTATCATAAAATATGTTTTAATGATGTATTTGTTTCAATAAAAAAAGTCAAACAACTTAGAATATGAAACGATTGTGTAGCTTAGTATGATAAGATGTGTTACCTGTGATAAACTAAACCGCTGTACAAATCAACCAGCAAATCGAATTGATCTCAAGTGTTAGAGAGGAACATAAATTTCTTTATCGGATAAATTAAGTTTTGTGATCTAAACATATATGGCTGAGTGTATGTCACTGTTGTTTGGGATTTCGAGCGGCCACACAATGTAGTATAAAGTAGTGCATAAATAATAAACAAATAGATTTAGCTATCTATAAATATTGTGGAATTAGTCCATAGCAAAGAAATATGTTTAGCTACCCATAGTATATGGACTACCCATAAGAAATAAAAAAATAATTACTCCCTCCGGTACACAAAAACAAGTCGTTTTGGACATGATTTCACATACCAAGGAGCAATTAATTAGTGTATACTTTTCATGTTTGCCCTTATTAAATATAGTGCAAGAGTAAACATAGCACGAAAAACAAGAAAAAGTAGTACTACTTGAGGGGTATAATTGTCCAAAATGCACAATAAAATGCAAAACGACTTGTTTTAGCAACCTCTTGATAGAAGCCTAAAACGACTTATTTTTGTGTACCGGAGGGAGTAATCTATTCTATCTCTCTTCTCTCACCTATACTTTTGCTGATTTATTTGTTTGTGGGTCCCATCCATTTGATCAATTTAGCTATTTATAATTGTGTAGATTTTCATAGCTAAAGACTAATTATTTTTAATTCATCCGTATGAATCAAGTGGTCTAAATACATTGAGTTGCCCTAAGGGCAGGGTTGGCTCTGGGCCGATGCAAGAGGTGCACGGGCCTAGGGCCCATGGCCGAGGGGGCCCAAGGCCCAGGTATTTAGACTTCAGTAGAGGGTTCTGCTCACTCTGCTGCCGACGGTTGTGAGTCTAGAGTTCAGACTCCTCTGTCCCCTCGTATTTAGTCCCCGTCCTCGAGTTTGGATTGACAATTTGGCATGCAAACATGCATTAGGCAAACAACCGACAAGCCATCTGCATGTCCTCTTGTTTAATGTTAATTAATCTAAAACTTTATTTTTTTCCAGATGCAAGTAAAAATATGTATATAGATATACATATATTATATATACACATAGATTAATAGGTATACTATATGTACACATATAGCGCCTTAAAAGTGGAAGGACCCATGACGTCAGGTTGGCGCTAGGGTCCTCCAAAACAATGAGTCGACCCTGTCTAAGGGCTAGTTTGACACAGAGCATATCAATTCTCTATTTTATAATAAAATCCCATGGAATGCTTCATGCGGAGGCCTTGGACGAAGGAGGGACTTCGAAGGGTGGTACTCCGAAGGTGGGGCTTCAGAGTGTGGCTGACTTGAGGTACTTTGGTCAGGCATGGCTTCGGTACACGGGCTGACGAAGTTCGAGCTGGGAGAAGCTGCGAAGCCGTGGTGGTCCACTCCGGAGGTGTTGGTGCGAAGGCCCAAGGGCTTTGGCGGCTTTGGCTCAAAACTGTCACTGTATCGAAGGCTGAGTTCGGTGAAGTGAAGCCCGTCAGGCTCAAGACTTCTCACCGAAGCTACCGCACCCCTCGCGTGCGAAGGGTAGCTTCAGAAGGCTCCAAAACTGCAAAGGCTGACTGTGCCTGCTCTGCAAAAGCTGATGTTGTCCCCTCTACGACGCTGACAAAAGAAGCCTCCAAATAAAGTAGACTATCAGCTGTACCCCCCAGTTCTGATGAGACAAAATAGTGTAAACCCTAGGGGTAAAGTAGTCTATTCACAGGGCTGAATAGTGCCTATAAATAGTGGAGGCTAGCTAGGTCACATCAACACTTTGAGCAGCCATTTTTGAGCTCCTGTGCTAGCCGCCACATACTCTTGTATTCAATCTATGAGTTCATTTTGTGTTCCCTGTTCAAGCAATAAAACTTTGATTCTGTTTTTCATATATTGTTTGAACTTGTATGCCTACCTTACACTGCATGCTTTGATCTCTTTGTGCCTCAATTCTTCTTGTGTTAAGTTTATTACTCCAGAGTGTTTTGGAGAAGTGTGTGAGAGGTCTGTGCGTGTGAAGTGTGTTTTTCAGTGTCTGTTCACTCTGTGTAAACTGGAGGCTAGACCTCTCTGATTACTAGCGAAGCACTATCTGGCTTGAGTCGAAGGCCGTTTTTCTTCCCTTGTCGAAGTCCTTGGCGAAGTGTGTTCAGTGTGTGTTTAAACCTTCGAAGTACGAAGCCTAGCACCAGTTGCTATCACTGAGTATTTGGTCGAAGTCCTCATAGGGAAGTCTGCTCTTGCGAAGGGTGAAGTGTGAAGCCTGCTCGAAGGCACCCCATGTGCGGAGCCTGCACTGACTTAGCAGAGCTGAATCTTCGGGGCTGTGGGTGGAGCGAAGTCTTCTTGGCTTCGAACTTTTGCTCCTTGTGAAGCCTGATTTCGGAGCTGTAAAATACCACCGAACCAGAACTTCGAAGCGTGTGTTCGAAGCCTCTTCCGCAGAAGACAGAACTAAAACAGAAGGCTATTTTTAGTCTAAAATTTTAAAAGCTCCCATTCACCCCCCTCTGGTCGCCGTTTCTGGTCCAAAGGACTTAATGTAGCAATATTTTGAACATAATTTACATTTGTTGTACAAATAGCTATAAAATGTTTTGTGGTACTTCAGACATAGCTTTTGTGCATGTAGTAATTTACTTTGAACGTAGTTTATCTAATGTTTCATTTGCGTTCTATTTCCATTGCATGCTATGTTATTTCATATTTTGGATTGTTTCTATATAATATGTGCAGTTAAATGTAGTTTTATTTAGTTAATTTGCCGATTGCTAAATAAATGGAATCGTACTATCACGATAGACACATAGTTATGTTTGCGGTAATGTTTTTTTGTTTAATTTATCTATGGTAGTATAAATTTAATGTTTACAAGCATGTCGAATAGAGCATCATTTAGGATTTACTATGGATATAGACAAGTAATTATTGGTCATGATGGTGGCGACCTTAGTAATTTTCAATGTATCAAAAATAGTTTAAGTCGGGTGGTGGAGCGTAGCATCGAGAGTATTAAGTGGTGGCTATATCATATCTTTCAATTGGATAGAGAGCAGTGAGAGTTGTATTTGTATGCCCGGTGTAGCTGTGCGGTTGAAGTGTATTTTTGAAAGATGGTTCATGTTACCTCGACTGCCATGTGGAGATGATATGTTAGAAAGGCACTAGAACAAGGTTGGGAATGAATTTTTCTTATCTATTTTACTCCTCGTGCCTTAGGTACATGTAGATTGCATTGTATGAAAATAGAGAATGAGAAAAGATAAAAAGATAAATATGAATGTTCTGTGTTTTTCGTAAGATTCAGGTTTTTCTGGTTCTGTCAACAGGTAGTCTGCCAATAGATAAATAGTGTTATGTCGGCAAGCCATCTATCGATTTACCCTCTATCGGTAGATGCTCTGCTGACAGATGCCTGCTCGGTCGACAATTGCCAGCATGGCTGCTGGCCGACCTTCTGTCGATAGAGGGTAAATCAACAGGCAGTCTATCAACATAGGGTATGTGGCCTATTTCGGTAGACCATAGCCTGATAGTACCATATTTTTACAATTTATAAAATCCACATATCAGATTTGAAATTTTGAATAAAAATGTATTATTTAAAAGAGAGTTTCATATTTGACATTGAAAGTTCGCCCGTTTCTATATTTATCATTGATTCACTCACAGACTTGTGGTCCCAGGACCCACATGTCAGATAGTCTACCAATAAATAAATAAATAGTGCTATGTCGTCAGGCCATCTATCGATTTACCCTCTATCGGTAGATGCTCTGCTGACAGATGCCTGCTCGGTCGACAATTGCCAACATGGCTGCTGGGTGACCTCTGTCGGCAGACCATCTGTCGATAGAGGGTAAATCAATGTATAATCTATCGACATAGGGTATGTGGCTTATTTTGGTAGACCATAGCATAATAGTACCGTATTTTGTAATTTTTAAAATCCACATATCAGATTTGAAATTTTGAATAAAATATATTATTTAAAAGAGAAAGTTTTGTATTTATCATTGAAAATTCAGTCGGTTCCATACTTATCACCAATTCACTCACAGACATGTGGTCAGTCAGAGAACCATAGAATCGGATAAATTTGTAGTGTCATATAAGAAATAATCTTTATTTAAAAATCCACTATTTGACCGGGCACGCAGCAGCCGCCTACCATGCATCTCCACTGGGCCCGCGTGTCAGCCTTACAGGTGTGCATCTCTGCTTATGTAGCTTCCCCCTATTTCCGTATATAGGTTACTATGCACTTGTACATAAAAATTAAGAAATCAATTTAATTATTTTTTTATTATTTACTCTGCTTAGTAAAAGGAAGGATGTTTGTTTTTTTAGAGTGATACTATTTATTTAAAAGAGTAAATATGAAAGAAATGATGAAAAAATAATTACAAGTTCTAAAACAACGTATATTTAAAATCAGGTAGAGTATCTCTTACTCCTGTTCAAAACAAAAGTTAAATAAAAGTTCTAAAACAACTTATATTTAAAAAATAATTAAGAAGACTAAAACAACTTATGTATGGAATTTGATAGAGTATCTCTTACGCCCCGTCCAAAACAAAAGTTGGATGATATATTACAGGTAATCTTGAGTTTATGATAATTATTTAAGTATTCAAATGCATACATTTAATGCTAAAAGTTAATAAACAATTTCAAAATAAATTTTCGAACTATTTTCATATAAGTGTTTTTGAGAAACTCTACCATTTAGTAGCCGCCCATGATAATCCATAAAATACACGAAAGGGTGTGAACTGGCACCAAATCTCTTCAGAAATCTAATGTTAACCTGGCCTATTTAAAAAAATCCATAAAATGGAAATAGTTTTGAATGAAACCTCCGTAAGAGAGTCATGTCAGCTTACTAACTGATAAATAAATGTATAGGTTAATTAAATATTATATCATAAAGTTAGAGGAAAGCTTGAAAATATTATTTAAATAATAATGGAAAAAACCGTGTTTTATGGTATCACGAATAATCCGAAAACCTAAAATTTTACTACATATATAGCCTTTTGATCCTTTTAAAAAGTCATTTAAAGTATCTATTAAAACTAATTTTTTTAGTTATAATTAAAAAATAGGGAAGGAAGTATTTTATATCTTCTCTCGAAGATGACAAACAATTAATTCTTCTATTAGTAAAAAAACGGTGATGCAACTGGCTCGTTGGATACTTGGATGGTATAACTAAACCGATTTGCCTCTGCCAGTTCTTCCTATTTTAAGCACAAGCAGCTGCCTACCATTCTTCTCAAAAAAATAATTTTCATTTGACTTTTTTATAGATTAAATTTCGTTAATTTTAACTAATTCTATAAAAATTATATCAATAACTATAAGATCAAATTAGTTTTAGTAAATCCACAATAAAATATATGTTGATATTGCAGATATTAATATTATTTTATTTAAACATGGTAAAAATAGATTTTAAAATATTAAACAACTTATAATGTAAAATATTATTTAGTGATGACCGTGCACAATATTGAAGAGCACCTGATCCCGTCCTCACTAGAAGGGATATCTTTCTTGTTAATTTTTTCTCATACGTTTTTAACGCAGTATCTAATGATGCGATTAAGTGGTTTGATTTTTGGTTACTAGACATTTTTTATTTCTTTTTACATCTCCGGCATATACCGTTGGGTACGTAGCAAAATGTATTAGATATAGGGTACATTTGTTTCAACTTTTAGCAGTGCAGTTAGAGCTTCTCGATAGCTAGCTAGTGTGGGTAGCTGGTGTTTTCTTGCTTTTAAATTTAAATTCATTTCTAGATTCTGCAATTACTGATTCTCACAATTTAAGTTTATAATTTATACTATTTGTTTCCGTTTCAGATACCTTGCTTATTTTGAGGGACTAAAACTTGCTTATTTTAGTAGGGACTAAAGTTTAATCCTCTTGTTTGGATAACTAAACATCATTTAACGAGGGGTTCATAAATAAGGATAGAATGTGCATGATATTTTTAGCCCCAATAAGCAACATCTAAGAGACTAATGGACTAATCTTTAGAGACTAAAGTTTAGTTCCAATAAGCAATCTTGTTTAGGATTTTAAAAACTAAATAGACTAAACTTTAGTCTCTAAAAATAAACAACCCCAATCCAAACGGGGCCTTAGAAACTGAAACAAACAGACATCCATTTCCCGATGAAGTTGGAACTCGATTACGTGACCACAAAACCTGAATCCTGATGGTTCAGTAAAACAGGAAGAGTAGGAACTAAACGAGCCATTTTATTGGAAAAGCGAAACTGTACAGTTGATTGCGACTGATAAATACATGGGACTGATGACAAGCTGAGGATGATAAAAGTATTCACAGTTTTTTTATGCGCAGAAACGCAGGCTATATACAAACGACATGAGAGCTGCGCTAAGCAGATGTCAGTTGATTATGTCGAAGTACTTTGGATCCGCAGGGAAGTCATGTTCCACTCGCAGCTACAACAAAAGTGAAACCAGCCCCATTGAATCAAATACGAAATGTAACAGATTAATTAAGAAACAGGAGATAAATAATGCCAGATAAAGATGATGGTTTGGACTGCACAGAATAATAGCTCATTGTATTGTTAGGAACTGGCTGCTGAAAAGGCTACACTAGCACAACTCAATACAGTATTTAAGCCACCTGCATTTCTATGTGAGCTCAACAACCTACCGATGTTTGAACCTTGAAGAAAGTAGGGTCGAGAGAACTTTCAGAATATGGGAACGGTTGCATACCTGGCCTTCATCTGCATCTGAGTGCCTCTGAGGAAAAACGACTCTAAGATCATTATAGAGATAGAACCTTCGCTCTTCCTCTTTCGATGCATTACTATTATGTGGCACCGATGATGGATCGGATTTGCATCGTAGCATTGATTTTGAGGATTTCCTAGACGAAGGGCAGAGAAATCGCAGGTGCAGCGCATAACGAATCACGCCTCCACCTGAGCTATCATTGATCCTAGAAGATGCACAGCAAGAATTCTTTCCACCCAAGTTATCCATCTGGCAGCAACAGTCATCAGAATCAGTGTTGTTGTTCTTATTCACGGGAGAGCTAGATTTATTTGATCCCATTGTGTTACTGTCCAATGAACGGCATTTAGCATTTGCATCTCTCACCTCCGATCCGTTGGGTGAGCCTGCAAAAGCAAAACAAGTCTGTCAGTGACTTGAGGTACAGAGTTTGGACTTTGCTATTATTTGTATCAGACAATTGGCTCCATTACATTCTGAACTTCCCCGGTCTGTAAGTTCCCTTCCACTTGAGACAGACTGAGCCTTGGGACCAACATTAATGTCACTGGCCTTGCCTCCTTCTTTCATTGTATTAGAAGGGAAAAGAATGGGGGACAAAGTGACCTTTTGCCGCATGAAAGTCTGTCCCATTATATAAGAGAAATAAGATGAGAAGGGGATGGAGAAAACAAAAACTGCAAGCTTCAAAACACTTGTTGTCAGACATTGTAAATGTTTAATAATGTACACATAGTTAAATACTGATCCATTATGGGCATGATAACCTTTGTCTAGGTGTATGGGAACAGATTGAAGCTTGCAAGCAACTATGTAACAGATTTATTTTAATCTTGGCTCAGCTGACCAAGATAGTAAAGGACATACATATGTTGCATTGTTGCCACCAGGTCAACAAGAAATAAGGTAACTATATGGCAATAACCTTCAGTGCTATCCAGTAATTGACAAAAAAAGTCAATTAATTTAATTATAATTTGTTGTACCTTGGTCCCAGAAGGCATGTCCATCAAGTCATAGTTGCAGAAGAAAGTATGAAGTGGAGTCTTCTCAGGGTTGCTCACAACCTATTGATATTGCTGGTTGAGTCAATAGCATGTTTATACAAGTATAAAAAGCATAGTACTTCAAAAACAAGAGCAGAAATCCAGAAAACTATGTGTTTTGTACGGCACATCAAAACAGCTGCACAAACTAAAAAACAAAGAAGTGTGTTCTGGTCAGGTTAAGTTTTTCGTACTCATAGCATTTGCACTTAATATGCATCAACAGAAGAGGAAAATACTCCAAAATCCAAATATGACTATTGATATGTCCAAATATATGAAACAATTTGAGTTGCCAGACAATATAAGCAGTGCAAAGAAATGCCAAGGTGGTTATAATTACAAGAAACGATCAGTCACTACAGATATTATTGGCAAATGATGAACAACCAATCAGCCACTTGTCATTCATGTTAATATTCAGAAATACTGCAGTACCATTTATGAGCGCTATTAGAGCTTGTCAAATGAAATATTTTCATAGAAGTCTTGGCATTATTATCAAGAAAAAAACAGGAGTTTGTAATATCAAACAAACATTTCACCCAAAACAGCAGGTCAATAAAACCTTTGATTCTTCTTATAAGGGTTAAACAATAGAGTACCAGTTGTATCCTCCCCTTAGCCGGGACACGTAAGCGACTTTTGGCAGATCTTGAATCATTATTACTAAAGCTTCTTTGGAGTTTTGGGCTTCTACTGTTAGCTGCAGGTGATCTCCCAGCAAGATCAATAGAAGAATAATACAATAAGGAACTATCCTCATCAATACTTGTTACTGCAAATGGAAGTTTCTGAGTTGGAGGAGAGAAGCTGCCACCAGTAACATTTAGAACAGCTAAGAATCCATCAAGTATCTGTATTCAAAATGATCATCGGATTAAATCACTCATCAATAGCATGGCATTCTAGTATAGCTTATGAAGAAAATGAAATTAGAGACCTGATTGTCTTTTCCATAAGAAAGTCGGCCAGATAAAAGGGACTCCTCAAAGGAGCCAACAAGTGACCGTCGTACTGGGAGACTTAAACTCCGACCATAACCAACCCGGGGAGATATGGGGGTGGATTCAGGACCCCAGTTTTGATATCTTCTACATGAATTTCCTTTAGGGGTCATGACATTATATTGATCATGTAATATGTTAGCTTCTTCTAACACATTCAGCATTCTAATTCCATCAGGCCCTCCCTTTTCTCTCAAATCTAGATAATCATGTTCAATATCTCCCATTGTGCGACACTGAGCTCCTGTAACCTTAGATTTGTTCATACATTTAGGGCTGAGGGGGGACGGCGAGAGTGGAGAGTGTGCTAATTTTGCACTAGCAGCTAGATGACCAAGATAGGATAACGACTCCTTGCTCCCAAGTAAAGGACCATCAGTGAATAAATTAGAATTAATCTTATTGGCATCCCATTCTGGACTCCCGTTGGAGCATCCAGAGTTTGGCCAGGCCTGTGACTCAAAAGAATCAAGGATCCCAGTGTTTGCCTTTTTACTATCTTGGAAGCAAGAACTGTAAGGTTTCCTGGCTGAATCAGAAAGTTCAAATCTAGCACCAGCAGCAGCAATATTCAGCTTATCACTGTGGAACTGTCTATCAAGCACGTTTTTCAATGGTGAGACCAGTCTTTTCCTTGCCTGAAGTTCATGCTGATCAAACGGTGTATGACAATGATCAATTTCTGTAGTAGCAGAACCTCCAACAGAACCAGATTCAAAGCCCACAACCCTCATTGTGGGCACATGGACAGCAGGATCCAATTTATGAGAACATGTAGAATCTGCATCTCTTGAATCAATTCTTAGTCCTCGGAGACCTGCAGATCCATCAAAGGCATAGCTGTCCCTAACATGCTCCGTTGATTCATTCCGAACATCTAATGTGGTCTTCCTATTAGAATCATCGACCGACAGGCATGCACATATCCTGCAATTTGGGCTTCCTCCAAGAAGCCCATCCAAATCACAGGCACCAACACCCTCAAAAGGACGAGGGCTTGACACAGGAATATTGGACGGCGTAGGCGCATCCTCGACCCGTTGAACCTGAGGTAAACCCATCGCTAACAATCTACGTTATGTCCCAGCAGAAAGGAATGCCACCGATTTGAGTTTGCTTCTAGACTCCTACAATGCACTTATCTAATTCCTTTTGATGATCTCCTTCAGAATCTTGCTTTTTCAGTCTCCAAACATCAAATCTGTGATGAGAGAAATCATCATCAACTGAAACCCATCAACAGTGGAATGGTAGAACTACACTCGTATAACCTACTCGAACCCCTCGGACGCAAGGGTGTTGTCATCTTGCCACGCCGAGCCATATCCCCATAGCTACCGCAGCAACTGGAGATGAAGCACAACTTGGAGCCAGAGCAAGCAACCAGGAACCTAGGATGCACCATGCCAGGAGGGGTATCGCATCACAGTCCTGCAGAAGAAGCGAAGCAAATCAATGAGCGACTAACTACGTTTAGCTCAGGAAACCGGTAGCCGCAAACTTCTCCCGCTTCTCACTGATGCGAGCGCAAACCGGACAGAAGCAGAGAGAGAGAGAGAGAGAGAGAGAGAGAGAGAGAGAGAGAGAGAGAGAGATTAAGATTGGATCGAGAGCTCATCACCAGCAGCGACCTCGAGAAACCAATCAAAGCCGGCACATCAGGAACGAGAGAGAGAGAGGAAAAAAACCTTCGATTCGAGCCGAGGCGCGGCGGACGGAGAGGGATCGGTGAGCCAATCGCTCTCTCGCTCTCTCTTCTCCCCCCGCAAGGCCGCAACCTTCCCCTCTCGCCCGAACCGAACGGCTCCGCTTCGTCTCCTTCCTTGGGCTACTCCTCCGGCTCCAGCTCCATCTCGCTTTCCCTCTCTGATGGCTTATATAATAATTCGTGCGAGCAGCCACGGGATGGCGTGATTAGGGCTCCTCTAATCCCTAATTAGGGAGATATTTTTTTGGGTTGGGTTAGTAGCATCTGGTTGCTTCTAAATTCCAAATCCGGTAGGCTGGCTCTCTTCTTCGGTTTGCTTCCTTCGGCCGCCCATGGATAATCAGGCGTACCGCTTACAGCCACTGTAGCTTTATTTGTTTTTAGGGTTAATTTTTTCGGTGTCATTGTTATTTTCTAATTTTCTGGAAGTCAAAAATACCAATAAAATTTTGGTATTTGCTCATATGTTATTAGTATTCTAAATTCACTCTTTTATATTATTTGGCGCCATCTAACTCTAAATATTTTATATTACCCATCCTACCCCCAACATCTTCTTCTCCCAAGTCTTCTTCCCTCTTTGCGTCGGGACTCTGCTGTCATGGCTGCTGCTCGGGTTGGTACGGACGGAGGTGAGATTCGTTGCGAGGGGGAGAATGGGATGCACTCCGTGGACTCGGGCAGGAACAGTGCGGCGGATAGGAGCCAATCGACGATGGGGATGCACCATTGCTCCTACCATGGTTGCTGCTCGGGTTGGCATGGAGACAAGATGCACGCGAGGGGGAGAACGGGGTTGCACTTTGTGGCCCCGGGCAGGAGCAGTGCGGCGGACAAGAGTCGGCTGGTGGCGGTGACGCGCCTTGAGGATATGAGTTATGTTCCTGATGAACACAAAACTAGATAGAATTGATAGAAAATCTAAGGTGTCTTAAGATCGCCTAGGGTTAGACCAGTAGGGTAGCTTAGGGTTATCTTTTGGGTTGCTTGACGAAGAGGAAGACGCCATGGCCGTGGTGCTGTGGTGTTGAAGTCCGGCGGCGATGAAGGAGGGTTAGGAAACATTCTCGTTGTTTCGGCACAATCACTTAGATCGGTTGGACTTAGGGTTTTTGGGAGAAGCAGAGGGGAAAAGATCGAACCTTAATCATGGACCTAGGCCTCTCCTTATATAGTGCCGCGCAACAAGGGGCCCTAACAGAATTTGTTGGGCGCTCCCGATTACTGCGCATGTGGATTGGGCGCATGCACATGGCCGTTGTGCATGCGGGGAGGAGAGCGACTTAGTCCCCCTCTCCTCTCGGGAGATCTGTAGCTAACAATCTCCCCCCAGATCTCTACTTAGTTCTTAACCTACACTTAACATAATATATGTTCCGTTATAGATAAATGCATCGAGCACGCTACATCACAATAGTCAGTTACGTACTATGTGACTCAACGACTACAATACACCTTTCCATTCTGAAACAGAATCTTAACTTATTTTGGGCCCCTTATAAATCCATAGATCATAGGCTTTCCTTAAACTCATGTCGACTAAGTATTCTCTGAACACAGTGGGAGGTAAGCCTTTTATGAGCTGATCCGCAAGCATTCACTTGGTACTTATATGCTCTACTTATCGTTTGATCTTGGATTCTCTCCTCAACAATATAACACTTAACTTAGATGTGTTTGGCAACAACACACTTCTTGTTGTTATAGGAGAAATATATGGTTGACCCATTGTCACAGTATAACTTAAGTGGTTTTAAAATGTTGTCAACCACTCTTAAAACCGAGAATAAATTTCTTAAAACATAGTGCCTGTCCGGCGGCCTCACAACTTGCTACAAACTCGGCATACATCATGGTAGATGTCATCACAGTTTGTTTGGAGCTTTCCACGACACAACTCCCTTTGTGAGTTTGAATATATAATTTAACGTGGACTACTTAGTAGTCACTCATCTCGCAAAGTCTTAATTTGAATAACATGCAATCGCTAGGTTATCTAATCTTACATACATTAACATGAGGCCTTTGTGCCCTATAGAAATCTCAAGGCTTTCTTAATTTAATCTAGTGATCTATTTCTGGATTTTCTGATGTGTGCTAAGAATTCCAGTGGCATAAACTAAGTCAGGGCATGAACATAATCGAGCATACATTGGCTTCTGACAGCAGTAGCACATAGAACCAAATTCACTTGATCGATCATATATTGGTTCCTGGGACAATAAAAGTTCCCAAACTTCACCCTTGACTATCGGATCAGGCGATAGCTTATACACACGCATACTATATATTTTTCAGTATCTCTTCTAAGTATGCCTTGTGCGATAATCTTAATACCCCCTTAATGATATCTTAGAGAAACTCTAATCCTAACACATAGAAAAATTTCTCCAAGATACTTAATATCAAATGAGAGGACAAGAATTTCTTAGTAAAAGACTAGAAAATAAATTTCCTATTCTTTAACTTAGCATCAATGCAATTGTCCTCTTCATTCTCCTTAAAACCCAAAAATTACTAATAGTCTAATTAAATTTTAGGTGCCCTTACTTAAAATTTATTTAAGTCCATAAATGGACTTAAATAAAATGACATCCTAAAATTTCCTTTCCTTTCTATGACAAAACACTTAGTTGTGTCATATAGACATTCTTACTTAAAGCTTATTGAAAATGTTGTATTTACATCAATCTGATATAGTTCTAAGTCATAATATGCCTTAATGATTCTTAAAGAATCCTTAAATAAGATGTACGAAAATGTCTCATTTAATTTGCTACTTATCTGAGTTGGCACATTATTTAATAAGTTAGAGAGTTGTTCCTTTACTTCTTCATTAGCATCATCTAGAAATGCAGATTCCTGAATAACAGGAGCCTCATGTACAATAGATGTCGCTAATGAAGGTCCAAACTCAAGTGTTGGACAAAGGACACTACCACAGGTTCATGAAAAATTGCTCTTGAATCATAGGAGTGGATTCACTAATCCACTTCTCTTCAAAATTAATTTCTCTAAGTACCGTGCCCCCCTGATTAAAACATATTCTAAAAAATGCATGTACAAACTTAACATGTCTGTCAAGACATTAAAAACAAGATCACTTAGACTTATCTTTACAGTCAATAAAATTAACAACTTACTGTCTTAGGACTTTAACTTATTAATATTTGGGTTAAAATATAGCCTCAGCAGGACGACATCCCCATATTCTAAAATAATTTAGAAAAGGGTTATCATCCAGTACATAATACTTATGGTGTTTTAGGCACCGATTTATTAGTGACCCAATTAAGAATATGAATGACGGTTTTTAATGCCTCCATTCATAAATTAATCGATAGAGTAGAATATCTTACCATACTACTTACTATGTCCACTAAGGTGCGAGCACACCTTATAGCCACTCTATTTTGCTGAGGTACACCCGGTATAAAATACTGGGCTATTTTGCCATTTTCTATAGAACCTTGCAAAATGATTCAAGAAATCGGCCATACGGGGTATATTGACCGTAGCATAGTCAGATCTTACTTTTTTAAACTTTAGATCATGCTGATATAAGAATCAGCCTTAAAACATCTTAAATTTATTCAGAGCAACTGATGATCTAATTGGTATGAACTGATCGCTCTTTGATTGGATAAATGTCACGCAAACGATCAACTATGAATGTTATGAATAAATCATAATCATTCACATACATTTCAGGAAATGAAACACACAAAACTATGTGAACTTAATTAAACTTAGTCATAGTAACTTAATCAATTAATTCTGAATCACCGTTGGGCAGAATTAGAATCAATTGAACTTAAACATAATAACTTTATCACCAACGTTGGTCAGGAGATAAAAATTACTACAATAATTAAACTTAATTTCGCATCTTTCTTAATTTATTTGACGTATTTATCTTAATGTAATCTATGCATGAAACTTAGTCTGCAGAAACTAAAGCGGAAGAATTGACTCAACGTTCAATCCTCCCCCTCGAAATATGGCTCATTAGATAGTGCCATAATTTCGAAAATACATCATCAATTCTTTTGTTCTTATCATTATTCTCAGATGATAAAATCATCCTGAGAAAATAAATAAAGTTTGTCATGCTCAAAAGCAAGACTAAATACTTTATTTCTAAGTGCGAAAATTCATCTATTACCATTCTTGTTCATCCATTTTGGAAACTCCACATATTTCTTCATGTGGTGTTCCTCCTTATAATGTCTGTACATGCCCTTCAGAACATCATGTTCCTTTATGTGAGCTTATAAGAGGAGTACTTAGCATCATTAAAACAAGTCTTATAATACTTCTTCCCCTTTATTCATGTTGCACATTATGACCTAAATCATTGTGTGCTTTCTTAATTCATATACATAGTTTGAAATCAGCATCTACAAACTCCAACACTCTCGTTGTTAGTTGTAGGTGATCACAAAATGATCAGAAAACTTTAGTGTGAAATCATAATAAAATGGACGATAATATCGTCTTTGAACTCTTTATTCATTGATTTCAGCTTTAAAAACCATGTTGCAAATACTTACTATGTATTTCTTAATAAGTGTGCTAGCATACGCTTTTAGAAGAGTCAATGTACTAACCCTTCACCTTCTTCAGATACTCTTTGCAGTATCACGACGTGGGATAGAACCCCTAATTAGCTCCATAATAGAGCTCTTAATCATAATACATTTGTGATTCGACTGATTTCATTTAGTATGATCCATATCATACTTTTATTCTTATTTCTGTGAAGCATGTAACCTTGTGATAAAAGTCTCCTGGCTTTCATACTTACAGATCACAGGCTCTACATATCATGTCTCAGAGTGCAAAAGCTATCTTAATATCTCATCTTCGGGAACTGTAGTTTTATCATTGAGAGACTCAATAACGGAGATATGACTTAGCACATTTCTAATAAGGAACATTATCAAAGTATATTATAACAGACATAATATGACACATGAAAGTTTAACGTTGGTCAAAATCAACATGTGACATACTTAAAACTTAAAAGGCGAATTAATTCTACATCACCGTTGGGCAGAAAAAGAATCAATTCAACTGAACCACGGTAATTTCATCACCAACGTTGGTCAGGAGATAAAATCACTATGTTATCAAAATACAACATTTATAATGTCAAATTAAATTATCTTGTTGGTTCAAATTTAATTGACAGAATAAATGCTACTTAAAACATAGAATGAATATGGTACTAATCTTAAAACGGTGTATGCACAACAGAAGAATTAAAACTAATTGATACACTGCTTAATCAATAATAAAATTCTGAATTTACAGCATGGTACTAATTTTAAACAATGTATACACAGCGGAACACTTAATCTTAACATGTACAACAGAAGACTTAATCTTAATTAATGCACTGCTTAAAAATAGTAATAAATTTCTGAATTTGAACTTAAACAAAACTAAACAAATATTCCTCAATTAAATAAAGTCGTTATACTAAATTTAATAAAGAAAATATCAAAAAATTACTTAAAATGCTGCAAAAATCATAATACATTTACTGAATCTGTAAAAACTTATACAAAAATTTTTTTCTCCACAAACAACTTATCTTTTCTTAATTTTTGGGCATTTTCTTAATTTCTAGAAAATCTTAAAATCAGAAATTCAATTCTCTGAAAAATATGGAAAATTAGAAATCAAAATTGGCACATATTGTGCTTAAATTACCGGCCCACAAAACAAAAAAACCAGCCCAGCCCACAGCGCTCCCCGCGCGCGCCCGCGCAACCAGGCCTCAACCTGGGCCTGGGCCGTGAAAGTGTGCCCCCGCGTGGGCCTTATCCTGGTCCGATCGACGGCAGTTGTCGATCTTGATCGGACGGCTGCGCGTGATCCTCACAACAACAAAACGACGCGCCGAACCCCCGCCGCTAACCCTAGCTCATTCGGTGTGCACGCGAGCGGGAGCTAGGGAGCCAAAACGGCGAAGCGGGCGGCGACGCGAGTGAGCGAGCATGACGATGACAGTAGAGCGCCGCCCACTGGCCTCCTCGCCTGAGTCCTCCATGCGCGCGTGTGCGGGAGCCCGAGAGCCGAGCGGCGCAAGTGAGCGAGCGCGTTAAGAGCGACGGCGACGTTGAGGCGCTGCCCGCCGGCCTCCTCGTCTGAGTACTCCGCTCACCCGAGAGTGAGTGAGGCTCCACCGAGGTGGCCGGCGGCGGTGCTACTCGCCTGACCCGAGGACGAACGACGGTCGCCGGTGACTCCGACCATCTTCCCAGCCTCTGGCGAGCGGCGAAGACGGTGGCGAGGAGCCAAGGTGAGAGCCCAGCCCCCTTCTAAGGCAAAAATATGGTTAGGGTTAGGGTGAAAACCCTAACCCTATTCCCCTGTTCGGTCCCTTTTTCTGTTCTGTGTATCCCTTCTGTTCCTCCCGAATCCCTAATCTCTCCTAAAAAATAAAACGACGGGGTCCTGAGGGGTTAGATTAGGGTTCTTACTTGTTCTTTTCAGGTTGACCAGCGAGGGAGTCTCATGGGTGTTCTTACGGGATTTCTGAGGAGAATCGGAGGGGTACTTAGGGTTTGAATTTGCGGATTTATTTCCGCATCCGATGGGACTTAGCAGCGGCCTTAGGGTTAGGGTTCCCTGAAACCCTAATCCTAAGATCTTTCCTGTTCGGGATCTGAGAGCAGTAGTGGCGTCGACTCAAGGGAGCCAAATGCCACCCTAAACCTTAACTAGTCTAAGCCCTAAAACAAACACTTGCTCTGATACCATTGATAGAAACAATAGACTAAGCGGTCTAGATCGTCTAGGGTTAGAGCTAGCAGGGTAAAGACTCAGGGTGTGGGGTACCTTTGATTCCGCCGAGGATGAAGGGGAAGATGCCATGGTCGGTGTTGTGGCGTCGAAGTCCGACGAACGACGGCGGAGGTTAGGGGAATCTTCCCGTTGCTTCGGCACTGGACTTAGATCGGTATATGTCTTAGGGTTTTTGGGAGAAGTAGAGGGGAAAAGATCGAACCTTAATCATAGACCTAGGCCTCTCCTTATATAGTGCCCCGCAACAGGGGGCCCTAATAGAATTTGTTGGGCGCTCCCGATCACTACGCATGTGGATTGGGCGGATGCACATGGCCGTTGTGCATGCGAGGAGGAGAGAGACTTAGTCCCCCTCTCCTCCCGGGAGATCTGTAGCTAACAAGAATTTGGCGGCGAAAGCCCCTGACTGGATTGAATCTGAGCCTAATTCGCGTTCACGGGGGCCTTGATCACACCATTGCGTGCTTTTATTCGATGGATTTTGGTTGGAAGCTAGCGGAATTAGTGAGAAAGGCGGGAGCTTTTAGCAGTAGAGGGATTTAAGATCTCAGAGCATACAGTGGCACCGGCAAGGCCGTAGGGGTTTTTGCAGGTGCACGGTGGACTTCTGGGCCCACACACAAGGGGAGCACGGAGATGGTGTCCAGGTCGAACGGGGAGAGGGTCTCGTGCGGGGGCTTGGAGTTCGTTGCCCCAGCGAGATTCAACACGCCTCTGCTACGGTGAGGCAGACGAGGGCACAGACCGTCGACCTAGCCATCGTGGGTGCCATGGACAACGGGAGCATGTGGGAGAGCTCGACTAGGGCGACAGTTGGGTGGAGCATCGGCGACTTAGGCGACCAGGTACATGCTCAAGGAAGAAGATGAACAGTGTAGGGGTAATATATGAATTTTAAAAATATGGTACTCTGCAGGTGGAGTTAAATGGCATAAAAGAGCGAATTTAGAATAGTAATGGCATATGAGCAAATACTGAAATTTTAATGATATTTCTGGCGTTCAGAAATAACGGTAATATTTAGGAAATTAACTCTTGCTTTTAATACATATTTATAATGTTGAGAACCCCTTCGTCTAATAAGAAAAACTCTTTATTTAATGTCAGTTAAGTTTTAAAGATACTTTGAACATATTTGGATTGACTAATACCTAAAGCTAGAGCTGATTGTTAGCTAACCAATAGTTAGCTGGCTAAAATTAGACCATGCATATTTGCATATATGTTTAGATACTTTAGGTAATAGATAACTAAAATCAATTTTAACTTGCTATAATACTCGGGATATAGTAGACAATGAGCTATAAAGTCTAAAGTTTGTAATTAACTTATATTACTCCAGTTTTGTGAACTAATGGGTTAACAATTAGCTAGGCGAGGAACTAATAGTTAACCAGTATATTAGCTCACATATTTATATCAACTAGAACTAATTTTTAGCGGATAATCTTTAGCCATGTGTATTAAACATGTATTTAGTTTCACATTTTCGCCACCTCGTAGCATTCGTTATTTAATCCACAGTTTTTTATTGGATGGTTTAATGAAAACTAATTTGAGGTTAGAATTTTTAATTTATACTTGTACTCTTTTGGTCTAAAAGATAAGGCTATAATTAGAAAAAGATAAAACAAACTAGTAAATAAATTCTACAATTAAAATCTGGTTGCGGCTCAAACAAGCAAACCTAGGCCTGATTGAATGACATATTAAGTTGGCTGTCAATTATAAGCCTAACACACGGTAAGACTTCTATACTAGTACTCTTAGCAGCCTAAAGGACAGGGTTAAAAAAATAAAAAATAAAGAAAAAACTCCTAAATAATATTCCAAAATTAATTTTTAAATTTTAAATTTGGATGCATATTATATGTTGTAGCTCAAGCAAGCATACTAAGGCTTGATAGGATGAGGTATAATAAGTTGGTTATGGATTATAAGTCAAAGCCATATGTAAACTAGGAATGGAAACAAATTTGATTATAGCTAAGAAGAACATCTTGAGATAATCATTAGATTATTCTGGGCTCTCATTATAGACATCCTTAATCATAAGCACACATTGTTAATCATATGCCTTTCATAAAGATCAGAGCGATCAGCATCATTCTACTGTGTACTCTTTAAATAAATATCAAGATGAGCTTTCTTGTTGTGACGTGACATTAACCTATTAAACATATCAGAAGGAATTTTTTTAATATGTGTTATATATATATATATATATATATATAGCGTTATTCTACACCACGTGTGTAGAATAGCTATTCTACACTGACTACTTTCAGTAGTAGATTTTTTCAGTGGAATACCAATTGAGTATTACTTTTTTTCAGTAGTAGATTTCTTGGTAGAATAGCTATTCTGCACTCATGGTGTGGGATAGCATTTATATATATATACAAATGCTATCCTAGGATAGCTATTCTACCGAGAAATCTACTACCGAGAAAAAATAGTACTAAATTGCTATTCTATTGAGAAAATCAACTACTGAAAGTAGTCGATGTAGAATAGTTATTCTACACACGTGGTGTAGAATCTATTCTACTGAAAATCTATTACTGAGAAAAAAATAGTACTCAATTGCTATTCTACTAAGAAAATCAACTACTGAAAGTAGTTGATGTAGAATAGCTATTCTACCCACGTGGTATAGAAATATATATATATATATATATATATATATATATGCTATTCTACACCACGGGTGTAGAATGCTATTCTACACCGACGTGGAATGAAGGGGTTGAGATTGGGTGGGGGTGGGCACGATTGGGATTATCGGTGTAGAATAGCATTTACACCCATAGTGTAGAATAGCGTTCCCGTATATATATATATATATATATATATATATATATATATATCCTTTTGAACCCTGGCCATCCTTCTTTACCCATCTCCGGCCCATGATTTTCCAGAATAGCAAACAATGTCTTCTGTGAAAAATATTTTAATTCTATCTTTTTAACTTTGTGGGGAGAAAACTCTGTTTTTACCTACTTAAACTTACAAGAACCAGATGAATCGACCGGTTTTTAACCCGTCCAATCATTGACAGTTTTAAAGAACTAGGGATTTTATACCATTTTTTTACCGTGTACATGAGGATAAGTTTGTTTCTTTTGTTTATGCATCCTTAATAAATTTTGTTAAATAATCTTTATACTATTATTATTAGGAGTTTGTCAGTTGTGACGTTATAATTATAATATCACTCTAAACATAGTGTGATATATTTTGTTTTTGAACATCTTCTTATACACAAGTTTAATTCATTGACTTTTATCACAACATTAAACTATTAGTTCATTCATTGATTTTTTACCGGGACTAAAAGATAGGATGGGATGGGAAGGATAAGGGGGTGTTTGTTTTCATGGACTAAAGTTTAGTCTGTGTCACATCGTATGTTTATACATCATTTTGAAGGACTAAACTTGAACTAATTATAAAAATAATTGCAGAATCAGAGGATTATTCGCGATATAAATTTATTAAGCCTAATTAATCTGTGATTAGCAAATGTTCATTGTAGCATCACATTGTCAAATCATGACGTAATTAGGCTAATTAATTTCGTTTCGCGAATAATCCACCGATAATGAATAAGTTTTGTAAATAGTTTACATGTAATACTCCAAAATAATATATAAACATTTGATGTGACGGAACTAAAATTTAGACTAGGTAACAAACACAGCTAGGCTTCCAAAAGTTACTTTACTAGGGAGAGTGATAATATCACTTGTGAAGACAAGTGTGACCAAATTTGGCACTACTTTTGAGGGAGAAGAATCATGCATGGTCCATCAACATTGAGAGACCCAACCCGGCAACCCCACCCCTTGCAAGTTGCACGGCATGGGAATCTCTCAGCATATCACCTCTGTTTTCTGCTAGATCTTTATCCAGTAAAATTATAGGTAAACTAAAAAATGCTTCTCTACTAAATTACAGCCATTTATAAGCATTTACATGTTTACCAAGCCAAAGGGTGAAACGATGTTGTTGCCCTTTATTTAACAAGATATTGCCCTTTAATATTCGGAACAAAATTCATAGGGTAATTCCGTCCTGTTAATAATTATAGATTCCAAGCTTGGACTTATATATCCCTGGGGCCTGTGCGGCTGCCAAACGTGTCAACTTCTTCGCACCCCAAGCCGAGATGATTCACGAAGCGTGGGCGGTACGCTGCCACGCCACATCCATCTCGAGAAGAAGAAAGCCATTAAAATAACTTGTACCACTCGTGCAGTGCATACAGACCATTCATCCGTCCGAGGCATGCCTACGACCACACAGAAAATTCCGTACTCCTACTCTGTTTCTTTAAAAAATGTTAGATCTATTATTTTTTATATCAAGACTAAAGAAAAATTTAATAGTACTGTTATTGCATGTACGAAAGCATATGACTATTAAATTTCATGCATTAAATAATATTCTTTCCTTCTCATTATCTTCATCATCTAACAACTTGACACGATGATCAAGACGAGAGATATGGAGCTTAAATTTTCTTCGTATGTTGTGTTTCTTGCTTTGTTTTTCCGCACTCTCAACCTACATGTGCATGTGACAATGTGGAGTACTATTAAAATAAGAAACAAAAGCGGAAGTCAAAGCTATGCATGTAGACTCTAAATCAATTCACACATAATACGATATGCTGCTTTAATGACTCAACTATTAGATGATGTAGATTGTGGAAAATCTGAAAAACGCTTAGATGATGGAGATAATGGGAAAGAGGGAGTACTACTATTGTATGCATGAAACTACATGACTAACAGAAGCTAATTTAATACTTGAATCTAGGTAAAATACAAATAGGTCTAAGATTTTTGAAAAAAATAAAAATGTAATAGATCTAAAATTTTTGGAAGGAGGGAGTACTTAAAGTTTATATATACTTACAATACTAATAATATATATAGTTTTTTTCTCGTACAGACCACTATCGTCGGTTTTAATGTTAGTTTTTTTTTCAAATGATAAAATTATCGTCGGCTCACAACGCAAGGAATTAGGGATGAATTGAGCAGGAGAGAGAAGAGAGAGGGTTCGACAGTAGCAGCAACGACGACAGCGTGATTTTCTGTGCACTCTTGGCCATCCTTGATTCCTCGCGTTATAAGTTGAGAGTAGTTCTTAAGTAAAAAAAACTAACGTCGACTAATTTTAAAACATCCAACGACGACAGTGATATATGCGATCATAAAAAACTGAAATAATGACATAACTTATATAGAAACCGACAAACTTTTAAATTTTGTCTTGAATCAACAAATACTAGAGCAATAAATTCTATAAGTAATATATATATATATATATATATATATATAGAAACGTACGGATTTTTAGTGGTATATACGAATTTTTTCGTGAATATATCATGAGGGTATGGCAACGTGTGGGGTCCATTATATACATTTCATTGTTGACATCAATTGGTTATGTGTTCTCCACGATTCACAGCTGTGGATGAGATTAGGCGGAAACCAGGCGCTACCAAAATCAATCTGTCACGGATATGATCACTGGATTAATTAGGCAGTCGCTTTACTACTTTTGATGACCCTCCGAAAGGCTTCCCCACCGAAGTGAAAAATAACCAGAAGAATGAGACGTCTACCTTATCAACATCCTTTGAGCATGTTTTCCTGTATTAACCCTATAAGGGATACCAAAATAGTGTCCACTATGTCGGTTGTAATTGAAGGGTAAAAATGTCTTTTCTCTAGAGATTTTACCTATAAATACCCTCTTCTCGCCATATAAGAGGCATCGAATATTCCGATATTCAATACACACTTCGAACTTTTCTGAGCTATTATTCTTTTCAGAGGTTTAAGATAGTCCGCATTTACAAACACTTCGTTTGTCAGTTCTTAGTTGATAGAATCTATTAGTGTAATCCGTTACGCCAACAGTCCCCTCGCACGAGGTGAGTGGTAGAATATAAAGTAAATTGCTAACATTTTCTTATCAACTTAAGTTTGGGTTTGAAGTAATTCTGCATATATATATAAGATTGTCTTTGGTTTGGTGGATGGGGAGAAAACAAAATATTCCATCACGTGATACCGATTGTTTTACCGAACGTCCTCGGTATTTATCGAACCAAACACTAACTAACTTAATACGGAGTAATATCATAGCGTCAGAGAGACGAACGGTCATAGGATCGGTCGCAATTATTTGCGGCTAAGAACGTACGGTCCGTGATGTAATCAGCTGCAAGTTACAGCACACAAAAAGAAAGGGTTAGTTGCTATAGAGACGAGACCTGAATAATTAAACAAAAACATCATCTACGGATTACTTAGATTTTTCTTTATCCCCAAATCCATTCAAACTTTGCTTCTCCCTGTCACGGGAATCCGAATCGATCTGCTTAATTTGCTCATACAATTATTGCAAAGTATCGTTTCAAGGATGCATCCCTTTCGTCGTTTCTCACAGCTATATATAGATTCATGATTTTTTTAGCTTGTTAAAGGTAGATATAAATATATTGAGA
Organism: Zizania palustris; assembly: GCA_019279435.1. Lineage (NCBI taxonomy): Eukaryota > Viridiplantae > Streptophyta > Magnoliopsida > Poales > Poaceae > Zizania > Zizania palustris. The sequence continues at coordinate 61,979,013 of JAAALK010000082.1, forward strand.
ATATTTAGTTCTTTAATTTTCGACTAAAAACAAAAATTTAAATAAATTTATTTTACCCTACAAACTCTATAAGATACAACCCACTTTTAAAGGCTCTACAAGAACAGAGTATTTTAAAATATTTTCTGACGATTTAAAAATCCATTAATGGCATCTTGTTCTTAAAGTAGATGATTAGTTGGGTCATCAAATGGGTAATAAACTGTTATTAGGCCTAGGCCTGCTTATATGGGCTTAAAGTACATATGGATTAGTGCCCAGATTAAGCCCATGAAAACATGGACAGTAGCGACCATTTTCTGAATTCTCAACATGACAGTAGCAATTAAGGTGGTGTCAAGGTAACATAAATGGTAATAGAATTAATTACAGTGTCAAGTGATAATAATGTCTCAGATTACTAGATTTATTTGGTTAACAAGTATAATGGATTTTGTTTACATTATAGTGTTTGGTTGATAAGTATAATGTATTTTAGTAACGCAATATGATGCCAGACTAGTTAGAGTGTAATGTGTTGATTACTATCCCTCCGGTGTACAAATATTAGTCGTTTTAGACAGAATTATAAATATCAAGGTGATATTAAATAGAGTAACACAAGTTGTCCTAATTGGTTATTGAAGCAAGATTCTAGTGCTGCCACCTAAGTTCAACTCATGGTGGTGTGACTAATATTTTTACACTCTCACCTAAACACTAAAACGACTATTATTTGTATACCGGAGGGAGTACGTTGTAATCTGATTACGTGGTATCTAATACTAGCACATTCAAATCAAACAAAATCTAACATAATTAGTTTACGCTGGAAACAGATAACACTTAAAATAAACCCAACCAAACGTCTTCTAAGTTGTACGTATTTGATAATTACTGTGTTTTTTCTTTCAAAATATAAGTATTTATAATTACTGAGTTAGTGGGTTTCTAGCAGTAAAGGCAATAGAGTTATCAAATTTCGTTTCTTACATGCAAACAGTTGCTTTAATTTGAACATCATCTATGAATTGTCACATATGTTTCTGTTACGTGAACATCATCTATGAAACTGATCATCAGTAACTGAAACTACAGGCAGATACATGCATGCCATGGGGAGCGAGCTTGGAAGATTACTAGCTAATTAACAAGGACGATATATATGATCCATCGATATGATGATGAACCAGCAACTAACCTTAATTGCATGGAATTTCAGCTCCACGAAAGAAATTAGTTAGACAGATCGAGTTATATATCACTAGCTAGCTGCAAGCAACCACGTTAAGAGCATCCACAATGGCTGTCTCAAATAGATAACTGATGTGGAGCTGAGAGAAGAATAACAATAATAATTTATCTCACCACTAGTACTTGATCTCACACGTAATACACATAGTTTCTTGGAATAAGTGAAATCTTCTATCTATTTGTTTATTGCTAGTTATTCTTTTTTTCTTCCTATTTTCTATTAACGTTTTATAACGAGAATAAATCTAGCTATTGAAAGAGTGGCCTTGAAATTTTGTAGCGATCGAAAGCAACGGATCGATGCAATGCACGTACGCTGCTCATTGCTGGAACAATCATGGCATGCATGGTCCCGGTGAGTATAATTTATAAGTTTTCAGGCGGCGTCCGGTACGGTCCTGGACTGGATATAGCTCGCGATTGCATTGTGCATGTCACATTCGTCAGAGCTATTCAAGTCTAATCCCTGCTGCTGATTCCTAACCTGCATGCAGCTACTATAGCTAGCTAGCTATCGACATATGTACAGCACTAGCTATCTATCTGACATTCTGACTGTCCCTGACAGCGCAAGCAACGTTCGTGTAGACGACCCACAGCAGTATACGTACGTGCGTACTGTAATCAACCTGTCGCACTCGCATGGGTACTGAATGAGCGACCGGAAGACGATGCAGTTCTGAGGATTAGAGAAAACAGTCGGTTCATTCAGAGAGTGATCAGATGGATGGTTCCAAAGTCCAAATATATATGTTGCTGGATTATTAGAGAAATTAAAGTTAATTGAAGGAATGAAAACGCGAAAAATGTAATGAAAAGTATATATATGCATGCATGGTTAAAAATTTGTGCCTTAATGGAGGTGAGGTCCGCCAACCTAATTAATGGCTAATCTAGCTTTGAAAATACCACCATATGTGTCTGTGTTTAGTGCAATGCATGCAGTCGCTGTACGTGATGTGATACATGACCTTTAGTAATTCAAGGCCAAATCAAATCTAGAGTGGATTCGGGTGGCTAAAGGCAGTGGCTGTCACTGAATTAGATCAACCTCAACTGGCCAACTCTCTCTCGTTATTGCACATTGGAAGGCGTCTCTTCCTCGAACCACTCAACCCTTATCCTATTGTAATTAAGATTTTTAATTTTGTTTACTCTCGGGCTATATATTTCCTTCATCTGGTATAAACGTTATTTCCGTGATAATTAGTCGAGGGTACATACATTGTAACAACGGAAAAATATACAATATTAAAAAAATATCATCTAAATAAAGATGAGTAAAGCTTAAACTTGAGAGTTTTTGTTTGTTGTGAGTAGTAGTGGTGGTGGCACCACTAGCTTTTTTAAGTAGTATACAATATTATAAGTTAGTGGTAAGAATGAAATATCAAACAATCATTTATTAATAATATTAATAAGAAAGTAATATTGTCATTAACTGATATGTAAGCTAGAAGCCACTACGGGAAAGACGTAGTTTGCTGAGTGTCTTAAACACTCGGTGAAGCCTAGTTTACACTTGGCAAAGGGTTTACTGAGTGTTGTACTCGGCAAATATGTCATCGGTAAATAGGGGTTCGCCGAGTGCTTTTTTTTCGGGGCATTCGGCGAACCCTTCGCCGAGCGCCACACAAGACACACGGCGAACAAGTTGAACTTCATGGTGTACAAAGGGAGATGACGGCGGGTTCGCCGATTGTCAAAACTTTGCACTCGACAAAGAAAAAAACCGAAAATAAACAAAAACAGCACGTCCACGACGCTGGGCGGGGAGGCGGCCGGGCGATGTGGCGTCGGGGCGGCGGGGCGGGGGGCTGACTAGGCCGGCCGGGCGGCGGGGCCGGTCAGGGATGCGTCGCGGCGAGGGGCCAGGGCAGCGGGGCGACCGGCCGAGCGGTGGGGCGACAGGACCGGCCGGGCGGCGGAAGTCAGGGAAGGAGAGAGAAGGGAGGAGTGAGGAGGGAAAGGAAAAAGGAGTATTTATAGGAATTTTTTGAAAAAAAGTGCGCTCAATTTGAAAGTGTGCGGGAAAATTGTACGGGAAGCACAAAATTTTGTTTGCCGAGTGTTGCACTCGGCAAACATACTCTCTTTGCCGAGTGCCTCAAATTTGGCACTCGGCAAAGAGGCTTTTTTATTTTTTTATTTTTGTTTAATTTGTTTTACAATCTTTTCCTTGATAGAAATTATAAAACTATATTGCATAAGGACTAAAAATAAACTCAACAACATAAATGTGTTTTAATAATATTTTTATTATTATTTCATATTCAAATTTCACCAATTTCAATTTAAATCTTAGAAACATATTTAATAATTTAAAAATAACAAACTGAACCAAAAAATGTGTAAGTTTTACATGAGATAATATATGTTGTATTTTTATTATAGAAAAAATTTCAAGTACAAAAAATAATTTACCCGTCAAACTTGTTTCAAACCTATCTCATTTTTCTCTAAACCCTAATCACTCCTCTCATAATCTCCGAGTTCTAAACACTCTACGTGATATTTTTCTCGAAATATTTTTAAATTTTTATCACAACATCTATGTATCATATAATAACATCATGACAAGTCTCATATTTTTAGACTTCAGTTGATTTTTTATAATTAAAAAACTATTAAGCTTCACGTTGTTGAACGAGCGTCGCACCCTAAATTGTTCAAAATTTCTTTTAATTCAGTTTATAAGAACCCTAAATAGAGTTAAAAACATGAATATTATTTTTTCATAATTATTTTAGTCACTTGTAGTTCACATTTCACCTATTTCAATTTAAATCCTAGAAACATACTTAATAATTTAAAAATAACAAACTCAACCAAAAAATGTTTAATTTTTACATGAGATAATATATGTTGTGTTTTTTTGTAGAAAAAATTCAAGTTAAAATCAAATTGGAAATATCACGTAGACTCGAAACAATGGTTCAGAAAAAAATAAAAAATAGATTTGCCATCTCTTTGCCGTGTGTTTTTTAAGAAACACTCGGCAAACCCTTAAAAAAATTTTTTTTGCCGCGCAAGCATGCCGCCGTGACGTCCATTAGTAACTTGTTTGCTGAGTGTTTTTTCAAAAACACTCGGTAAACATTTAATTTGCCGAGTGTTTTTAAAAAAACACTCGGCAAACAAATCTTTGCCGAGTGCCCGAGATATTGCACTCGGCAAATTAGCCATTTCCGCGGTAGCTTGACCTGAAAGAATAAAACTTGATTTGCAAACTGAGAACACGTAATAAAAGTAGAAACGAAATCTTTTTGACAAAACTGAAGCAATAGAAGTAAAGTTATATATTTTTAGTACGGAGAGAATACAATATATATATATATACCTTCTCTCGAGTGACAATCTTAGTTATATTTTGTTCGCAGCATATCTGCGTACGTTCTTTCACGCTGTCGTTGCACAGGAAATGCAAACTGATTACTATGGAGTTCCTACACAATTAATCTATATTATTCTATATACACTACATAAAACAATCGTCTTCGCCGAGTATATTATTCTTTCGGCATTTGTTTTTTTCTCATAGTGATATTTTTAATCATGTGTGAGCACGTACTGAGGAGTTCATAAGATCATAACTAAATATTTTCTTTTAATTTGTCTTGCAAAATATATTAATTATATTACCTGAATCCAGCTGGGTGGTATGGAAATGGAGTTAATTACTTACATATGTACAGATCATAAAAAGCAAACGAGGATCCTTGCTTTAATTTCTTAAACAAGGACAAGAGCATGAGAATATAATCTACACTATTAAAGCATCAGCACCTACGTACATATCATGTGGCATTAGGTGTTATGCAGCTTTCTCTTGGCAGCTCAGCTGACGAACACTAGATAGCATCTATACATATTATTCTCCCCAGTTTATAATTAATTTAGGTTCTATTTGATATGCTTGAGATCTTATGGTGTGGATTCTGATTTCCGATTCTCTCTAGAAATGATTATATAATGAATCAGATTCAGCTAAAATCATTTGCTGAACAACTAGATTCTAATTCTTGTAAGAAATGATAATATCTAAAATGACCATTAATTATCTCTTTGGTTACATTGTATGTTTGATGACTTTGTTATATGATATGAAAATATATAAACCATAATAATTATATTATATGATATAATAGCATATCCAAACATTTGTAAATATTCCCTTAAATTTTTATATGTATTTTTGTTTTTTGTTAGACTGAGTTTTTTGACAGGCAATAATATTTTACCTGCTTCTCCCATACTATCGAAATAAGAACAAACACTTCAAAATTCTATCATTAATCACTTTCATTTTTACCTACTTTTATTAGTTTGGGAGTTGCCAATTGGATGAGTGAGAGAGAAAAGGGGAAAGCAAATAATTTTTTATTTAGGGAAGATCTCACTTTAGAAGTGCTATACTATACATTGCACTATTTTTGCTAAGAAATAACTTTGTCATTTGTCAATATAATATTAATATAAAAACTTCTTACATTGTGATACTCTAAGAGACTGTTTGTTTCAGCTTTAGATTATAAAATTCTGGCTTATAAAAAAAATTGGGTTCCACACTACCACAAAAACGGTCTTTAGTAACACGGCTTTAGTGACGGGCAAAAGTCATGTGTCAGTAATACACTTTTAGTGATGGATTGATTCACATATGTCAGTAATGTTGTATCATTATATTAGTGACAGGTCGTAGTATGACCCGTCACTATAGATGAGGCTGGTTGGGGTGCCAACGTTAGTGACGGGTCATACAGTTATCCGTCACTAAAGGTACCACATTAGTGATGGTTGGTAGTACCACCCGTTACTAATGAGTGTTGCCCGAAACCCTAAGACCATCTTTAGTGATGTATTATATTTATACCCGTCACTAATGACTCCCGCTTATAAATAGGCAGGGCAGGAAGTGGGTCGTCATGCTTTCATTTCACGCAACCCTAACTTACTCCCGCCACCGTCGTCGCCTTTGTCGCTCCGTCACCCGTGCCCTTCGTCATCATTCTCGCAAGTTTGTCTATGCTTACTATTAAATATCAGTTTATAGATCGATCTTCATGTAAGCAAAATTTGTTTATTGAATTTTTGAATTAGGGATATGGCAACGTATCCGAACGATCTACAAGTACCAACCTATGTTCCTTATAGTTGCTTAACAAAGATCAATCATCTCATTCACGAGGGGCATCACCAGGTCAATTTAGTTATAGTTTTTTGTACATTGCATGTCCTATTTTTTGTGTTAATTAATAAACTGAAGCACATCTATTACTGTTGTAGTATTTATCAAAAAGATTTTGTGAAGTCAATAACATTCGTTCGGGCGACACCCTCAAAATAATGACAAGAGATGGGTGCACCACTGCGGTTGAGGTTGTGAGCTGTGGGGGCGGTGGTACGATATGTCTCCACAAAGGGTGGAGTGAATTTAGCCAAAGAGGTGGCCTAACACAAGGGGACTATTTGGTATTAACAATGGGACAAGCCCATTGACTATTATGGCAAAATTCTACACTAACTTTGGTGATAAGAAAATCCCAACGACCATCAAAGTGGATGACAACAACAATAGTGGTATACATAGAGAAGCGACGAGATCACTTACCATCGATATCTTTTGTTTATGTTCTTATCATGCATGGTTTCTTATAATGTCAGGGGCGGGTCCTAGCAATGTTGTAGACGGGAAGGGGAAGGCGATAGCTAGGGAGGTCGACACCGACCAAATGGACCAATTGAAGCACATCTGTTATTTTAGCAATCCAACAGTTGTAACTCCAGCAAGGAAGACTCTCCTACAAAACATCTCGATAGGTTTATCCTCCGAGAGTCAGTTATATGTCTACACAATAAATAACACAATCATCAACAAGAAGTCGGTGGTAAGTTATTTGATCATGTACTTAATTTATACAAATAGCATTCTCTAATAGTTTTGTTTAAATTTTATTTTATAGTACTTCTCAAGGCAGTACTGTGACAAGTATATCACAACTCACCTACACCAACAGACCACCGAGATCAAAGTGGTAGCAGCAGGGTTTGACGCAGTCCCAATTGCAATGCATCAAGGGACAGATGGATGGTGCTATCTAACTAAAGGTTTTGGGTAATTTCTTAGCGACAACTCGCTAGAAGTTGGGACAGTGTGCGTCTTCCAGGTCAATGTTGGTACTAATGATATTGAGGTTGTAATGTATGTACTGTAAACCTAGGATGAATTATGACTTGTGATGAATTAACTTTTGTGACGCATTATCGAGGATGACTGTGATGTGTTTAATTCACTGTTTGATGGATTTAATTCATGTTGCAACCTAAAAATATGTTTGTGATGTGTTTTGGAAAATTGACTGCAAAATTTAGACGCCTTCCTTTTCAACATTGTTACCCTTATTTTTTTTAAAAAATTACCATAACATTAGTGACGGGTAACAATAATTACCCGTCACTAAAGGTATACGTCAAAAAAGGTCGCAGGAGTCATCAATGATAGGTCATAATGTGCACCCGTCACTGATGACTCCTCCTACAGGGGTACGGAGGGTCGACCTTTCATTTCCCGCAACCCTAACCCTAACAGTCCTACCTCCACCGTCATCAGTGACGCGCCATAATGTGCACCCATCATTGATGACTCCTCCTACACGGGTACCGAGGGTCGGCCTTTCAGTTCCCGCAACCCTAACCCTAACACTCCCGCCACCGTCATTAGTGATGGGTCATAATGTGCACCCGTCACTGGTGACTCCTCCCGCCTATAAATTGGCAGTTACCAAGGGTCGGGCTTTCATTTCCCGCAACCCTACCCTAACACTCCCGCCGCCGCCGTTGGCTTCATCATGCTTCTAGCCTGTCCACATGTCCCGTCGGCGCGCGTGGGCGCTCTACTCGTCGTCACCATGGTTGCATCCTTCTCCTCCTAAGGTTCATCATCGTCCTCTTCCTCGTTTTATCTAACTTCCACCACTTTTTGTCTAACTAGCTAACTTCCACCACCATTGTTACAGGGTACCCTGATCTACTGCTTTTAGCCAATTTCTCTGAGATAATTGATGGTCTTAGCCAATTTCTTCGAGATAACACCCTCAAAGTTAGCATGACTACTCATCGTGGTGGTGCTCCTACCCATGGTCGGTAGGTGCTCCTGCTACCCATGACTGGTGGAGCTCCTATACTACCCACTGGGCTTCTGTTGGCCATGCTACAAGCTTGGAAGACATTATCCAAGCTTTGGATATAGCTATAGGGGCTTCAAGATACTATACAAGCTCTTGATATAGCTATAGGGTAGATAGTTAGTAGCCATGAAACTGTCTTGTGTCGCTCATTGTTTTAGCAATTTCTTCGAGATAACGAGATAGAAGTTAATAAATGTGCTACAAATTTGGCAATGAATCTTTTGTGATGTTGTATGTGATGTGCTTTTGATGTTGCATGTGTTAAATGGCTGCCAAATCCTGGTTGTAGCCTAACATTTTTTTGAAATGACCATAATATTAGTGATGAGTGATAATAATAACCCGTCACTGATGAAAACATCAGTGACGTGCGACAATGGTCACCCGTCACTGACGAATACATTATTTTTTTGAAATGACCATAATATTAGTGACGGGTGATAGTTATCAACCGTCACTGATGTTTCATCAGTAATGGTTGATAACTGTCACTCGTCACTGATCAGTGACAGTTGATAACTGTCACCCATCACCAAAGAGACGTTATAGGTGAGTCCATTGGACTAAGGTCGACTCTTTAGTGACGGGTATTTACCCGTCACTATTGATGCAACATTACTGATGTGATAAGGTGACGAAAGATATGCCCATCACTAATGTGTGTTTCTGTGGTAGTGCCACCGACTTACTATATTATTATAATCTGCACTTCAGATTATAATAAGCTAGCAGAATAAGTTATCTTATTTATTTTAGCTTATGAAAAAAGCTGGATTGTTATAATCCAAAAAGCTGAAACACACGAGGTCTACGAATCCCTACCAACTTTCTCATGCTGATCCTTAACCTAGTTACTCATGCATGTCTATGCGCACGCATGAAAGCAAATTTTTTTTATCAACACATTTAGGGCATGTTTGTTTTAGTTTTGGATTATAAAAATCCAACTTATAAAAAAACTGAGTTCCGCCAACTTACTGGATTGTTATAATCTGCATTCTAGATTATAATAAGCTGACAGAATAAGTTATCTTGTTTGTTTCAGTTTATGAAAAAAGCTAGATTGTTATAATCTAAAGATGAAAAAAACAGTCTTAGCTACCCTAGCTTAAATTATTATGCAAAATCCTGTAAATTTTGTATCTGTTCCGAAAGAACTGAACTTATATATATATATATGTCCTTTTAGGAACTGAACTGCGTAAGCACGTTTTTCATTTCCTTTTAAAATCATATATATGTGTGCATATTGTTGGCGTAAAAAATTATGCTAACAGGTTCTTGAAGATTAAGAACTAACAAACGAAGAGTTTGTGATGTGAACTATTCCGAGCCTCCAAAAAAGATAATAGCTCAAAGTAGTTCAAAGTTGTGTATTGAATAGCTGAGTATTCTATGCCTATTACAGGGTAAGAAAGGGGGTATTTATAGGTAAAAACTCTAGGGAAAAGACCTATTTACCCCTCAATTACAACCGACATAGTGGAAACTATTTGGTACCTCGAATATGGTTAAAATAGTAAAAATTATCCGGAGAGATTAGATAAGGCAGACATCTTATCAGTCTTGCTGTTTTCCACTATAGCTTCGGAGCCTCCGAAGGATACCTTCAGACCATGAAGCTGAAGTATCATTCTGCTTAGAAACTTCTTCATCTCCGGAGATAAACGCAGACTTCGATGCTGTTGAATTATCTTTGATTGTTGATCTCTAAAGTCCTGAGAATGAAGTATTTTCCCCCAACAGTAGCCCCTCGAATACGCTTCTCTGATTTAACCTGTATGTTAGGAAAGCAGTATACGCAAGGAATATTTTCGTATTCAGGGACTTAGAGAAATTTGAAGGTGTTACAGTTATTCGAAGGGTATTTGACATTGAAGTATCTCTGATGAAAACTTCGAATCAGGACTGCTGTGTGAATGCTTCGTAGGGAAGTGGACCGTTACGGAGGCAGAATGTCATGAAGAGCCATCAATTTTGAGCCGTTACCCTTCAAGTAACTGTTATGCTCCCAAAAAAGGTAACGGTCGAAATTTTACCGTGGGTTCACACATTTTTACTTCCTGGTTCCACTTGTCAGTGACATAAGTTGAACCTACAATGCGAAGACGATCGAGGCATAGTAGCTACCAGAAAGGCTATAAAAAGGGGGTCGAAGCCCACCAAAATGTTTTACAGAACTTGAAGCTTGAAGACTTCTTTCTCCAACCTCCAAATCCCTCCTCAATCTTTTGAGCGATCAACTCATGGCGAGGACCAGCACGACCGTGCCCATGGCAGCGGGTTCCTTGGCACAAAGGCATGCGTGGGCGGCTTCAGCGGCAGCGGCCATGGTGGGAGCTCCAGGAGGTTCTTGGCCCAAAAACCCTCGGGAGCTCCGCCCTCCATCCAAGAAGTCGATCCCACAAAGCTTCCTCATTGGCCAATCAACGAGCACTGCAGAGTCCATTGAAGAGGCGGTGAACGGAAAGCTAGGCCTCGGAATGAGGACTCGGGTCCCGGGAATGGAGTCGACCCCAAAACCGCGGAGCGAAGAAGTGGTAGTCTTCAAGGCGTTCTTCGAAGCTGGACTGGGACTTCCTGCCATCAATTTCTTAATAGAGGTACTGGAAATGTTCCATATTACCTTACTGCAGTTGTCTCCCAACGCTATTGCAAGACTGGCGATCTTCGAATGGGCTCTTTGGGCCGAAGGATGCGAAGGAAGATCGGAGATCTTTGCCACTACCCATGAAGCCACTTGCCAACCGAAGCCACAAGATGAACCCGGAGATACCAAGGTATTGACGGCGTTCGGAAGTGTCAACTTCTAGCTTCGAAGGAACATGCGCAGCATTTCCCAACGAAGGCCATCAACTACCGATGGTATACTAACTGGATCCTCCAGTGGTTTTATGCCGAAGTCGGAGAAGATTCCAGCTTTGTAGGGCCTCTTCAAGAGATCTGGTTCTGGAAGGAGGCGGAAGTTACTCCGAACCCAAGCCTGCTCTCAACGCGGCTTGGGTTGCTCTCTTCAATAGCCAACCACATGAGCATGTGGGATCTGGCGGAGGAATTCATTGCCCTCCGGATTCCGCCTCTGAGAGCTGACTTGCCGATTGCGTTTCAAAACGCTTCGGAAGGAGATCTTCGAAGTCTAGGTAAATATTCGATCTTCCTGCATTAATATATTAAAAAATGGATAACATACTTATGAAATGCTACCTCTTTTCAGTGGCCCCCTTTGGTGCTAGATCTTGAGCAAATCGCGAAGGCCACCAAACGGGTGCTCGGAGCCCCTACGGTGGCGGAAAGACAGTGAAGGGTGGAGCTGGTGGGAAGTTGGGAGCGCTTCAACAGAGTATGGAGGGCTCTCAGAATGGAGCCTCCACATCAGCCAGACTTCGACTCGACTAGAATGGCCCTTCGGAAGAGGAAAGCCACTGCCGAGCCCTCTAGGAAAACCGCCAAGACCTCCATCAAGAAGGGGAAGAAGACGTTGAAGCCTCTTCCTCTACCAACTCTAGTGTCTTCACCTTCCTCCTTGGACATTCGAAGTTCTTCTTCAGAAGACTCCGGAGATAAAGACTCCAAGGTACGGATGGGGAAGGTCCTTGAGAATTATCTTGCCGAAGACAGCGAGGACGAGTCCCAAGGCGCAGCCGGAGTTTCTTCTCAAGTAGCTGCTGTAGTAGATACAACACACTCATCCGAGCCCGTCGCCGCGAGCTCAGAGCTTGAGGCAGTTATTCCCATCTCACCCGTGGTCGAGGTGATAGTACCGGAGATCGGGGCGCCTTGTGGCGCCCCGATTTATCGAATTCAGAACATTATTGAATTTCCATAGAAAAACAATAATACAAGAGGTTCATCATGCGACAATCGTACATACGACAATATTCATGGTACGCATACCATATTTATTACATCAGAGTTTAATAAAAACAATAATAAAGATAAATAAAATGCATGACGAACGCCTTCTTCAAGATCTTTTCACTTGACTGGGTTGCTACTCCAGACCATCTTCATAGTAGGCATCCTCTGTGGGGTTCAACGGGTATGAGTACAAAAAGTACTCAACAAGCCACCGCAAATGCAGGCAATAATGCAAGGTAATAACAAAGGAAGGATAATTAGCTAAAAGTGCGGAAAAGTACATTTTCAGTTATTGCAGTTAATGTAGTCAAATTTTATCATGCGTAAAGTAAACATGAACAACAATAACATCATCTAACTCGAGGAGTACGTTTTACCTCCTCGCACAACAGTCCTTACATGTCAAACCATCATGCACATACATATCAAAAGTAATCTAACTGTGGGATGTCACGCAACCCGCCCTTGACCGTGGGCTCGGCTTTTCGAAAAGATTTATGACTCTGATCAGAGGTGTACTACTGTACCCACAAGGCACGCACTCATCCCAAACACCAAAGTGTAACGAGATGACCCATACCACGGGAACTCGTGCCAAAACCTCAGCATGAAATGCTCCAAGCGATAACCACCCGCTCTAGGTTTCGCCGGCGCGCCGGGCCGCATCTCGGCTAACGTCGCACCACCTTTTGCGCCACATTGGTACAAGCCACCCGCAGGTGCTGATTGACCCATCTCCAAATGGTGGCCTCGATTTGGAACACTCCATACCTTAGTTTGGACTTACCCATTAGACTTGTGGTTAGTACGGAAGTGTATTGCAACAGATCCCGCAGACCGGTCCTTATAGTGCCCCGGGTGCTACCGACCAATGCCCTAGATTGCACCCGGAACCCACCATGAATTCACTCACAACCACAACTCCAACACCGACAGAATTCCAATGATGAGAATAACGGGGATCATATAGTAGAACCAAATGCTACGACTCATTTTTAATCCTATAGCAATCATGTCAATACATTGGACACTAGCTAATAATACTAATCATATGGTGACAAGGAGTTTAGGCTAGAGAGCATGGCTTGGGTTGCACATCAAGGTCGGGGGATCCTAAATAAATATATTGTAAGGGTTTCATTTGACTAGTGCATGTATAACCTATGTGTTTTAGCAATAGTTTAATAAAACATGGGTCCAATATGCTCAAAAGATTGGTTTGGTGACTTGTCTTGTTCAGCGAGGGGAGAGGGAGGAACTTCCGGGAAATATTCCGGCTCCTCGGTGGCGTCGTAGTCTTCCCATTATAAATAAAATAAAATACAACATTCAATCAAACAATATAACATCACACAATAAGCACATAGGTTTAAATTGGTTTAATTGAATGAAAACCAAGTTGTTAAGTTTCTGAAATTTATTTTATAAATAATTTTAGAAGGAATTATAATGAAAGGTTGTCCTTTATAAAAAGGGGTTTTAAATGTGAGTAGTCTCATTTTAAGTCTCCTAATAAATTTTAATATGAAAGGTTCATGTACAAATTAGTGGTTTTCAGTATATGAACAGAAAGGAATAAATATAAACTTTACTGAAGTTTAAATATTTGAATTTACATTTTTACCCTAAGGGAATTTGAATACCTATTTAATTAGTAATGAAAAATCTAAAGTAAACATATTGTTTTTATTGAACTAATGTGTAGAGAATAAAATTACAAAATTTCTGGAATTGAAATAATAATTTTTGGAGTTCAAATGCGCCAGATATGGATTTTACAAGTTTAAAACAGTTTCTGGAATTTATTTTTAAATTTAAATCGCCTCGGGTCCATGGTGAGCTAGGCCCACGGTGAACCCGCGCACTATGCCCGTGGTCCGGCCCAATCTGGACCGTTGGATCTAGATCCAACGCGCGAGAGCGAGGCGGGGGAGTTAAGTTATCACAGACGGCCAGGATTAAAACACTGAACCGGTACGTGATGGACGCTCCAGATTAAACGTGAGTTTTAAATATAAACGAACGTGCGAGATTAAAATGTAACGTTTCATCCAGATCCGACGGTGCGGATTAGATCGCGCACGTGGGGTTACAGGCATCGTCCGATCGCGATCGCACGGTCGGGATCAAATCCGACACGGCACGTGTCGGGGGGGTTAAGTACCCGTCTTCCCCGACTTCGGCGATGCGACGACGAGCGATTCCGGTGACGGCGAGGGCTATCCGGCCTAGCTAGGGCTAAAAACGTAAAGAGGGTACTGAGGGGAACAAGAGGGTACCCTTGCGGTGCTCCAAGGTCGATGGAGTGAGGCCGGCGACGAGAGGAGGCAGCGATGTAGTTCGGGTTCTGGTCGGCGACGGTGATCCGGCAAGGTTCGTCGATGACGGAGTGGTGGCCAAGGTCGAGGAGGTCTTGGCAGTCATGGAGGTGCGGTCAGCGTGGACAGAGAGGGACTCCGGCGACGGCGATCGACGGCTGGAGTGCAGACGGTGGAGTGGCGCTAAAAACCGAAATGCGAGCGCTCTATTCATTCTGGAAGCGAATTGACATGGGGGTTGAGCGCGACGATGGTCGGGGGTTTAAATAAGGGCACCAACGGGGGCAGGGGGGCGCAATCGGGGGAGGCCGTGAGTAAACGCCGGCGAGGCGGTTTCACTGCATGCGAGCGATAACGGGACGATGACGCGAGAAATCAATGGGGGAAACGGTCGGCGCGTTGCGGGGGTGTTAATGCCGGCGATAAATGGAGGGGAGGGGGCCGGCGACGAGCGAATCGCGGGGTTTTAAAGTTGGCCGGTGAAGTTTGGGGCGGTGGCGGGAGGTGGACGACGAGTCTGATAGGCGGGGACCACTGGCCAGCGAGCGTGAGCGCACGAGTGAGGTGGCTGACGGGTGGGGTCGGGCTCGGGCGCGAGAGAGGGCGGTTGGCGCCGACAGGTGTGGTTGGGCTGTCAGTACGAGGTGGGTGAGGGTAACGGGCTGGGCCAGCCGGGAGAGAGAGAAAGGGAGGAGGGAGGCCCATTACTGTTTCCAAATATTTCTGAATAAAAATAATTCTAGGAAATAGATTAAAATCTTAGGGCTACTTCCAAGGTTGATAAAAATTTGTAAAAATTCTCAAAAATATATCTTATTCTTAGGATCATACATAAAAAAATTTAGCTCCTGGTTTGGCCATTACATCTAGTTGTAGTTCAAAATGGTGAGAGAGTGTATTAAAGGTATTTCCAAAACAATTAATTCCAGGAAAATATATTAAATAATATTTTTATTCCTTTGAAAATTTGGGGTGTTACAAACCTATCCCCCTTACAAAGAATCTCGTCCTCGAGATTGGAACGCTACTCGAATAGCTTGGGGTACTGGGCTTTCAGCTCGTCTTCTTTTTCCCATGTAGCTTCTTCGGCGGGGTGGTTGTCCCACTGAACCTTGCAGAAGCGAACTACACGGCTCCTGGTTACCCTTTCCTTGGT
Organism: Zizania palustris; assembly: GCA_019279435.1. Lineage (NCBI taxonomy): Eukaryota > Viridiplantae > Streptophyta > Magnoliopsida > Poales > Poaceae > Zizania > Zizania palustris. The sequence goes on from JAAALK010000082.1 coordinate 61,994,765, forward strand.
TTCCAAGATCTTGACGGGCTTCTCGATATAGGTCAAATCTTCTTGGACGTTGAGTTGTTGAAGATCGGCTTGGTCGGCGGGCACGCGAATACACTTCTTCAACTGAGAGACATGGAACACATCGTGAACTCCTGCCAACGATGGAGGCAGCTCAAGTTGATATGCCACTTCTCCTTGCCGTCGGAGGATCTGAAAGGGTCCGACGTAACGGGGTGCTAGCTTGCCTTTCATGTTGAACCTTTGAGTGCCACGGAGGGGAGTGACTTTGAGATAGACATAACCGCCCTCCTCAAAGGTTAGGTCTCTTCGACGGTTATTGGCGTAGCTCTTCTCTCGGGACTGGGCTATCTTCAATCTGTCCCTAATGATCTTGACCTTCTCTTCAGCTTCTCTTAGTATATCTATCCCAAACTGCTGCGACTCTCCGGTCTGATCCCAGAGCAGCGGCGTTCTGCACTTACGCCCATAAAGTGCTTCGAATGGGGATATTTGTAAGCTGGCTTGATAGCCGTTGTTGTAGGAGAACTCCGCGTAGGGTAAGTTCTTGTCCCACATCCCGCCAAAGTCTAGAGCGCAAGCTCTAAGCATATCCTCCAGTATCTGGTTGACCCTTTCGGTTTAACCGTCGGTCTGTGGATGATAGGCGGTGCTAAAGTTCACCGGGTGCCGAGTTCCTCTTGAAGGTTCTTCCAAAACTTGGAGGTAAACTGGCTCCCACGGTCAGATACAATCTTCTTAGGAACTCCGTGAAGGCACACGATCCGGGTCATATACAACTCAGCCAACTTGGCGACAGTGTAAGTTGTCTTGACGGGGATGAAGTGAGCTACCTTGGTGAGTCGGTCGACGATCACCCAGATAGAATCATGACCAGCTTGGGTCCGGGGCAGTCCCGTGATGAAGTCCATTCCTATCTCTTCCCACTTCCATTCGGGGACCTTGAGGGGTTGAAGAAGTCTAGCAGGTCTTTGATGCTCTGCCTTGACTCGCCGACATGTGTCGCACTTGGACACATACTCAGCTATTTCCCTCTTCATGCTGACCCACCAGTATTTTTCTTTCAGGTCTTGATACATCTTTGTACTCCCGGGATGAATGGAGTATAGAGTATCATGGGCTTCCTGAAGGATGAGGGTCTTCAACTCAGGCTTGTCGGGTACGCATATCCGGTTTCTGAACCAGATGGTGCCATGCTCATCCTCGGAAAATCCGGGGGCCTTACCCTTTCTCATGCTCTGCTGGATCTCCAAGATGTCTGGGTCTTCCTTCTGCTTTTCTCGGATCTGGTCTATCAAGATAGGCTTAGACTCCAAGGCAGCGAGGTACGCTCGGGTGGTGATCCCTAAATTCAGCCTTTCCATCTCCTTGTATAGCAAAGGAGCTTGGTCCCGGGGACAAGTTCGATTCTGAATTCGATGTCCCACTTGGGAGGCATTCCTGGTAGGTCCTCTGGGAAGACGTCCATAAACTCCTTGATGATGGGCACTTCTTCAAGAGCTAGAGAGTGAAGAGATGCTTCAGGGGTTTTGCGGCTGGTCATCCGAAAGGTGACGGCTTCGCCTTCGGGGTTGGTCACTGTTACAGACTTATTGGCACAGTCGATCACTCCCTTGTGCCTCATCAACCAATCCATCCCTAGGATGAGGTCGAGTCCGGTGCACTTAATGAGGACTAGCTCTGCCCGGAACGATACTCCTTGGATCTCTATCTTAACCTTAGGACTGTATAAGTGGGCTAAGGTTTTATTGCCTGGAGTGACAATCATCATGGGGACGGATAGAGGGAGTACGTCCAAGTTGTGGGTTTTCACAAAATCTTCCGAGATGAAAGAATGTGTTGCTCTAGAGTCAAATAAAATCATAGCTGGTACGGAATTTGCGGTAAACATACCGAGTACGACTTCGGGAGCTGTCGCGCCCCGATTTAATAAATCAGGACTTTATTGAAATTCCATAGAAAATCAATAAAACAAGACGTTCATCATGCGACCACGTACAATACGGGCAATCATTCACGGTTCGTAGACCGCATTAATACAAAAGTGAATAAAGGTGAAGAGAAACTAATAAATAAGGGTCCTAGATGAACGCCTCCTTCCAGTCTCGCCTTGACTGGGTCGCTACTCCAGACCTGCATCCTCCTCGTAGTAGACGGCCTCTGATGGTGTAAGTCAACGGGGTGAGTACAGATGTACTCAGCAAGCCACCGAATGCAATTATAATGCAAGGTAAATAACAAGGGAGAAAGTGGCTAGTTTTGCGGAAGCATAATTGTAAAGCATTGAGTGTGATCAATTTATTAGTACTGAAAAGTAAACATGTGTATGCATCAACATCTTCTAACTCGAGGAGTACGTTTCACCTCCTCGCACAACAGTCCTTACATGCCATGAATAACTCAAACATTCAAACAAGTGTAAACTAACTGCGAGTAGTCACACAACCCGCCCTTGACCGTGGGCTCGGCTTTTCGAAAAGATTGATTTTACTCTGATCAGAGATGTACCACTGTACCCACAAGGCACGCACTCATCACCTACACCGGAGTGTAACGAGATGACCCATTTCACGGGAACTCGTGCCAAAACCTTCCATATGGTCCTCTCCGACTCAACAGCACCCTCTTATAGGTTTCATATGGTGTCCCGACGCGTCGGTGCCCCACCATACCCCCCCTTGAGCCTCCTTTGGTACAAGTCGCCCGCAGGCTAGCCCCTTGCCCCCTCCACTATGGTGCCGAGAGACGGAGTGTTCCACACTTCCAGTTAGGACTTACCCATTAGACTTGTGGTTGGTACGGAAGTGCTTTGCAACAGATCCCGCAGACCGGTCCTTATAGTGCCCCGGGTGCGACCAACCAGTTTCCGTGCTTGCACCCGGAACCCACCATACTTATAACTTAGCCAACTCCACAGAGTCCAGAGACAAGAATAACGGGGTATTTCATATACCAGAATCCATCTATCTACGACTCATTCTTTATATCCTATAGCAGTTGTGCCGGTACATTGGGCACTAGCTAATATTGTTATAGCAGAGTGACAAGGAGTTAAGGCTCAATAAGCATGGCTTGGGTTTGCACACAAGGACGGGGATCTAATAAATATAAGTGTAAGGCTTGAATATTCAACTAATGCAATATTAACCTATGGGTTATAGCGATAATTTATTAAAACATGGGCTCAATAATGATCAACTGTTTCCACAGAGGTGGTCGATGACTTGCCTTGATCCGTGAATGGTGAAGGTGGAACCTCGGGGTAAGACTCGGGATCTTCGACGACGTTGTAGTCTTCTCGATACGGAAAAGTAAACACAACATTCAATAAACAATCCAAAATCAAGCATATAAGCATACAAGTTGTTGTTGGATTTAGGTAAGGGAGATAGAGTCTTAAATCCTAGGGAATTGTCACTTAAATATCTAAGATTGATTTCTAATGAGATTTCTGAATCTTAAGACTTGATGTAATTATTTTTCCTAGGGGTTTTTATTTCCCCTTTTTAGAGACGAACTTAGAGAGGTATAAATTAGCCTTGATGTTTTTATGGTATCAAAATAGTGACTTTAAATTATTAAGTCTTCTGAAGTTTGTTATCTAGCTTTAAGATAATTTTCATAAAGTATGGATCTTTACTATTAAAAAGGGCTTTGTGTAATATGATTTAATGGAACAAAGTGGGCAAAATGAATATTCTATTTTTATTGTATTAAAAATAGTAAACTCAAGTTGTTAGGTTTTCTGAAGTTATTATATAAGTTGTCATGACATTTTTATAAAGTGTTTTACTTCTATTATATGAATTACTTAATTATCCTACAAGGGGCTCTTGCAATATTAACTCATAAAATAAAGTGGCAAAGTGAGTATTCTATTTCTATTGTTTAATACAGTGGAATAAAGTCATTAAGTCATATGAATTTATTATCTAAGCTTTCATGACATTTTTGTAAAGTGTTACATTTCTATTATATGAGTTAATTATTTAAATGGGCCTTGGGGGATGTTTATTTAATGATTTATAATGGGCAAAATGAACTGTTATATTTTATTGGCTTCTAAACAGTGTACTGGAGTCAATATATCATCTAAAATTATTATATAAATTTCTAAGAGTTTTTCTGTATTACTTAAATGGAATATTAATTAAATCCTAAAGGGGTCTTGGGAATGTTATTTAATAAAATGTCATGGACAACATGGTCATTCCATTTTTATTGTATTAATAACAATGAAATGGAGCCATTGTATCTTCTGGAATTAATTTATAAATTTTTAAGGATTCTTCTGAATTATTTATTTAAAGTGTTAATTAAACCCTAAAGGGGAATTTTCTTTATTATTTAATAAGGTTATTATGTGCCAAATAAACATATTGTTTTTATTGCATAAAAGTGTAGAGAATGAAAATACAAATTTTCCAGAATCAAAATGGTGAATTTTGGAGTTAAATTGAGCAAGATATGAATTTTGAAAGTTTTAAACATTTTTCTGAATTATTTTTAATCCTGAAAATAGCTGCGGGTCCACGGTGAGCCAGGTCCACCATGGACCTGCGCACTGTGCGCTGGACCGGCCAGATCTGGACCGTCCGATCCAGATCCAATGGTTGGATGCGATGCGGGGTGGTTAAGTGAGATCGGAGGGCTCGGATTGACCGATACCGGTCAACCCAGGTCAAAGCCATCCGGGCCCTCGATCTCAGGTCTTAATCGCAGCCGTCCGCGTGGCATCCGACGGCCACAATTTGATCCGGCACGGCGGCGGCACGGGGGAGCCAGGAGGCTTCGTCCCCAACTCCGGCCGAGCGGCGGTGAGCTCCGGCGATGGCGTGCGGCGGCCCAATGCCCTCGGGGTTGACAAAAATGGAAAGAGGAGGGGAAGGGGGTCACGACCGTACCGGAGCCGGTGGAGAAAGGTGACCGGCGGCGACCCGGCGAGGAGAGCGGGCGGCGAGGTTCTCGGGTCCAATGGCGACGGCGAGTTCCGGTAGTTCTTCGGTCCAACGGAGGTGGGGCCGAGGCAGAGGGCGTGATGGTGGTCCCGGCGGAGGTGACGGCGAGGGCGACGGTGGCCCGGAGCGCCGGCGAAGGACGACCGGAGAGAAAACAGGGGAAAACCCTAGAAAAGGGTGGCAGCGGCTCGGGACTGCGATGTTTAGGACTCTGGAGGTGTGGGCGGAGAGCGGTGAGGCCGAGGGCTTTTATAGGCGTCACCGGCGGCGAGGAACGGCAGGAGATCGGAGGGGATCCGAGGGAAATCCAAGCATGCTCCGGTGAGCTTTCCTTGTGCTCGGGTTCTTGCCATAAACGGCGGAAAGCGCGTGAGAAATGGGGGAAGGTGATCGCCGTGGAGAGGGCAGCCAAGATCCGGGGCTTGATTCGGCACGGGGTCGGCTGGTGGCGACAAACGGCAGAGGGGGCGCCGGCTAAGAAAGGAAGGGGAGAGATCCCCTTCCAAGGAAGAAGAAGGGCCTGACAGGTGGGGGCCACCTGTCAGTGGGCGGGCGTGAGTGAGAGTGAGCCGACACGTGGGCCAAGGACGTCAGCGGGAGAGAGGGGGTGCGCGGTGGCTGCCAGGTGGGGCCGGCTGAGGCGCGGGAGAGAAGAGAGAGAGGGAGTCGGCGCCGACAGGATGGCCCCGCCTGTCAGTGAGAGGGGCGGAAATGGGCTGGGCCGAAAGGCCTTCGGAGGGAGATTTAGGGTTTCGGCCCAACAAGATTTAAAATTCATTTTTCAATTAAAATAATTCCAGAAATTCAAATATTTGCTTAAGGCTTGAAGCACTGTTGCTAAAATTTTGTAAAAATTCTCAAAAATATTTCTTGGCCTCTAGTTTATCCCATAAAATTTTCAAGTCCAAATTTTGAATATTTATCTCTGTTTGGCTTTAATAGGGCTCTTTTAGGATTTTCTTTAATAACAAATTTCAGAAATTCATTTAATATTATTTTTCCTTTATTTTATTCCCTTTTAATTTTGGGGCTGTTACAATCCTATCCCCCTTACAGAGAATCTCGTCCTCGAGATTCGAAGCGAACCTCGGGAAAACTAAGGGACGGAGTTCTACGGGTGCTCTGGGTTAGGAGGAGGAGTTACATCAGAAGTAGGCAAGGCGATCTCCGGATCTGGGTTGGTTGAGACCAAATTGGGAGTGTCTTCGGTTGTATCTAGTTTCTCTTTGTGGTGATCTAGAGTATGTCCCTCTGGTTTTGGAATGGAGGATGGCACCCGCTTGGGGTAGGGGCACTTGTTGGCGTAGTGGCCTCCTTGGCGACAGTTGTAGCACACAATCGGCTTGCCGTTCCTGTCCCTCTTGTATCCGGTAGCTGGTACTGGTGTCCTTCCGGCTGGCGGTGCTTGGGGTGGGATGTCTGTGCTTGGTCTTCTGAGGGTGGTTCGTGGCTTGGCAGGGGTTGGGGCTTGAGATGGAATCACTCTGGTTTCTGGTATAATTGCTTCGTTCACCAATCTTTGAAAGTTGGCGAAGTCCCCGTAGATCAGCTGAAGGGAGAGCTCGTGTTGGTGTTGTTGGAGACGGAACAACTGTGCCTGCTGCTCTTGCATCTGCTTTTGTAGTTGTTGCATCTGGGTAAGCAGTGTGGCGATCAGTCGGTTCTGTTTTGTCATCATCTCCGCAAGTGTGGGATGATAGACAACAGGGGTCTGCTGGTGTCCAACTGCACCCCACTGAGGCAGATTGCCTGAGGTGTTTCCATCGTGTGGAGCTCCTGATCCTTGGTTGTTGGCCATCCTGAAGTTGAAGGGTTTCAAAAAGAAGGTGCCGTCATTAAGGGGAAATGGTTACTGATTTTTATTGCCTAAGATGGATAATTTGACCTAGATGCTTTGTGTTAGTCCCTTATTACTTTCATACTCATGCCCTATATCATTTAATATAAATGATTTATCATGTATTTTATTCACTCAACATTCGTGTTGTAATATATTTTATTAGTTTGTGTTTAGAGGTTTAAGATGAAGTGATGTTGATTATGTCTTATTGAATTCCTTGGTACCAAAAATTCAAGAAAATTTTTGGAACACAATTTGATGCTTAGGAGAATTTTTAGGAGAATACTCTAGCTAATTGTTATTTAAATGAAATTTTTAGGCCCATATTTTAGCTTTCCTCTTTCTTGATTTATCCTTTCCTTGGAATTTATTTATTTTTTATTTTTAATGCCTGGCGAAAATCAAGGTGTTACAATCCTAACTTCCTTAACAAGAATCTCGTCCCGAGATTCGGAAAGGCTAGAAAGTCATGGATATGTTTTTAGCTAGGAATCACTTCTTTACACTAGAGGCTTTAAATCTACATTTTCATGGATTGAGCTTGGATAAGTTAGGGCTTTCTTGACAACGTGTATTGGCTTCATGATTGGAGTTGATCTTGCAGAATGGCGACGAATGAATTATGTTGAGTTGGAACTAGAGGTAGATTCTATCCTTTATATTGGGATTATGACCTAATAGGTGCACGAGGAAAAAGGAAATGGGGTTAAGCTTTTATTTCAAAATGTATCGTTCTTGCGATTTCATATATTTATATATTCATTCATGCCTTATTTTTGACATGAATGGTAATATATTCAAGTAAAAAGAAAAGCAATCAACCGTAAATCTACGTCTATGGTAGCTCAGGGGACGACTCGATCACGGGCTCGCGGGAGACGGTCGGGGTCGAGGAGCTGGATGGTCCGACGGGTGGAGCACTGCGGGAGATCCTCTTGGGCCTCACGATGGGGATCCGAAGGGTTTTCTTCTTGCGAGGCAGAAGAGGTGCGATCTCCTCGATGTCCTTCTTCAACTCTCTGAGCTGCTGACGAAGCTGGGTATGGACCATGGCGCCCTGGCGCAGAAGCTCGTTCTGACGTCTCAACTCCTCTACCTCAAGGGTCAACAGCGGGTTCTGCTCTAGCTGTCGACGGAGCTCGGCGTTCTCCCTGGTCAGGTTCTCCGAAGTGTGGCGGTAGAAGTCGATGGTGTCGTGCTGGCTGTCTGCGTCGAGGACGGCCTCCGTGTGAAGGTTGTCCATAGCCTCCAAGAGTCTCATGGTGCGGGCGATGGCGGAGTTGTCCTGAGGGAGGGAGTTGATGTAGATGCTGCGGTGACTCCCGGGTGTACGCATGGGCATGAAGCGGTAGATGGTGTCGCGAAGGTGGCAGTCGTAGACCAGTCGAAGCTCGGCGAGGGACTGAAGAGCGGCTCGCTGGCTGGCCACCACGAAGGAAAGTCCTCCGACTCCATGGGTGTAGAAGGGTGGCTGCGTGGAGGAGGGGCAGATCACAACCGTGACCTCGCAGTAGCTCTCGTTCGCATCGGGAAAGATCCCGTGGAACGCGGGCTCATGGGGAAACCCCAAGAAGTCGACGAGCACGCAAAGCTCGCGGATGAATCCAGCCTCATCACGAAGAGTCCCGCTCATGGTATGGACCGGCATCTACAAAAGAGAGAATTTTTTTTTTGTGAAAACTTCAGAAGATGAGAAGGTAAGCAGTTTGTAAGAAAATATGGTTAATATAAGTCCTAGGGTCAGGTCTGTTTGGCTTCCTACAGTCAAGTCGGCTCTGATACCATCTTGTCGCGCCCCGATTTAATAAATCAGGACTTTATTGAAATTCCATAGAAAATCAATAAAACAAGACGTTCATCATGCGACCACGTACAATACGGGCAATCATTCACGGTTCGTAGACCGCATTAATACAAAAGTGAATAAAGGTGAAGAGAAACTAATAAAATAAGGGTCCTAGATGAACGCCTCCTTCCAGTCTCGCCTTGACTGGGTCGCTACTCCAGACCTGCATCCTCCTCGTAGTAGACGGCCTCTGATGGTGTAAGTCAACGGGGTGAGTACAGATGTACTCAGCAAGCCACCGAATGCAATTATAATGCAAGGTAAATAACAAGGGAGAAAGTGGCTAGTTTTGCGGAAGCATAATTGTAAAGCATTGAGTGTGATCAATTTATTAGTACTGAAAAGTAAACATGTGTATGCATCAACATCTTCTAACTCGAGGAGTACGTTTCACCTCCTCGCACAACAGTCCTTACATGCCATGAATAACTCAAACATTCAAACAAGTGTAAACTAACTGCGAGTAGTCACACAACCCGCCCTTGACCGTGGGCTCGGCTTTTCGAAAAGATTGATTTTACTCTGATCAGAGATGTACCACTGTACCCACAAGGCACGCACTCATCACCTACACCGGAGTGTAACGAGATGACCCATTTCACGGGAACTCGTGCCAAAACCTTCCATATGGTCCTCTCCGACTCAACAGCACCCTCTTATAGGTTTCATATGGTGTCCCGACGCGTCGGTGCCCCACCATACCCCCCCTTGAGCCTCCTTTGGTACAAGTCGCCCGCAGGCTAGCCCCTTGCCCCCTCCACTATGGTGCCGAGAGACGGAGTGTTCCACACTTCCAGTTAGGACTTACCCATTAGACTTGTGGTTGGTACGGAAGTGCTTTGCAACAGATCCCGCAGACCGGTCCTTATAGTGCCCCGGGTGCGACCAACCAGTTTCCGTGCTTGCACCCGGAACCCACCATACTTATAACTTAGCCAACTCCACAGAGTCCAGAGACAAGAATAACGAGGTATTTCATATACCAGAATCCATCTATCTACGACTCATTCTTTATATCCTATAGCAGTTGTGCCGGTACATTGGGCACTAGCTAATATTGTTATAGCAGAGTGACAAGGAGTTAAGGCTCAATAAGCATGGCTTGGGTTTGCACACAAGGACGGGGATCTAATAAATATAAGTGTAAGGCTTGAATATTCAACTAATGCAATATTAACCTATGGGTTATAGCGATAATTTATTAAAACATGGGCTCAATAATGATCAACTGTTTCCACAGAGGTGGTCGATGACTTGCCTTGATCCGTGAATGGTGAAGGTGGAACCTCGGGGTAAGACTCGGGATCTTCGACGACGTTGTAGTCTTCTCGATACGGAAAAGTAAACACAACATTCAATAAACAATCCAAAATCAAGCATATAAGCATACAAGTTGTTGTTGGATTTAGGTAAGGGAGATAGAGTCTTAAATCCTAGGGAATTGTCACTTAAATATCTAAGATTGATTTCTAATGAGATTTCTGAATCTTAAGACTTGATGTAATTATTTTTCCTAGGGGTTTTTATTTCCCCTTTTTAGAGACGAACTTAGAGAGGTATAAATTAGCCTTGATGTTTTTATGGTATCAAAATAGTGACTTTAAATTATTAAGTCTTCTGAAGTTTGTTATCTAGCTTTAAGATAATTTTCATAAAGTATGGATCTTTACTATTAAAAAGGGCTTTGTGTAATATGATTTAATGGAACAAAGTGGGCAAAATGAATATTCTATTTTTATTGTATTAAAAATAGTAAACTCAAGTTGTTAGGTTTTCTGAAGTTATTATATAAGTTGTCATGACATTTTTATAAAGTGTTTTACTTCTATTATATGAATTACTTAATTATCCTACAAGGGGCTCTTGCAATATTAACTCATAAAATAAAGTGGCAAAGTGAGTATTCTATTTCTATTGTTTAATACAGTGGAATAAAGTCATTAAGTCATATGAATTTATTATCTAAGCTTTCATGACATTTTTGTAAAGTGTTACATTTCTATTATATGAGTTAATTATTTAAATGGGCCTTGGGGGATGTTTATTTAATGATTTATAATGGGCAAAATGAACTGTTATATTTTATTGGCTTCTAAACAGTGTACTGGAGTCAATATATCATCTAAAATTATTATATAAATTTCTAAGAGTTTTTCTGTATTACTTAAATGGAATATTAATTAAATCCTAAAGGGGTCTTGGGAATGTTATTTAATAAAATGTCATGGACAACATGGTCATTCCATTTTTATTGTATTAATAACAATGAAATGGAGCCATTGTATCTTCTGGAATTAATTTATAAATTTTTAAGGATTCTTCTGAATTATTTATTTAAAGTGTTAATTAAACCCTAAAGGGGAATTTTCTTTATTATTTAATAAGGTTATTATGTGCCAAATAAACATATTGTTTTTATTGCATAAAAGTGTAGAGAATGAAAATACAAATTTTCCAGAATCAAAATGGTGAATTTTGGAGTTAAATTGAGCAAGATATGAATTTTGAAAGTTTTAAACATTTTTCTGAATTATTTTTAATCCTGAAAATAGCTGCGGGTCCACGGTGAGCCAGGTCCACCATGGACCTGCGCACTGTGCGCTGGACCGGCCAGATCTGGACCGTCCGATCCAGATCCAATGGTTGGATGCGATGCGGGGTGGTTAAGTGAGATCGGAGGGCTCGGATTGACCGATACCGGTCAACCCAGGTCAAAGCCATCCGGGCCCTCGATCTCAGGTCTTAATCGCAGCCGTCCGCGTGGCATCCGACGGCCACAATTTGATCCGGCACGGCGGCGGCACGGGGGAGCCAGGAGGCTTCGTCCCCAACTCCGGCCGAGCGGCGGTGAGCTCCGGCGATGGCGTGCGGCGGCCCAATGCCCTCGGGGTTGACAAAAATGGAAAGAGGAGGGGAAGGGGGTCACGACCGTACCGGAGCCGGTGGAGAAAGGTGACCGGCGGCGACCCGGCGAGGAGAGCGGGCGGCGAGGTTCTCGGGTCCAATGGCGACGGCGAGTTCCGGTAGTTCTTCGGTCCAACGGAGGTGGGGCCGAGGCAGAGGGCGTGATGGTGGTCCCGGCGGAGGTGACGGCGAGGGCGACGGTGGCCCGGAGCGCCGGCGAAGGACGACCGGAGAGAAAACAGGGGAAAACCCTAGAAAAGGGTGGCAGCGGCTCGGGACTGCGATGTTTAGGACTCTGGAGGTGTGGGCGGAGAGCGGTGAGGCCGAGGGCTTTTATAGGCGTCACCGGCGGCGAGGAACGGCAGGAGATCGGAGGGGATCCGAGGGAAATCCAAGCATGCTCCGGTGAGCTTTCCTTGTGCTCGGGTTCTTGCCATAAACGGCGGAAAGCGCGTGAGAAATGGGGGAAGGTGATCGCCGTGGAGAGGGCAGCCAAGATCCGGGGCTTGATTCGGCACGGGGTCGGCTGGTGGCGACAAACGGCAGAGGGGGCGCCGGCTAAGAAAGGAAGGGGAGAGATCCCCTTCCAAGGAAGAAGAAGGGCCTGACAGGTGGGGGCCACCTGTCAGTGGGCGGGCGTGAGTGAGAGTGAGCCGACACGTGGGCCAAGGACGTCAGCGGGAGAGAGGGGGTGCGCGGTGGCTGCCAGGTGGGGCCGGCTGAGGCGCGGGAGAGAAGAGAGAGAGGGAGTCGGCGCCGACAGGATGGCCCCGCCTGTCAGTGAGAGGGGCGGAAATGGGCTGGGCCGAAAGGCCTTCGGAGGGAGATTTAGGGTTTCGGCCCAACAAGATTTAAAATTCATTTTTCAATTAAAATAATTCCAGAAATTCAAATATTTGCTTAAGGCTTGAAGCACTGTTGCTAAAATTTTGTAAAAATTCTCAAAAATATTTCTTGGCCTCTAGTTTATCCCATAAAATTTTCAAGTCCAAATTTTGAATATTTATCTCTGTTTGGCTTTAATAGGGCTCTTTTAGGATTTTCTTTAATAACAAATTTCAGAAATTCATTTAATATTATTTTTCCTTTATTTTATTCCCTTTTAATTTTGGGGCTGTTACAGGAGCCTCCTGAGCTTCCTCCGCAGTGATGTGGTTGACGTGGGCACGAACTGCCTGGTTGGGTACCGCACCTTGGGGCTGCTTGGGGTGAGGACACTGGTGCGAATAGTGCCCTTCCTTCCGGCAGTTGAAGTAGACGACCGGCCTTCCTTGGCGATCCTTCAAGATTGGGGCCTTGGTGGTGGGCATCGGCTGAGCGGCCAGAGCAGGTGGAGCGGGGCGGGGATGCCCAGCGTTGGATCCACTAGCGGTGTGGGGTGGCCTGAAGGCGGGCCGATGATGGTAGGCGGGCGCTGGTGGCGAAGGGACGAAGCGGGGCCTCTGAGAGTTCGCCTATTGATGCTTGAAGGCGATCATCTTCCTCTTCTTGAGGTCCAGCTTGTTTTGCTCAATCTCTTGGATGAGCGCTTTATTCACCAACCGTTGAAAGTCAGTGTAGTCGGTGGCGACGAGCTGGATGGACAGCTCATCCTTAATTCCCCGGAGGAACTTGGCCTAGCGGAGGGCGTCGGTACACACTTCCTCTGGCGCGTAGCAAGCCAGACAGTTGAATTCATGGAGATACTCCATGACGGTCCGATTGCCCTATTGCAGGTCACGAAACTCCTGCTGCTTGACTGCGATGACTCCGGCGGGGACGTGGGCGGCGCGAAAGGCGATGGTGAACTTCGCCCATGTCACCACGTGGTCCTCTGGCTGGGACTCACGGTAGTTGTCCCGCCATTCGGTGGTGGGACCCTAGAGCTGGTGAGTGGCGAAGGCCACTCGCTCCCAGTCAGTGCAGGGGAGGAGGTCTAGCTTCTTCCCAATGGTGTGGAGCCAATCTCTGGCCTCCATGGGGTTGGTGGTGCTAGAGAAGATGGGCGGGCGCACGCGCAAAAACTCTGAGAGTTGGGGAGCGGGCGTGGGTGCTGGTGCGCGAGGGGCAGGCTCCCCATTTTGCAGACGATCCAACTGAGCTTGTTGGTGCTGCATCTGAGTGAGGAGGGCGGTGATTAGTTGGTTCTGGTTCGCCATCATCTCCGCCAAGGTGGGATGGTTGGCGGATGGCAATCCAGACTGTCATGGGCCCGTTGCACCCTAGTTGGGTACAACACCCTTGGGCGCGTCACGACTTCCTCCTTCTCCGTTGTTGGAGCCGATGTTCTGGTGGTCGGCCATCTTCTGAACATACGACGTTTTAAGGCAAAAAGATGATGAATTAACAATATAATTAAAATAGCTCATAAGGCTCATGCATATAAACCAAATGGTAAAAAGTGTTCATTACAATCAAGCTCTTATTCTATCTACAACACAACTCGCTGTAGATAGCACCCCATACAAAAATTATTTTATTAGAAAAGCGGTATCTAGCGCCTACTCGCCACCGGAGGCGGTCTCCGTGCTCTCGGAACCACGAGTACGTGGCTCCCGAGGGATGGTGGGCTCGATAAAGTTCTCGATGATTGGGTCGGAGACGAGGCCGGGGCGCGGTGCAGGGGCGCAGGTGGATGGTCCGGCGGTGGAGGGGTGTGGTGGGATCCTCTTGGGGTGAGGGGCAGGCTCACGGATGGGCTTCCTCTTCCTCGGGAGGAGGGGAACCATCTCTGCGATGTCCTTCTGCAGCTGCATGATCTTGCACTACAGCTCGCCGTTCTGTTGGATCAAGTTCTTCGTCTCCTTACGAAGAAACTCAACCGCCTCATGGTGCTCATCGGCGTTGAGCACCACCTCAGTATGGAGGTCGTCCATGGCTTGAAGTAGACACGACTACCGGGCCATGACCGGATCACGCACGGAGTAAACTCCGAGGTAGATGCTACGGTAGGCGCCGGGAGTGTGCTTCGGCACAAGCCGGAAGGACGAGTTCTAAAGACGATCATCATAGATCATCCTCAACTCCATAAGGGCCTAGAGGGCGACTCGTTGGCACGCGACGTCGAAAGTCGGGCCCCCAAGTGCGGTGGTGTAAGGTGGCAGGTGCTCTCCGGAGCCGTGGACGGTGAGGGAGACATCGCAAGGTCCGGCGAACTCTTCCATGTATACTCCTTGGAATTCGGGTTCGAAGAGGAACCCGAGGAAGGTGAGCATCATGCGGAGCTCCCTGACGAAGCCCTCGAAGTGGTGGCAGTAGCTGTGGACTTGGTAGACAGGCACCTACAAAACAACAAGTTGAAGAAAAGTGAGGGGAGGAACAAAGTTTGCAAAGTAGGTTTTCGAGAAATAATTTTCTGCAGCTATTGGCTAGGCGGGTCTGTTTGGCTTCCTACAGTCAAGTCGGCTCTGATACCATCTTGTGGCGCCCCGATTTATCGAAATCAGAACATTATTGAATTTCCATAGAAAAACAATAATACGAGAGGTTCATCATGCGACAATCGTACATAAGACAATATTCATGGTACGCAGACCATATTTATTACATCAGAGTTTAATAAAAACAATAATAAAGATAAATAAAATGCATGACGAATGCCTTCTTCAAGATCTTTTCACTTGACTGGGTTGCTACTCCAGACCATCTTCATAATAGGCATCTCTGTGGGGTTCAACGGGTATGAGTACAAAAAGTACTCAACAAGCCACCGCAAATGCAGGTAATAATGCAAGGTAATAACAAAGGAAGGATAATTGGCTAAAAGTGCGGAAAAGTACATTTTCAGTTATTGCAGTTAATGTAGTCAAATTTTATCACGCGGAAAGTAAACATGAACAACAATAACATCATCTAACTCGAGGAGTACGTTTTACCTCCTCGCACAACAGTCCTTACATTTCAAATCATCATGCACATACATATCAAAAGTAATCTAACTGTGGGATGTCACACAACCCGCCCTTGACCGTGGGCTCGGCTTTTCGAAAAGATTTATGACTCTGATCAGAGGTGTACTACTGTACCCACAAGGCACGCACTCATCCCAAACACCAAAGTATAACGAGATGACCCATACCACGGGAACTCGTGCCAAAACCTTAGCATGAAATGCTCCAAGCGATAACCACCCGCTCTAGGTTTCGCCGGCGCGCCGGGCCGCATCTCGGCTAACGTCGCACCACCTTTTGCGCCACATTGGTACAAGCCACCCGCAGGTGCTGATTGACCCATCTCCAAATGGTGGCCTCGATTTGGAACACTCCATACCTTAGTTTGGACTTACCCATTAGACTTGTGGTTAGTACGGAAGTGTATTGCAACGGATCCCGCAGACCGGTCCTTATAGTGCCCCGGGTGCTACCGACCAATGCCCTAGATTGCACCCGGAACCCACCATGCATTCACTCACAACCACAACTCCAACACCGACAGAATTCCAATGATGAGAATAACGGGGATCATATAGTAGAACCAAATGCTACGACTCATTTTTAATCCTATAGCAATCATGTCAATACATTGGACACTAGCTAATAATACTAATCATATGGTGACAAGGAGTTTAGGCTAGAGAGCATGGCTTGGGTTGCACATCAAGGTCGGGGGATCCTAAATAAATATATTGTAAGGGTTTCATTTGACTAGTGCATGTATAACCTATGTGTTTTAGCAATAGTTTAATAAAACATGGGTCCAATATGCTCAAAAGATTGGTTTGGTGACTTGTCTTGTTCAGCGAGGGGAGAGGGAGGAACTTCCGGGAAATATTCCGGCTCCTCGGTGGCGTCGTAGTCTTCCCATTATAAATAAAATAAAATACAACATTCAATCAAACAATATAACATCACACAATAAGCACATAGGTTTAAATTGGTTTAATTGAATAAAAACCAAGTTGTTAAGTTTCTGAAATTTATTTTATAAATAATTTTAGAAGGAATTATAATGAAAGGTTGTCCTTTATAAAAAGGGGTTTTAAATGTGAGTAGTCTCATTTTAAGTCTCCTAATAAATTTTAATATGAAACGATCATGTACAAATTAGTGGTTTTTAGTATATGAATAGAAAGGAATAAATATAAACTTTACTAAAGTTTAAATATTTGAATTTACATTTTTACCATAAGGGCATTTGAATACCTATTTAATTAGTCATGAAAAATCCAAAGTAAACATATTGTTTTTATTGAACTAATGTATAGAGAATAAAATTACAAAATTTCTGGAATTGAAATGATAATTTTTGGAGTTCAAATGCGCCAGATATGAATTTTACAAGTTTAAAACAGTTTCTGGAATTTATTTTTAAATTTAAATCGCCTCAGGTCCACGTCGAGCTAGGCCCACGGTGAACCCACGCACTGTGCGCGTGGTCCGGCCCAATCTGGACCGTTGGATCTAGATCCAACGCGTGAGAGCGAGGCGGGGGAGTTAAGTTATCTCAGACGGACAGGATTAAAACACTGAACCGGTACGCGATGGACGCTCCAGATTAAACATGTGTTTTAAATATAAACGAACGCGCGAGATTAAAACGTAATGTTTCGTCCAGATCCGACGGTGCGGATTAGATCGCGCACGTGGGGTTACAGGCGTCGTCCGATCGCGATCGCACGGTCGGGATCAAATCCGACACGACACGTGTCGGGGGGGTTAAGTACCCGTCTTCCCCGACTCCGGCAATGCGACGGCGAGCGATTCTGGCGACGGCGAGGACTATCCGGCCTAGCTAGGGCTAAAAACGTAAAGAGGGTACTGAGTGGAACAAGAGGGTACCCTTGCGGTGGTCCGAGGTCGACGGAGTTAGGTCGGCGACGAGAGGAGGCGGCGAGGTCGTTCGGGTTCTGGTCGGCGACGGTGATCCGGCAAGGTTCGTCGATGACGGAGTGGTGGCCGAGGTCGAGGAGGTATTGGCGGTCATGGAGGTGCGGTCGGCGTGGACGGAGAGGGACTCCAGCGACAACGATCGACGGCTGGAGTGCAGACGGCGGAGTGACGCTAAAAACCGAAATGCGAGCGCTCTATTCGTTCTGGAAGCGAATTGACATGGGGGTTGAGCGCGGCGGTGGTCGGGGGTTTAAATAAGGGCACCAGCGGGGGCAGGGGGGCGCAATCGGGGGAGGCCGTGAGTAAACGCCGGCGAGGCGGTTTCACTGCATGCGGGCGATAACAAGACGATGACGCGTGAAATCAATGGGGGAAACAGTCGGCGCGTCACGGGGGTGTTAATGCCGGCGATAAATGGAGGGGAGGGGGCCGACGACGAGCGAATCGCGGGGTTTTAAATTTGGCTGGTGAAGTTTGGGGGCGGTGGCGGGAGGTGGACGATGAGTCCGACAGGTGGGGACCACTGGCCAGCGGGCGTGAGCGCACGAGTGAGGTGGCTGACGGGTGGGGTCGGGCTCGGGCACGAGAGAGGGCGGTTGGCGCCGACAGGTGGGGTCGGGCTGTCAGTCCGAGGTGGGCGAGGGTAACGGGCTGGGCCGGCCGGGAGAGAGAGAAAGGGAGGAGGGAGGCCCATTACTGTTTCCAAATATTTCTGAATAAAAATAATTTCAAGAAATAGATTAAAATCTTAGGGCTACTTCCAAGGTTGATAAAAATTTGTAAAAATTCTCAAAAATATATCTTAGTCTTAGGATCATACATAAAAATATTTGGCTCCTGGTTTGGCCATTACATCTAGGTTGTAGTTCAAAATGGTGAGAGAGTGTATTAAAGGTATTCCAAAACAATTAATTCCAGGAAAATATATTAAATAATATTTTTATTCCTTTGAAAATTTGGGGTGTTACACGCCTGCAGTGACTGCACCGGAGCAGACTTCGGGGGATGACCTCGAAGAGTATCTCCAAATGTATGAAGTCCTGGAGGACCCCACAATTCTCCCTCAAGGTGCAGACGAAGGTATACTTCATAGCTTTTGCCTTTGCAACTCCTGCAATAACTATTACCCATAAATATTCACTGAATACCTTAATTTTTGTAGGTGCATCAAGGAGTAGTTTGGCTCCGATCACCGATGGAGCTTCAACTTATCTTGGAGTTGAGGCTCCGGCAGACATAGTAGCTCCGATGACTAGAGCCGTCTCGGGCGAAGCAGTTCTAGCCGAGGGGGTAAGAGCATGACGAGCTTCGGTCCCCTCCCTACCTTGACAGCGATGCCCTCCTCCAAAGATCCTTCGGTGAGCAATTCGGAGGAAGAGGCCGCGGTAGACGATCGCCAGGCCCTATCTTGGCTCCCTATGTTGGCTCCATTCTTGGAGCAACGAATAATCCTCCGAGCGCTTATGGAGCCCTTGGCGGACAAAGGCCAAGAAGTCGTGAACTCTGAATTGGTCTCCATTTTGAGCGAAGCCAGAGCCCTGGAGCTCAATTTGGCCCTCGAAAGGGCTGCCCTTAAGGTATGCAACACATCGCAAGTTTATTCAATCAATAAGTTGAATTACTTGGTACTTACTTGCTTTTTCGTAACAATTTGTCCTTGCTAGAGCGGCAGTGACTTCCAATGAGCTCGAAACTAATCGGCTCAAAAGGAAGGTTACTACTCTCCAGTCTGCCCTTAAAAGCTCTGAAGTCAAAACACTTCGACTAGAGGAGGAACTCCTCCAGAAACGGAGAGTCAGAGCCACCACCGACGAAGCACTCTGGATCGAGTAGCAGAGCAGCACTGCACTCAAAACTTTAGCCCAAGAGGCCGAGGCCGAGTGTGTGGTGCTCAGAGCAGAGGTCGAGAAGCTCCAGCAAGCAGTAGCCAACTCAAGTGCACAACTCGTGGAACTCTAAGACTCGATTCAACAAGCGCTGGCTCAGAAGAGTACTTTGCTATCCAAGATGGCCGAAGTGTGTGCTGCTGCTGGGCTGGAAGCGGCGGAAGCGAAGAATGTTGCTATAGAGGAGCATACCATGGATGCCCTTCGGGGTACCTTGGAATACTTCGACACGATGTGCCCTTCGTCTTCGGATGTGGCAAATGAGCCCCTCAACTAGAAGCTGAAGATGATTCAAGTGGCGATGAAGTTGATGATGGGCTCCAGTATTCAGTACGGAGAGATTTCCAAACAAGTTGCCAGGATTGGAGTCCTCCGTCACATCAAAGCTCTTGGGATTTCTATTGCTCCGGTCGGGGGTTCAACGCCTACAGGCTTCACCGACGAGGACTTGTTGCGTCCTTCGCAGGATGTAGCTTCTGCCTGGGAAGCTTTCCGGGTAATCTGGAAAATGGACCACAAAGCTGCAGCCAAAGCTTGGATCGATGAGGCTCGCCGGTAGAAGCAAACTCAAACGAAGCCTCTGCTTCCGACCCCGCTCGCTCCGATAGCCGACCTGCAGGTTTAGCTTTATAGGTTGCTTATGCATGTACAAAAAACCTTGTAAAAGCCCCTTTTATGAATGAAAAGTTTATAAATGAGGAAACTTTGTTTGGATGTTTATTCTTTTAGGTTTTGTCAACAACTTTGGAGCTCGACTTAGAAGTATTGGAACTTAACGAAGGGCTCCGTCGGCAGTGGTCTGTCCTTGAAAGCTTAAGGCCTTATCGACGCCCACGCTTCTCTGTTCCTTGAGGGGATCAAGGGGAGATAGCACCTGAAGTCCATCGTGAGGTCTTAGCTTATATTAAGGAAGAGAATAAGGAAGAAGCGTCTTCATCCTCCAAATACGTAGATTGGTCTGACTCAGAGTACCAAGCCGAAGATCTAGCCGAGGCTAGCTCCGCAAGACTTCTGTCTTAGGCCGAAATTCAAGGGGAGCAGAAAAAACTGCGAGCTTCGAAGAAGAAAAGCACTCGTACTAAGAAGAAAGTCTCGAAGGCTTCGGGCTCTGAAGATCGAAGTGGTCTTAGAAGTTGCTCTAGAGGTCGGAGAGGTCTCCGTTTCTACCTAGGCTTAGACAAAAACTTCTCTTGATGTAATGATATGATTATCCAATTAATATGGATTGCTTTGTAAGCATCTTTTTGTTGTTCCTTACTCCCCTGCCCCTTCTTGTGAGTGGGGGACCGTACGCGTTGCGATAGGGTCCGTCGGACACAATGATTGATATAAAAATCTGATGCTTCACACAACACTTGGTAATCATACTTTACTCTTTCATAGAGTTCTTCGAACTGTACGTTCGTATTATGATGTTTATAAGTTTCAGAGCTAAGTTTATACTTGTAAGCTCCCATAGCAGTCGCTTAGGACTTTAAAAGGGTTTCATTGGGTCAGAGCCTTGAAACCTTATTGTTTGGTTACCTTCGACTCTTTTACAGATGCTTCGAACCCGGAGGCTAGAAATATGTTATTTTAAAGTCCTTAGACTCTTCTATGGATCCTAACAAGCCAGAGCCTGGAATCCGTAGGCTGGCCACCTTTGGCTTTTTTACAGATGCTTCGAACCCGGAGGCCAAAAATCTGTTCTTTTAAAGTCCTTAGACTCTTCTACGGATCCTAACAAGCCGAAGCTTGGAATCCGTATGCTGGCCACCTTCGGCTCTTTTACATATGCTTCGAACCCGGAGGCCGGAAATCTGTTTTTTTTAAAGTCCTTAGACTCTTCTACGGATCCTAACAAGCCGGAGCCTGTAATCCGTAGGCTGACCACCTTCAGCTCTTTTATAGATGCTTTGAACCCGGAGGCCGGAAATCTATTCTTTTAAAGTCCTTAGACTCTTCTACGAATCCTAACAAGCCGGAGCCAGAAATTCGTAGGCTGGCCACCTTCGGCTCTTTTACGGAATCCTTGAACCAATGGTTCGAAGGCCGTTGTCTGGGTTCCTTGAAAAATGTTTGACTCCGCAAGCATCTCCGTTCTCCTGATGCGTCCACCAGGAGTAAGGGATATTTGAAGAGTAAACATAATTCGAACCTCCATCTTTATTTAGAAAGGTACTTTTATAATTGATTACAAGGAGCCCCTAAGCGTAATAACGTTTAAGGTGCTCCGCATGCCATGCATGCTTCAACTCTTCCCCTTCTAAATTAGCTAATTTAAACGAGCCGGGGCGCCCTGAGCGTAGGATAATATATGGTCCTTCCCATTTATTTCCTAGCTTCCCCGGAGCTATTACACTTCGTAATACCAAATGATCTGGTTTAAGCTCATTCACTTTTATCTTCGGGTCATACCATGTCTTTGTTTGGTCTTGGTTTCTTTCGTCTTCATTTCCAGGTTCTACTACGCAAAGGGATCCACCTGTGAGCTCCGTAGGAGTCATGGCCTCATCTCCAAATAGTAGCCTAAATGGGGTGAAGCATGTGGACCTAGCTTGAGTGGTCCGAATGGACCATAGAATCTTAGGAAGTTCTTCGTTCCACAGCCCTTTGGCCAACCCGACAATTCTACGATTTAAACCAGAGAGAATATTTCCATTGGCTCGCTCGACGGCTCCGTTGGATTGTGGATGGCGAACTACTGCAAAGCATAACTTGATGCCCAGTCCTTCGCAAAATTCTTTAAAGGGTTCGGCTTCGAACTCGGTGCCATTATCCACAATTAACTCCCTTGACACTCCGAACCTGCATATGATATTTTGCCAGAAGAATTTTTGCACATTTCTTAAAGTGATAGCAGTTAGGGGTTCAGCTTCGACACATTTAGAAAAATACTCAATTGCTACCACTGCAAACTTCAAGCTACCTTTTGCCATTGGAAAAGGGCCGATGAGATCCATTCCCCATCGTACCATTGGCCATACCGAGGCAATAACTTGAAGGGGTGTTGGTGGACGGTGGCTCCGTCTACCCATCCACTGGCATCCTTGATAGGTTCGAACTAACTCTTCCACATCTCTCACAATTGTTGGCCAATAGAGCCCCTGCCGAAGTGTCTTTCCTGCTAGAGCACGAGGGCTAGGTGGCTTCCACATAAGCCTTCGTGAATTTCCCGAAGTATATCTTGGCCTTCGGGTTGTGAGATGCACCGGAGTAGGGGAGAATAAACTCCAGCTTTGTATAATATCCCATTGACAAGCTCATAATTTTGAGCCCTTGCTTGCAACCTTTGGAAATCTGGACCTTCTGACAAGACTACGCTGTTTTGCAATACATCCATTATCGAAGTCCGCCAATCTGCAGCTGGGATGCATAGGACTTCTGTGGAGGGTAATTTATTTACCGTAGGCTTGGCAAGTTCTTCATAGAAAGCACCCTTCGGGACGTGTAATGCTCTAGCTGCAGCCTTCGCTAGAATGTCTGCAAGTTGATTATCTACTCGAGGGATACTCCGAACAGAAAATCCTTTAAACATCGCTTCTGTCTTGCGGATTTCTTTTAGATACTTTGCAAGATGCGGGTTCCTTGCTTGAAAGCTTTTGTCAACATGCTCTGCGACGACTTAGGAATCTGTTTTAATTATGATTCTTGCTGCTCCAAGCGCCTTTGCCTTTCAGAGGCCTAGCAGGATTCCTTCGTACTCTGCGATATTATTGGTGGTCTTAAAGTTGAGCCTCGTAGAATACATGGCCTTCTGCCTTGACGGCGATATTATCACAGCTCCAGCTCCGGCACCAGATGCCTGATAGGCTCCGTCAGAAAAAATTGTCCATAGACCTTCGAAGGTTTCTTCCGGAGCCTAGACTGCGAATGGAGTCCATTCTTCCACAAAGTCAGCTATGATCTGAGATTTGATAGTTGTTCTCGCCGTGAAGGAAATACCAAAGAGGGCTAGCTCGACAGCCCAGTTTCTGATCCTACCTGTAGAATCTTTGCTCCGAAGCATATCACCAATGGGATACGAGGTAGGAACGATAAGATTATGCGCTAGAAAGTAATGCCTTAGCTTCCGCGAGGCCATTACCAAAGCATAAGCAAATTTTTCGAGCTTAGAGTATCTTGTTTTTGCTCCGGACAAAGCTTCTGAGACGAAGTAGACTGGTTTTCGCACCAGTTTTCCTTTAAGCTCAATTTCCCTGACTAGTACTGCACTTACTGCGGAGCCCGTTGCTGCAAGATAAAGAAGGAGAGTTTCTTCCGGGAGGGGCATAGTAAGCGTTGACAAGTTTTCGAGGTAATCTTTAATGTCATCGAAGCTCTTCTGGCACTCCGGCGTCCACTTGAAACTTTCGGACCCCTTTAGAGCTTTAAAAATTGGAAGGCTTCACTCGGCTGATCTGGTCAAGAATCTGCCGAGAGCTGCGAGCCGTCATGTTAGCTTCTGGACTTGCTTTAGATTTTCTGGTGGAGCCATTCTTTACAGTGCACTTATCTGCGTCGGGCTAGCTTCGATTCCTCTACTTGAAACTAAGTACCCTAGCAGTTTTCCTGCTTGCGCTCCGAATATACATTTTTCAGGGTTGAGCCGAACTCCACATGCTCGGAGGCTCTCAAATGTTTTAGCTAAGTCTAGGTTATTATGGTGCTTTACAGCACTCTTTATTACAATATCATCCATATAGGCTTCGACATTTCGACCTATTTGATGACCTAGAGCCTTAGCTATCAAACGTGAGAAGGTGGCTCCGGCATTCCGCAAGCCAAAAGGCATTCGAACATAACAGAAAACTCCGGAGGGGGTTATAAAACTCGTCTTGGCTTCGTATTCGCGCTTTAGCCACACCTGATGATAACTGGAGTATGCGTCCAGAAAACTCAGTAATTCGGAGCCAGTCGTAGAATCCACTAGCTGGTCTATTCGGGGCATAGGGTAGGAGTCTCGCGGGCATGTTTTATTTAATGATGTAAAATCAATGCACATGCGCCACTTGCCAGAGCCTTTCTTCCTGACAAAAACAGGGTTAGCCAGCCACTCCGTGTGGGCTACTTCCCTGATGATGCCAGCCCTTAGCAATTTTTCCACTTCTACCTTGGCGAGGTCTGCCCTCTCTGCTGATAACTTACGGATCCCATGTCGCACTGGCCTAGCCTTTAGGTTCACAAGCAAACTATGCTCGATGATACTCCGGTCAACCCCGATGATGTCTTCATCAGTCCAAGCAAAGATATCCAAATTTTGTTTAACTACTTCCTCCAGCGAAGTAGCTATCTCCGAAGGTAGTCCCTTGCCAAATTGTATTGGGTACTCCTTGCCATCTTTTAGACTTATCTTCGTGACCACATCACCTTCTAGGCTTGGCTTTAGGGAAAGGCCCTTTGAGGAGTTTGAAGGCTCCGAAATCTCCTCCGTGTGCTCCGTCACACTATGCACTTGCCAAGGGTCAAATGGCGGACCATGGCCATACTCTACTCTTCGGGCTATAGCTTGGTCTCCTAAGATAGTGAGAACTCCACCTTGCGTGGGCATCTTGAGACATAAGTAGTTATGATGTGCTATAGCCTCGAATGATTCAATATTCCTCGTCCAAAAATCGCATTATAAGCATATGGGGCGTCGACGACGTCGAAGATCACCTCCTCCACCCTGGCCAAGGGCCCCTCTCCAAAGGCAACCTCGAGGCCTATCTAGCCGAGGGCATCGAGAGGTGGACCTGCGAAGCCCTGGAGTGGGCGAAGTGCTGGAAATAAATGCCTCCTAGGAATGCACATCTGGTCGAAGGCCTGGATGAAGAGTATATCTACGGAGCTTCCACCGTCCACTAGGATCCTTCGGACTTTGACTCCCGCTATGTCAGCTGAAATAACCAGGGGGTCAGCATGAGGGAATTTCACCCCCGCAGCATCATTGGCAGTAAAAGAAATAGGTACATGGGACCACTCGGGCATTTCTACCGCTAAATTTGAGGTCCCTATGTACCCTACTTCGTGGACATATTCTCGTCACTGCCTTTTTGACATGTTACCGAGGGTCCCCCCTTTGGAGATGGGCAGGACCACTCGCTTGCCGTGATCTTGAGGATCTTCCTGCTTTGGTGGTGGCATAATATTGGCCACCGAGAGCTGCATTGGTGCTTCGGGGTTGCTAGCTCGAACCACGGCTTGCATGGGCTCCGAACGTGCTGCTGGAGGGGCTCGGTCGAAAAGTACCTCGCCCTGTACTTCATCCTAGGTACTCACCCCGAAGGGTTAATACAAACTTACAGTCTTTCGTGTCATAGCTTCTATTCTCGCCATGCACAGAACAGAAGAAGCTTTGACGCCTGCCAGCTACTCTTTCTTGGGGCTTTGAAGCACCAACCTTGAAACCTTGTGCCTGTTGAAAGTTGACAGGCGTCTTCGGGGCAGAGGGTGCAATATTTAACACCTCAGAGCATAAGTGTTTCTTTCCCTGCCTATGGTCGTTGAAACGACTATCAAGGGGGGCTTGCGGAGAGGCCGAGACTTGAGGCTCCGTATTCACCTCTCGAAGAGCTGGTACAGGTGTTGCGGTTCTTCGGAGGCAGTCTTCCTCTGCCTTGGCATACTGTTTGAAGTATGCCATCAGCTGTGCCACAAATGACACCAGTTTTTGATGAAGCTTGTTGAGGAGATCTGGGTTCAACACCCCTTCACACGCGGCATCAACTACCGAAGAGGTAGACAAACCTTTGATCTGAGAATTGGTGTGGGCGAAGCATGTGAAATACTCCCGAAGTGTCTCCCCGCTCGCTGCTTCACCTGAAACAAACTCCCGGTCGACATTGGGGGCACACATGTACCTTGGAAGTTGCTTACAAACTTCCTTTTCAGCTACTCCCAAGATTTGATCGATCCTGGCTTTAGAGACTAGAACCATCGGAGAGTTACACCTTCGAGCGCGAGGGGGAAACACTTCGCCATAGTGTTATGCACCCCTCTGCTGGCTTCTATTGCCAAAGCATATGAACGAGAGAACTCCCCGGGGTCAGACCCACCGGAGTATTTGTGCAGCTTTGAGGCCTTAAACCTAGGGTCGAAGGGCACCTTCTGCAGGTCCGGATGCAATGGAGACTCGTCGTCAAAAGATGCATTCTCGGCTTCCTCCGGGACTTGGATAGCTTCGGGGAGATTACCAGCACCACCGTCTTGAGGCCTTCTAGAGCATGAGTGGAGGCTTGAGAGCGGAGTCGATCGACAACCTCTTGCCTTCACCTTGCCACTTCCTCCTGAAGTCGCGCTACTTGGGTAGCCTCGTTCTCAGGAAGGTCTTTATCTCCTTCAGAGGGGAGCTCCGAGTCTTGGGATCTAGTGTAGTCGGTTTGGAGCACCGTGGGAGTGGCTCGGGGGCCTCTGGGTGCTCGACGTCCGGCGACGCCTTCAGGGGTTAACGGGATAACTGAGAGTCCTGCACTGTTGGTCCGAGGGGACCTTCGGGGAGGATCAGAGGCTAGGCTTCGCTTGGGCGGCATAGCTAACAAAGATGAGGTCCGAAGATCGAAGACTTCGATTGGTTTGGGAAGGCGAGGAAAGACCTTCAAGCTACACTAGGAAGCCCCTTACCGAAGAGTGCGCAGAATCCTGAGACTCCGAAGCTACCTCTGCAAGTGCTCTTCGGAGTGCAGACATCGGTAGAGAACTAGCTTTTAGAACTAGGTTCCCCACGGACGGCGCCAACTGTTGGCGTAAAAGATTACGTTAACAGGTTCTCGAAGATTAAGAACTAACAAACGAAGAGTTTGTGATGCGAACTATTCCAAGCCTCCGAAAAAGATAATAGCTCAAAGTAGTTCAAAGTTGTGTATTGAATAGTTGAGTATTCGATGCCTATTACATGGTAAGAAAGAAGATATTTATAGGTAAAAACTCTAAGGAAAAGACTTATTTACCCCTCAATTACAACGGACATAGTGAAAGCTATTCGGTACCCCGAATAGAGTTGAAATAGTAAAAACTATCCAAAGAGATTAGATAAGGCAGACGTCTTATCAGTCTTGTTGTTTTCCACTGTAGCTTCGGAGCCTCCGAAGGATACTTTCGGACCATGAAGCCGAAGTATCCTTCGGCTTAGAAACTTCTTCATCTCCGGAGATAAATGCAGACTTCGATGCTGTTGAATTATCTTTGATTGTTGATCTCTAAAGTCCTGAGGATAAAATATTTTCCCCAACACATATATATGTAGCATATCTAGATAAATATTACTAAGAAATTATACGAAAATATAAAAAAATAGTTAAAAATAATTGAACCAGTTCTAGACATGATCTAATTTTGACTCCGCTCCTGTATATTTATTGTACAGTACGTAGGAGGTAACATATTAATACACAAAACATGAGCCTTAAAATTAAACACAGCAAAAATAAATGAGACGGAGCCGGACATGCATGCATGCAGATGCAGTATTTGCTATAATGGCTTTCAGATTTCTCATCCCTTGAAGAAATATTACAAATAGACAGGAACAACTTGCAAGTTTTTTTGCAAATTGGCCCTAAAGAGCCAAGCGGTATCACTGTGTGCAGTCATGGAGCTAGCTGCTATCTGAATTGAGCAGTACGTGTTGTTTGTTAATTCAGTTTATTTAATTACTGCTTGATTTCTTCAATTCCCTTTACATCACACCGAATTACTTACATTGCATTACATTACAGCATTGTGAGGGGAAATAATTAATGAAGATTAAATATCAGAGCAAGAGATTAAAGAGGCAAATCACTTTCAGGGTTGGGCGCGCGGCTATGTAATATGTAATATGTATATGCTATGCTAGATAGCTAGCTAGGCTAACACTGAAGCCTCTGCTCTTTGAGAGGCAGAGGCATGCAGCTAGCTTCAGCCACTGCTGACCTCTTCCTCTTCCTCTTCCTGGCCGGGGTCGGAGCTGCAGCTGCTCGTGACGCAGCTGGAAGCAGACGTCGACGTCGACGGCGATCGGCAGCGCTGATGCGTTCGCCTGGCGTCATGGCCGGCCGGCCTCCTCCTCGGAAATATCCGGCAGACTACCCATTCTTCCGCCTGAGCCAACCAAGCCTGAAGTGAGTTCACAGCAATCTGTCAGCGTCGTCGGTCTATTCACGTTACGTTCCAGCAGCTAGCGTCTGAAAATTCAATTGTTCATTTCTCACTGCATGCTTGCTATTAAAACGATTCATTTCCTTGTATGTTTAAGCTTAAGCAATGCAGATTTTGTTCAAAATACTTGAAGTTTTTATGAAATTCAGACACGGGTTCTAAACCCGATCTAACAATAGCAATAGAATTTAGACTGGATTTCACAAAATATATTACAATGAATTTAGAGAGTTTAATTGTCTAATTCGTTATATTATGTCGTGTCAAATTCAATTCTAAGTCTAATTAATCCATAATTAGCAAATGTTTACTGTAGCATCACATTGTCAAATCATGGCGTAATTAGGCTCGTTAGATTCGTCTCGTGAATAATTCACCGATTACGAATGAGTTTTATAAATATTCTACATTTAATACTCTAAAATAACATCTAAACATCTGATATGACGGGATTAAACTTTCGGACTAAAGAATCAAACGACACGTTAAGACAGCATTGAATAGGCACACCATGTTCGATTCAGATACATACAGGAGCAGGCATGGAGTACTGTTTTGCAGGCTAATTAAGCATTAATCTAACAACCCCCAACGGCGGCAAGATTAATTGCCGGATGCACTACTTGTTTGTCAGCTTAATAAAATAAATGATATTTGTAATGGATTTAGAGTTAGTATGTTGGGTACACTTTCGATTTTGAGATTTACGTTAGATTTAAGATTTTGTACAGTGCAATAAATTACTTTAAACATTTATTTTTATGCAGATTCTAGCATGATTAAATTAGCTTACTAATTTGTGCATTGTATCAATTGAAGGACATGCATACATCATATAAATTACTTAATTAATAGTTTAAGCCATACATAAAGCTTTAAGCTATTGGAGAGCATGTGGTATGATCTTGGAATTAAGCTATATAGAAATTATGAATGATTAATAAAAATATGATATGCAACTATATGCAAAGAATGATATGCAGAAGCACTTTGAGAAGCTAGCTAGCTTGACTTTGGACACCCCACCCAAATGCTCACTTTGAGGTAATATAGCTCTCTTTGATTTAACTTTAGATTATAACAATTCCAGCTTTTTTATAAATTGAAACAAATAGAGTAATTTATTATAGATTATAATAATCCAGTAAACTAGTGGAACCTAACTTTTTGTAAGCTGAAATAAACAGATCGTAATTTAAAGTGCAGGTAATAACAATCCATCGTCATCTTCTAGTAGAGGGAGAGAGTAAATTAGTCAATCATTGAGGAGGAATATATAAAATGATTAGTTTTTTTACCTTGTTGTACAGAGGCAGGGCGAGGCTGTACTCGTGCATGACCCAGCTGCAGCCGGCCGCCGCCTCGCGGCCCTTCCCTCGCCGGGGGACGAACACCATGTCCTTCTTGACGCCGACGAGGTGCCTGCCGCCGGACCGGGACGTCAGCACCGGCTTGTCCCGCCCGCCCGCTGGTTTCCAGCACCCGCTCGCCGTCGCCGGCAGCAGGCCCCTACACCTGCCGCCGCCCGCCGTCGCCGCCGCCGCCGGCCGAACCGCGAAGAAGTACCTCTCCCCGTCGCTCGCGGCGCCTGGACCAAATCAAGATGCATATACGCATTCATCAACACGCGCGCGTCATGGCAGCTTCGCTTCATCAACGGATTGATTCATGGTCGTCGTCGTCGACCAAAAGTTCAATCTTTTGTAGTAGTCCAGTCCTACCAGGGATGTCCCAGGGATCGAGCTTGTAGAGGTTGCGGAGGTCGGGGATGACGGCGGCGGGGAGCGGGAGGCCGAAGGCCTTGCGGCGGAGGTACTGCACCACCAGCTCCTCGTCCGTCGGGTGGAACCGGAACCCCGGCGGCAGCACCGGCGCCGCCCACTTCGCCATCGATCACACGCACAGCAACGACGAGACTAGCTAGCTCGCTCGCTCGCCGACGCTAGAAATTAACGTACAGGTGAAGCTTCTTCGTCTTCTTCCTCTGATCCCCGCCTGCTCTTCTCCTTACTTCAGCGCTGCAAAGTGGCGCGCAGGAGCCATGCATTTGGTCGGAACGTTCATGGCGATCGAGCAACTAGCTAGCCGACGAGAGCTGGATCGAAAAGGGGTAGCTTGGGATTTTATAGCCTATCTATCCATGGCGTACGTGAAGAGTACTCCATCTCCTAGCTAGCTCTTCGTCTTCCTCAGCTGTAACATCACTTCACCGTTCTATTATCTTATCATTAATAAAAGAAAAGATATTATCACAGCTAATCTATCAATTTAAAGCGTACAGAAGAAACAATTAAATCATGAACGATAGATGTGCTCCGTTTTTAATTTCCGTCCATTAATGTGAAATGACATTCTGGAACGGCGATAGATGGACGATGATGTGTGAAATTACTCTGCCTTGTTATATGAAGACGGCGGGTGTGATGCACACCACACGCGCCATTGACCGGACGGACCCAACTCCATCGATTTGATCCATTGCGTTTTGGATCTCGATGAATCAAATGGTGATGCGTTTTGACGTGAAGAAACGCACTACGCTTCGTGAATGTTTATTATATTACCCATATTTATGGTACAAAATTAAGCTGACACTGTTGTACGTAGTACAGGTAGAAAACCTTTTACTCTGTACGTTCGAGTGTTTGGATTATAATAATACATCTTATAAAAAAATTGGGTTTCGCTAGTTTATTGGATTGTTATAATTTGAACTCCAGATTACATGTTTGTTTCAATTCCATTCTGATTTGATGAAATGTTTCGGTACCATTGATACCTATATATTATTTTGACATCTAATAAAATAATAGAAATCTATCTAAAATATATATCTACGTGTTTAAATATGATATATTTGAACATGTTAATATATTAATTATAATATATAGATTGAATACAACGGGAGCGCTATTCTACACCACGTGTGTAGAATAGCTATTCTACACCGACTACTTTTAGTAGTAGATTTTTTCAATATAATAACAATTGAGTACTATTTTTTTCTCAATATTAAATTTCTCAGTAGAATAACTATTCTACACCCTACACCTGTAGTGTAGAATAGCATTTGTATTGAATACAATATAATATATAGTTTCATTTAATATAAGTAATGTGTAACACATATCTAAAAATAAAATATATTTTTTATCAGAATGACCGAAATAGCCCATATGGGCTGGTATCGGATGATGGTACGTGCCAGGATCGACTAATAACCTCTTTGAGTGATGAAATAGTACATATTGATCATTCCGATAAGTACCAAATCAGAATTGATAAAACTGCTGGTAGATTTTAAAAAGAATTAAGTTCAAAAAAGTTTACATGGTTACGTTAAATTTGTTCATTGCATCGTATTTTTCAATTGATTTTAATATACGCTTTTACCTTGTGTTATCTCCTTAAGCACTATGAAAAGAAGCTGCAAACAAAATGCTTAGTACCGAAGTACTGAACAATGTACCCCTGAGAATTAATCTGACCTTCCTAACTCTCTCCATTCATTTTCTCTCCGTTATTAATTTTTATCTCGACATTTAATCATTTATCTTATTTTTTTAATATCATTTATTTTAACTTATATTTTTGTATATTTGTACAAATTTTTTGAATAATACAAATAGTTAAATATTGTAATAAAAGTCAACGGCATCATTTAAAAATGAAGGGGTTATAATTATACCTTGGTTCGTCAATCTGTCGGGTAGAATTTACAATCTAGCTAATTCTAGGGCTCTTTTAGAGTTAATAACTTTTACAGGATTCCCATAAAATTTGAGCAAAATTCTTGAGACCTCTTCTAAAAAAATACTCTGTCTCAAAGAACCCGTTAGAACCGACGACTAATTAATTAAACATGTTGATTTGATGTGACAGTTCCTTTCTCCTGAACCATACAATCAAATCGATCGATCAAACAATCAGCAAGAACCATTAATTCTGTCGCCGATCAAATCGTGCAAGTAATCAACTAAATTAAGCAAAATGCGGAATCGGATTTAACTTGGAGGGCATCGTATTCGACAGATCGATCGTGTAGAGCTAATAAGCCAAGCTAGCTGCCCTGCAATGATGCGTTTATTGTGTTAGTTATTCCTCTGCTCCTTTCCATCCTCTCCTCTTTTAGGAACGGTTCCTCTAATTTTATGGGTCGATTGCCCTACAGTGGTAAAATTATGTAAGTGGATGAATATATTGTTGGTGTTACTCTTGTTTCTTTCCTAAAAACAAAATTGACTTACCGCTACCGCAAAAACAATCTCCGGTAACCAAGCTTTACTAACGAATAATTAATGCGCACTATTAATATACTTTTAGTAATATATTAGTGATGGGACGTAATATGATATGTCACTAATGATGGGGCATACCCATTAGTGATGGATCGAATAACCAACCGTCACTCCCAACTATTGCCCATTACTACTGATCCAGTGACGGATGATAGTTTCTGTCCGTTACTAATGGCTAGATCATTAATGCTGAGCTAAAACTATTGTCTACCACTGATGATATTTATAAATAGGCAGACACCAACATAATGCTTTCATATCACGTAGGACTCTAGACCCTACTGGGCACACCTTCTTCTCTGATGTCATTCTGTCGTCGCGCTCCATGCTTTCCACCATCGTTCTCCTTTGCAATCGTGGCCTCCTCTGCCAGTCTTCGTCCCATCACGACCCTCTCCGCTAGTCTCCTCTTCTATCACCGCCACATCAAGGTCCTCCTCCTCCGACATGGCTAAGGTTTGTGAGTTTGTGAATACGTGAAGCATTATTTTTCTGTAGTAGAAGTACATGCTTACAACATGTTTCGCGACTTGTGGTCTACGGTATGAAAGCATGCACAATGAGTATTAGATTGCTACTAAATTATTTGTGAAAAAGTTTTACAAATTCATTAATATATTTGTGAAATTTAATGACTTTGTAAAACTTTATATGATTTGAAACTTGTGGTGTGTTGTGTTCTAAGTTTTGAAATGTTTATGTATCTGCATACTCACTTATATAGTTAATTGTCATACCTAACACTCATCATATAATATCTATAGCAAAAGACTATGAAGTTTTGAAGTGAAAATAGTGGAGTGAAACTATTAAACATATGCTAATGAGTAAATATGTTGCTTTGCTAATATATATTTTGCTTGTGACTTAGGGATATGGTAAGCCTCCCAAGTAATCAAGAGGGCACTCCTACCGGACAATGTGCTTTCACTAGTAGATAGATCCCCTCATGATACTAACTTATGAACCCGATAGTTACTTAATAAAGATAAATCATCTAATCAGTAGTGGGCGTCACTAGGTTAATTTATACATTATGCATTGCATATTTTGTTTATGTGCTAATAAAATTAATAAACTGATACGATATTATCTTACTATTATAGTTTCTATCAAAAAACTTTGGTGATATTAATGCATTCGCGCTGATAACACCCTTAAGATATCAACAAGAGATGGGTGTATCACAAAGGTTGAGGTTGTGAGCTGAATTTAGTAAAAAGAGCCTGCCTAGCACAAGGGGACCATGTAACAATAAGAATGAGACAAGCTCCATTGACTGTTATTACTAAATTTTACACTAACTTTAGCGATGAGAAGGGCTCAACGGCTATAAAAGTAGAGGACAACAATACTAGTATCGATCTATAGCAAATTGTTCAGGTACTATACATGCATATTTTGTTTATGTACTTAAATTAGTTTTTTATATTATCAGGAGAGTGTCTGTGGCGCCCCGATTTATCAAAATCGATATATTATTGAATTTCCAAAGAAAAACAATAATACAAAAGGTTCATCATGCGACAACGTACATACGACAAGCATTCATGGTACGCAGACCATATTATTACATAAGTGTTGAAGTAAAAATAGTAATAAAAGTAAATAGCATGACGAACGTCTTCTTCAGGATCTTTGCTTGACTGGGTCGCTACTCCAGACCGTATTCATAGCAGACGTCCTCTGTGGGGTCCAACGGGTATGAGTACAAAAAGTACTCAACAAACCACCGCAAATGCAAGTAATAATGCAGGATAATAAACAAGGAAGGATAACAGCTAACAGTGCGGAAAAGTACATTTTTAGTTATTGCATTTGGTGTGGTCAAATTTTAATCATGCGGGAAAGTAAACATGAATATCAATAACACCATCTAACTCGAGGAGTACGTTTTATCTCCTCGCACAACAGTTCTTACATGTCAAACCATCATGCACATACATATTCAAAGTAAACTAACTGTGGGATGTCACGCAACCCTCCCTTGACCGTGGGATCGGCTTTTCGAAAAGATTTAAGACTCTGATCAGAGATGTACTACTGTACCCACAAGGCACGCACTCATCCCAAACGAGATGACCCATACCACGGGAACTCGTGCCAAAACCTCGGCATGAAATGCTCCAAGCGATAACCACCCGCTCTAGGTTTCGCCGGCGCGCCGGGCCGCATCCCGGCTAACGTCACACCCTCTTTTGCGCCACGTCGGTACAAACCACCCGCAGGTGCTGCTTGACCCATCTCCAAATGGTGGCCTCGGTTTGGAACACTCATACCTTAGTTAGGACTTACCCATTAGACTTGTGGTTAGTACAGAAGTGTATTGCAACGGATCCCTCAGACCGATCCTTATAGTGCCCCGGGTGCTACCGACCAATGCCCTAGCTTGCACCCGGAACCCACCATGCATACACTCACAACCATAACTCATCACCAACAGAATTCCAAGGATAAGAAGTAACGGGGATCATATAGTGGAACCATTTTGCTACGACTCGTTTTACCCTATAGCGATCGTGTCAATACATTGGACACTAACTAATATCATTTATCATACGGTGACAAGGAGGTTAGGCGAAAAAGCATGGCTTGGGTTGCACATCAAGGTCGGGGGATCCTAAATAAATATATTGTAAGGGTTTTCATTGGACTAATGCATGTATAGCCTATATGTTTTAGCGATAGTTTAATAAAGCATGGTTTCAATATGCTCAAAAGATTGGTTTGGTGACTTGCCTTGTTCAGCGAAGGGTGAGGGAGGAACTTCCGGGAAATATTCCGGCTCCTCGACGGCGTCGTAGTCTTTCCAATATAAATAAAGTAAAATAAAATAAACACAACATTCAATCAAACAACATCACATAATAAGCACATAGGTTTAAGTTGGTTTGATTTAAAAATAAATCAAGTTGTTAAGGTTCTGAAGTTCACTTCATAAATAATTTTAAAAGAAATTAAAATGAAGTGTTGCCCTTTGAAAAAGGGTTTTAAAAGTGATTATTCTCATTTTTAAGTTCTCTAATAAATTTACAATGAAGGGTCCATAGAAAACTTAGTGGTTTGTCCATATTAACAGGGAATAAATAAATATAAGCTTTACTGGAATTTAAATAATTAAATTTACATTTTACCCTAAGGGTATTTGAATGCTTATTTAAATAAATATGAAAAAGTCTGAAGTAACATACTGTTTTTATTGAACTAAAGTGTAGAGAATAATTTTACAAATTTTCTGAAATTGAAATGGCAATTTTTAGAGTTCAAATGCGCCAGATATGAATTTTACAAGTTTTAAAACAGTTTCTAGAATTTATTTTAAATTTAAATCCTCTTGGGTCCACGGTGAGCCAGGCCCACGGTGAACCCGCGCACTGTGCACGTGGTTCGGCCCAATCTGGACCGTTGGATCTAGATCCAACGCGCGAGGGCGAGGCGGGGCGCTTAAGTGATAACAGACGGCCAGGATTAAAACGCGCGAAAGGGTACCACGTGGACGCACGAGATCGAGCGCGGGTTTTAAATGGAAATGAACGCGCGAGATTAAAACGTAACGCTTTGACCAGATCCGACGGTGCGGATTAGATCACGCACGTGGGGTCACAGGCGTCGTCCGATCGCGATCGCACGGTCGGGATCAGATCCGACACGGCACGGGTACTCGACCCATGCCGGTCGTCTTTTCCGGCGACGGCGAGCGGGCCAGGGGCCACGGTGAGCGACGGCGGTCGTATCTAGGGCCTAAAATGGAAAGAGGGCGACAAGGGGGTCACGAGGGTACCCTTGCGGTGAAGAAAGGTCGACGGAGCGAGGCCGGCGACGAGCGGAGGCGGTGAAGGCGTTCGGATCCTCAGCGGCGACGGTGATCCGACGGGTTTCGTCGATGACGGAGTTGTGGCCGGGGTCGGTGAGGTCCGTGCGGTCGCAGCGGTGCGGTCGGCGAGGGCGGAGGGGGACTCCGACGACGGCGAGCGACGGCTAGAGGACGGGCAGCGGAGGTGCGCTAAAACACGGAATGCAAGAGCTCTGTTTGTTCTCGCAGCGTGTGAGCGTAGGGGTGCAATGCGGACGGCCAGGGGGCTTAAATAGGGTCGTCGGCGGGGGCAGAGGGGGCGTGATTGGCCGTGGCCGGGAGTAAATGCGTTTTTAAACGCCGGCGAGCTCGGTTGCAAGGGTTCAACGCACCTGGACGCGATTTGGTCGGAATTGAAGAGGGGGAAACGGTCGGCGCGTTGAGGGGAATTCATTGCCGGCGATGGATTAAAGGGAGGGGGCCGGCGGGGGCGGATCCGAGGCGGGATTAGGGCTTCGGCCGGTGAGGGGGGGATTTGGGGGCGGATCTCGCGGGGACGAAGGGTCTCACAAACGGGGGCCACATGTCAGTGGGCGCGAGCGGGCGAGTGTGGAGGCTGACGGGTGGGGTTGGGCTCGGGCGCGAGAGGGGGTGGTTGGCGCCGACAGGTGGGGTCGGGCTGTCAGCCAGAGGCGGGCGAGGGTGACGGGCTGGGCCGGCCGGGGAAGAGAGAAGGGAGGGGGGAGCCCATTACTGTTTAAAAAGGTTTTCTGATTTAAAATAATTGCAGAAAATAGATTAAATCTTTTGGGGCATTTCTAGGGTGGATAAAAATTTGTAAATATTCTCAAAAACAAATCTTGGCCTTGGGAGTTTATACAAAAATTTTCAACTCCTGGTTTGGTCATTAACTCTATGTTGTAGTTCAAAATGGTATAGAAGGGTATTTAAAAGTATTTTCAAAATAATAAAATCCAGGAAATTGAATTTAATTAATATTTTTATTCCTTTGAAAATTTGGGGTGTTACAGTGTCCTAGCAATGTTACGGAAAGGAAGGGAAAGCAGATGGCTAGGGAAGTCTACACCAACCAAATGAACCAATTGAAGAACATTTGCAATTTTGGTGATCTAACAAATGTACCTATAACAAGGAAGACTCTCCTGTAAGACATATCGATAACTTTATTCTTTAAAACTCGATTATATGTTTGCACAATAAATAACTCAGTCATCTAAAAGAAATCGATTGTAAGCTATTTGCACATGTCGGTGGTTAACTAGATCATCTATGTACTTAGCCTTGTCTAACTAGCTTTATTTAAATTTTATTGTTATAGTATTTTTTAAGACAGTACTGTGATAAGTACATCACACCTCACCTATATCAGCAAACCACCAAGATTTAAGTGGCAACAGTAGGCCAGGGTCTGAGGCACTCCTAATTGTGGTGCATAAATCCATGGATAGACGACGCTACCTAACTACTAGTTTTAGCTAATTTCTTTGAGATAATACGTGAGAAGTTAGCACAATATGCACCTTCCATTTCAACATCAACAATAGTGCAACAATTGAGGCTATCATATATATGGTGTAAACCTAAGGTATGATGTTTTCCTATCAATCTTCTTTTTAATTTGCATTGATAATCATTGTGCATATTGTACTGATTTATTTTTCTTCAGGGAGAAGGAGTACAAGGTGACTATAAAAGAAGCTGTAAAACTATATATATACAACCTTAATTAATTTATAGTGGGTAGACAGAAAGAATGTACACATGACACTATTTAAACTCTTATGAAAGTTAGAAGCTAGCTAGAAGTTCACTAGAAGATAGATAGAAGTTAAGAAATGAGGCCATGCAATTTTTTTAAGATAACGAGTTAGAAATTAATATATGTAATATTAATTTGGTTATTAATCTTATGTGTTCATTCTGTGATAAATTATCTATGACGTGCTTTGGAATATAATGTTAGATGTGCTTTGAATCAGGATGCATCATAAATTTTTTTTTCAAAATAACCATAATATTAGTGACGGTAACAATAATCATCTGCCACTAAAGGAAACTTTAGTGCTGAGTAATATTACGACCCGTCATAAAAAACCATAGCAGGTGAGCTGATAGCCCCCTTTATGATGGGTGAATATTGTCGCCCGTCACTAATGATATTACATCATTGACGCGATAAACTATCACTAATAGTGTTTTCTGTAGTAGCGTGAAAAGAGAATTGAAATGATTTGGTCTTGACTAGAGCATATAGAGAGAAGTTATTTGTAATTGAACTTTGATTAATAGTTCTTGTTGGACTTTAACTTTAGTATATCCAACTTGTTTGAGATTGAAACTAATAAAGGATTTATTATTGTTGTAGTCTTCCACTACTACAAACTGTCACTGTAGTGGCGTTGGGCAAAACCACTGTAGTGGCGGGCCATTAGATGCCCGCCACTAGAGTTGCTGGTGCCGACGGCAGCACCAGCACCCGCCACTATTGTTGGTAAAGTAGTGGCGGTCAGTGATGACGTCAGCCCGGACAGCCACTAATTTACCAATAGCAGTGGCGGGCGCTGGTGCTGCCCGCCGCTGCTAAGATGGCCGCCACTAAAGTAATGATGACATCACTTGCGACCGCCACTACTATTCTAGCTATAAATGCGCAGCGTCTTCCTCCCCGAGCTCTACTGGAGTTCGCATTTAATTTTGTCCGTACAATGGCGACAAAAATCTAGATAAAGAGGGGGGAGGCATTGTTTTCGTTTCTTTTGAAGGATTTCATTCTAGGAGGTAAATCCATGCCGAATCTCACATTTATTTTGTATTTAATCATGTATACAATGAGTTATTAGTGTTTTTCTAATTTAGGGTTTGTGAATAGAAATTTTCAAATAATCTTCCATTTACAGTGTTACCTTCTCCCAAATGAACAAATATGACCCTCCTCGCAATTATTCATCACTTGTATATTGATTTACGTCATTTTAATCTCTTTTTTAATTTGATTTATGATTATAGATCTAGAGTTATGTTGTTTGGAGAGAGAGAGAAACCAATATAGTTAATTTATTTAATAATTTTTTCTGCTTAATAAGTAGTTTTAATTAAAGCATTGAGGATTTTTAATTAATGTTGTTATGAGCTATAATAAATCAATATATTTTCAATTTGTAAATTACTAAAATTAACAATAATGATTTTATTAATATTTTTTCAAATAATATATGTTTTAGATGGAGCACAGGTCCTGGATGTACTCGTCCAACGACGGAGATGTGGTGGTATATTTTAACAGAGTAACTGAATTTACTGAAGCTGCCGCACAATATGCTTCCCGTCAGAGTGAAGAGGCAATATATTGTCCTTGTAAAGTTTGTAAAAACGAAGCGATGTATCCGTGTTCTGATCGTGAAACCATACGATTTCACTTGTTGAAAAATGGTTTCGTGAAGAACTATTATATATGGACGAAACACGGTGAGATGGGCCAAAATCCTCCTGAAGATTCTGATGTGCCGCAAGATGCTCATCAACATAGAAGAGGTTGTGATCATACATCTGACATAACACATGATGATGTTGATCAACATGATGATGATGACGCCTTTGATGTGGAGGAACTGATGCGAAATGTTGCGCCTGAGGTGTTGTTGCAGAGAACTACAACCAAAGGATACGATAACTTTGAAGCACTTGACAAAGCATCAAAAAACCTTCTTTACGAGGAACGCCACGGATGCGATAAGAAGTATACTGTGTTGTACACAATTCTTGAGCTTATGAAACTGAAGGCCAGCAATGGATGGTCTGACACCAGTTTTTCAGATCTTTTACAACTCCTAAAAAAGGTTTTGCCAAAACCCAATGGTTTACCATCTGATACGTACCAAGCAAAGAAGATGATTTGTCTGTTGACTTTGGGCGTTCAGAAGATTCATGCATGCCCGAACCACTGTATCCTATATCAAAAAGAGTATGGATTGTTAGAGAGATGTCCGCAGTGCAACGCGAGTCGATACAAACGTCCAAATGACTGTGTGGAGGACTACAATGACCACCAGAAGAAGAATAATAAGAGGTTGCAAAAGAGGAATAAAAATGTTATTGAAGACCATCCTGGAAAAAAGATGGAGAGGAAAGTTCCGGCCTTAGTAATGTGGTACCTACCGGTGATTGATCGCTTGAAACGTATGTTCTCTAATCCTAGAGATGCTGAACTATTAATCTGGCATTTCGCTGGGCAAAAGAAGGAAGGAAAACTTCGGCACCCTGCGGATGCTAGGCAGTGGAAATCATTTGACTTGGCCCATCCAGATTTCTCGGACGATCCTAGAAATATCAGGATGGGACTTAGCACGGATGGAATGAATCCCTTCGGTGAGATGAGGAACCCACATAGTACGTGGCCAGTCTTTCTATGCTTGTTCAACATTCCATCATGGTTGTGCCATAAAAGAAAATACCTTATGCTCACTACTCTAATTTCTGGTCCAAAACAACCTGGCAATGACATTGATATCTTTCTAGAACCTTTGATGGAGGATATGAAACGTCTATGGGAACATGGTGTCTGTGTGTGGGATGAGCACAAGAAAGAGCACTTCAATCTAAGAGCCATAATCTTTTGCACCATAGCTGACAACCCAGGACGCATGTCCCTAACAGGACAGGTTAAAGGAATGACAGCATGTGTAGTGTGTGTGGACCAGACAGAATCTATGCATCTTCCATCATTCGTTAAGACGATATATATGCGACACCGCAGATTTTTACCAAAAAACCACAAATATCGAAGAAATAGGAACCATTTCGACGGTACAATCGAGCTTGGACAGCCTCCACGAAATCGAGATGGCAAATTTCTATTCGAAATGGTAAAGAATATCAAAGTTGTTTTCGGAAAGAAGAGGAAGAAATCTGAAAAAATTTCAAAGGACGCTCCATTTAAAAAGCAGTCGATCTTCTTTAGATATTTGCCCTATTGGAAGGAGTTGGAGATTGGTCATGCTATCGATACAATGCACGTTGAGAAGAATGTCTTCGAAAGCACTATCGGTATTTTGTTAGACATACCGGGCAAATCAAAAGATGGACTCAAAGTACGAAGGGACCTTCAAACTCTCGGAATTAGACCCGAGCTTCACCCATAGGAAAGGGCCAATGGAAAATTTTTCCTTCCGGCTGCTAGCTATAACCTCACAATTGACGAGAAAAGATCAATCTACAGGTGTCTACATGGAAGTCATTGATAGAGGGTTCCATGATAGAGGGCTACACGACTGAGGAAGTCATTGAGTGCTATGCAGATTACATAAGAGATGGAAGACCAATAGGAGTTCCCGTGTCGCGGCACCATGGAAGACTCACCGGTAAAGGAACTAAAGGCAGGAAAATCATACGAGACAATAGTTATCAAAGAATAAGAGAATCACATTACAGTGTAATGCATCAGTTGGCGATTATGAGACCATATGTTGAACAACACCTGCAAGAGCTTCGTGAAAAGAATGAAGATCACGATGAACAATGGATTATGAAAGAACACAAAATTTATTTCACATCATGGCTGAGGGATCTAAACCTTTCGATCGGAGAAACCGACGAAGAGATGATGATAAATAAATTGTCTTACGGTCCATTGAGCATGGTTAAAACATGGCAAGCGTATGACATCAATGGTTTCACATTCTATACCAAAGCAAAGGATCAAAGGAGTCAGCGCCAAAATAGTAGTGTCAGAGGAGAAGCAGAAGATAGCACTGGACAAAAGAATGCTTACTATGGATACATCGAAGAAATATGGGAACTTAACTACGGGAACTCTATAGAAATCCCTGTATTTAAGTGTCAGTGGGTCAGACATCCAGAAGGTGTGGAGGTGGATGATTACGGGTTTACGATAGTTGACCTTAATAAGGTGGCTTATAAAGATGACCCTTGGATACTCGCTCAATCCGTGGCACAAGTATTTTACATACTTGATCCTAAAGATGAGAAAAAATACATCGTTGCTCCAGGAAAACAAAGAATTGTTGGAGTTGATGGAGTCGAAGACGAAGAAGAATACAATCAGTTTGATGAGGTGCCGTTTTTCGTTGACATATCAAGGATCAATGTGGTTGAAGCAAAACTGTCATTTGGCAGTGTGATTCCTTATCTACGCACCAATGGCGATGGAAAATTAGTTCAAGGCTAGATCATTTATGTTTAGTTGTAAAATCAATTATGTCATTTATTATTAAAACATTTTCAAGATCAAATGAGGATTGTAGGAAGAGTATTATATGCTATATATATAATCACTACTAAGAGAAAACATGAATAAAAAAGTATTGAAAATTAGAATAGAAATGTAAAAAACATGTTTGGATGCCTAGCAGCAAGGTTCGAACCTCAAACCGCCTGCGGGCAGCAAGGTTCGAACCTCGAACCGCATGGCACCAAAGCAACCCCCGCACCACTGCGCTACTAAGTGTTTCTCGACATGAGTGGCAACGTATGCTAGATAACCCCACCAGAGGCAGTAGTGGCGGTCGCATGATGTCACCAGACCGCCACTGCTATCCGACATAGTAGTGGCGGGCTGGATGACGTCATCATGCCCGCCACTACTAAGACACCTATATATACTTTCCACTCCCGCCGTCCGAAAACCTAGTTTCATTTTCTAAACCCTAAACTCCTGTGTCGCCCCCCTCCTCCCGTCGCCGCCGTCGACGTCCCGGAGCACGTCGCCGCTGCCCTCCGCCCGTCGCCGCCTTCCTCGGAGCTCGTCGGCGCCGCCCGTCGTCGCCGCCATCTAGTCGATCAGTAAATGATTATTAACCTGTATCTTTGGTTTTATTTTATTCGAGCTTTGGGTTAAAATGATGGAGGATTGTTATATTAATTTATGTGTGGTAATATAATTTAGTATAATATTACTAGTAGAATGCACTATAACAATAATGTTTTTTAATCTACTGTAAAAAATTCTGAGAAAAAAATTTCCACTATAACAATAATTTTTTTTAATGTACTATAAAAAATTTCTGAGAAAAAAATTTCCACTATAACAATAATGTTTTTTAATGTACTATAATATTACTAGCTTAGGGTTTTTTAATGTTATATCAATGTGACAAAAAAATGCAGATGGCTCCTCCTAAGATTGAACCAACAAACAGTCGATCCTCAGACTCTACATCAAGTGGCGTGTGTGAGGTTTGTAAATGCGGTAAACATAAGGTACATGATGGTATAGTTTGCAGTTGTATGGCGAAGAAAGTGATTCTCAT
The DNA here is from genome assembly GCA_019279435.1 of Zizania palustris. Classification (NCBI taxonomy): domain Eukaryota; kingdom Viridiplantae; phylum Streptophyta; class Magnoliopsida; order Poales; family Poaceae; genus Zizania; species Zizania palustris. The sequence continues at coordinate 62,038,455 of JAAALK010000082.1, forward strand.
AATGGACTCCGACTCGGAGGACGACTCGCGATCGCCGCAACCAGATAGGGTAAGTGTTGGGAAGAATGATGAGACAACCGGTGGTAGAGGGAAACATGCCGAGGCTAGCGGTGGAAAAGGGAAGCATGTAGAGCAATGCGGCAGCAAGAGGAGGAAGGAGGCAAGATCCTCTTTTTATGCAAATTTTATATTTTTATCATCCAATCCAATCATTGATAATAAGTTGTTCTCACTATCACCGCCGCGTGTATTTTCTTGTTCAGGAACATGGAGAGCAGTTCAGACTGCCTGATGATGCCGATTTGGTTGAGGATTGGCAAGTTGAGGCTTTTAATCTGTTTAACCAGAAATAGGTTGGGTTTGTGCCGATTTGGGTTTGACCAGTAGTGTGTTTCGATGTGTAAGCTGGTTTCCCCAGCCTGGACTTGTGTTTGTTTACTTGCTTTCAAATAAACATGATATGTCAAGCGAGCCCCCGCACCACCGCGCTACAAAGTCTCGATCATATAGTAACAACATGTAATAAAAACACACTTAATGAAAATAAAACAGTAAACTAATTAAGGGAGAAAAATATCAGTTTTTGCAATTAGATAAGTTATGATGTATTTTTATTGTTAAAAAATCAAGTTCAAACTAGAATTTAAACATGAACAAAAAAGTCATGAAAATGTAAAAAAAATGTTTGGATGCTAGCAGCAAGGTTCGAACCTCAAACCGCATGCCGGCAGCAAGGTTCGAACCTCGAACCGCATGGCACCAAAGCAACCCCAGCACCACTGCGCTACTAAGTCTTTCTCGACATGAGTGGCAACGTATATTAGATAACCCCACCAGCAGCGGCGGATTAGTAGTGGCGGGCATGATGACGTCACCAGCCCGCCACCGTTATCCTTTTCGTAGTGGCGGGCATGCTGACGTCAGCATATGCCCGCCACTACTATACTTTTTTCCACCCGCCCAGACTAAACCCTAGTAGTGGCGGTCGGTGACGTCAGCGGCCCGCCACTACTATGTCTTTGCCCGCCACTACTACGATAAATATCAGTGGCGGGCAGGATGACATCAGCGTGTGCCCGCCACTGCTAATCCACCTATATAAAAGTTTCGCTCCCGCGTCTAAAACCCTAAGCCCTAATCTTCTCCTACCAGTTACTGCCGCTCCCAGTGCCCGCGCCGCCACCATTGGAGCCCGTCGTTGTCGTCCCCGAAGCCCGTCGCCGCCATCTCGGAGCCGTTGGTGTCCCCGGACCCCTCGCCGCCACCTCGGAGCCATCGCTGTCATCCTTGAAGTCCATCACCAGAGCCCGCATCGGTGTACCCGGACCCCTCGTCGCTGCCGTCCCCGTCCTCGACGCACGCCGCCATCCCCGTCCCGGAGCCCGCGCCGCCACCCTCGGAACCTGTTGCCGTCGTCGCCCCGAACTCCACTGGAGCCCACGTCGCTGTCGCCGGACCCCGCGCCGCCGTCCCCGTCCTCGAGCGCACACTGCCGACGTCATTCCACTTCATACTTACCGGTGAGTACCTTTGTTCCCTAGTAAAAATGTGGTTCATCAATTATATGTAATTATGTGATTCATGTGTGCTTGGTATGTGTGTGTGGATATATGAAATCACGGGTTGTTGTGGTTTGAGTGTTTTGATGAGGATACATGCAGAGAGATGATCTCATCTCTTGTGGTGCTCATGTGCGTAATTTGTGCGATTGATTGTTTGGTTCTGTACTGGTGGTTGTTAATATTAGGAGAAATTCATGTTATTTTTTGTTGTCTTGGATGTGGTTCCCTCTATGAGAAGTTTTATTTTCTCACGCGCTATATATTTGGATGAGTAACCATCGAAGTAGATAAACCATGATTGGTTATCATGTAATTTTGGTGAGTGTTGGTGCATCCCCATCAGGAAAATGTGATTCTGAGTGTAACTCCAATGATTGGTTATCAATCATAGGTTTTTTATTCATTAAAATAATTCTACTTTACGGGTCTTAAAATTTTAAAAGATTTAAACTTGGGGTTTAATAATATTACATATATATGCTTGTTTACTTCATTTGAAGAGTGTTCACTAACTCCCGTGCGCCGAACTCTGCCCATTGCCACCGCTCCCGGAGCCCACGCCGCCCTCGGAGCCCGTCGTCGTCGTCCTCGAAGGTTGTCGCCGCCAAACTCCGCACGTCGCTCCCAAAGCCCACGCCACCCTCGGCTACCCTTGAAATCATTGCAAGGTGTTTAGATAATTAAGTTTGTTTAAATTCTGATTTCTTGATTAGACATAAAGATTAAATAGCAAGTTTGTGATGTACTCTTTAATTTGACTCATTGGAGCTAAATCTGTGATTAAGTTTGGAGGAGCGTTGAGTGTTTTGAAAGGGCCATCTAATTCGAAAGAATTTTGTCGAGGCGCCTATTCACCCCCCTCTAGTTCTTGAGTGAAGTCTTCTATATCTAAGTTATGCCATGAGAAATATTGCATACCACATTACCACTTTTTTAGAACAACTTTTAGAGACCTATGATGCAAATAGTAATTGAGTTATCTCATGTATGTCATCAAGCCGTGGGACACATCCATTCCGGTCAACAACTTCTTCTTTCTCGTGTTGCTGACAGGGAATGGATGTGCTCACGGTTCCATGGCAGCCATGAACATATTTGAAAAACAACACAAAATATGCTGAGGCCTCAACAACACAAGAGAGAGAGAACAACACAATCTCCTAACTTGAGGATTAATATAGTAGCTTCAGAAGTAATAGCTCACTACTGTAGCCAAGAAGAGTGTTCATACATTTTCCACCTTTGACACTGTGATCAGTTTACTACTGCTATTACTTCTGAGGCTATAGTAGTAAACTGATCACAGTGTCAAAGGTGGGAAATGTATGAAAACTCTTCTTGGCTACAGTAGTCAGCTATTACTTCCGAAGCCACTATATTAATTCTCAAGCTAGGAGATTGTGTTGTTCTCTCTCTTTAGTTTTGTTGATACCTCAGCATATTTTGTGTTGTTTTTCCCTCTAATGTTCCATGGCAACAAAATATGCTGAGGCCTCAACGACATTGTGATCAGTTTACTACTGCTATTATTTCTAAGGCTACTATATACTAATTCTCAAGTTCATGCATCCGGTTGAAGACCAACATTAGATTCTGCAATTCCTTTTAGAGGCCTATGATGCAAATTGTTATTGAGTTATCTCATGTATGTCATCAAGCCGTGTGAAACGTCCATTCCTATCAACAACTTCTTTCTCGTGTTGCTGACAGGGAATGGGCGTGCTCACGGTTCCATGGCAGCCATGAACATTTTGAAAAGCTACACAAAATATGCTGAGGCCTAAACAACACTGTGACCAGTTTACTACCGCTATTATTTCTAAGGCTACTATATACTAATCCTCAAGTTCATGCATCTGGCTGAAGGCCAACATTAGATTCTGCAATTCCTTTTAGAGGCCTATGATGCAAATTGTTATTTAGTTATCTCATGTATGTCATCAAGCCATGGGACACATCCATTCCTGTCAACAATTTCTTCTTTCTCGTGTTGCTGACAGGGAATGGATGTGCTCATGGTTCCATGGCAGCCATGAACATTTTGAAAAGCTACACAAAATATGCTGAGGCCTAAACAACACTGTGATCAGTTTACTACCGCTATTATTTCTAAGGCTACTATATACTAATCCTCAAGTTCATGCATCTGGCTGAAGGCCAACATTAGATTCTGCAATTCCTTTTAGAGGCCTATGATGCAAATTGTTATTTAGTTATCTCATGTATGTCATCAAGCCATGAGACACATCCATTCCTGTCAACAATTTCTTCTTTCTCGTGTTGCTGACAGGGAATGGATGTGCTCATGGTTCCATGGCAGCCATGAACATTTTGAAAAGCTACACAAAATATGCTGAGGCCTAAACAACACTGTGATCAGTTTACTACTGCTATTATTTCTAAGGCTACTATATACTAATCGTCATGTTCATCCGGCTGAAGGCCAACATTAGATTCCACAAGTCAGAGCAGCTTCTAACCGAGGATTACATTCCTGAAGCTCACATTGTCTATCATCGTAGGATCATCCAAAGCGAGGAAGCAAGCGTCGATTATTCCAAGTCGAGAAAAGAACAACTATTGTCCCAGCTATTGAGTCAGCTGAGCGAACAGATGTTGAGCCCGCTGCCACAACATCGTCTGCAAATGCGAAGAGGAGAGGGAAACGGGAGAAGAACAAGCTACATACAGCTATCTATGAGGTTGAAGAAGTGCATGTTGATGGGGCTCCAAAGAAGCCAAAAGAAATCACAGCGAAGTGGCGTAACGACTGTGGATGTCTCACCGGGGAGCGATGTAAGATAGTTTGGAAAAATTGGAAGACTGTCCCTGAAGCTACAAAGAACGAATTGTGGCAGCATATAAAAGCGCATTATAAATTCCCGGAAGACCGCTTAGAAGACGCTAAAGCTGCCACATTGAAGACTATTGGGAAGGCTCTCCGTACATTTAGGACTAAACTGAACACACAATACCTTCAGAAAGATGAGTCGCCACTCAACGAATACGGCTTTATAACGCCAAATGAATGGAATGAATTCAAAATGCAGCATTGCTCCGAAGAAGCCAAACAAGAGAGCATAATGTTCAAAGAACTTAATAAGAAGAATAAGTTCCCCCATAAACTTGGGCCAGGTGGATATAAGGCTAAGGAGGATGAGTGGAGTAAAAAGGAGGAGGAGGACCGTGCGGCTGGGTTACCTGAATAGTTTTCAAGTGCTGATCAGCGCACTAAGAGATGGCTCCTAGGTCGAGCTAAAAAAACACCCGAGGGCCAATATATGCTCTCCGACTCACGGACTAGTGAAGTATTCCAGAAAGCACAGGAAATCGCTGAGTTGGAGAATACTGGAAAGTTCAAGCCCGAGGGATGTAATGACCAGCTTACATCTGCTCTCGGAAACGAGGAACATCGAGGGCGCACCCGAGGTGTCTCTTCTATAGCACCCTGGAAAAATACTTTCAAGAAACAGGAGGGTGCCACATACAAGAAGCGTCAAGCACGCACAGACGACGCCGCAGAGTGCCGTGCAGAGTGGGAGCGACACTTTTTTGAATTTATTAACGAGAATCCAAACATAATGCAGGCTGCAGCTGGACAAATAATTGTGCCAGAGGTACGACTCGACGTACCAAGCAGTGTTGGCTCAGTACAAGACAAATTTCCTGTAAATTATATTAAAGAGGACACACCCTGCAGCCTGCATGTACCGATAGGGCGCAAAGGGCATTCCCAAGAGGCTGCACGAGTCATTGCTATGCCTGGGGATTTATTTCACAATCGGCCTATTCCTGCTGACTATACCAAGGTTCAGGTCAATGAGATCACCAACGACAGATTTATTAATGACCCCTTGGATCTTCCAATGCCTGATGAGGGGATTGAGACAATCGGAGATGCTCTAAATAACTTTGTCCTATGGGCGAGCCGAGATATCAAATTACTGCAGACAAGTTCTTAGAGTAAATCACCTATTGTCTCATCACAATCCCCCACATATCTTTCATCTCAGGATGTGCAAAATATAGGATCATTATCACCTGTTGATGAGCGTGAAATAGAGGAAAAGGCAGAGGAAGAGCCAGTGCCCAATAAAGTGGCAGAAGTGATAGAATCGAAAGTGACTTCTGATCCTCAAGTGACAAAGCTAGTGCCAGTGCTTGAGCCCACTGATGAGCCCAACACAAATGTGCCAGAGCCAGATCAAATGCCAGTGCTAGTTCCGACTGAGCCTCAAGTGCCAGTTCCGGCTGATCCTCAAGTGCCAGTGCTAGTTGCTGCTGAGCCTGAAAAACAAGATGCATGCCCAAAGCCAGCAATCCACAAGATAACTGTTCAAGCTGGGCAGTGTTCTGCGCTGAAATCTGAGATGCATAAATTTTTTAATACTTTGGGGCAAACACGTTCTATGCCCGAAGCGGCTCCCATAAAGGCTCCAGTACAAAAGCATGCGGGCTCACTTTCTGTTGATAAGAGGACCTACGGAGACGAGGATTATATCAAATATGAACTAGGCAAACCATTATTACCCCAAGGAGTACTTAATTGTATGACTTGGACGATGAAAACATTTCATGACTGGTACCTCGAAGCGTCTTCGTTAGGTGTAACACAAATAGAACTGACGGTTCCACAAGAAATATTCAACTGCCCAGAGTTTAAGCTTGCACTATTTTTCGACGACTTCCATCGGATGTTTCGTCTGAAGCAAACCAACATCACAAGCATGATGCTCTGGTGCATGTAAGTACTTTATACTTTGTCAATACAAAGAAAAAATAAATAATGTCTTATATTGACTATTGTTTTATAACATATGCAGTTGTAATTCACGCGGTGACGAGTCTAAATTGTATGGGTACTTAAACCCGTCATTAATAAGCCAAAGTGCGCTGAACCCGACACTAAACCAGAATGATAGCAAGTACTGGACTGCGGGTAAGAAAAAATTTCAAAGAAAGATGTTCAATAAAGACGAAGACAAACTTAAGAAGAACAAAAGGAGTTGTGTCACGTTGTATATTGCGCGGTGCATGTATCAATGGAAGGACAGAGAAATGATAAGTGGGGCATATAACTTTAAGTAAGTATACCCACTATATCCACTTAAACACGTTTTATCGATTATAAAACTAACATAATCATATATTACTTCTTTCGATAGTGATCATTGGATTGCACTTCTGATATACCCAAAAAGCTCAAGGGTTTATGTGCTCGACTCGCTCGACAAACCCAAAAAAGAATATCAAGATATATTAAATGTTATTCAGAGTGCATATAGATACTACGTGGAAAAGTTAGGTGGCCCACATGATCCACAGAGGCCGAAAGAAATGCTTATCAGAACCAACTATCCGGTAATATTATATTTTTAAATTTGTTAATTCAATTGATAAAGCCAAACTATATATCGTTCTAACTTTGTCTATTTTGAAGTGTCACAAACAATCTCTTGGTTCCGTGCATTGTGGCTACTATACTTGTGATTTCATGAGCAATAACTTAGGAAAGTTTGGGCGGACAGTATCTGAGGATACTAAAGAAGTAAGTTGATTTCTTGTGTGTTAATCTAATATAACTTGCAGCGTATGTACTTATATTTTACGTATGCAGGCGTCAGGTCCATCAACCGTTGCCCAGAAGAGCCAACTCTCTGAATCACAAATGTACGAAATCGTATCAAGGATGTGCCGCTTCACGATGCATGAGATTCTTCATGAGCTTGGAGTATTTTTCGATCCTGAGAGTGAAGTGGCCAAGCATCCAACTCTGTATGATTGGGCCGGAAGAATGAAAAGGCGAACCAATTAAGATATGAGTTAGCCTTCCAAGAAAACATAAACCACATGAGCATGTATTTGTGAAACAATGAATTGTGTTGATGGATGTTTATTGTGAAACATAAACCGGAAGAATGTAAACATTGTGAATTTTTGAAAATTGATGAGATTGATGGTTGTTGTGTTGATGTGTTGTTGTTGTGGATGTGTATGTGGATATGTGGATGTTTTGCTGCTGTGTATGTGGATATGAGGATGTTTTGCTGCTGTGTATGTGGATGGTTGTGTGAAGCATATAATTTTTGTGTTTTGGTTTGTGGGATCACAGCATTCTGTGTTATGGCTTATACACAGCAGTGGCGGGCAGATGAGGTAGCTTGCCCGTTACTGCTGTTGACATAGTGGTGGCGGGCGTGCTGACATCATCTACTCGCCACTGCTATTGATAACGGCAGTGGCGGGCAAATGAGGTCAGCGCGCCCGCCACTGCTGTTGACATAGTGGTGGCGAGCGCGCTGACATCATCTGCCCGCCACTGATATTGATAATAGCAGTGGCGGACCGATGAGGTCAGCGCGCCCGCCACTGCTGTTGACACAGCGGTGGCGGGCGCTCTGACTGCCACTGCTAACCAGCGATAGCAGTGGCGTTAGAGCAGTGGCGGACTGGATGCCCGCCACTATAGGTCGATTTTGCCCGCCGCTACAGTGTCGCTTTGTAGTAGTGTTCTTCCCTTCACCAATACAAAACGTGCATAAAGTAAACTAGTGGCTTAAAATTAAGCTAGCTACGGAATACAACTTGATTACTTCCACGGTAAATAACTTGAAAAAAAAGCTAAGTACACTAGTAGCAAACAATAATAGAATATATCTAGTGACATGAAGCTAGCATATTAATTAGGTCATGAACGATGCTTTTCCTGACATGGAAAAAGCAAGCAAACATACCACATAAAATTGTTGCATTGGTCAGCATGCCGCCGTTGAGGCGACCAATTAATACTCTATTTTGGCCAATTCGTTATCATAATCAAACTGGTAATTCTACATGTACAAATCATGAATTGGACTCTCCACGCCATATAATTGTAGTGTTCTTTGATTTTTGGTAACACTAGTACTTGATTAATTAAGCAGTTGTGTAAAAAAACCATTTAGACTGACATTCTATGCGGCAGCTAGGAAAAAAATTCATGAGGGTTCATATCAACATTATATTATATTGACATCTTAGATTTGTCACAAGAAGTTAGTGACATCTCCTTTTAAAAAAGGGTAAAAGTGACATTATTAGCCAGTGACTTTTAGGGTATTATTCATAACAAGCTTGTGACAACACTTTTTTTTACTCCTCACACCTATAAAGACTTTATTTTTTTCGATTAAATTAATAAGAAATTAGTAGTGAGAGTATCATAATGAAGCATCCCTTATTGTAAGAAAAGCAGTATTGCAGAGTATATGTAAGAGTATGGAAATAATAAAACACTTATTGACCTGCGAACCGATTATAAAATGAATTCTTTTTGGAACAAATTAGATAATAAAACTAAAAATAAAGTCTTTTTAAATGGAGCGAGCAGTATAAAGTGAAGTTGTATTTTGCCACCGGGTGATAACTTCTCCAGTGTGCCTTGATTTCTTTTTTTTTTACAAATAGATGGGCCCGACTTTATTTAAATGCGATATGCGGTGGTATATGATAAGAGGATTTTTTAGGAGGTCACTCATCCTAATACTGCTCTCGCCTCAGTACACTCAAGTTCTAATGAAATCCGGTGCCAGGTGTTCACATCTCGTTTCAATTTTTTTTGAAATAGGTCGCATGAGTCCGACTTTGTTCGAAGACCTTTGATTTCTTTTTATTTGCATATATGTCTCCGTCTCTCTAACATTTTTCAATCAATTTGTCGTGCAAACAACCACAAAATCTATGCCCAATGTCAACGGATTATTTTTGGTTGACAGACGCCACAATTGTAAGATTTATCTATGCTAGCTTGATATGATGCTACTCTATATATATGAAGGATGACACTATCTCAAGGGGATGTACAAAGTGGACTTTGTTGTTTGAATGCATGGGTCGAATAATGTTATTAGACATCTTTAATTAGGTAGACTTTTAAACTCAAAATACATGATATTAGAGATACAATTCGAAGTTCTAGACTGATGGAAGATTTGGAGTGAGCTAAACAAGCTTATTTGGGTGCTTAATTACCTATGGAACATTCCCTTATCTAAGTATATATATATATATATATATATAGCAAATAATTAAAAATATACTCAAGGGATGCCTTCATTTAGCAACATTTTTTTACTGTCCTTAGAGAGTATCATGCCATTATTGGTGCCTAACATACATCCTCTTTTTAAAAATGTAACGCTTACTAATTTTTTGGCATGCATGGCCTCTTTAACGTACAACTTTTACTATTAGTTTTTTTTACAATATATCATCAACGACTATAAATTTATAAAAATAATGCTATCAAGAGATATCAAAATTAACAATAAAATTACGATACTTCTTGTAAATTTTCAAGAACGCAATAAAATCACTCATAAAATATAAATCTCCATCGAAAACACAAGAGAAAAGAATAGCCGAAGAACATATGTCTCCAATAAAACATCAGATCAGATCAGCCGTGGCAGGTGCAGTGGCGTGTGCTCCATGCATGCATTTCAGGGCTCTTCAGCAACCTACAAAACCGAAATGCATCTACAATTTTTTTATTTAGTCCAACTTAGCTCAAAAGAAACTATAAATATGGAGACGTGGATAGACGGAAAGTATTTTTATTTTAAAAATAAAAATAAACCATTTTATTTTACCCTATATATAAACTTCAAATTCGGTAGATCTTAGAGCAAATGATAATAAATGTGCGTTTGATTATACCGTGAAATGTGAAAAAGCTCTTGTCTGTTGTAAAAAACCGTTGTTTATGTGAGTTGTGTGCAGTGGAAAAGTTATAAGTCGTTTAGTTAAAATTTCTATGAAAAAGTTGTTGGAGTTGACTGTTTTTTATAACCGATATAATTTTCACCATTATAATATTTCATATATATATATAGGAAACAATCAACATAGATGCAACTAAATATCTAGAAAATATATTAGATATAAATAAAAAATCCATAGTTCATCTTGTAAAGTAACCGACAACCATATGGCTATTTCATAAAATTGTACAATGCAATACAAATCATAATGATGTTAAATCAATCAAGACAACACCTTGAATTCATGATATCCAATTTATATTAAAACAGAAAAATAGAAGCAGAAAAGCAGGATCCAAGCTGCTTCTAAATTTGTACCAGAAGAAAACTGTTTTTCGTGTAAAAACAAGTTTGGTAAACCCATTTGATTTAGCTTCACGATGGCATATGGCATACATGCTTACACAAGATCCACCTCAACACTATAACGAAACCAAAGCCGGTACGGTGTACGTTTCATTCCTTGCCCTAATTAAAGAGCGACGCACTCTTTAGTCACTATATCATTAAGACTCTCCCTAGCTAATATTTAAACATTGGATGTGATAGGGGCTAAAAAATTTTAACCCCATCCAAACACCCCCTTAAAATAAGAAACAATTATACTTAAAATAACTAATAATTCATTTCTTAGGTCATGTATGATAAGACCACTTCACCTCACGCATCTATGAACCATCTATATCACTGTAATCTATGATGTCGGTGGTTTATATATATCACTGTAATCTAATTAGGGAGAAATAAAAACATCATCTTTATTAATTCATGAGAATAATTCTAAGAGAATATATCATGCTTTTAACCGCCTATAATAAAAACACCTATATCAACGAAATCTACTACTACTGTTTATTATATTGCTAAAATCTAAGTGGAGAGAACTAAAAAATGCATTGGTTTTATAGTCGCGCGAAGGCAACTCTATGAGCAATACATTTAACCTAGAAGTTAAATTAATGTGCCATTTAGCCATTTCGATCTCTTTGATGAGACCGCAGCACAGTTGTGTTTAACCCATAATTAATATGGGCATGTATATATCACATGCACGCAAGGACCACATGTACAAACAAACATACTAGGTTATGTTGAGATTCTTCAACTTATGTTAGAGCTTAGCCAAACCGTCAATTTTAACATCTACAATATCTAGTAAATATTGTATTGAGTTATATTTTATGATGGATTTAATTAAACTGATTTGATCTTGTAATTGTTAGTATATTTTTTCTATAAAATTGATTAAAGTTTGACGTATAAAAGAATCAAACGACTTATAATCTATAAGTAGCAAGAGGGAGTTCTTAAAGCATCTCAAAAGAAACTCTTGTATAGGTTCGTAAATTTAAAATTTAAGATTTTGATGAAAAATTAGACTCTAACAACACTTCTAAACAAACCCCATCCTAAATCTTTTGCTATATATCTATCCTAAATTTAGAATTAACTTCTCATTCCTTATTTAAAAATAGAGACCGGAAACTACTATGCATCAAATTAGTTTTTAGGAAATAACATGAAACAATCTCTATATTAGATTTTAGGGAATAAAATTTAAGACACGGCGATTCTCTAATTACTTCCCAAAGCAATGCAACTGAATGAAGAAAAGTAGCATGAAGAACTTACTGGATACTCACACAATTCCATGGATACAAAGTACTGCAAACTCTGTTCATTCTCCACCATAACTGAGATTGCGGCTAACCTCTGTGCATCTTATGTTCATACACGAAGGCAACGTCAGACTGTTCTCCCCTCTTTTGATCTGGTCTTTTCGCTTTTGTATAAAGGTTAATTGGCAATCTAATATAGCCAGGATAGTGCAGGCCAATTGACGAGTCCATGCAGATGGATTGGTCAAAGAAGGAATTGCTGCTTCTGAATTCTGAGTAGAATATACGGTGGTGACAGGTAGAGAAAGTTCAGTTATCTTTTCAGTTTGGCTTTCCATGACGTCTCTATACCATCAGTTCATCGAAGAACAGTAGTGAACAGTTTTACATATATACTTAGTTGCACACGATGGAATCTGAAATTTAACTATCCAGCAGCAATCAGATGGTAGCAGAGGACAACTAAGTAAAATGTACCAGTAAGTAATTATACAATGAGTGCATCTATTCAGATTTCGATTGACAAATGGGGATGGGGTTAGGCAGAAGTTGGCCTGGCCAAGCAACTAACGGGTCACACTCAAAACTTCGGCCAAGAAAGCACTAGGCAATATTGTTGACAGAATCCATAAATTGACCATGGTTGACAGCAAAATACAGGTGATAAATTTATAATAATATACTTTGTCTATTAGTTGACCATGATATTGGTTGAACAACACACAACCTAATAACCAGGCTTTTCATTTGGCGTTTTTTTAGGATGCCTTGAAGGCAGGGATAACAGACCCGACGGGCACGGATTTAGGTTTGATTTTGTGCCCACTGGTTCGCGGATTCGGGTACCCATTTAAGTTTAGGTCAGGTTCGGGTTTAGATTTAAACCCGTAGGTTTCCACGGATTTACCCGATTACTTAAAATTATATAGAGTTCATCCCATTTTCTATTTATTTCCCGTGATAATGTTACGTTGAGTGATTTTATCATTTGAAATTATGTATTGGTAATGTGATAATCTCACATTTGTAGCGAATTTTAAATTATATTTATGTTATAATGTAATTCATGTAGATTATAAACTGAACCTGTGGGTTACCTGTAGGTTTGGGGTACCCGACGGGTTCGGGTTTAGTTTTGAACCCACGGATTTCGTGGGTTCGGATTTGCATCGGTTTCGTGGGTTTATTTCGCGGATGGATTTTCATCAAACCTATGGGTTTCAGACCCGTTGCTATCCCTACTTGAAGGTTGGACCAGTGAGAACATCTGGATTGAGATCTTGATGGGTTAATGAATTCCAATCAAATTTAGTAAGGTGATGTCACTTTTTCCTTCAACAAAAAGCAAAACTTCAAATGTTTGCAGATAATAAGCAAGCAATCAAGAAAGCAATCTGCCCATCAGCAGGTAGGTAAAGATGAATCATAGGAAGAGCTGGAAAAATGTTCAGAATTTCCCCCACAGGAAGCCATCTCCAACTCACCATCAGTTCATGGTTGTACTCACAATAAGACCATAGCAATGTGAACATTTGAGCACCCCCATTACTGAAAGCTAAAGCCTAGAATTAGTACCGTTTTTTCTTCAAACCATGATGCATCACATTTTAAACCATGAAAAATCCCTTTCCAGGTTGCTTTCTCAGGCCTCCCACAGTGCAGCCCACTGCCAATGCCTTTGGAGTGGAGGTGCATGCCTCTGACTAATCTGTATGCTGGCCTTGTCCATGAAGCAACTCTGCCACTCTTGGCCATCTTTGATCTATCTACAAGTGACACCCACTTGTCCATAACTACTAGTATCAAATTATTGCCAGCTGAAAGAAGGCAAGGAGTTCATCTGGACTATCCAGGCAAGGTTGGGAAGACAAATCAGTCTGATCTCTGATGCATATGTCTTGAGGGAATCCAGAGGTGCCCCGGTATGGATTGACCAATGATATGATCCTCTTGTGAAAGCTCCTCCTCAAGATCATTTTGTTCTTTAATGTTCAGAGGCCAGAAGGAGATGAGAGATATTAAAGAAAAAATCATGCAGAAGCAGCAAAGATGCTTGCTTTCTTGTGAGTCACTTGCAATTTGCAAATGCCAACAGATTTTTGTACGTCCATGCTTAGAGAAGATCCACATAGGAATGAAGCACGTGGCGGTTCATCGTCGATTCAGGTCAGATCGGCAGGGGGGACAGTGAGCAATCAGCCCCATGTGCTGGAATCTCAAATCTGTACTTTGGAGAGAAAATTTGCCTGCGATTGTGAGACATGTAGAACCATATGTAGTTTCCTTAGAACTTAAGAGAGAGCTTTCGCGATCCACAAGTGTGTTGTCCTTTGTAACCACATGAGCAAAGTATCAAACACATGTGCATCGTAAGCACACGCACTTGCTGCTGCCTCCTACTTTCTTTGCACTGCAAATTTGGAACTGAAGCATTCTTGTAATAAGGCAAGAACTAGCAGGAGAATTATATTAGCAGTAGCAAACTACTGACACCAATCAGTTCATCGTATTTAGAGCTCGAAAATATGAAAGGCTCCACGCTGGGCCGCCGGCCGAAACGCTTGCACCTCAGTTGGTTGATCCATCTGAACTAGGGCGACACCGAAGCAGAACCGCAACAAATACGAGGAAATGCTAGACGGAGACTGCAGATACACCATGACGTCGACCTCGACGAAGGAGACCGTGGCGGAGGGAGATGTCACAGCTGCGGCTGTGTCATCGGCAAGGAGTACTTCATCGGTAGCAAGCAGGGGATGACTGATTGCGCGGGAACATTTGATTGCAGTGTAAACGAGGTTTCGTATAAGTGAGGAAGTAAACGGAAAAACGAATACGTATTATCTTGGGGACCGGCTGGCTGAGTATTTGTCGGATGTGCGAGTAAGAGTGGGCGTTAGGAAAGAAAAGAGGAGAAATAGAATGAATGTTGTGCTGGTTCGGTGTGAGTGTGTCGGAGCGAGGTCCTCGTTCTCAATTCTGACAAGGAATTGCTCCTCTGGCGAGTGATCCACGTTAGCATAGTGTTATAGTGTTAGCAGAGCGCGGTTGCGACTTAGGTTGGCTTGTGAGAAACCCTTGATCAGTCGGTAAAAGTTCCCGTAGGGAGGTGGGGATCGCTTTGGCTTAATCGACCATAAATCCTCTTAAGATTCGACTCGATTTGGGAAGCAAACGACTCAATCTAGTGCACCCATCGCTGCAAGTGAGGCAAGTTCTGTCTGTACCGGGAGAAATGGAGGAGAGTGTATTGGAGGCGGTGTCGGCTTTAACACCAAAGGTGGAGGTAATATCTATTTTGGCTACAAAAGTAGAGGGACTCGACTTGATTCAAGAGAAGCTGATGCAAATTGACTTCACAATGGAGTTGCGGGGGGGGGGGGGGGGAGGGGGGACAAATGGATTAAATGTAGACAATTGTGAACCAAGTTCAACAAGAGCAAGTGGTTATGGCAAGGGTGATGAAGTTGCCCGCAAAAGGAGCGCTACCTCAGATACACTGGGTATGGTCCAAGTTGATCTTCCTCCTTCGGTAGTTGTACCAAATGATGGGTTGGACAGGACACGAGGTATCTCTGATCAACACCCAAGGAGATGGTTGCCACCCAAAATGGATCTACCAAGGTTTGATGGCATTGATGCACGTGTATGGGTTGATAATTGCTTGACCTATTTTGAGATATATCAAGTTCCAGATGAGTTCAAAGTCTCTACAGTATCATTAGCTTTGGTCAGTAAAACATCACATTGGTACAACGTGTGGAAATAGATTGTGGGATGGCATACATGGGTAGATTTTAGTACAGTTGTGCTATCAGAATTTAAGACTGATATAGATCATATCAAAGTGAATGAAATGTTGAAGTTGAGGCAATTTGCTATCAATACAGCAGTTGAATATAAAAGTTAGTTTTATCTTTTGTTGTATCAAATTCGGTTATATGATCCGGCTGCTATGGTAGAATCATGGCTAGTGGGGAAATTTGCCTTGGGATTGAAAGATGACATTCATTTACATGTGTAGACCTAGGTTCCGAAGACAATGAGTTATGCATACCACTTGGCGGCCAAGGACGGCTTGACTGGAGTTACAGAACATAAGAAGAAGTGGATACCCAAACATGGTATTGTTGACAAGGGATTGGATAAATTGAAACCGGGAACGAGAGAGCTCTAGAAGGCTCAGCACTTGAAAGAATATCGAAGAATTCACGGGTTATGTTTCAAATGTGGTGAAAAATATACACCAGCTCACCAATGTGTTGTGCCTCCAACAACTCAAGTCCATGCCACAGAAGTGTTGGATCATGAAGTGAATCGTCACGCTTTTATTTCACGCAACCTTAACCCTATACTCCCGCCGCCGTTGTCGCCTTCGTCGTGCTCCACGCCGCTCCGTCGTCCGTGCTGTCTGCACCTTAGTTGCATTCTCATTCTCATAAGTTTGTTGATGCTTAATATTAAATTTTAGTTTATAAAATCCTTTATCTGAAATTTGTTTATTGAATTTGTGAAATAGGGATATGGCAAGGATTCCAAACGATCTACAAGTACCAACCTATGTTCGTGATAGTTGCTTAATAAAGATTAATCATCTAGTTCATAGCGGGCGTCACCAGGTTTAGTTATAGTTTTTTGTACATTGCATGTCTTGTTTATTATGTTAACAAACTGAAGCATGTCTGTTACTGTTGTAGTATTTATAAAAAAATTGTGAGGTCAATAACATTCATGCTGACAACACCCTCAAAATAATGATAAGAGATGAGTGTAGCACTGAAGTTGATGTTGTGAGCTGTGGGGGCGGCGGTATGATGTGCCTCCACAAAGGATGGCCTAAATTTAGCCGAAGAGGTGGCCTAACACAAGGGGACTATTTGGTAATAACAATGGGACAAGCTCCATTGACTGTTATGACAAAATTATACACTAACTTTAGTGATGAGAAGACCCCAATGGCCATCAAAGTGGAGTACAACGACGATAGTGGTATACATCAACAAGAAGTCGGTGGTAAGTTATTTGCACATGTAGTTGGTCTATTGTCACGCCCCGATTTAATAAATCAGGACCTTTATTGAAATTCCATAGAAAATCAATAAACCAAGACGTTCATCATGCGACCACGTACAAATATGAGCAATCATTCACGGTTCGTAGACCGTATTAATACAAAAGTGAATAAAGGTGAAGAGAAACTAATAATATAAAGGGTCCTAGATGAACGCCTCCTTCCAGTCTCGCCTTGACTAGGTCGCTACTCCAAACCTTCATCCTCCTCGTAGTAGACGGGCTCTGGTGGTGTAAGTAAACGGGGGTGAGTACAAACGTACTCAGCAAGCCACCAAATGCAAATATAATGCAGAGTAATAACAAGGGAGATAGTGGCTAATTTTGCAGAAAAGCATAATTATAAAGCATTAAATGTGATCAATTTATTAGTACTGAAATGTAAACATGTGTATGCATCATCATTTCTAACTCGAGGGGTACAGTCAGCCCCACCTCGCTCAACAGTCCTTACATGCCATGAATAACTCAACCATTCAAACAATTGTAAACTAACTGCGAGTAGTCACACAACCCGCCCTTGACCGTGGGCTCGGCTTTTCAAAAAGATTAAATTACTCTGATCAGAGATGTATCACTGTACCCACAAGGCACACACTCATCACCTACACCAAAGTGTAACGAGATGACCCATTCCACGGGAACTCGTGCCAAAACCTTCCATATGGTCCTCCTCGACTCAACAGCACCCTCTTATAGGTTTCATATGGTGTCCCGACGCGTCGGAGCCCCACCATACCCCCCCTTGAGCCTCGTCAGTACAAGTCACCCGTAGGTTGCCCCTTGCCCCCTCCACTATGATGCATCGAGTCAGATTGTTCCATACTTTCAGTTAGGACTTACCCATTAGGCTTGTGGTTGGTACGGATGTGCTTTGCAACAGATCCCGCAGACCGGTCCTTATAGTGCCCCGGGTGCGACCAACCAGTTCCCGAGCTTGCACCCGGAACCCACCATACTTATAACATAGCCAACTCCAACAGAGTCCAGAGACAAGAATAACGGGGAAATTCATATAACAGAATCCATCTATCTACGACTCATTCTTTTTATCCTATAGCAGTTGTGCCGGTACATTGGGCACTAGCTAATATAATATTTGTAGAGTGACAAGGAGTTAAAGCTCAATAAGAATGGCTTGGGTTTGCACACAAGGACGGGGATCTAATAAATATAAGTGTAGGGCTTGATATTTGACTAATGCAATAATATCCTATGAGTTATAGCGGTAGTTATGAAAAACTGGGCTCAATGATGATCAACTATTTCCACAAGAGAGTTCGATGACTTGCCTTGCTCAGCAAATGGTGATGGTGGAACCTCGGGATAAAACTTCGGCTCCTCGACGAACTCGTAGTCTTCTCGATACGGAAAAATAAACAATACATTCAATAAACAGATAAAAATTCACCAAATAATAGACATACATGTTTATGGGTTTTAGTAGGTGAAGTAAAGTTGTAATATTCTGAAGTTTGGTGAAAAACATTAAAGATTAGTTTTTAAGGCTTTTCCCAATTTATTTTATGAATTAATAACTTTAATCCTAAGGGGTTTTTATTCATTTAATTAATAAGTTTATTTTGGGCAATAGTCACATATTGTTTTTATGACTTTATTGTGTAGAGAATAAAATGATGAATTTAACAAAATTCTAATGGTGAAATTTGTAGTTAAAATGAGCAAGTTATGAATTAAACAATTTTATGGAATTTTATTTAAACTGGAAAATGGGCCTGGTCCACGGTGAGGCAGGCCCACGGTGGACCAGCGACTGTGCGCGTGGACCGATCGATCCAGAGCCGTCGGATCTGTATCCGGCGATCGAGCGCGAGGCGGAAGGCTTAAGTGACAACGGACGGCTGAGATTAAATCGTGCGAACCGGTATGACGTGGACGCACGAGATCGCATCAGAGGGTTTAAGCGGCGATCGACGGCCGGGAGGCCTCGATACCACTTTGACCAGATGGATGGCCTAGATTAAACCCGGGCGGGTTATAATCTAAGCCTTCCATCATGGATCGGACGGCTGAGAGCACGTTCGGCACGACACGAGTTAAGGGGGCAATTACCCCCTTCGTTCTCGGCTCCGGCGATGCGACGACGGCGAATTCCGGTGATGGCGTGGGTTGAACGGCGAGGCTAAGGCCAAAAATGGAATCAGTGACGTGAGGGGAACTCGAGTGTACCGGCGGTAGTGGCGGCGGCGAGCTGACGGTGACCGGCGACGGAGAGGGGCGACGAATCCCCTCGGGTTCATCGGTGGCGAGGCGATCCGACGGTCCTTTCGACCAACAGAGGTGTGGCCGAGGACGGGTGGGTCTCTGAGGTCACGAAGGTGGCGACGGCGAGGGCAGCGGTGGCTTGGATGGCCGGCGAGCGGTGGCTGGAGGCGGAACAGAGCTAAAGGCTGGAAACGTCGCGGCGGTGCTCTGGAAAGCGATGGCTTGCGCTAAGGAGGTGTGGGAAGAGGGCGGTGGCCGGAGGGGTATATATAGGGGTCACCGGTGTTGATATGGCAAGGTAACCGGAGGAAACCCGAGGGGTTCCTTTCCATCTCCGGCGAGGTTTCCAAACTTGCGGATATACTTCCATAATCACGAATCCATGAGGGCTATGGATGGAATGGAGTCGCCGGCGTTTGGGGGAACTGAATCCGGGATTGGATCGGTGGAAACGGGCGGCCGGCGGCGATAAAATGGAAAGGGATCGCCGTGTTTCCATCGGAGACGATGGATCCGATAGGTGGCCCCCACCTGTCGGCGGGTGAGCGAAACAGGGAAGCCAGACAGGCGGGCCACGGCTGCCAGAGGGAGGAAGGGGTGCGGCGGAGGCTGACTGGTGGGGCTAGGCGGGGACGGGCGCGGGAGAGAGAGGAGGGAGGTTGGTGCCGACAGGCGGACCCCACCTGTCGGTGACACGCGGTTGGACTGGGCTGGGCTCGAGGCACTTTGAAGGTTGGCGGCCCGATAGGATTTAAATTGTTTTCTGATTTAAAATAATTCCAGTAATTCATATATTTGATTAAGGGTTGAATCTCTGTTGATAAAAATTTGTAAAAATTCCTGAAATTATGTTTTGGCCTCTAGTTTATCTCATAAAATTTTCAAGTTCAGATTTTGATTATTTCTCCTTGTTTGGCTTTAATAGGGCTCTTTAAGGGTTTTTCTTTAATAATAATATTCAGAAATTCCTTTGATAATATATTTCTTTTATTTATTTATTTTTAAATCTTGGGGTGTTACATCTATAGAAATTGTCTTCTCTAGTATCTTTATTTAAATTTTATTTTATAGTACTTTTCAAAGCAGTACCGTGAAAATATATCGCACCTCACCTACACCACGAAACCACCGAGATTTAGGTGCCAATAGTAGGGTCTGACGCAGCCATCGGTTTTGGTCAATTTCTTAGCGACAACTCGTTAGAAGTTGGCACAGTGTGCGCCTTCCATTTCAATATCAATAATGATGCAATTGAGGTTGTAATGTATGTACTATAAATCTGGGGTATGATGCAATATTAGGTTATAAATCATTTGTGATGAATTATCTGTATTCCGTGATAAATTGTCTGTGATATGTTGGCTGTCAAATCTTAGCTTTGATTCGGGTTGCAGCCTAAAAACTATTATTATTTTTCTAAAAGACCATAACATTAGTGACAGATAATAATAATCAACCATCACTAAAGGATAGTGATGGGTGAACATTGTTACCTATCACTAAAGGTTGATCCTGTAGTGAAGGCCCCTACATTATCAGCGACGGATGGTAATTACCACCCATCATTGATGACTCCTCCCGCTTATAAATAGGCACAGAACTGAAGTGAATCTTCATGCTTTCATTTCGCGCAACCCTAACTCGAACTCCTATCGTCGTCGTTGCCTTCATCGTGCTCTTCGCCGCTCCTGGCCACATGTACCATCGGTCATGGCACACGCACCATCGGCGCGCGTGGTCGCCCTACTCGCCGCCACCTTTGTTGCATCCTCCTCGTCCTCCTCCTAAGGTCATCATCCTCCTCTTCCCTTTCTAAATGTAACGTCCGTCGTTGCTAACTTTGTTTTATTTTATTGTTATAGGGTAAACTAACCTTCTGCTTTTAGAAATTTTTCCGAGATAATTGATGGTCTTAGCTAATTTCTTCGAGATAACACACTCGAAGTTGGCATGACTATTCATTGTGGTGCTCCTGCCCGGACGCTGCCATGGTGCTCCTGTGCTACTACCCACTAGACTTCTATTCAAGTTGTCCATGGTGGTGGTGGTGAAATCTTGGATAGTGATAGGACACTATCCAAGATCTTGATATTGCTATAGGTTAGATAGATATTAGTTAGAAACAATAAAATTATCTTGTGTCGCTCTTTGTTTTAGCCATTTTCTTCGAGATAACGAGTTAGAAGTTAATATATGTGATACTAATTTGGTAATGAATTTTCTGTGATGAATTATCTATGATGTGCTTTGGATGTTGCATATGTTGGTTTCCAAATCCTAGCTATGATTCAGGATGCAGCCTAAAAGTTTTTTTTTGAAAATGACCATATTATTAGTGACGGGTGATAATAATCACCCGTCAGTAACGAGCACATTAGTGACAGGTGTAAAATACTCTTCGTCACTTAATATGACCTATTCAGGATACAACCTAAAAATAATTATTCTTTAAAATATGACCATAACATTAGTGACGAGTGACATTGGTGACCCATCCCTAAAGAACATAATAGTGACAGGTGTAAAGTACTCTCCATCACTAAAGATGACATTTAGTGACGGGTAACATTGGTTACCCGTCACTAAAAGAGGGCATGCCAAACGTGGATGGAAACTTGAGAGACTCTTTAGTGACTAGTATTTATCTGTCATTAATGATAAGACTTTACTGACGCGATAAGGGTGGCGAGAGATATGCCCATTGCTACTGTACATTATGACCTGTCACTAAAGATCGTTTTGTGGTAGTGTATGTGAGTGTGGCGGAGGTCCTCATTCTCAATTCCGGAGAGCAATTCCCTAGATTCGGCAAGGAATTGCTCCTTCGGTGAGTGATTCACGCTAGCAAAGTGTTACAGGAGAGCGGCATATTGTCACCATTCCTCGTCGATCTGACGGAGGACCCATTTGGCCTCCACCACTGCTTCCATCCCCGTCCCACGACCCCCCTCTCCCCCCTCATTGTGCTAGCAAGCACAGTAGTTTTCGCTTGTGCCTCCTCCCGGTTGAGGATGATACGTGTGGCCCTGCATATGGAGGAGGTGAGTGAGGAGTAGAGTAGACAGAGGTGACGAGCGTGGGGGTGGTGGGAGCGGCGGCTCCAACGATCGGCCGACGCAGAGGAAGGAAAGATGAACATCTAAACCATACGTGTAGATCCAATGGCTTCAAATCACCACCATCAACAGAGGTGATCATGAAATTTACACAAAACCCCCTTATTTAGTTGCCACCAATGGAATCGATTGGGATTTATACATAAAACCCCGTATTTGTGGCACTACAAATAGGGATGACCCTTCGATCCGGACCAAATTTTGGGTCTGGTATTTGTTTTTTTCAATATTAGAATCTGAATTATCCATTACAAGAGCATACACCGAAAATTTGGTTATCTAAAATTTTGGTTTGATTTTTAGTTTTACCTAAATAGACTAAATTTCTCTATATCAAACAAACAACACAATACCAAACAGCAAGCAGTAAGAAAACAGACTGATTTAACATTCAAGTTTAGCACTTCTAGGAGTGCAACAGACTAAATAACATACAAACAGTTCAAATAAAGCCTATTTCAATGGATAGTAGAATTACATTATTTCAAGGCACATGAGATAGATATTAACAGAGTTACATAACTAATTAAGTTTAACAGTTCAAGTACTAAAGTACTCAAGCAGTCAAGTTATCAAGTACTCAAGTTGACTTGTTGAACTTGTTTGCTTGTGTTTGCACTAATTCCGCTTTTGGTCCAATTTAGTTTTCTAGAGACTATACATGAAATGCCCGAATAAAATTTAGTTTTATGGACTTTATACCCGAAATACAACCCAAATTACTCGGTTTCAATTTTTTGGGTTCGGTCTCGATTTTTTAGGGCTTAGTTTTTTTATCCCCACCCTAAACTCACTATTTGAAAATATTCCATTACAAAGGAATATTCCGTATAATAACAATGTAAGAAGTTGTTTTCTTTACTATACTATATTGACTACTACATATATAATAACAATGTGAAACTTTAAACTATCGTATGCTTATAAAATATTAAATCATTTTAATTACATTCATATATAATTGTTTGCTAAAAATAAATAATATATTTATTTACTTCTGTTGATGTCTCATAGCAAAACCGGTAGCAACTTGTACTAGAAAACAAGTAAGTGTAATTCCCACTAAACAATAAAATACAAACCATCCTGACCGATGGTCAGAATTTCTTCAAATATGTCCTTGAGTTTATTCGAGACTTGAGCAAAATTCAGATTGGAGAAGAATATGGTCTCTGGGTTCCCTTTATTGGAACTATGTTCCTTTTTATTTTTGTTTCAAACTGGTCTGGTGCTCTTTTACCTTGGAAAACGCTTTTATTTCGTATTTTCTTCTTTCTTTTAAGTTTTCTCTTGTTTCGATAAAAAAAACTGTTAGACATAAACTCTTTTAGGAAATAAAAACAAATTCATATACAAATGTATGATGCATATATCATAAAGAAGGAATATGGAGCGGGTAGTGGGAATCGAACCCGCAACTCCGTGATTATGCGCCTTGTGAGCTACCAAACAGTTCTATCTTGTTAAACTAAAGAGCGGGGAACTAGTGGGTAAAAGAAGGACATTGAACCCATTTCATATGATGGGAGGTGCTGGAGTATTAGGAGCGGCTCTGCTATGCGCTATTCATGGGGCAACCGTGGAAAATTTTGCATGTCTACTCTTGTTAGTAGAACTCTTGTTAGTAGAAGTAGTAGAGGAGAAATCATTGAGAAAGATCAGTTCTTTATTTTTATAGAATGACTTCTTCTAGAGATTCTAGAGAAAACGAGACAAAGTGAAGCGATAGAATTTTCTTTCTATAAGAATTAGGTTTCCTGCTACGGAGCCCGTAAAGAGGTTGTAGATACCGTTGTACGAACGATGGATGCTGGATATATTACATGTAGACTTGTTGAAGTAGTTCAATGTGCTCATCAGCGCCTGACCCGAAGATGTGGATCATCCAAGGCACATTAGCATGGTGTACTCCTCCTGTTTTTATCAGAGTTTGAAACCAAACAAACTTTTCCTCAGGAGAATAGATGGGGCGATTCAGGTGAGATCCCTTCCGAGACCTCTTTCCGATGAAAAATCTTTTTTGTGTAATTCCAAATGTGAAGCAAGTCTCCATATCTTATTGGTGAAACTGAATGCTTGAAATTCAACAGAAGTTTATGTTCCTACCTATTGTCTAGCTATACCAAGAGAGATCTACGGTCTAATGAGATTCCTATAAAATATTTATTTATGGGTGGGGCAAGCTCTTTTATTCTGGTCCATGGTTTCTCTTGACTATAAAACATACGTTACTTTATTGCACATATTTGTCCTTTATTAATACGTATACAAATCAAATCTATCCATTAATTTATTATCTTTTTTATATACGAAGAGGTTTTATTATTTTGATAGTTATTTAGTTCCGTATTTATTCGTATCGTAATAATTCCTTTTCGACATTTGCGTTTTGTTTTTCCGTTCCAGTGGAAAATGGATACGATAATATTCATTTCGGTCCGTATACGATTGACAACCCGCTCGCTGCAACGTGGGCCCACCGCGCGCGCCACGTCCCTGTCTGCGGCGTGCCGCCCACCTACGACCACGACCTTGCTTTCCCTCCTCCCCTTCCCCTTCCCCTTCCCCTTCCTCTCCTGCGCCCACCCAACCCAACCCAACCCTTCCCTTGCGCTCGTCGTCGTCGCGGGGGCCGTCTCGGTGCGGCGGCGGCGGCGGCGGCGGCGGTGACTGCGGGAGGCCGGGGTGGTCAGTCGGGGTCGTCGCGCTGGTGGTCGGCGGGTCGGCTGGTCGGGGGCAGGTGGTCTAGGGTTCCTGACCCTGCCGCGGCGGGATGTACGTGACGCCGCCGTCGCGCTCCGCAGTCGGCCACGACGCCGGCGAGCGGCCTAGGGTTTACCAGGTTTGGCGCGGAACCAACGTAAGCAAGCGCTCTCTCTCCCGCCCTCTTTCGCTCTTTGAGGCTGGATCTGTACACGTAGAGAAACAGTACTGTCTATCTATGCGCAGTGATCGGCTAGGTGTTGGTGATATGGAATGCTGTCTGAGAGATTGGTTGCAAATTACTCGTTCGCGATATAATTTGGAGGGGTCCGTTTCGTGTTTTTGAAGCTCCAATGTCGGATGGGGGATGCTGGGTTCGATTTGGGGACACTTTTTTTTTGCTTCGCTTCATGCCAAATCCGCAAATTTAGGCATATCCCCATCCTCATGCCCTTTAGCATAGCTCCTTGGATAATTTGGAAATTATTATGAGCTCTATTCTTGTGAGCTGTGGCAGTTATGTTGTCATGAGAAGCACTAAACATAGGTCCAACTACGAATGATAACTACCTTTTTAATTTTGCCCATTTTCATCATTTTTAACTTACACGATCACACATTTGAAAGGGAAACTGGTATTATGTTTACAGTATTGCATATGTTCAAGTGGAATATATCTTATTAGAGGACAATACAATGAATAGATTTCAGTTGGAGTCATCATGTTATCCACCAGCTGGATGATTATGTTATGATGAAAAGAGAGCTTAGGATTTTTAGTCATTGCAGGAGTTAAATGAGCATCAGTGCGTAGTTTGAAGTTGTACAGGTGAATAACTAAATATGCAATCTATCAATCATAAACCGAACCATGATTTTAGCCAACTTTAATGGTTCACTCTTTCGTGACTCCTAAAACAGTTTTTTCACCAAAATTTTCTACCTCAAAACCTTGTGATATATTTATTTTTTTCGTTTTTCACCTGACATGATTTAAAATTAAGATCTGCATTTACTACTGGACCAACAATTTTTATGCTCTACCTAGCTCTTAAGATATACTCCTCATTCATGAAGACCAGTATTTTTTATGCTCTACCTAGCTCTACCTAGGAACATAGTGACTGTACAAGTACTGGTCTTCATGTTAATATTTTTAATGAACTTGTCATGTGAGTGACTCAAGACTACAATATATTGCATTTTGGTTGCTTTACTGTATATTTGGGCATTTGGCTTGGTAGTTGGTAATAACATGCTCTGCCAGTCAACACTTGAACTAGACAGACATCTGTTTTTCATCTGTCAAGTGTATACTTCGTTGGCTTACAAATGTAGGATAATCCAGTGGACTTTTGGAATGTCATTAGGCCTTGCCTCAGTGAGTGTCAGCTTTAACTTAAAGGCTTACAACCAATATCCCAATATAAAGTTAAATTCCTCTGAACAGGGTGAAACTTTTGTTATCTTAGTTTTGCATGAAACACAAATCTAATGTTTTCTGTGATTGCTTGAAATTGGATTTGATGGGCTTTGCTGATAACATTCATTCATGTTTTTCATTTTGAAGGCATTCTTCTTGCAAGGAAGGTTTATTTTTGGGCCTGATGCGAGGTCCATATTTCTCACTATGTTCCTCATCATCGCACCAGTGGTGATCTTCTGTGTCTTTGTTGCCAGACACCTCATTAATGACTTTCCTGGTGATTGGGGTATCTCAGTGATGGTAGTGGCAGTGGTTTTCACCGTTTATGTAAGTATACTTGTACAGTCACTACTTTTCTTCTCCTAATCTCCTTATATAATAAGCAGTAGAATACTTAGCCATTATTTCTTCCCAAAATTGATTTAATTATCTTGCTTACATTTAATGCCCCAAATCTTGCACTGACCATGGTTGTTTTGTGATAAAAAAATTATGCGTGTATTTTCTACGAATATGGATTTTCAAAATATACTAATAACTGATTTTTTTTGTTTAATAGGATTTGACGCTGCTTCTCCTTACCTCTGGTAGAGATCCTGGTATAATACCTCGTAACACTCAACCTCCTGAACCTGAAGGCTTTGATGTTAACAATGACACTGGAGTTCAGACTCCACAACAATTTCGTCTTCCTCGGACAAAGGATGTTATTGTAAATGGAATCAGCGTGAAGATTAAATACTGTGACACCTGCATGCTTTACCGACCACCTCGGTGCTCACACTGTTCTATATGCAATAACTGTGTAGAACGGTTTGATCATCACTGTCCATGGGTTGGCCAATGTATTGGGCTTGTAAGTATTTCGGTGCTTCCAGATTTTCTGTACTTATCTTATAGAGAAAAGCATGCTGTGCTATGTGTTTTGGAGTTACTCTTCAATTAGTTCTCTTCAAATCAATTTTGAGTCTAATCATAAAGTATATTTGGTGCAGCGCAATTATCGGTTCTTCTATATGTTTGTATTCTCGACCACGTTACTCTGCCTCTACGTATTTGCTTTCTGTTGGGTGTACATAATCAAGATTAGAGATGCTGAAAATTTGTCAGTTTGGAAGGCAATGCTAAAGACGCCAGCCTCAATCGTTCTGATTATCTACTGCTTTCTTTGTGTATGGTTTGTTGGTGGTCTGTCTGTCTTCCATTTCTATTTGATGAGTACCAACCAGGTAGTTATTAGTTCAATTCAGTAGTATAAATCCTAAATGCAACAGTTGCAATTCATTAGCTAATCGTGTACTTTTTGTTTTGTAGACAACTTATGAGAATTTCAGGTATCGCTATGATAGGCGGGCTAACCCATATAATAGAGGTATTCTAAACAACTTTCTGGAGATATTCTGCACCCGTATTCCTCCTTCAAAGAACAATTTCCGGGCAAGGGTCACGGTGGAGCAAGGGCTACAACAAACCCGTGTATCATCGAGGGGTTTTATGAGCCCCAACATTGGCAAACCTGTTGGGGATCTTGAAATGAACAGGAAGCCAGTACCTTGGGATGAACCAAGGACAGCAGCTGATATTAGGGACTTGGAAGTAGGTCTTGGGGACTTGTTGGATGAGAAAGAGGGTAGAATAACCCATGCATCCCCAGATCTGAGCAGAGATGACCTTCCAGCTGAACTTATGGATGGCCGAGCGGGCATGCATTCGAGGCAGTCAAGTTGGGTTCACAGAACTGGAACCTCAGAGTCCATAGACAGTATCTCTTTGCAAACGGCTGCTCTTGGGGAGGCTAATGGGAGCGACCATGTTACAAATAGCGGAGCACATTAGCACAAAATACATAACTACAATTTTTAACTGTGCCCTGAACTGGTTGTTGATCAGGTTCCACGATGAAGTGTCATTTGTCTACCACGTGCCCCAGTGTAAGGTCCTGGATCTGTGTAATTCCAAACACACGTCCTGTTGTCTCATCCCTTTAGTTCATCACACGAAGCTTTCATTTGCTGTGTTTATTTGGTGTTTTAAGAAAGTAGCCCAAGGAGCTTTCGGTTTGGATGTTGTATTTGTATATATATATATATATATATTTGTTGGAACAGTTTGCAACAGACGTTATGTTTGGTTGTCACTTACTCAAATCGTGCTTCCTAGTATTTCACCTGGTGAATTGAAATGTGGATAGCCGAATTGGCTCCTTTTGGTGAATGAATCTGCTGTCACTTCCCTCACCTACAAATGGAAATTGTGTGGAGCTCCAGTTGGTAGAATGCTACCTTGCAAAATTGCTGCCTGGTTCCTGCATTCTGAACGGGCCTTTGTTGTAGCAGCCACATCCAAACAAGCTGCTTACTGGGCATGGATGCGATCATCTCACCTGAGAATTTGAGCATATATGCCTGTTCGGAGGTAGCTGTTGCTATTTATAAAATTTGCAACTCCTTAAATGGTTTGGATTCTTACTTCAAATTGTAAAACTCAATAGCAGCAGAATCAACCTTGGCTTCTCTTATGCTATTTACTAGCTGCTTTTCTGAATCTTAAGCTCTTTGAAGATGACTACGAGAAGCAGAGTATCTTCGGTATCTTTGTTAAGATACCAAACAAAGATGGCGACGCGTGCAGTTCCCCATCACGTACCAATGCAAGCACGTGTTTGCTCCAGGAAAATAAAGCCGAAGCTGACCAGCGTGATCACTCGTCTGTGGAGTCGATCCGAGTTGATAGCAATAATTGTACCGCCGTTTGCCGACCTGCAGCTTGCAATTGCTTGGTTGGTGCTCACAATGAGAGCCTCTGCTAGCTCTTGGTCGATCGTGTGGGCCGTACGTGCTCCAATGGTTGGCCGATCAAATATTCGGCGACTCACATCGCATTATCGAGCTGCGTGCTGCTGCTGCTGCTACAGCTTGTGGGAGCTAGCAAGCTAAGCGTGGCCATGCACAGTCATCGATCTGCTGCAATATCCATCCACCATCCATCGCTCTCTGTGCCATGTCCCTGTCTCAGCTAGCTCCTGGATACTTCTCTCTAGCCTAGCTCATGAACAACATCAGTGAATTGGTATTGGAGCATTTGCAGATTTGCAGTGGCTCGTGTACATGTCGTTGCAATAGCGTAATGAGAGCCGGCCGGCCACTAGTTGCTCGTATATAGGATGATGAAGAAGGTAGGTAGGTAGGTGAGGTCGCTTACAGCTAAAGCTGCAAAGAGAATGGACCGAGATTATCGATGGCTCTCACATGATCCTCATCCCAGATGACCAGATCTTTATTAGAATTTCAGGAATAAGATATAGTATATCGTATGTACAATGCATCGATCCTAGCTAGCTTCTGCAGTATAGATGCATGCATGCAAGCAAGCATGTATTTATTATATCCTTGCTAGCTAGAATGTTTCTTGATCTAGCTAGATGCAATGCAACTGCAGTCTACTACTACTGCATATATGCGTCTGATCTGTGATCATCATGCTAAGCAGGGTAGCTCGTGGCAAGTGATCCTCATTCTCTCAGCGTGGTAGGTGAAGAGGGAGTGAATCTAGAACAGTGAGGCCTCATATACTTCAGACTTAGATGTTATAGATTCATAATAATCCACTACAATATTTGAAAATAAGTATAAAGTTGAATAATAATCAATTAATTATCTATCATGTTATATATATATATATAAGTGAATATTGATTCATCAATTCGTTTGTTTTTCTAAGCTCACAATATCATGATAGCTTTCACATAGCTCACAAATATTTTTTTTTCAAAATAAACAACTCATTCGAACAGATATAAACAGATCCTTATAAATCGGCCTGTATCTACCTAGCTATCTCCATCTAAGCATGCACACACACCACTACTACCTCAATAATTTTGTAACTCAATCAAATATACCCAAACAGAGCCTATCGACATCTAAGTACAGATCGACGGCTGCCTCAATAATCTTGCAAATCGCATGCAATAACATATATAAATATAATGGGCAGGCAGTAGTAGTATATATAGCTATAGCCAGTGGCTGTTAATACGGCAAAAGGAGCATCAGCCAAGTCAGGCTGACGATGAAGTGCAGATAGCTTTAATTTGGAGCGAGTGAGCAACAGCTAGCTTGCCAATATCGATCCATCGATCGATCGGCCGTCGAGGGATATTGCCGGCCGGCCGCCATGCACAACTATCAAGATAGATAGATAGATCGACATAAGCTGAGCAGCATGCATGCGTGCAACAAGCAGCAACTTGCTCCATATCACACTTGCCTCAGCTGGTCGCAGCACCTTCGATCGATATGGTCGCAGCACCTTCGATCGATACGACAAAACTAAAAATACGATGCGGCCAGAACAAGATCCCACTGTGAGGCGAAAATTAGATTAAGGGGGTGTTTGGTTCCACCTTGCTAAACTTTAGGGACTAAAGTTTAGTCCCTTTTAGTCCCTAAATTGCCAAACAAGAGGACTAAAGTGGGACTAAACTTTAGTGACTAAAGTTTAGCCTTTAGTCCCAAAGAACTTGCTAAAGGGCACTAAAAGTACTACTTACCTCTCATCCCTCACTCTCTTTTAGTACTTTAGTCCTTAGAACCAAACAGCAATGGACTAAAGTTTAGTCCTATAAAAAAATGTGACTAAAGTTTAGTTTAGTCCCTAAAGGAACCAAACAAGCCCTAAATTATTAATAATATAATGTGGTGAGTTGTACATGGTTGGGTAGTACGGTGTACGTACGTGTCATTGACTGTTTGTAACAGCACGTTTTGTGTAACTAAAGTTCGGCCCACACATAAAAGCAGAGTATATTTCTGTCGAATGCATGAAGCAAGCTAGCTAGCTTTACAGTTCATTCTAATGCAATTTTCGGTTATGATGCTGACAAGTCATAAGGTTCGAAAAAATGTTGACTGTGGTAATAAGCGATATCTGTCAGACACACCGATGTCGTATTTCAAAACTGTGAAAATTATAATGACGTAGAAAAAATTAACCCAAGAGTCTTTGATATAAGATCCACCATTTAAAACACCAAAACAAGAAATAAGGAAGATTTAAAATTATATATATATATATGCGCATGAAATCAGTAGGGTATGTGGTAGCAGGTTATGCATGAATCTTGGTAGGAAAAAGTTCTTAATATCAAGGCCTTTTATGGCTTTTTGCAGATATTACAAACCAGATGCATGCAGGGAAAGGGCACATCGGATTTCTACCTCACTGCACTCTAGGGTTCGAAGGCATGTAAGGTCAAAGATATACTTAATTGGCACAGACATTTATTTTTTCAGGAAGAATTAATTCTGGTGGAAAAGATTTGGCTGCATTACATACTAATGTATTGAGATAAACCATGCATCCATGCATGCGTGCAATTCAAATTAAAGGAGAGGAAAAATATATATGACCCAAGAAATATATGAAAAATATAAGGGTCACCTATAGGTAATAGTTAAAACTAATCTAAACCGTTAATTAAATAAGTTTAAAATAATTAATTAAAAATAAAATGGGCTAACCGGTTTGATTATGAAAAGTAATTTGCATGCATGTCGTCTGCATGGAAAGTTTGTTGATTATTTTTTCCTAGTGCATGCATCAATTAATTTACTAGCATGCAAAGAAAGAAATTAATTTGCATGCTTATAAGCCCCACACATATTAAAGGAACGTTACATGACGTATTACCTCTAGAAGGTAAAATAGATCACATATATTAAATCTGAGCTATTAGATCATGCAGACTTGGACGACCACAAAATTTAGGGACACCGTAAATTTCTTCAATTATAATAATCAATATAATTCAATAGGTGTATAAGTATACAGGGCCGACCCTGGGGCAGTGCCGGCGGTGCGACCGCACCGGGCCTCTGAAAGTAGGGGGCTTCCAAAATTTAATATGCTAATAAGCCTCACAAGTATTAATAAAGCTCAGTTGCAAATTAGTCATAAGTCACGAATAGCAGATCTGTTAGAAAAAATTGTTTAAAATAATCTAGAGATATTTCTCTTTTGTATTTAAACTTATTAGTGTGAGATTTGTTAATGACACTAAATTTTTCAATATTATTTTATAATGGGGGTCTCTATTTTTTGTTCCGCGCCAGGTCACAAAAATATCAAGGCCGGCCCTGTAAGTATATCTCTGTCGCTCACCTACTCCCAATGTATTATTATATATTCATGTAGCTTTATCTGTGTACACTAGCGCTGTTCCCGTATGATTGGGCGGCCCATGATTGCGTGCGTGGGCGATGCCGCGCTGTTGACTAGACAAAGCAGC
This sequence comes from Zizania palustris, assembly GCA_019279435.1. Taxonomy (NCBI): domain Eukaryota; kingdom Viridiplantae; phylum Streptophyta; class Magnoliopsida; order Poales; family Poaceae; genus Zizania; species Zizania palustris. Next base: position 62,071,267 of record JAAALK010000082.1, read on the forward strand.
AACTATTGCACTACACGTCCACCGTACGTGTACCCCAGCCGCGCGCCGCCTACAACTTAACCTCGTACACGCGGCGACACTGGCCCATCCACTCCATCATCCCTTTAATAATGCATGCAGCAGCTAGCAGTGGCCACACGATAAGGTTTGCAGTTTGCACGCCAGAATTGAAAAACACTGCAGATAATTAGCGTGCATGCAGCAATGGATGCACACACGCACGCATCAACGTGCCGTTTTGGAACGGCGGCTAATGGGCCACATCAGCTGCGAGTTGGCAATGCACTTGGAACACCACGATACATGCCAGTAACCAGCTAGCTATACCGTATTGTAGTGATAGTGAGTGCCGGAGGAAAGAATGCTAGCTAACTGGTTCTCATTCTCTCTAGGGTAACTAGCTAGAGCGCCAGGGTTGGCGAATCAGCCAACCGACTGGTCATTCGTAGGGATCAGCCGTCCTCCTACGTGGATCCAACGGAGTCCCCTTTAGTATTATATATGCAAGTCGACTCTACAACATGTCGAAACTCTCTCCAATATCCATCGGATCGAAATCCAACAGTGTGGAGAGCCGATTGTAGGAGATCTCGGTTCCATCAACAGTGGCCAAACAATATAATAATGTAATGTAAGTTTGGTCTGTAGTAACCAGCTAGCTCGGTTATTATCATTACCTATAACCAATCTTGTAACATTATTTTGTTAACACCTGACTGGCAGCAAAGGTCTTTGTGTATATATATTCTTGTACTATTGTCTTATCTAGAAAAGTAAAGTGAGAGTTGTAAAGTTAGATGAATATGTGAGATGTGCATGCAAATTCCCGGCCGTGTGCCGACCAATGCAAGCAGCTCGATATATAGATCACAACTAACACGTTGTTAATTAATTAACAATCGGATCGAAATCTCTGGCTTACCTAGCTAACATGCATGCATGCATGCCTCAAAAGATAACCTATAAATTTTGTGGTTTGCAAGTTACAACGTACTTGTTGATTTACGCAATATAATATGCATGAGTATATCCCGCAACGATTTATGAAAAAACAATTGGTTTTAACCGGCTTTTGACTGAAAGATCGACATCAGTTTAGTTTACTAGTTTTTGTTCGGTTTTAATTTCGACAAATAAACGACAAACCAGGAGCTAGCGAACCGAAAGGGCATGTATGTTTTCGCCTCGAAAAAGGCAAGAGAGGCCTTACTACATCGTATCTTTCGGATCGATATCGCGGCGATATATAGATGGATCAAAACGATCGAATCATGGATGGTGGATCGATATGATCATATCATATTCTTCTTTTATTTCCGATCGAGAGATATGGTTGATGATAGATGTTGTGCCTCATCAGCTCGATATGATATGATCTCGCTCAGTGCATTATATTGGCCGGGGTACGTGAGGCCTGGTGAAACCATGCATGTTTGCAATGGCCAATTAGCTGGGTCAGATATGATCGAGCAGATGAGATAGAAAGGGGTAGCAACTAACCGCGCGCGCGAGTGCCAGTCGTAAATAAAATCAGTGCAGGTTTTGGTCCGACCACCCAAGTTGCACCGGCCGGCCGCGCATCTCTTATCGCCATCTTGATTGGCAAAATGGGTACAGCATTACCAGCACTATAGCTACCTACTTATACTGTGCAGTGTCTACTGGCAGCTGCATGCATGCGAGCTGAGATATGCATGCCACCCACTGCATGCATGCATGATGCATCTAGGTTAATTACATATATATAATTACTACGCGCGGTTGGAGCTGAGCTACATTTATAATCTGGATCCCACCATATATATATATATATATATATATATATATATATATATATATATATATATATGCATGGTTCGATCGTTATAACCATCAGTACTTTTGTATAGGAAAAATATCTAATTAGTTATCTCATGGCTTTTCGATCCATTGTACATGGCTGTGTAGATCGAGCTAGCTAGCTAGCCAAGCAGCAGTGGAGTTTTTAATCCTTCAAAATAATCCTTGAAAAGCTTGTTAGAAGGATTGACATTGGCTGATATCCGTTTATGTATAGAAACCCATGCATCTTTTTTCCATTATGTTAATACATATATAGAAAGAGTAAGTGCCATTGTACATACATGTATGTGTATTCAAAGGCTTTTTCTTCATAGTACATTCATCCATCACTACCTCAGCTCCCACAAGAAAAACAAAACAGTTCAAAGTTAGTTATAATTGTTCCTCCCTCCAATCTTTCCACCCAAACTAGCTTCGATTATTTGCTACTTTAGCTTGCTTGCTGTCAAGTTATCATCCACACAAGTGACAACCGATAAATGATTATAAACTTTTTAGCGGCCTCAAATCCTCTCCCTTGAAAAACCATGTACCTTCCTTTTGTAATTATATTACAAGTAGTTTGACTTTTCAAAAGTTAAATTTCCTCAGCTTTGACGATCATGTTTAAATAAAAAATATTAATATGTATGATATCAAATAAATGCATTATTAATACATATTTCGTGATCAATTTAATACAACTAATCTCATGTTTTATTGTCGGTACAATTTTTTTATAAAATTAGTCGAAGTCTAAGAAGTTTGATTTATTAAAAATTCAAGAGTGTTACATAATTCAGATGTAACTGATGGAGTATCATTAATTTATCGACACTAAAATTATTCATCTTGGTGAATAATACACTCATCAGCTGGTGGTCTGCTGCTGGAATTTTTTTAAAAAAACAAATTGATATGGAGATTTAAAATAATTATAAAAATAGCATCATGTCGGTCAACCATCAGCCAACTGGTACCATGTGGAAGCCAATTAGCACTTGGTCAGCCGATGGGTGGCCGACTGATGCCCAGCCTGCGCCACGCCTGTCCGCCGCCACGCCGCACCTACCCCGCGCCCGTGCCCACCCGCCCATGCCCCCTCGCCTCCCGCGCTCGCACGCACCCACCGACACCCTGCCCTGCCCCCTCGCCTACCACGCCAGCCAGCCCCTGCGCCCACCGCCTAAGGGTGGGAGCCGAGGGGACGGGGCTTTGCCTTGGGGCTGGGAGGTGAGGGGGCTCGCGGTCAACGGAGGCGAGGGGGCACGGAGGGCGGGGGACGGGCGCGGCGCAGGTTCGGCGTCAGTCGGCCGATGGTTGACCGGCCGGATGTTTTTTTTAATTTTTTTAAATCGTATTTGATTTTTTTTTAAAAAAATACTAATTTAAAAAATCTCTGCTGCTGTATTAGCAGAAAAGAGATCGAGGCCGGAGTTTGTGTACTGGACAAAAGAGAATATATACAGAGCCTGACGCTATCAATTCAAGAGGTTGACAGGTCTACTGTCTCTGTCGTCGAACAGTTTTAGCTTAATTAGCCGGCAATTGCGTTCTCTGTCTTAGTCATTAATTAGTAGTGTTGATGTGATTCATCTCCGTTAGTTAGTACATAATTATTGGAGTTGGTCTATATATTTATTAACTACTGAAATGTTTTACCCTTTAGAGTATACAAACCGATTTAAATAACCTTATGATGTTGTTTTATTTGTCTTTGTGGATCTTGCGTGCGTGACTGAGATAATGATGATATGGCGATGAAATCGGTTAAGAATTTTTTAACAAGTTTAACGGCTTATAAAAGAAAATGTTAATTACTAATATGTAATTCTTGTGATGTGAGCTGCGTAATAATTAAGATATATATGTGCACTTTTCAGGTCAATTATTCTCCAAACGTACGTGTGTGCAAAGCGTCTCTGACGACTGATCTCTTCGATCGACATAGTTCTTTATAGGGAAAATTACTCACATGACATTATAATTTTCAGAAATTGTTTATATGTCACTGTCAGTGATTGTGGCGACCCCTATCTGTCAGTGACACACTGATGGCATATTGGCAAACCGTAAAAATTGTAATGGCATGGAAAAAAATTCTTTATATATACATAAATAAAGCTAAATTTCAGCATAATAATTTTTGTATACATGCGCGCAGAAGTTCTTCCATTAGCTTTCATATAGGGGCCGGAAACTCGATCTGAAAGCTAAGTTTTCGACACAATTAAGATCATGTTACTTTGTCATGGGAAATGAAAGAGATCCTATCAAGGATCCGGCTATACTAGTAGAGCAGCTAGCTAGCTAGTGTTCTTCTCCAGCTTTGGCAGGTAGCAGCTCGAACGATTCCAGGGAGCTTTTTGGCTGGCCCGGCAATGGAATCGAGAGATCAAATCTGAGGCATGCAGTAGTGGCGCCCATGCATGCGTAGCTACATGCCCCGGACTGGCAGTATGGAGGAGGTGCATGCATGAACAGCACTTCACCTGGTCATCAGTTCATCTCGATCCTCTCCTTTTGGTCATTTTCGAGAGGATCTGGCAGGATCAGTGCCGTGTTAATAACCACACAGATCGATAGATGTAAGATGAAGCCTGAAGGTGAGCTCGATCGAAATGCACCACAGGATCAGGACATGTCACATGCCTCCTAGCTGACGAGGGATTATATTGCTGGCGACAAGGGCATTCATCGTATCCTTCTCTATGGCGACATCACAGACTCCGTTGCTTGTAGGCAATCGACAATGACAAGGCAGACACGTCGATCGTTTGTTCATTGCTCGCAATGCAACCATGTTCACGCTTGAAAACTATTGTTAGGTTTAGTTCCAAATTGAGTATCATATCGGTGATTAAGACGAGGGCATGCATCCCTCACGTACTCATAAAATTAGTCTTTTTGATTGAGCTTTGGCTAGGCTTACGGTGTAACTAATCTCATTGACCAGAGCTAGTGGGCAAGTGCTCTGTGCGCTTCTCACTTGCATTTCCCAGCCACTGCCAATTGGTAGTCATGTACTGGGCAGCCAGGCACCACAGCTTTCAGTCTCCCAGCTCATGATGGGGTAAATGTAGTTGCACCAGAAAGATGGTGAAAGTCCAGCTGAAAAACCAGGTGCTATTGATTCCAGTGGTTTAGAAGGCCTACAAGATTTTAGTCACCATATTAATTTGTTTCTCCCTTCAATTAAGCAGAAAGTATGCAGTATCTGTACCAAGAAAATTAAAAGAAATAATGTGAGACTCTTTTGTAGGTAATATGAACCTGAAGTCCTGAATTGAAGGGACCCAAACTCTGCATTCCAAGTCTCTTGGGGGAGAAACAGGAAGACAGAAGAGCTTTTTTTACACTTTTTTCTTTTGTGAAAAGCAGCTTGTCTCTTGGCATGAAATCTCTGCTGGGGTCAGAAACAAAATCATCCATTTGAAGGACCTCTACTTCTCCGAGGTTGATTTCCAATCAAAAAATTTTAGATAATGATTTCCGACTGATACTACTAGGAAAATTTTACGGTACAACCAAATGATTATAGATCGACCGTTCATTATTTTTGATCTAACGATTTAGATTTAGATAAGATGATCTATCACCTCTCCGTATTTCCTTCTATTTTCACGTGCATGCACGTACAATTGCGTGATACTGAATTAAGGACTAGAATTAATTAGAAGTGTTACCTCCTTTGGAGTTAGGAGGTACGTATATTGTACCGTAGAGGCCCCCTACATACCACTAATAATTCACACGGTTTCAACGAATGGTTTGTGCTCAAGTACGGCTCCACTCTTTGCTTGCTCCTCCAATCAGATCGAGCTCTGGTCAGTTAGTGGATGACATTATGTATGTATGTGCAATACTGTTATTGATCAAGCACTTTTCAGTGTTCATCCAAGAAGCTGATGATGCATTCAGTGTGTGTTCAAGTTTACCCCACCAGCAGTACGTAGCCAATACATACATGCATATTTGTTCTTGTCGGCTCAACTGTTGATACTTTGAGCTTGAATATATGGGCAACTTTTCTTTTCACTTTTCATTATATTGTATCGAAGTTCAAAGATCTTCCTTGTGAATGACGTCTTTTCAGGATACGAGTGATGATATGATATTATCAGGCCCTGAATTATAAGGGGGGCAAAATGGGAGCTTGGTTTTCTTTTCAAGAATGGTCATGTCACACTCAGGACAGAGCAGGCCCGTCTCTAGAAAAATGAGACCCCAAAACGAGACTAAAATAGAGGCTCTAAAATTACAAAAAAATAATATGTGCTTAATAATGTATACTTCTGAACTATAGTGCTTACCTCATGTTTTACTAAAAAGCAACATCCGCCTTTGTTTCTTGAAATAAAATCTTCAATTATGTCTTCATAATCAGTATACTCGAAGACATCATTTTCAATTGATATCATTGCCAATCCATTGAGTCTTTCTTGTGTCATAGTAGAACACATGTAAGACTTCAACAACTTTAGTTCAGAAAAGCTTCTTTCTGCAGATGCAACAGTAATCGGAATGGTTAACAAAATTCTATATGCAATGATGGCATTTGGATAAAAGGGACACTTTTTTAGAAACATCAAAATATCAAGAGGATCCATAGATTTCTTTAGTAAATCGTCACCCTGCTAATACACAAAGTCAGTAAGTCACATACGATGCATTTGGCCTATGGGCATCTGGCGGACTGGCTGAGCGGCACTTGCAGCTGGTTGGGCCTTCTCGTGTAATCAAAGTATCAGTAATAGCTAATGGCCATGGGCTTTAAGTATTTGGATTTTGGAGGCCCTGTTAACTTTGGGGGCCCTGTGCCATTGCCCAGATGGCACTTGCCCATCGACGGGCTTGGGACAGAGGGGTGGTCAGATAGGAGAAACTAATGTAAATTAAGGGTGTTCGGTTCTACGAACTAAAATTTAGGTCATGTCACATCGTATATTTAGACATCAATTTGAATGATTAAACTTGAAGTAATTATAAAAATAATTGCAGAATCGGTAGATTATTCACGAGATAAATTTATTAAGCCAAATTAATCCATGATTAGTAAATGTTTACTGTAACATCACATTGCCAAATCATAGCGTAATTAGGCTCATTAAATTCGTCTCGCGAATAATCCACCGATTATGAATAAGTTTTATAAATAGTATGTATTTAATACTCTAAAATAATATCTAAATATTCGATGTGACGGGAAACTAACACCCCCTAAAGCATGTATTGAATCTTGTGAAATTTCTACGTTACAAACATGAATTGCATAAACAATTGGGAGTGTATGAAATGATTAGTCTGAGTTGGAGATGGATTTTTTTTTGGTGTAACTAGTACAATGGCATTACTGTTTTTTACATGTTTTTAAGCAAATGATTTTTGGATTTGCATTGATTTTTAGCAGTTTGGTGAACCAACAACACCGAATTAAAACTAGGAGATAAAAGCGAGCTATTTTCTTAGTTCACGTACAGTAGTAGTTAATGTGAATTCTCTGAACAATGTCAGCTTGATGCTCTCTTGGTTTCGTATTATAAGTTGTTTGATTTTTTTAGTCATACATTTTTAAATTTTATTAAATTTAAAGAAAAATATATTAATATCGACAATATATAATAAATATTATATTCATACGTATTTTATGCTAGATTTAACGAAATAAATTTGATGTTATAGTTGTTATATTTTTCTATAAAATTAGTCAAAGTTTGTTATATTTAACTTAAAAAAGTCAAACAAATTACAATATGTAAGAGAGAATAGTACTTTACTAATGCAAAGGTGAATACTTCCGGTCAGTGATCTGATCTTAATAAATGAGGAATTTTATTATTCTTGAGAGTCAATAGGTACTAAATATGAGCCGTTGATCACCCTCATTTAACGGCTCAGATTATACAGTACCTACTAGTATATATCTGCTCAAAAAATAGTATATCTACTCTTGGTGCAAGGTAGAAGGGCATTCTGGTAAATTCATATCAAAAAAGTGCACAAGAACTGGGTGGCTAGGGTGGAGTGTGTGGCCTGGGGCAGCGGGGCCGAAATGTTAAGCGGCGATGGCACACCTAGGCAGCGATGTGGCCTGTGGCGGTGCAGCGAGGCGACGGGATACAGCGGGGCAACATGGCCCGACGGTGCTAGCGGGAGCGGGGCGGTAGAGCAGAGGTAGCGCGACTTGCGGTAGCACACCTGGGCAGCGGTGTGGTCTGCGGTGGCGTGGCCCGGCGGCGCCAATGGGAGCGGGACAGTAGAGCGGTGGTGACGTGGCTTGCGGCGTCATGCCTAGGCAGCGTTGCAGGGGGTGGTAGGGTGACAGGATACAACGGTACAACTCGACGAAGGGGTGACGCCGCACCGTCGGTGGGGTGGCATGGCATCTGGCGAACTCCTTATTTTTTTTCCAATCACACATGTGCTAAATCAATGGCTAAATTTGATTTGGTACCTACCTCCTAGTACTTTTATTTGGTAGTACCTTCTCAAGGATAGTAAAACACCTCTTAATAAATAGCTAATGCTGCGACCACAAAATGGCATACCCCTTTCTTGGAGCCACATTTTTCTCCTTTAATAGGCATATTTCATGGTTTAGTTTTAGTTTGGCGACAAATTAGTTAAAGCTAATCAGTGTTTAATATCTAATGCTGATCAGATATGTATCCTTTAAGTCTAACATCTACACCCCCTTAGAAATCAGTTGAAAAAATTTAGCATATACATCTCTTTCACTTTTTGCTAACTTCGCCCCTGATCTTGGACAGTGAATATGCAAAAAAAAAAAATACTGGCATGCATGTTGCATTGGTAGTAAAATAAATACGAGTAGTGACACAAGCAAGAGAATATTAAAGCTGCAAGTGCTAGAAGTTCATTTGTTTTCTCTTAGAACACCATTGGTGATAGAGTGATGGACTGATAGGGACTTTAATTTCTTCTCCTGCATTACAGATGTTCCCTTCCATCTCTGTTCTTTCATCAGCTAGCACGTACAGAAAGAAACTTTATGCCTCCCAAAAAATCGGACAGGTGGCATGCATATAGACAATCCACACGTGTAGCTGTTGGTGGTATGAAGATTGAAGAATCTCTGCTTGCTAATTATTAATTGTTGCATTAATTCCTGAACAAAGTATGAGTCAAATCTCTGTTGGATTTGAGCTCTAGCTCCATTCTTTTCTGATACCGATACTACTTCAGACAGCAAGTCGATGGATCACAGCATAATAAACCACGCACGATCGAATCAAGTCCTGCTAATATATCTACTCCTAATGCAAGCAAACACCTTTGTGAGAGCTCCAACTTGGCAGCTTCCAAATGCCAGTACATTCTGAGTGCAGAGAGAGAGAGAGAGAGATGGAGAGATTTGGTAGGAAAGAAATTTCGCCAGGGTAAAAGAAATATCATGGACAAGAAAGCGTAGGTTAGATATGCATCCCCCCTACTGTAGAGCACTGACAATGGAGGCATCTCCAACTATAAAAACCTGAGGCCAGTGCCAAGGCCAAAGCACACATGCAGTTGTAGTAGCACTCCTCCATTTGCTAGCATCTCTTGTGTCTCCAAGGGAAGGGAGTCTGCCTTTCTCCTGACCTTAGCTTCAAGTTTGCAATGGCAGGAGGATTCTTGTCCATGGCTCACCCGGCGGTCACCCTCTCCGGTATTGCAGGTAATTAAACAAGAATGCATGCATGTTGCTGCGTGCTCATGAAATCTCATCCATGCATCTATCGCCGCCGTGATCATGGACAGATAGATCGATGCAAGTGATGAAGAGCACGCATGCATTCACTTGGCCACTGTTTTTTTCTCGATTAATTTCATTCCTTTGCTGATCAAGTTGAGCTTGCTTGCGCCATTGCATTGTGCACACACACCTTTGGTGTTTCTAGGCATGCAGTTCACACAGATCAGCTGCGGCCTTTTTCTTGTTTAGCAGTGATGAGCACAAGGGATGCTCCTAGTGTGTAAGCAGCTAGCTCATGCATGGAGCAGGACGCACTTGTGAAAACCTAGCACTACTTTTCACTTTTTCACCAGAACACATGCCGAGTTTCTGGCCACACACATAAACATGTGCATTGCATCGCATGGCATGGAAACTAAGCAAGTTTTCAGCTTGAGATTAATTCCATTTTACATTTCATGACAGCATTAATTCATATCACCAACTGGAATTAGCTAGTTTAGAGCTACGATTGATTAACTAAGCGTACGTATTTAGTTGAGCTGTCTGCTTTTTATTTATTTTGAACTAAATATAAAAATTTTCATCAATTTGTTTGGACTGCAAACTCTAAATATATCGTTACTGATCCACTGATAGGCTGATGTGATTAACGGTGTCTTGTTTTGTGCGCTGCAGGAAACGTCATCTCCTTCCTGGTGTTCCTTGCACCAGTGTAAGTCTAGCTATCGATCTCTGTCCCTGTCAAAGATCTTGAGAAAGATGAGATTTTGATGATCTCAAAAGTGAAATATAAGTGAGAGTAGATGCATGCATCGACTGATGACTGATCGAGTGGCATGCATGCATTGCATATGCAGGTCGACGTTCGTACAGGTGTACCGGAAGAAGTCGACGGGAGGGTTCAGCTCGGTGCCATACGTGGTGGCGCTCTTCAGCTCGGTGCTATGGATCTTCTACGCGCTGGTGAAGACGAACTCGAGGCCGCTGCTGACGATCAACGCCTTCGGGTGCGGGGTGGAGGCGGCGTACATCATTGTCTACCTGTTGTACGCGCCCAGGAAGGCCAGGCTGCGCACCCTCGCCTACTTCTTCCTGCTCGACGTCGCCGCCTTCGCACTCATCGTCGTCGTCACCCTCTACTTCGTAACCAAGCCCTACCAGGTCAAGTTCCTCGGCAGCGTCTGCCTCGCCTTCTCCATGGCCGTCTTCGTCGCCCCCCTCAGCATCATCGTAAGCCCTCCTAGCTTAGCTTAATTGTAGCATGCGTCGTCGTCGTCGTCTAGCCGCGCCATGCATGCGGCCATGATCGATCGACCGAGATAGCTGAGCGCATTTTGATAATTTGATCTATATGTTAATGCAGTTCAAGGTGATCAAGACCAAGAGCGTGGAGTTCATGCCCATCGGCCTCTCCTTCTTCCTCACGCTCAGCGCCGTCGCCTGGTTCTGCTACGGCCTCTTCACCAAGGACCCCTACGTCATGGTGAGCTAGCTAGACCGCGCGCCATTGTTGTTGCTTGCTGCCATGCTTTCATCTTTAATCTATCACACGAGTCGAGCCAGCTCGGAGCCTCTGACAATATAATATTAATGGTGCATGTTCCCATCAGTACCCCAACGTGGGCGGCTTCTTCTTCAGCTGCGTCCAGATGGCGCTCTACTTCTGGTACCGGAAGCCCAAGAACACCGCCGTGCTGCCGACGACGAGCGACAGCATCTCCACGCTCTCCATCGCCGCCGGCGTCGGCGCCACGCAGAGGGTGATCGAGCTCCCCGCCGGCACCCACGCCTTCACCATCCTGTCCGTGAGCCCGATCCCGATCCTCGGCGTGCACAAGGTCGAGGTGACGACGGCGGCGGCGGAGCAGGCGCCCGACGGTGTCGCCGCCGACAAGGAGCAGCAGCTCAACAACAGGCCGGAGGTGATCGAGATCACCGCCGCCGTGTGAGAAGGAACCGGCCGGCCGATCGACGAAAGACGGATTCAATTCGCCGATGCAGCCGATCGAACTGAAGATGGTGACATGGGTTGTGTGAATTATCATATCGAACTTTAATTACCTTGGTTCCTTATTGGATTAATGTGGTGTGTACGTGCCATTAATTAATTAGCTAGCTAGTCATCACTAATTACCTTTTACCTTCGATCAGCTTGAGTGTGTTCATCTTTTAATAAGACACGAGCTACGTACGTACGCATGTGTGTGCGCTCTAGTAATCAAGTTACAATCTCATGACGGCCATCAGCTGGTCTCCCTTGTACTTAACTGATCAAAATCAATGGAAGATTGTTGTACTGGGGCATTATTATTAATCAGTTTGATGGTTCTCCATTAATCATGAACTAAATAGCACTCACACGTGCAGGTTATCCTCTCGGATCGAGATATTTGAATTGATTTTACTGACTCATATGTCATCTAATTCATCTAACTTATTTGTTAGAGCTGCAGATTCTAACTTCCACACAGAAGTTAGAGTGGAACACTTTAATTTGGAACTGGTTAGACACTACTTTACCATTCTCAACGAGATCCATTCCTCACAAAAAGTGTTTGGTTTAGATCTAACTTTATGAGATAAAGAAGTTACAGCTGAGCTAAAACCCTATCAAACACACCTTAAGTCTCACTTGTTATTGTCCAGAAGTTATCAATTTTTTGGTATACCATCGCTCGACCGGGGAAAACGGGCTTAGGTTGAAACAGGAGACAGAATTAAGACGAATAGTTGTACCATATACTAAATTATTTCTCTTAAATAAATTCAGAACGGATGCAATATAGTAAATTATTTCTTTTAAATAAATTCGGAACAGATGCAGATGTTACACGTTTACAGAGCTGTTGCTGAGGTTGTGTGCCTAACCTCTTGTCTTGGATGGATCTTCGAATTGTAAAAAAGAGTACGTTCCATAATTCAATTTGCAAACACACATCTAAACATCTATTCTGCAAATGCTCGTTTCATGTGTTTTTCCAAACATTTCATTGGCTCTGTTGGCGCTCACGTCAGAACTCCATCGAGGGGGGGAAAAAGAAGTTACAAGCTGAGTCAGGTGACCCGAATGAGTAGAACCACCATAACGAACATGCAGGTCATCAGCAAGATGAGCAGCCACTGGAAGCATGTGGTCTTGGAAGCCAGTGAGTACACCTCTGCTGCTCGCGTGGTTGCACGCCCCGTGCTTGCCAAGCTGTGCTCCACGGCTCGCTCCGTGGATTGAAGGATCTGCATCACCAGTAACCAATGTCAACACAACGCCAGAGGCCAGAGCTGCTGGGAAAAGGGCTAAACGAATGGGTGCTACATTCTCAGTCTCTTGCACAGATTGGTGCATGGTGCGGCTGCTTTCTTTCAGTTGGCGTGCTAGCTCGACCATTTCATCCGTCATATCTTCTTGCAGCTTCCTGCGGCGGTTAGAAGATACAACACGGTTAGAAAACAACCACGGTATTTATTTGTTTGTCTAGAACAAAGCTCAAATCCTCTTGCTTAGGTATTAAAATGTCAGGATAAAAGGAAGGTGACGGTTAAAGCTTGCATCTCTTGTATATTTCAAACGTTTCATAACAGAAATTAAGATAAAACAGTCAATGCTTGGATCTCTATATTGGTTGCTAACGTGTGATACAAAAATGACAGGGCTGAGATAGTGACAACTTTTGCCAATGAATAAAAAGTTTAGCATACCTATGCTTCTCAATGTGAGCATGTGCTTCTGCATCCAATTTAATAGGTGCTTCAGTATCTCTATCCTTTTTCTCATGACTGCTTGGTCCAACCTCACTGTGAGCTCTGTTTAGTTACATCTGTTAGTTCATTGGCTGTAATAACTAATAAGTCTAAATAAAAGCAAAATTGATGGGACCAAATTGAACTTACATTGGTCTCCTACGCAATCCTGATGACAAGGATACTGGACCTCCAACCTTTTCTCCTTCGTAAGAGTTTTCTTCCTCTCTGTTCTCATCAACTAGCATTTCATTTTCCGGCTGCAGAAAAAAAAATCAAAGGGAAGTGTTTCTAGAATCTATATGAGTAATAATGACTCTGCTTTCTGAAAAGTCGGTTAGTTTTGTTTTTGAAAAAAATAAAAGTACATCATGCGTAGTTGTATTGAATCAAAGTACCATTGCCCGGTGGAGGAATTTAAGATATCAAGAGGAAACATGAATGGACTTCGCAATAACATACCTCTGGAGCAGCTAGCCTGGCAGCCAGTGCTTCAACCTTTTCTGAATACTCACTTATCTTAGCTTTTGAAACACTGAAACAAGAAAAAATACATGAATGAACATGCTCTTATCATGCGAAGAAAAATTATGATATGTAGTTCCACTAACAGGACCACTCAAACTCAATCAGGTGTAACACTGTTAATGGAAAAGGTAGCAAAACCTTCAAGAAAAACTGATGCACTGGAAAGATCAAAGTTAATACCTTGGAGGCATACATAAGCATTATGAGATAGGATCCATAGATCATGTTCATGTATAACAGTTTTATATTGGACCACAGATTTGACAGTTTTTTGTCAGATACTGTCATGTGGGGGCTACAGTATAGCCGGTGCAGACCCAAGCCCAAGGAGGCCCAGGTCCAAGGCGCACAGGGGCAGAGGAATTAGGATAAGTCTTTTAATAATTGTAATCAGGAAAGTTAGTTAGGGTGGTTAGGATGTTGGCCCAATCAGGAAAGTTAGTTAGGGTGGTTAGGATGTTGGCCCTATATAAAGGGTTGTAATCAGACCTATTGAGGCAGATAAGTTAATAGAAGAATTCCAGTTCCCCCTAATCTATTTCCCAATCTATTTCCCAGTCCCGTGCTTTCTTCTCCCTCTCCCAGTCGGCGCCCTCCCTAGCGCTGTTTCCCTTTTTCCACCGTGTCGCGGCACGGCTACAACTCGCGGCCAAGGCCTAGCCGTGACAATTTGGTATCAGAGCAACATCCTGTGCCTGTGGATGTCATCCGGCAGCGATGGAGATGCCCTGGCCATCATCACCACCCAGTTATCAACTCTGCTGCAGAAGATAGACGCGATAGAGACGAGGCAGCAAACACAGGAGATCGAGATGGATCAGCTGGAGGCAGAAAGGGATGCTGGCCGCAATGGAAGTGGAGGGAAGGGGATTCTTGGACGCTCCACCCCCGCTGGTGACAATTTGCAAGATCATGGCCGAGTCCCACGCTACCACAAGTGGGATTTTGTCAAGGGCGTTAAACCCCTGACTGGCCGGATCTCGGCTACGTAGCTCGTAGCCGCTGTCCGTCTTCTCCGGTGAGGTTAAACCCCTCAACCGCAGGCTTTAGAGAGAGTGGGGGATAGAAGATATTCTCATTGCTTAGCTCTTCCAGGATTGCTTACATGCTTAAATAGCCAACAGCCCCTCTAATGCAAGGAAAGAGCTGCTAACTAGGAAAGGACTGCTAACTAGGAAAGGACTATAGATAGAAGGCTATCCCTGATTATGTGGCTATCAGCCCACTTATTTAGGAACTAACTAAGGGGCTGTTCGTTTAATCCCCTTGGGGAAGGGGATTGAGGGGGATTGGGCGGGATTGGAGGGGATTTATACTACAATCCCCTCCAATCCCCCTCAATCCCTCCCAATCCCCTTCAATCCCCCCCTAACCGAACAGGCCCTAAGGGAAAGCACAGCTAATTAGGAAGAGATTAACACAGCAAGCTATCTGCTAATTTAGGAAGGGATTAAAACAACAAGCTATCTAGTTTCCATCTCAAGCACTTGCCCTGATTTCCTCCTGTGCGCTAGCCATGTGCGACGCGCGTGCTGCTGCGCGACGCACATCGCGTGCCCGGTGCCGTCTAGTGTATGTCTGGCCGTAACGCCTGGACATGACATCTCTCCCCTCGAGAGGCAGCTCGTCCTCGAGCTGAAAGGCTGGGTACCGAGCTTTGAACGTGTCAACATCTTCCCAGGTGGTTGATGCCGCAGATTGCCCCCTCCACTGGACCAGGACCTGTTGAACGCCCTGAACGACGCGCCGACGGACAGCGCGGTCAAGTTCTGGAGCGATGGCGCCGTGAAGGACCGGTGGAAGCGGTGGAGGCGCCTCCGGCAGTGCGTCGTGGAATTTCTTCAGGAGACCCACGTGGAACACGTCGTGTAGGCGAGCCTGAGGTGGAAGAGCTAGGCGAACAGCAACCTCGTTGATCATCTCAGTGACGCGGTAGGGCCCGAAGTAGCGCGGCTTGAGCTTGCCGGAGGTGGCTTGGAGCAGTGACGCCACCGAGCGCTGACGAAGACGGAGCAGCACCCAGTCACCCACCCTGTACGCCACATCACGATGGCCCTAGTCGTAGTGATGCTTCTGAACCGCCTGTGCTTGCTCCAGGCGAGCGCGGATGTCGGCGAGGAACTCCTGGCGTTCTGCCATGGTCTTTGCAATGGCCGCCACGCGTGTGTCACTAGGCTCATAGGACCGGATGGATGGTGGGTCGCGCCCATACACGACCCTGAACGGGGTGTCCCGAAGTGAGCTCTGGTATGCCGTGTTGAAGACGAACTCCGCCCATGGGAGCCACTGCACCCAGTGGCGTGGCCGATCGCCCGTGAGGCAGCGAAGGCACATGATGATGACTCTGTTGGCCACCTCGAACTGCCCATCCGACTGTGGGTGGAAAGCAGTCGTCATATGTAATTTGGTGCCCACCAAGCACATGAGCTCGCGCCAGAATGTCGACGTGAAGACCGGGTCGCAGCAGGACACGATGGACTGTGGCACGCCGTGGGGACGGACGATGTCGGCGAAGAATGCTTGGGCAATGGACTCGACGGAGTACGGGTGAGCGAGCGGGATGAAGTGGGCATATTTGCTGAATCGGTCGATCACGGTGAGGATGACCGACTTGCCCCGTACGCGAGGAAGTGCCTCGATGAAGTCGATGGCGACGTCCGTCCACACTCCCTGTGGCACCGGCAGAGGAAGAAGACCGACCGGCTACAAGTGCTCTAATTTGTATCGTTGGCACGTGACGCACCCGCGGACAAAGTCTTGTACCTCCTGTTTCATGTTAGGAAAATGAAAATCGCGTCGGAGTCGGTGGAGAGTGTGTTGTACCCTTCATGGCCTTCGTCATGCATAGCCCGGAGAACCTCGTGTAGGAGGGGGGACGCCGGCGCGATGTAGAGGCGGCCCGCGTACTGCAGCATGCCATCGACCACCGTCCAAGGAGCCCCACGGGAGCCCGCGCGTACCTCGGCGTGGATGGCGACGAGTGCCAAGTCAGTGAGCTGTGCTTGCCGAAGTCGTGCAATGAAGTCGAAGCGCGGCCCGGACAGGACCAAGACAGTCCCTTCCTCTGGAGTGTCGCGGCGGGAGAGAGCATCGGCCACGACGTTCGCCGCCCCGGCCTTATACTCGACGGTGAAGTCGAAGCCCAGAAGCTTGCCCACCCAATGATGTTGGGGGATTGTTGCGAGGCGCTGATCAAGTAGGTACTTCAAGCTGTAGTGGTCAGTCTTGACGAGGAATCGACGCCCCCAGAGGTATGGCCACCAATGCCGAACTGCTTGCACTAGTCCGATGAGCTCGCGCTCATAGGCGGCGAGGGTGCGGTGACGGGGCGCTATCGACCTGCTGAAGAAAGCCACCGAATGGCCGTCTTGGATGAGGACGGTGCCGAAGCCATGTGACGAAGCGTCACATTCGACGACGAATGGCTTGGTGAAGTTCGGCATGGCGAGGGTCGGAGCGGAGGAGACGGCCGTCTTGAGGGCGTCGAAGGCTGCCGCTGCCCCGTCGGACCACTGGAAACCATCTTTCTTGAGGAGGGCAGTCAGGGGGGCGGCGATGGTCCCGTAATTCAGGACGAACTTGCGATAGTACCCTGCCAAGCCGAGGAAACCGCAGACCGCCCGAGCCGAGCGGGGAGTCGGCCACTCATGGATGGCTCGCACCTTGGCCGGGTCCATGGCGACGCTCGCCTCGGATATGACGTGGCCGAGGTACGCGACCAAGGCTACGCCGAAGGCACACTTGGAGCGCTTGACGAAGAGTTGCTGGCGCCGAAGCTCAGAGAAGACCGCACGGAGGTGTCGCAGATAGTCGGCCCATGTCTTGTTGTAGATTAAAATGTCATCAAAGAAGACGAGGACAAACCAGCGGAGGAACGGTCGGAGAACATCGTTCATGAGCGCCTGGAATGTGGCCGGCGCATTGCAGAGGCCGAACGCCATCACCAGGAACTCGTACAAGCCATCATGCATGTGGAACGCGGTCTTGTGCACATCCTCGGGCCGCATCCGCACTTGATGGTACCCTGACCGTAAGTCAAGCTTGGTGAAGAAGCGCGCGTCGTGGAGCTCGTCGAGGAGCTTGTCGACCACCGGAATGGGGAAGGCGTCCTTGACGGTTAGTGCATTCAAGGTGTGGTAATCCACATAGAAGCGCCATGACCCGTCCGGTTTCTTCACGAGGACTGGTGAAGAGAACGGCGAGTCGCTGTGACGGACGATGCCCTGATCGATCATGGCGGCACACTGCCACTCTAGTTCGTTCTTGTGGGCGATCGGGTACCTGTACGGGCGCACTGCCACCGGGGATGCGTCGGGCTTGAGGATGATGCGGTGGTCGTGGCCCCGGGCTGGCGGAATGCCTGTTGGCTCTGCGAAGACGTCGGCGAAGGTACCCAGCAGCCCGTCGAGGAGGACATCCGCGGCTTCTGCGATGGTTGTGTGAAGACGCGGCGCAGTCGGCGATGGCACACCTTGCCAGCAGACGATGTGGCCTCCGTGCTGGAAGGACATGCACTGGTGAGAAAGGTCCCAGACGATGGGCCCCCTTGCGCCGAGCCACTTGGTGCCGAGGACGACGTCATATCCTGCCAGCGTTATGACAAAGAGGTCTGCTGGGAACGGATCACCAGCGATAAGGAGGGGTGTGTCACAGATGACGCCCTCGCAGGTGATCCGTTCGCCATTGGCAACCATGGCCGTGAGACGGGGTCAGCGTCGTAGTGGTAAGCCGGTGCGCCGCGCCACCTCCTCCGAGATGAAGTTGTGTGTGCTTCCCGAATTGAGTAGCGCGACGAGGGATGTGGCCCCAAGTGTTACCGCAATCTGCATGGTACCCGCCGTGGGCACCCCGGCTAAGGCCTGCAGCGAGAAGCAGGGTGCCTCGGCGTCAGCCCCAGCGGTGGTGTCTTCGGTGTCGTCGATCTCTATTCCGTCGACGAAGAAGATGTGCTTGTAGAATTTGTTGTTGCCACGAGTGTATTTTTTGTTACAGTTAAAACAGAGCCCCAGACGCTGCCGCTCTGTCTGTTCCTCCAGAGTTAGCCTTTTTTGGTTGCCTGAGCCGTGGACCGGGGGAACGCCCACTAGGGGTGCCAGGAGCGCGAGCTGTTGTGGAGGCGCGATGATCGCTGGCCGTGGCGCCGACAGCAGGAGAAGACCTCGCGAGGTTGGCCGCGTTGGAGTCGGGGCCGGTCGGTCGATCTCCATCATCTCGACCTGGCGGGCGAGGCTCATTGCGGCCGCGAGCGTCTCCAGGTTGTGGATGCGGACCGCGCGGCTCAACGGCGGAAGCAGCCCGCCTGTGTACAACTGTACGCGCTGGGTCTCCTCAAGGCGACCGGCGCGAGGAAGAAGAGCCTGGAAGCGGTTTGAGTACTCTTCCACGGACCCCGTGCGTTGGCACTCGGTGAGCTCAAACAGCGGCGCCGAGCGGAGGGGCGGCCCGAACCGCAAGTTGAGGAGGTCCTTGAAGCGGTTCCAGCGTGGCGTTCCCTCGTCCTCCTGCAACTAGATGTCCCATAGCTGGGCCACATCCTCGAGGTTGTAGGAAGCCATCCATACCTTTTCTTCCGCCATGGTTCGTTGTTGATGGAAGTAGGACTCGCAATGGTTGATGAAGATGAGCGGGTCAGACTTGCCATCATAGCGTGGGAAGTCCATCTTCTGGAACCTCGGCGGACGGTCGTTGTGGTGCTCACCAGTTTGTTGGCGATGGCCGGCGGGGGATGACTGGTCGGTGGACAGGGCTTGGATTGCCTTGGAATTGGCCTCGGCGGTGGCTTGGAGCGCCTGGACGGCCTTGGCGAGGTTCTCGATGGTGGCACGGAGGTCGTCACCCATGGCCGGAGCGACGCAGGGCATGGTGATGCTCGGTGAAGAAGGGTCGGCGACAGGTACTGTAGAGGCAGGACAAGAAGGCGAGGATCGCCAGGATCATGATACCAAGTTGTCAAGGGCGTTAAACCCCTGACTGGCCGGACCTCGGCTACGTAGCTCGTAGTTGCTGTCCGTCTTCTCTGGTGAGGTTAAACCCCTCAACCGCAGGCTTTAGAGAGAGTGGGGGATAGAAGATATTCTCATTGCTTAGCTCTTCCAGGACTGCTTACATGCTTAAATAGCCAACAGCCCCTCTAATGCAAGGAAAGAGCTGCTAACTAGGAAAGGACTATAGATAGAAGGCTCTCCCTGATTATGTGGCTATCAGCCCACTTATTTAGGAATTAACTAAAGGAAAGCACAGCTAATTAGGAAGGGATTAACACAGCAAGCTATCTGCTAATTTAGGAAGGGATTAAAACAGCAAGCTATCTAGTTTCCATCTCAAGCACTTGCCCTTATTTCCTCCCGTGCGCTAGCCATGTGCGACGCGCGTGCTGCTGCGCGACGCACATCGCGCGCCCAGTGCCGTCTAGTGTATGTCTGGCCGTAACGCCTGGACATGACAGATTTCCCGACCTACGATGGGAAGGAAGACCCCCTTATATGGCTCAGCCGCTGTGAGCAATTTTTTCGCGGCCAGTGGACCCTAGAAGAAGAGAAAGTGTGGCTTGTAGTGTTCCATCTTACAGGGGCAGCACAGCAATGGTACACCCGAATTGAGTGCGAGTACGGCACCCTCCATGGAGGCGCTTTACAGAGATGGTGGAATTACGTTTCGGACCTCCCCTTCGGCATAACAAACTTGGTGAGTTGGCAGCACTATGCAAGACCGGGTCTGTCTCCAACTATCAACAACACTTCCTTGCCCTACTCAGCCGTGCAGGAGCGCTTACGGAGGTTCAGCAGATTGAGTTGTTTACACAAGGACTCAAAGGCACAATGCAGATCGATGTTAACTTCAAGCACCCACTTCTTTGGAGACTACGATGAGCCTTGCCCATGCGTTTGAGTTGCACGCACAGCTAGAAGAGACGGCTAGAGCAGATGCCAAACTAAATCAGCAGCGAACACCTACCAGTCGGCCAGCCATGCAGCAGCCTTCAATCATCACGGCACCACCAGCAGGGGCTGTACCTACACATGCAGCCCCTGCTACTAGGATGGGTCAGTTACAGCGCCGCACCCTATCTTCAGAGGAGATGCAAGCACGTCGAGAGGCAGGGTTATGCTACAACTGTGATGAAAAAATTAGCCCAACTCACGGTTGTTCTGGTTATGTGCTCCGACCACTGGCGATGATGAAGTAGAGGATCTAGATTGTTCAGATACCACGGAAAGCCCCAGGATTTCTCTATATGCAATTGCCGGAGTACAACCGCATGCTTCCGAGACGATGCAGTTAGCGATATGTATCAATGGTGCTTACTTTGTCGCTCTTATGGACACGGGCTCTACGCATAATTTTATTTCAGAGACGGTTGTTGCTACCATCGGAATCCATCTCCATCATTGTGTCGGCACTTGAGTCCGCATGGCCAACGATGACAACGTCATATGCAGTAGGATCGCCAATAATATCAAAGTGGCTGTCGGGGGTGACATATTTCCCACAGATTGTGTCGTCATGCCACTAGGCGCCTGCGATATGGTCTTGGGAGTGCAATGGCTACGCACTCTGGGACCAATCTTGTGGGACTTCACCAACAAATGCATCTCCTTCCATTGCAAAGGTGAGTTGATTGTCTAGAGTTGCATTGATGAAGCAGCCACGGAGGAACCACGCACACAAGCCTACTCCAGAATACAGCTTCAAGGGGAACCGCATACCGCTCCGCCCTCACTCCAACAACTTCAAGGGGAACTGCCTACCGCTCCGTCCTCACTTCCGTCATTAATTCAAGGACGGGTGATTCTTTCGCCAACAAAAGAGTTCCGACATATTTGTTCAGATTTTCAGCTCGAGGATGAGCTGATTCTCAAGGAGGGGAGAGATGTCATGTGGGGGCTACAGTATAGCCGGCGCAGACCCAAGCCCAAGGAGGCCCAGGTCCAAGGCGCACAGGGGCATAGGAATTAGGATAAGTCTTTTAATAATTGTATTCAGGAAAGTTAGTTAGGGTGGTTAGGATGTTGGCCCAATCAGGAAAGTTAGTTAGGGTGGTTAGGATGTTGGCCCTATATAAAGGGTTGTAATCAGACCTATTGAGGCAGAGAAGTTAATAGAAGAATTCCAGTTCCCCCCTAATCTATTTCCCAGTCCCGTGCTTTCTTCTCCCTCTCCCAGTCGGCACCCTCCCTAGCGCCATTTCCCTTCTGCCACCGTGTCGCGGCACAGCTACAACTTGCGGCCAAGGCCTGGCCGTGACAGATACCAACTGGAAGGCTGGAAGGCTTTTTAAGTATGGACACCCTCAACAGATGTTAGCTGACTGAAGGTTGTGCATCAGTCAGCATGTTGATATCCCCCAAAAAGGGTGCAAGGTGCAAAATATCATCATAAAGCATGCATATGTACACATGAGTACCTAGATATCCCTTCAGGTGTAGTTTCTGCACCTAGCTGCTCCAACAATTCCCTGGCTGTGGTTACATACTGCAGTTGGATAGGAGAATGTCAATGATACCACAAAGTCTATTTGAAATGATAAAGAAGAATAAAAAGAATTGCCATTAACTACCTCTTGTTAAAATTGAATAAAACATAAGTACTATAATCCAGTATTATCCCATCATTTATTTCTCCTTCTAACAGTTTTAACACACACGGAAAGATTATTCACTGAAGTTATCTCTCTCTCTCTCCTCTATCAGATTTTTCCATCAGAATAAGTTAAAGATATATGAACCGACATTGAACAGAAACAAAGCACAATGGAAAACCTAAAATTACTAAATCTAAGAAAGTTGTATGAAGTACGCTTACATGGACAAGCTTAGCCTGATTTTGTTGCCGCGTAGACGCCTCAAGGAGCCTTCTTAAGTTCACTTCAACCTTGCTGAGTGCCATGATCAAGATGACAAAAACCTACAGAAGCAGTCAAAAAAACACACATCATTATGCAACAACCATCACATATAATGTCAGAGCAATATGAGATTCCTCATTCTTCCAACGCTATCATCAGCCCTGAAATGAGTATTATTGTGATGAATAGCATAACCACATCGCAAAATCTAGTAAAGGACAAAATGCATACATATGTTTGATCAACTCTACAACAGTTATCTTCAGAAAGAACACGACACACTGAATATTTCAACATCTTGTACGACAGCATGTAGGTGATGACTTATACATCTCTGCCCTGCAACTGCTACAGTCATCTGTGTCCAAATTTGACAGTCACAAAGCTACTGCTTCCATTGGGTTTGGGGGTATTGTCTACACGAAATAATTCATGTGAGGCGTGCATTGACCATTGCAGTATTGCAGAGCACAGTAGTGGTGTAGTACACAGGAGCATGGGATCGACGGGTCAAAGGAAGGAAGAAAAAATACTAGCGGTAAAACCAAGAATTCAAATTAAATCTACAGGGGAATAGGAGATGCATCACAGTCAAGATCAATTCATGGCAGCGTCAGAGATTTTCAAAGCATGTACAGGAAGGCCATGTGATGGATTCATATTAAGAAAATGAATCGCCTGCAACAGTTTGCTCCTGTAACAGTGGTGGAGCCAGGATCTTTCTAAGCCTAGGGCTCAAAATAGAGGCTAAAACTACCCACGACAATGCACACACTGAAATATAACAAAATGTAGAGCAAAAAATAAAATTCAATTGAAAATTAATAATATGTTGCATTAATTATTAGCATACTGTAATAAATGATTAGTAGGTAGAGATCCTGAACAAGAGCCAGAACCTTCAAAAAAATACATGCATATGTAAATGTTGCAAAATATAAAAACTTAATTTCTTCAATGGTAGCAAATGTATCTTGCTCAATATAGAATACCATGCAATGATTCATCCATTCATCTTATTCGCTCAATATAGCATAACATGCAATGATTCATCCATTGATCATTTCAAATCAGACTCATTATTCAAATCAGATAATATCTAGCTGAAACACACAATATAATTGCAAATATGACCATAAAAATACAATGTCAGGTCATAAAAATTAATAGAACCATTTTCTTAATCAAGAATAAAGATGATGATAAAAAAAATACTCATTCATTATGTTCATCACTCTTCAGTGCAGAATAATCAAGTCGAAGATTACCAAAATGCACAGTGTTGACATGAGTCATATAGGCATTTGTAACACTTAGCACCGCCATTTGGCATTTGCTATAGCTGCCATAGAAGTTGAGTACACTACCACAATAGCTCTCAAAATCCTGGAAACAAAACAGTCTATAATACAATACTTACTAGATTACCTTTTCACAGTGGTGGAGCCCGACCGAAAATGTAGGAGGGCTGAGTTTAAAAGGCTTAATACACTTCATAGTTAAAATAGTACAAATCCATGAGCATTTGCAGTACTATTCATATTTGCATTGCTTGAACATGAATAGTAAGCGAGGATCGGGGAAATAAGGAAAAAGCAATACAATAAACTTTTATTCATATTGTTAACCTATTATTCTTAGGAGCAATAAGCCAACAAGCAATAAAGCAAACTTGTAGACTTATAGTTACCGTAATTAGTAAGGATACCAATTAACCAATACAACAAACAATACTGCATCAAATTATTAATTAAGCAAATGAGAAATAAGCAATATACCGAGGTTGAGGCTTGACAGGTTGGTGGGATTCGGGGTTCCTGGTTCCCCTTTCAGGTTCCTGTTTGTGCCTTCGCCGCTTCCCGGTTCGCAGGATCGGGGCCGTAGAGGGCACTAGAGCGCAGGGTGGCGATTGGCCCCAGGAGGGCACCGGCGTGGCGTGGGGCGCCGCCTGGCCTTAGGGTGGCGCCCCGGAGCGGGGCGGAGCGGCGCAGCGGAGACGGGGCGGGGCGGGGCGGGGCGGACGCGGGGAGGACGAGGGGCGGCGGGCGCGGGGAGGGCAGGGGCCGGCGGGCGCGGCCGCGCGGGGAGGGCGACGGGCGCCTTGAGCGGAGGGTAGGGGAATCAGTATATTTTTTATGTTTGCATCAAGATTTCTTCCCTCCAATCGGTAAGTATTAAGACAATGTTTGTATGATCATGTTCTTGTTTTTAGGATTAAAACTTATTTATTTTTGTATGATTAAAGTTTATTCCTTTTGTTTGGATGTAGAAACTAAACAAAATTTCTATTTAGGGAGATTTGCATTCATACCACACATAAGTTGATGGAATTTACTCTTTTGCCCCATATGAGTGTATGATAGGCCTAGTTATCAAACACACAGAACATGGTAAAAATGTAAACACTACTCAACTTTGTAGCATAAGAGCAAAAATTCCTATTTAATAAGAGATTCCTAAATAAGTATAAAGTGTACATGATATTTTTAGTCTATAAGCAACTTCTAGAGACTAATAGACTAAACTTTAAGAACCAAAGTTTAGTTCCCATAAACAATGTTGTTTGGAATTTTTAGGGACTAAATAAAACTAAACTTTAATCTTTAAAAATAAGCGAACTCAATTCAAACAAGGGCTAAGTAGTGAACAGTTCAAATTTCAAAACCGGCTAATACTATTAACTATACCAGAAAAATTATATTTTGTATTTTTTTAATGTGTGTTAGGTATTACTTATATTAAACTATATATTATATTTTGAAATATTAGAATATTCAAATATATCATATTTAATATTTAATCATATTGGTATAAATTTTAAATATATTTATATTATTTTATTAGACTCTACAACAATACACTTGATCCATATTGATATTGAAAATTGTCGTCAAAATGAAATTAACAAGCTTGTTTGGACGATTATTTTTTGAGTTAATTACATTCATGCCACTGTTATTTTCGAAACCGAACAAAATACCATTACTATTTCGCTATTTGCTTTCATATAATTACTATTTTGCAATACTCTCTTCCGTGCCATTTTCTACGCATTTGATGCACATGGACCCACCTACAGACGCTAAACATCATGTATTGTCAACATTGCCCCTACCCCTACACTGTTCATCTTCCTTCATTGAGCCCGCCCGCACGCTAGCTAGCTTGCCACCAGCGATCTCCTGTGCTTCTCCAGTCGCACCTCACTCACTGACCCTGCATCCGCCATCTCACCCACTCTGTCGTGCCTACTGCCCTTACGCCGCCGAGGGCAGACCCTGCTCCTCGATGGATGACTCAGTCATTGTGCCGTCGGCGCCCCTCCCACCATTGGCAGAGGTGAGCATGACGAATTCATAAGAACCGTCACCACCGGCTGGGTCGGCCGGATCCACGGAACCAACAGAGCCCGCATCACAGGGAAGGGGAGGAAGGTACGAAGAATCCACATGGAGGCCATGGTTGTGGCGGAGCGCGCGCGAGGCGGAGGTCTGATTTGTGGTGGCGTTTGGCCTCGTGCTGGAGCCACTCCTCACGGGGTGCCCCGTCCTCGTCTCCAGAAGCGAGGAGGAGACGTTCGCGTTCGAGGTTGATGCCTTTGCGTGGACGACGAGTGGCTGAGGTGGCGAGGACATGGCCGGGTCAGGGCAGACGGAGAAGGGGAAGAGGAAGAGGAAGAAGACAAGGGTAGAATTGGTATTACAGAAAAAAGCTCTACAGGTGGGTCCATGTGTGTCAAATGTGTAGAAAATGACACAGAAACGAGTATTGCAAAATAGTAATGGTACGAAGGCAAATAGAGAAATAGTAATGACATTTTGTTCGATTTCAAAAATAACGGTGGCATGGATGCAATTAACCCTATTTTTTAGCACAAGCTAGAATTAATAGACATCAATGGCAACCTGCAGAATCATCCAATATATTGGCACACATGGTCAGCACACAGGTTGCAGGGGTTTATAGGTTGGTCAACACTCAACAACAGTCTCTGTACTCAGAATGGCATGCTAGCTAGCTACGAGAAGATGGGGTAAATGGTTCTACGTTGAAAACTGAACACAATGTGCAGCTCAAGATTAGGTCTAAGAGCTGTTTCATACAGCTAGATCTATTGTATTTTTTTATCTGATAGAAATCTACTGCAATTCTCAGTAATTTTCCAATTATCATTGCTGATTTTTCTCCAACATGCATGAATTACTTTCCAATTTTCTGAATTGATTTCGCGCATCCTTATATCTCACGGGCATGTGGATTGCTATTGATCGATTTCCCTCCTGCACGCGACGCCTCCTTCCTTTTCTCCAACATTCCTAAGAAATGCTCACCACTGGTCGTAGGGTACGATTCACCGGAGATCCAGCGCTGCTGGTGCAGTGAGGAAGAACATGAACATGAACAGGAGGAGCCCGTGGAGAAGGTGTAGAAAAGAAGAACACGAGCACGCAGGAGGGGAAATGGAGGAGGAGGAGAGGAAGAAGGGGTGACTGGTAACGGTTGGTCACCAAATATTTCTGATTTTAATTTGATTTTAATTCTAATTAAAATCATTGTTTTAGATTAATCTGAAGTGTTACCTTTTGAGAGGTAACGGTCCGTAACATAGCTCAAATATTATATGTTTATTTAAATTGGGCAAGTTTAATTTAAAAAATCAAACCTTACGATATGAAATGTGCGGTGGTTATATCAATTAATATACAAATGTGCGGCATGGATTTTTTAAAAATAATATTTTTTAAAAAAATCAACTATGCATATTCGATTTAAAAAATTACAAAACTAAATATCTATTGGCCAAACCAGATCATGTCAGTCTTGATTTGGCTTACCATCGATCTAACTAGTACCTACGTCGTGCTACGCGCTTTGTGCCCCACCGCCTCACCTCCCGCTCAGTCGCCTCGCCCCCTACCCCACATGTGTGCACTGCTCACATCGTCTTGTCCCACGCGCCCGCTACCACCTCCATTTAATGTGTGTGGTGACTAGGGATCACAGGAGGCGAGGCGGTTGGCTGCAGCAGTGGCGCCACATGGCGAGCCGTGGCTAGCTGATGTAGGTGATGGGCGTGCGGGAGCTAAGGTGGCGGGAGCTAAGGCGTCGGTCGTTGAGCAAGCACGCTAGGACAGACATGTGATGGGACGTGGCAGGAGCTGAGGCGATGGGTTGAGCGCCATACTGGGGTAGGGCATGACACGGGTTCTAGTTCTCTCGATGGTAGGCTGAACCAAGCTGACGTAGCCTAGTTTGGCCGACCATCGATCGACCGATGTCTATTTTTAAAATTTTTTGAAATCAATATTTAGAGTTGATTTTTTAAAAAATATATATTATTAGCAAATTCCTGCTGCTTGCGTGCTTTTCATCACTGAAAAGCTAATCACCGCAAACCCGTTTCGTTGGATCGAAATCTGCATTTTCGAGGGCCAGTCGAGCATGAAATGGCGTTGCTTTGCCAGTTGTGTCCATCGATCTCTGATCAGTGATCAGCTCTGTTGCCGGCGATTTATTTTCATAATACGAATCCGTCACATGGCTTTCCTGTACACGCTCTGATGCTGCGGCCGTGATGTCCCACGCGGCCGCTACCGCCTCAATTTTATGCGCATGGTGGGTAGGGATCACGGGAGGTGAGGTAGTTTGGTGCAGCAGTGGCGCCACGTGGCAGGTCGTGGTTAGCTGATGTAGGTGATGGGCGTGCGAGAGCTAAGGTGGCAAGAGCTGAGGCGTCGATCGTTGTCCGAACACGCTAGGACAGACATGTGATGGGATGTGGCGGGAGCTGAGGCGACGGGCCGGGCGCCATAGTGGGGCAGGGCATGGCATGGACCCTAGTTCTTCCGAAGGTAGGCCGAACCAAGCTAACGTAGCCTAGTTTGGCCGACGGACGATGGGGCGACCACTATTTTTAAATTTTTTTGAAATCACTCTTTAGAGTTGATTTTTTTAAAAGCTAATCACCGCAAACCCGTTTCGTTCGATCGAAATCTGCATTTTCGAGGCCAGTCGAGCATGAAAAGGCGTTGCTTCGCCAGTTGTTGTGTCCATCGATCTCTGATCAGTGATCAGCTCTGTTGCCGGCGATTTATTTTCATAATACGAATCCGTCACATGGATTTCCTGTACACGCTCTGAGAAATCTCTGATGCTGCGGCCGTGAATTGCTCTTGTCCGTGATGCACCTCCTGTTCCTCTGTAGATTTAAACTCGAATTCTTGGTTTTACTGCTAGTGTTCTTTTCCCCTCTCCTCTCCTTCCTTTGACCCATCGATCCCATGCTCTGCAACACTGCAACTGCAGTGGCCAATGCCCCCAAACCCAACGGAAGCAGTAGCTGAAGCTCTGTGGCTGTCAAAGTTGGACACAGATCGATGGGCAGATGGCTGTAGCAACTGCAGCAGCAGAGATGCAACAAGACATGTCGAAATCTTCACTGTGTCTTGTTCTTTCTCAAGACAGCAGCTGCTGTAGAGTTGATCGAACATGAACGACATCGCCGCGCGTACAATATCTAACCAACCCTTGCTTGATTAGATCTTAATTGCGTCTTATCGTAGTTTGTGTTTGTGCTAGCTGCTCAATTCAAACGATCGAGTGCGCGATTGAAGCAAGCAGCGAGCGGATGAAACAGGCAAGAATATTTACATCGCTGGTGCAGATCAAGCAGGTCCCTTTTCATCCAAGATTTTGACATGGATCAACGTTGAGAAGAACCCGGCTCGATCGAGCTCGATCGATGGACGACGATGTAGCTACGACTAGGAGCATGACCTGATGAGGCCGAGGTTGTAGAGGAACTTCTCCGACCGGGACCTGATCATGTTGCCGAGGGAGCGGCGGCCGGCGTCGCGTCTGGTCGGCGGCGACTTGGGCCCCCCGCTGCCGACGTCGTCCTTCCGGACGAACAGGATCTGCTCGCCGATCTCCGCGCGCACCGCCTGCACGGCCTGCACCTGCACCGGCTCCCCCGACGACGCGTCCACCACGTAGAACACGTTCGCCGCGCGCGCCCCCCGCGTCGCCACCTCGGCGTGCGTCACCGACAGGCCGTGCTCCCGGAATATCCGCGTCACGTCGGACAGCAGCCCGACCCTGTCCTCGCAGCACAGCTCCAGCCTCAGCCCCTGCAACGCAACGACGGCCGTGGAGGCGGTACGGTGTCAGTGCGGTGCAGTGGAATGCATGCGTGGTGAACCGTACGTGCTACATATATACCTCGGCGTTCCTCCGTTCGATGGCGGCCTCGAGGCAGCAGGCGAGCCGGTCCCGCTCGTCGCCGGAGACGATGGGGATGTCGTTCAGATGCCTGATGTAGTACTCCTGCAAAATGGTTTCGCCGGCCGGCGAGCCGAGACGCTGTGTCAGCAGGCGCGCGCGCTTACGTACCTCTCTCTTTCTACTAACATTAAGCAAGTCATCGAACATGCATGCAGCGGCAGCTCGTGTTCGAGCTAGCTCACACAAAACCGAGGGCCATCTTTGGGCAGGGCAAAGTGGAAAAAGGCTAGCTGCTACGACAGTAGGACGAATGTGTGTGTACCTGGTACGCCTCGGAGCCATCGGCGATGACGGTGCCGTGGAAGACGACGTACCGCATGTCGGTGAGGGTGCAGACGGTGTCGAACAGCAGCTTCGGCCGGTCGCGGCAACGGACGTTTACGAGGGTGTAGTCGCGCTCGGCGCAGTTCACCACCTCGACGACCGGCCGGCTTCTCCGGCCGTCGTCGGCATCCGCGGCGGCGGACTCGCTGCCGTGGAGGCCGACGTGGTCGTCGTGCATCATCCGGTGCAGCCGCCGCGGGGCGTGCGCGGCCACGCGGCCCGGGATGGCGGCGCGGGCGCACACCTCGTCCCGGCTGCTCCCGCACAGGACGTGGCGGAGTAGCCTCTTCACCGTGTCCAGCCGATCCTGGCTGTCGATGGCGCCGAGGGTGTCGGCGTCCGTCACGTACACCAGCGCCGCCATGCGCGCGCCGTGCGTCCACACCTCCGACGCCACGATGTTGCACTTGAGGTCGGTGAGCACGGCGAACACCTCGGACAGGAGGCCCGGCCGGTCCCTGCCGGTCAGCTCAATCGCCGTCTGCTCCGCCTTCGCGTCGGCCTCCACTCCGACCGACCGATCCGGCGCCCGGAAACTCAGAGACCCCGCTCCCAGAGACTGAAACGGAATCAAAACAGCAAAATTTACACACAACCCTGTCCTCCACATCACATCATGTACGTAGAACTGCAGCGCAACAAAATGATCCGCTATCTGCAAAATCTTTAATTTCAGAGACAAGGAGACAGTTACGATTGATTCTTTGTACTTTACCAGTTCAATCCTGTCGATGACTTGGCCATCGTAAAGTTTATTCCCATCCTGATCCACGACATGGAACACTGCACAAAGTTTATTCAACACATCAAAAGATTGCATTTTTTTACTTCTACAAGCGCTATAAGATCATAAAAAGATTGCATTTTGCAAAGCCCTCACCATCCATGAACCACTCTCCATCAGAGGAAATGTAGGCCCTCTTGATGGTCAGCTTCAGATCAGTGAGCACCTGAGCTACCTCCAGCAAGGTCCCGTACTTGTTCGCACTGTCCACCTGCACCACAAACAAGGAGAACCACCTCTCAAGTGCAAGCACAAAAACTCCTGCCACGAAATGCTCTGAATTTTTAACCTGTGAGAATCCGTAGGAACAACCAAGAACAGAGAGCAAGCTCAAAGGCTGGGTTTGTTGCTTGCCTTGACCAAGGTGGCAGCCATGTCTGATGTATTATCCACGGTGACCCTGAACTCACACGTACGGTTAGCAGGGAGAAGAAGAGGTCGGAGATAGATGAAGAAGGAATGGAAAGGACGAAACCTTGGAGGGTTCATTCTAATGACAAGCTTCTTGAACTCATCGACCACCTCATTGCTCGGAGACCCGCAGGCCATCATGGTGCAAGGACTGAACCTAGCTTGGTTTGTTCTCTTGCTTCCAACAATAGAAGAGAGAAAGACAAAGAAGAAAGAGAAGCTTGCTTGCTATGGAATGTGACACTTGTTCTTTCCCTATCTCTCTTCCTCCTCTGAACTTCTCAAGGCTGGGTCAAACTGCAGCTCAATGTTTGATTAGGGCAAAAGATGCTCTGCCGGACCGTCAGTCTTACGGTTGTTTTCAAGCTGGAGATATCAGATACGGTCGTCTCGAATCGCAAAGAAAAATGGAAGAATTGTCTGACTTTTCTATTTGCTCGATCACGTTGTGTTCGTCTGATCTGCAGAGAGGGAGAGGGAGAGACGGCCACGCACGCAGCATTAGAAAACTGCAAATCAAGGAGAGGGGAGGGATGCCCATGGTATGAACTATGATAGCTAAACGTCGCCAAAGGTCAACCGAAGAATGTTTTTTTGCCACCTTTACTCATAGAGAAGTTGTTCTCTTGGTTGCAACTTTTATACAAAAACGACCAGGGAATAATGTCACACTAATAATCCTCTAACAACATGGAGTGTACCACTTAGCTACTAGAACTGCCATATGATAATTGGGAATTAAACACAAGGAATTGTTGTTGTTGCTGCTGTCTTTGACTTTTGCTTCAACATTTTCAACCATCGTCTTGATTAGAATACTAAGAGCTGAACCTAATAAGTGTAGTATAAAACTAACTTTTCTATAACTATAATAACATTTTGTCGGTACAAAGTGAAAGGTGTTCATTTTCACTAGCTCGTGTGAGCAGATTATATTTGTTGTTTACTTAGGTATAAAATCGTTGTTTTCTGTTGTTAAGTTTAATAGAATCGCTCCACTACATGGTGGATCCATAATTTCGTCAATCAAATAATTCAGTGGCTTTTTCACGGCTCACGGCAACATTTTCATAACTCACCTTAGTGTTTTTATAGATCACATCGTTCTTTTAAAATTTATAGCTTTAAAATGTAGGCTTAGGCTCCTCACTAGCACTCATACACACGTTCAGTCATGGATGCAAACCACTAGCTGCATGCACAACTAATTCACTACTAATCACTCCACCTCCACCACGCACAAGAGGGCACCACTTGCATACACACACCACGCTAATTGGATCCATTCTTAGCTTTGTTTTGACTCTGGCACTCCAAGCCAATGCATGCACAAAGAAATCAGAATCAAACTAACTCGCTCACTAAATAGCACATTAACAACAAGATTAATTCTAACAATAAAAGGTTCTAAGAATATTATAAATAATTAAGTTCATGTAAATAGTAAACAATTAAATACTTAAGTTAGCCCCAGACAATACGATCTGGAGCATTGATATCCAATCAAACGGACTGCACGAATGAAGAACACTATTTGCTCCACACATTTCAACAGGATCCGCATCAGCGCGTGACAAAATGGAGAGGTTTGAGGAGTAGCAGCAAATGGTTCTCGATTTACCCCCTGTTGGTGAGCAGAAACACGGCAATTAATGTGCAATCTGGCTACCTCCTCCTCTGATCGATCTCAAATCCTCTTTTGCCCATTATTCCAAACTCTCCAATTCACAATTTCCATCATACTTAAGTTCATCGTTTATTAATTTAGCTGTACATTAAAATTCTTCTACTATTAATATATTAATTAGTGACAGTAGAATTTAGAAAACATAAAATCGTTCGGTATTTTACCTGCTCTTGGTTGCTGACCAAGGTATCTCGTCGTTGAATCCATGGATTCTTGAGGTTTTTATTTTACAGATTGTATCATATCACATTCACATGTGGAAGTGGCACGACGTACACCAGTTGGCTGAGGTCTTCTTCCCGATGATGTCTTCCCTGCGTACACCTGTCTGAACATGTAGCTGGCCTGGAGTTCTCTGCCAAGCCAATTAGCCAAGTGCTCCGTTTTCTCCAGGAGTTCTCTGCCAGATGGAGCTTTGCATCCGCAGCGAATCACGATGGAATTCAGAACACGACCAGCGCTAGATCGATCGATCGATCGATGCACGCTGGCTGCATCTATCATTTACGCATGGTAAGATTTCTGAAACTCTGTTACACACCTTCAGTAATATTGCATCCCCGTGTCTGGTCGGCCGGCGACGAGAGCCGTGCAAACCCCCGGCCGGTGTATGCAAGAGAACAAAAGCATCACTTCCTTTGCGTTGCGTTGCTCGTCGATCTGTAGCTCGTACGCGCGCGCCATGCTTGCTTTTGCTGGTGTGTAGCGCGTAGGAATGCCATTGGATGATGGCCCAATTATATACTCCCTCCGGTTTCAAAAAGGATGTCGTTTTGGACATGATTTAAGATACCAAGGAATAATTAATTTGTGTATACTTTTCTTGTTTGCTCCTATTAAATACAATGCATTAGTAAAGATAGCACGGGAAACGAGAAGAAAGTAGTACTACTATGGGGGTATAAACGTCCAAAATGCACAATAAAATATAAAACGACATCTTTTAGACAACTTTTGATACAAGTCTAAAACGACTTCCTTTAGAAAACTGGAGGGAGTATGCAGCAGTGGCGGTGGGGCTCTTTGAGCTGAAACAGGCTCGGCCTAGCTCGCTCAAGGCTGAGCTGGCTCACGAGTCCCAACCACAATTGTCAACCCTAGTTACTATTTGATTTTCTTATCACCTCATCTCCGCACATTGAGCTAAATAAAATCGTCATTTAAAATTGAGCAAAGTATAAGGTATTATCAGGTACCGACTTCCTCTGTAAATCCTCTTACTTCGAAGCTAAAAAACTTCAGGAAAAACGGCTAAACCATATTACGCAATTGACACAATAAACTGCAGCTCAAATTACACGGAAACCAATTGTCATCTAGATGTTGCCTGATGCACTGGAGTTCGTCTGGTTCTGCTGTGAGATATAAAAAAACTGTTGTAAAAATTCTATTGTGAACAAAATAAAAGTCGTTTAGTTAAAACCGTTGTGAAAAAACTAATGTGAGCTGACTGTTTGCTATAACTTACATAGTTTTCATCATTATAATATTATATATATAATATAGGAAACACTCAATATTGATGCAACTAAATAACTAAAAAATATATTAGATAAATAAAAAAGTGCATAGTTCATCTTATATAGTAACCGACAATCACATATTATCTCAGTGAAATTGTGCAATATAATACAAACCATAATAATATTAAATCAATCAAGAAATCTTAAATTCATGCTATTTAATATGTACTAAAAATCAGAAAAACAGAAGGAGAAAAGCAGGGTCTAAACTTCTTCCAAATTTGTACTAGAAAAAATTGTTTTTTTACAGTAGAAGCAGTTTTGGTAAACCCATTTAATTCAGTTTCTGCTTTTTCACAGTAGAAATAGATTTTAAATATGACCGAAGGTCAAACTTTTGAACAGGACGATAGGGATCGATCAAGGACTTTTGAGCAGGACAAGGACTCTGGAAACCCTAATCGATCCATAACTCAGAGCTACTGCTCTGCTGGTCTGCTGCCCGGCCGGTTAAGAACCAAGCAAGATCCAAAGAGATGATCAGAGATTCAGAGCTACTCTACTTACTTTACTAATCAATGCAAGTTGTCTCCTTGGTGACCGGACAAATATTCTCTCCTGCTGCTAGCTAGGGCTTAATATTGCCAGACCAACCAGCATCTGAGTAGGCAAGTAGATTGGCAGCAGCAGGAGGAAGAAGAAGAAGCAGCAGCATAGCAGCCAAGCTACCAACGCTAACTGCAGTGTGCATGCAGAGATCGATTAAAGATGGCCATCCGCCATCCCATTGGCCACATGGATGCAATCTAGTTTAGACTGTATACTATAGAACAATAGAAATGCAGTTAAAAAGTTATATATTTAAGTTATACTCCCTCGGTCTAAAAATCTTCTACATATTACTTTTTGCATCAAGATTAAGGAAAACAACAAATTTCTCGTATATTCATCCCCGTACATTAAATAATACTACTATTACATGCATGAAACAACATGGTTAGCATTATAAACGAAGCTTATTTAATACTTGAGTCCAGGTGAACTACAAATAGGCATCCCCTCTAGTTTCCAAAAGAAAGTCATTTGGACATAATTTCTGATATCAAGGAATGTTTAATTAGTGTGTATATTTACCTGTTTGTCCATATTAAATAGGGTATATGGTAATTAGATTCAATAATTTCTCTCGGTCCCATTAGTTGCTAGGAGTACTATTTTAAAGGTAAAAATATCCGGAATACACACGAAGATACAAAACAATATCTTTTTACAGTCCTAAAATAACGTCTTTTTATAAACCGGAGGTAGTAAAAGATTTTTTTAAAAAATAAAACCGTAAAAGGTAGTAGATTTTTGCACGGAAGGAGTAGTTCTGAAACGGTGACAAAAAAACTTAAAAACCTTTTTAATTGTTGCTATTTAAAATCGAAATTTGAAATGGGCCCAACAACCCAGCGTGTTACTGGGCCAAAATATATGAGCCCAAAAGTAGTGGGCCTTGGCCCATACACTGTGCTCGTCCAGCCCAACCACGAAGCGATGGCCGCGTAGACGAAGGCCTTCTTCTTCTTGCTGCGGCGACCGGTTTCTCCCCCATCTGTCTCGTCGATCTCTCTCGGCCTCCTTCCGCCGAAGCGCCGCCTCGTCTCGGCTCGGCTCGGCTCGCGGCAAGGTATTCCACTCTCCTAGTCCTCCTTTCCTTCCTCTTCCAACTGCTGAGCCGGCGCCCTGGTCTTGGTGAAGAGCTGTAGCTTGGTTAGATCCAAATCAATCTTTTTTTTATCAAATTACGCCGTCCAGCTTGTCGCGGGTTTGCTTGCTGCGTGATTGAGTATAACCAATAGCAGGTGATTTCCCAAAAGGGTTAGGGTTCATATGAAACCCCATGACCTAATTTAGATCACCTTTACCACTGTTGTTTATGCAAAAGGAAAAATGTCCAATTTCGGGCTTTTGTGATTTGTGATGCAAAAAAAAAACATCAGATCACGCCCCTCACTGCACCATATGCTTGTGTATCTAGACTGAGAGATATAGTGATACCTTGGGAATTTGTCTCTGCAGGAAGCTTTGTGCGATAAGTTATTGCTTCTAGCATATAGTATAGTATGGAGGGACTGAATTGGAGAACGGTGTGCATCATGGTTCTCTTCATCATGGCATTCTTGCACCCGGTCGTGGCTATCCGCTTTGTGATTGACAGGGAAGAGTGTTTCTCGCATAATGTGGACTATGCGGGGGATACAGTTCATGTATCATTCGTGGTGATCAAGGTTGAAGCTATATGGCATTATAACAAGGACGGAGTGGATCTTGTGGTAAGTGCTTAGCTCCTTTTGCATCTGTGTATAGGCATTTTGTAATGAGAACTTATTTATCTTTCCAATGCAGCAATTAGTTGAAAGAATGACTTTTGGAGATTTAACAGAAAATCTTAGTAGACTAGTAAAATTCTCCTATCAAACTAGACTAGATTGCAATTGCTAGAGGGTTAAGCTTTTAAATCAATAAATCTTGACAGCATTGCACATGCAAAAATATATTATTATGCTTTCTGTACTTTTTTAACCAAACCTCCTTTTACTGTCGAGCTCCAGTAAAATTATTAAGTTTTAAATATCACTGCTATAGTGCTCAACAATACAACCATTATATATAAAAAAAATAGTTGGTTGGTCCGTTGGTAACAGGCTGGTAGCTCTAACATACTTGTTCTGTTGATTCACTTGATTTCACTAAGACTTACTTCTAGGGTCTTCCTATATTTAGCTACGGACATAGATTTATCATTTATTTTGTCAGGGACTTTAGTTTCAGTTACTAAATTTTACTTTGCTTTCTTTTGATATGATCATGGTTTTGTTCGAATACATGGACGGTTTGAACATGCCAGTTAACTAGTTTCTTTTGGGGGGGCCTGTTATGCTCTGTTTGCCAAATGATGCATCTGCGTCTGTCATACTGGCTCTCTCAGCTGGCCTGTGAATTGTAGCATGTTGTTAGCAATGTATTGTTGTTTTATTCAGTACTTATGGTGTTATGTATAACATGGCTCTGTCCTGACAAATCAC
This sequence comes from Zizania palustris, assembly GCA_019279435.1. NCBI lineage: Eukaryota > Viridiplantae > Streptophyta > Magnoliopsida > Poales > Poaceae > Zizania > Zizania palustris. Next base: position 62,108,919 of record JAAALK010000082.1, read on the forward strand.
AGGTTAAGGATCCTAATGGTGCTCAAGTCCGTGATTCTCGTGATAAGACGACTGATAAGTTTGAGTTCATAGTTCAGAAGAGAGGTGTCCATCGTTTCTGCTTCACAAATAAATCCCCATACCACGAAACTATAGATTTTGATGTGCATGTTGGCCATTTTTCGTATTTTGATCAGCATGCCAAAGATGGTAAGATTTTCTGAAGTTTCTCTCTCTCTCCAGCTAAACCATAAGTTACTGTCATGACCAACTAGTCTTTTGACTCTTCTGTAATGGATGCAGAACATTTTACACCTTTGTTCGAACAAATAGCAAAGTTAGATGTAGCACTTTACGACATTCAGTTTGAGCAGCACTGGCTAGAGGCCCAAACTGACCGACAAGCTATATGTAAGTCTCCAATGCTACCGTGTCATCCAAATACTGTTTCAACACTTTTATACGGTTCCTGTTTTTTTACTATTATTTGATTCCCATTGAGAGATGAGAGCTACAATGTTCCACCCTGCTATATACTAGCTAAAACCACCATCAGTTATCAGCTGTAGATGCATCTACAAGTATGTTGAGTAATGTAGATTTTTATATGTTCATTTGATGATCTAAATAAGGGTGGAAAGCATAATACTATTTCTTGGATGCACACTTCATTGAGAAGTCTGGGAACCAGCAATCACATTCTTGTTTCAAGTGCTTGCCCCTTCGCCGTTGCTTTCCGTATGCTTTTTGATAGTTTTATATACAATGGGTTAGCTGAGGGACTGCTACCCAAGAAGCCAATTCGTTTTTACTATCTTTTCTTGTTCTTGGTTTCCCAGTGCTTCTCTCTGTAAAGTTGAATATTATGGCATGAGCAGCTAATGATGTCTTTCCTGATGTGATGCAGTAAACGAAAACGTGAGCAGGAGGGCTGTTCACAAGGCTCTATTCGAGTCAGCAGCGATGATTGCAGCCAGCGTTATCCAAGTCTATCTAATGCACCGCCTCTTTGAGCGCAAGCTGGGGACATCCAGGGTCTAATACTCCAGTAGAAGCTCTTCCTTACACTCGTCATCCCAAGTAAACTGTAATTCTGAACTGCATGGTTTCTAGATCTGCTGTTACATGTTGTGGATTCCTGTTACACAAACCTTCATCAAGATTCCATAGATGTTTCCTGGAACTATACAGCTAGCAGCTAGCGCAGCGCGTTGAGTATCCGCCGTTTTCGGTACAATTTTTCACTCCACACTTCACTGGTAGTTTAGCCTCAGTGATTGTACAGCTTCCATACACAGTTGCAACCGTGCCATGAATGGTACTGGGTCGTTTCTTGTACAACTGAAAAGTGTCTGATATTCATATTACGCTGCTAGTGACAGATATCTGACCTTGCACAACTAGAGATGTCAATGGGGACCTGTTCCCCGATTCTCCGCGGGGAATTCTTCTATTAGGAGTCGGGGATGGTAGGGATTTTTTACCCATGGGGAATTATATGGAGGAAAAATAGTCTTCGTCGGGTTTCCTCGCAGGGATCTGGTTCAACCTGTAAAAATAGGTCCATTCCAATAGCACACGTTGGTTGTTTTAAAAATTTATTGATTAATGTTTTTTGTTAGTGAGTGTTTGGTTTATTATTTTTACAAATTTTATTAAAATTTGGAATCACTTGCAGTTAGAAATTTTAGTAAAATTTGATCTATACATTGTCTTGAAAATTATACTTTAGATGATTAGATTGAATCGGGGACGGGGGCTCCGTGGGGAAAAATCTCCGTGCGGGTAACAGGGATGGGGGAAAAATATCCCCGTCAATTATGACGGGGATAGGGACAGGTAAAATATATTCTCGCGAGGGATACGGGGAGGTAAAACCCAACGTCTCTTTGACATCTCTATGCACAATTGAGGCTGGTCTACATGAAGCGTTGCCAGCCAAAGCTGACTGATGGGGACTCGGGTAGCCCGATCTTTCGATGAGAGGATAGGTCGATTGGTAGAAGGAGAAGACGTTCACGATCCGACTACAACCATCCAGGGATGTTGCGCCTTAGCAATCGCTACACCAACTCCAAGGCTGTTCGTGATCTTTACGGAGCACGATCAACCAGACCACGAGGGTTCTTGTTCCTGCAAGCAATCGAGAACTAGCAAGAACAAGATGAACAAGTGTGCACTCACACTAATTTCGCAGGGATACAAGGGGTGAGTTCTGGAACAGCAAAACGGCGATCTAACCGACCACGGCTTCAACTGGCAAAGTAGCGTAGCTAAACTTTGTATTCAACCAAAATTGGTTCACAACTGAAGTCTCTAGGGTATTTATAGCCCTAGGAATGTTTCCAATGTTTGGAAACTTATTACATATGGAAACTACTAAATTATTACCTAAACAGATTATCTAGAAAAAGGAAACAGATTGAGTAGAAAAAGGAAAGCAGTGATTCTCCTTCCTTCGCTGGGATATCTCAGTTGAGTAAATATATTATCTTCCAAGGAGACTTTCTCAGCTTTTCAAAGAGTACTCAAACATTCCATTTGATGAAGGGATTCCAAAGTTATGATGCTTTTAATGCAGTCTAACCACATGTTGACGTGGCGGATTTTCCCAACACGAAGTAGCTCACTTTTCTTCTTCTTTTCCTTCATTCCTAAGCAAAATAATAGCATCACACGAATTTAGTAGTTCTCTATTCAATTGTGTATGTGTATACAATACAAGAAACGATTTCACCTGATAGTTTAATTGTCGCGCACGGGCTCGAGTGATTGGACCTTGTATTTCTGTTGGAGCTGGTTCTAATATATGAGTCTTGGGTTTAACCATGTCGGAGATGCCCTCATCATCCTCCCCTTCTTGCATTTGAGTTGTCCTCAACTCATGCTCGTTCTCTTCCCCCAAATAGGGTCGCAAATCTGCAATGTTAAAAGTGAGACTAACCCCAAAATCTGCAGGTAACTCAAATTTATATGCATTGTCATTAATACGTTCTAATATCTTAAAGGGACCATCAGCTCTTGACATCAATTTAGACTTACGTAATGCAGGAAATCGTTCTTTACGTAAATGCAACCAAACAAGATCACTAGGTTCAAAAGTTACATGCTTGCGCCCTTTGCTACCAGCAAGTTGATATTTCACATTCATAGATTCAATGTTTGCTTTTGTTGTCTCATGGAGTTTCAGAATCATTTCATCATGCTTTGTCGCATCAAAATTCAATTTCTCCGTAGGTGGAATGGGTAATAAATCAATTGGGGCACGAGGAGTAAAACCATACACAATCTCAAAGGGGCAGAACTTAGTAGTAGAATGCACCGAACCATTATATGCAAACTCAATATGAGGCAAGCATTCTTCCCGCATCTTAATATTTTGTTTCAAGATGGACCTAAGCATGGTAGACAATGTTCTATTCACAACTTCTGTTTGCCCATCAGTTTGAGGATGACAAGTAGTAGAAAATAACAATTTAGTTCCCAATTTAGCCCACAAAGTTTTCCAAAAGTGACTTAGGAATTTAACATCACGATCTGAAACAATAGTGTTTGGTACACCATGTAATCGAACAACCTCCCAGAAAAACAAATCAGCAACATGGGTAGCATCATCACTTTTATGACATGGAATGAAATGTGCCATCTTAGAAAATCTATCCACAACAACAAAAATTCTATCCCTCCCCTTCTTTGTTCTAGGCAATCCTAAAACAAAATCCATGGATATATCCTCCCAAGGTATGCTAGGAACAGGAAGAGGCATGTAAAGACCATGTGGATGCAATCGTGACTTAGCTTTTTGACATGTCGTGCAGCGAGAAACGAAGCGTTCAACATCCCGCCTCATCTTGGGCCAAAAGAAGTGATCAACAAGTATGTCCTCTGTCTTCTTCACACCAAAGTGTCCCATCAGTCCGCCACCATGTGCCTCCTGTAACAGCAATAGACGAATAGAACAAGATGGAATACATAATTTGTTAGCCCTAAATATAAACCCATCAGTAAGGACGAATTTGTTCCAAGTTCTTCCCTCTTTGCAATTCAGCAACACATCTTTGAAATCATTGTCATTAGCATATTGTTCCTTAATTGTTTCTAAACCAAAAATTTTGAAGTCAAGTTGTGAAAGCAAGGTGTAACGTCTAGAAAGAGCATCAACAATAATATTTTCCTTTCCTCTCTTATGTTTGATGACATAGGGAAAAGACTCAATGAATTCAACCCACTTGGCATGTCTACGATTCAATTTTGCTTGGCTTCGTATGTGTTTCAATGACTCATGATCAGAGTGTATGAAAAATTCTTTGGGCCATAAATAATGTTGCCATGTTTCTAACGACCTTACCTGAGCATAGAGTTCTTTATCATATGTTGAGTAGCTTAAACAAGGTACAGAGAGTTTCTCACTAAAATAGGCAACATGCTTACCTTCTTGAATAAGTACCCCTCCAATCCCAATACCACTAGCATCGCACTCAAGTTCAAACGTCTTACCAAAATCTGGGAGCTGAAGTAGTGGGGCATTAGTCAGTCTATGTTTCAAGATGTTGAATGCATCTTCTTGTGGTGTCCCCATTGGAACTGGACACCCTTCTTCGTCAATTCATTCAAGGGTGCAGTAATGGTGCTGAAATCTTTCACAAAACGTCGGTAAAATCCAGCAAGTCCCAAGAAACTCCGCACCTGCGTGACCGTTTTAGGAGTTGGCCAACTCTGAATTGCTTCAATCTTAGCTTGATCAACCTCAATGCCCTGTGGAGTAACAACATAGCCAAGGAAAGCAACTCGATCGGTGCAAAATGTGCACTTCTCAAGGTTACCAAACAATCGTGCAGTGCATAAGGCATCAAAAACAACACGTAAATGGGCAAGATGTTCTGCTATTGATTTGCTATAAATGAGAATATCATCAAAATAGACTACAACAAATCGTCCAATAAATGTTCTTAAAATTTCATTCATCAATCTCATAAATGTACTAGGGGCATTAGTCAAACCAAAAGGCATCACTAACCACTCATATAAACCAAACTTGGTTTTGAAAGCCGTTTTCCATTCATCTTCCAATTTCATGCAAATTTGATGATATCCACTACGCAAATCAACTTTAGAGAACACATTAGAGCCACTCAGTTCATCAAGCATATCATCTAACCTAGGAATAGGGTGACGATATCGAATTGTGATATTATTAATTGCTCTACAGTCAACACACCTGTGCCAAGATCCATCTTTCTTGGGTACCAAAATTACTAGAACAACACATGGGCTCAAGGATTCGCGTACATACCCTTTGTCGAGCAACTCCTGAACTTGACGATGGATTTCTTTGGTCTCCTCTGGATTAGTTCTATATGGCGCACGATTAGGCAATGCAGCACCAGGGATCAGGTCGATCTGATGCTCGATTCCTCGGATGGGTGGCAGTCCTGGTGGGGTCTCCTTTGGAAAAACATCACAATACTCCTGCAAAAGATCAATGACAACATGTGGCAAAGAAGGAGGAATATCCTCAAATGAGAACAAAGTTTGTTTGCACACATAAGCATAACAAGTTGTAGTAGCAACATCCAATTTTCCAGTATCAGATTTGGTAGCCAATAAACAAACACCCTTCATCTTAATCGTATTTTTATTTTCGTGGTCAACTTTTGATTCTTTCTTCTTATGTTCCTCAAGTTCCTTGACTACAATCTGGTTCTCACTTTTAGGGTGTCCCTGGTTTCTCACTTTATTAGCTCTGGCAATCTCATCTTTCAAAATATCATCAGGAGACATATCAGGAGACATGGGATACAGTACAATTTTCTTATTACCATGTATGAATGAATATTGATTAGTTCTTCCATGATGTAAAGTGTCTTTGTCATACTGCCAAGGTCTACCGAACAATACAGAGCATGCATGCATAGGTACGATATCACAATCAACCATATCACAGTAAGACCCAATAGCAAAGTTCAGCCTTACCATTTGAGTCACCTTTACATTACCACTGTCGTTGAACCATTGAATGTAGTATGGTTGTGGGTGAGGTTTTGAATCCAAAGCAAGTTTCTCCACCATCTCAGAACTTACCAGATTTCGGCAGCTTCCTCCATCAATAATGGTGCGATAGGCACGATCCTTCACAATACACTTGGTTTGAAATAAATTGTGTCGTTGGTTCTGTTCTGCCTTGCCCACCTGTGTGCTTAACACGCGCTGCACAATGAGGCTTTCATAATGAGCTGCATCTTCAGCACCAATGTGCTCCTCATCTTTGCTCCCTACATCATTAGCAGCAAGCATAGCATATGTATTTTCATCTAAATCACTAGCTGAAGAATACCCACCATCCTCCTTTATGATAAGCACGCGTTTGGTTGGGCACTCGTTCTGCACATGCCCATACCCCTTGCATCGATGGCATTGAATGTCCCTTGTGCGTCCGGTTGATGCGACCGATGAAGTACTCTTCGTAGGAGCTTGTATAAATGTCTTGGGTATTTCAGAAGCTCGTGGAGTTGAAGAAGATGAAGCAGGACATTGCTTGGCATTGGTTGTTCCTGGTGAAGGTGTTCTATTTGTTGGGGCTGAGGTACGTGGTGTCCAAGACGTTGTACGCCCTGTAGAATAATTAGGCCTCGCACCTGCACGTCGTCCCTGCAATTCTCGCTCAGCTTTACAAGCATAGTGAAATAATCGAGTAATAGTATCATATTCCTTATAACTAAGGATGTCATAAATCTCTCGATTCAAACCCCCTAAGAACCTAGCCATCTTAGCTTCCTCACCTTCTTCCAAGCCACAACGTAGCATTCCTATCTGCAGTTCTTGATAATACTCCTCAACACTTTTATTTTCCTGTCTCAATTGCTGCAACTTATTTAACAAATCACGTGCATAATATGATGGAACAAATCTGGCACGCATGATTCTTTTCAAGTCAGCCCAAGTAGGTGGTAAAACATTTCCATGTGTACGACAATATTCACTCCACCAAACAGAAGCAAAGTTTGTAAATTCACTAGAAGCAACCCTAACCCTCTTATTTTCAGGAATATCATGGCATGCAAATTTCTGATCTACCAATAATTCCCATGAAAGATATGCATCAGGGTCATACTTACCATCAAAAGAGGGCATAGTGAATTTAATCTTACCAAGAGAGTCATCATGATCACGGGCCATTCGTCGTTGACGTACAGGAGGTACGCCATGGCGATTACGCTGATGGACTGTGGGGTCATCCTCAGAATCAGCAGCATAATCTTCAAAGTTCTCGTCTTCATCGCTGCCACCATTTCTTTGCATAGCTACAAATATAGGTGGTCGTTGTGCTGCTGGTGCTGGACGCTGAGCCATCTCATCAAGGCGTCGAGCAATATTTGCAAGAGTTGTATTCATGTTACCTATAGATGTTTCCAATGCAGTGAGCTTGGTGTTAGTGTGGATTTGTGTGTCTTCTACATGATGGAGGCCTTCATTGGTCATACGCACATCCTCCTCAAGTCCCTCGGTGCGTACTCCAACTTTATTCTCAAAGTGTTGTATAATTTGCTTTGTCCGAGGTGTTAGTATTCCATCCTCCGAGTGTTCTCCAGAACCTGTCATGATTACAAATAGAAAAGAGAGGTTGCAAAAAAATTATCCCTAAACTTTACTAGGATGAGGTTACAATCCACTTTCTCTCAACCTGCTCACACAAGCTCTTACTCGTTTTTACAAGGCTCAACAGGAGGTGACAACAACGTTACATCAGAACAAGCCCTGGAGTCAGGTGTATTGATGCTTTTGTTGCTAACCCCGGTCAAGTTATAGCCAGATTTGTGGATCTTTAGGTGGGCTAAAAAAACACTCACAAAGGAATACTAGAACTGCATTAGTATAAGCAAATTGAGTAATTGTTCAAGGTTGGTATTGTGCTGGTCCTAGGCTAGAACGTACTAGAGACGCGAGCCTAGACACAAACGATACCACCAAAATGACAAAGGTAGAACTAACTTTCCTCCTCTTTTCTCACCAGTTTTCTTTCACTTTTTTTGCTCTTTTTTTGCTCTCTTTTTTTGTGCGGCTTTTTTAAGCACTTTCTGCTTTTTTTCTTTTTTTTTTTTGTTTTTTTAAACAATAAATGTTGTTATACATAAACTCTTGCTGTCGGACTCCCAAACTTTATGTAATCTAAAACAGAAAGCAACGACTGAATCTAAAGATGACTTTAAAAAGAAAATTAAAGATCTCGTTGTAAGCTTTCCAAAAAGTATTAAAACTCTCCAATCCGAGTTTGCAAGGGCGATATATGATAGTTTTAGTAACACATGCACAACCTGCCCGAATTCTACCCGAATTCCAAAATAAAAACCGACTAAACAGACCAAAACACGATGGTAAAAACGTGACAAGAACTCGAAACTCTAAACGAACTAAACACTAAGACCAGCGACGTCACACGACGATGCAACCAAAAACTCAAAAAGTCGATACTAAGCAGAACTAGTAATAGGCTCAAAGAGGCTTGGTTCTTGGGTAAACTAATTTTTTTGTGGCTTTTTTGGACTGTAGGAAAAAATAAAACTTGAAATCTCTCATCGATCAACTGTAGCTCTGATACCACTTGATGGGGACTCGGGTGGCCCGATCTTTCGATGAGAGGATAGGTCGATTGGTAGGAGAAGACGTTCATGATCCGACTACAACCATCTAGGGATGTTGCGCCTTAGCAATCGCTACACCAACTCCAAGGCTGTTCGTGATCTTTACGGAGCACAATCAACCAAACCACGAGGGTTCTTGTTCCTGCAAGCAATCGAGAACTAGCAAGAATAAGATGAACAAGTGTGCACTCACACTAATTTCGCAGGGATACAAGGGGTGAGTTCTGGAACAACAAAACGGCGATCTAACCGACCACGGCTTCAACTGGCAAAGTAGCGTAGCTAAACTTTGTATTCAACCAAAACTGGTTCACAACTGAAGTCTCTAGGGTATTTATAGCCCTAGGAACGTTCCCAATGTTTGGAAACTTATTACATATGGAAACTACTAAATTATTACCTAAACAGATTATCTAGAAAAAGGAAACAGATTGACTAGAAAAAGGAAAGCAGTGATTCTCCTTCCTTCGCTGGGATATCTCGGTTGAGTAAATATATTATCTTCCAAGGAGACTTTCTCAGCTTTCCAAAGAGTACTCAAACATTCCATTTGATGAAGGGATTCCAAAGTTATGATGCTTTTAATGCAGTCTATCCACATGTTGACGTGACAGATTTTTCCAACACGAAGTAGCTCACTTTTCTTCTTCTTTTCCTTCATTCCTAAGAAAAATAATAGCATCACACGAATTTAGTAGTTCTCCATTCAATTGTGTATGTGTATACAATACAAGAAACGATTTCACCTGATAGTTTAATTGTCGTGCACGGGCTCGAGTGATTGAACCTTGTATTTCTGTTGGAGCTGATTCTAATATATGAGTCTTAAGGTTTAACCATATCGGAGATGCCCTCATCACCGACACTCTTTATATAGGGTTGATGTCACACAAAATGTCAGCCGAATCGCATGCGGTTGGAGCCATAGCCTGAAATCAGTTAGCGATCGATTCTTCTGTCCAACACGTCAACCACACTCCTCAAGTCCGTATGGTCTATGGCTGTACTTTGCAGCAGCAAAACGACTCGTTGACATCAACAAAAATAGTCATTTTCTTTAAAATAATATGTTTCGAAATTATATTTTTGAGTAGCATACAAAATTAGATGACAATGGTTCTATCGCTATTTTAACCATTGATAGGATCCTATGGCTGACAGAGGTCAGAATTTGACCGCTGGCTCATGTCAATTGTCGGTAATTTGTTTTCTAACAAACGACTGAGACACGTGACATACTGGTCGGAGGTTTTGTTAGAGAGAACACTCGCATTGGTAGGGATGACACTCAAAATTAAAGCAATTTTCTTCACATTCAACTCGTTCGAATGTCATGTCCAAATAACATGTCATGTCAAACATATAGACTTATCCTCTCAGGTTGACGATAGAACGACGCATGAGCTCTTGTTACCAAACCAAATACCGACAGGAAGCAGATTAGATTATGGCTCATGTTCCAAATGTCGATAGGAGGCAACGACCATATTATAGCTCATGTCGACTGTTAGTTTGACGACATGGTTCTATCGCCATTTCAATGGTCGATAAGACCCTCGTCGCTAAACCGACGTTTGTATCTTTTTGAAAGGCCACCTATATATGTAATTTCAAATGTTTGGTTTTGTGCATTTTTAAAAAGGTTTCTCAGAAATATAATTTCAAATAAAAATAGATTGTTTTTTTAAAAACATCCCAAATAAAATGACATTGGTGACTAAAATGTTGGACGACGAGAGCAGCCTCCCCTGCTGTGCAGTGTGGACCGGTTGAATGTTGTGGAGCATCCAGAACAGTGAACAGGTGTATGCTATAAATTTGTGAGAGTAACAGATGAACCAAACGGATTTAATTCAGTACTGCAGCTAGTATCAGTGCTGGTACTGGTAGACAGACACATGTACCGTGCACTTGCACATGGACTGATCTCAAACATGCCATGGATCGATGATCGATCTCATCTACTCTACAACTTGTTGACTGCCTAATCAATGTAGCTAGCTATCTCACTGTCACTGATCTGTATGTTCCTTTTAGACTATCAAGCAGAGTACAATGTGTTTTAAAAACAGATGTATATAGAATTTATCGAAAACATTGTTTTAAAGTCGAGTATTATTTTCATTTGTTTGAAGCATTAAAGTGATTGCCAATTCATCCATTCTTGTAGCATAGTGTTTCAGGCACGTCGTTAGCATGGAGGAAGACGAAGACGTGCGAATATGACAGTGAACCATCGGACCGTCATGTCCGTGACATTCTTGGTGAGCACCGTGCGAGTATACTTTTTTTAATTATAATCTTTAAAATTTAGAGAAGACGGTTATTTAAAGCTCCTGTTAAGGATGTTTAGTTGGTTATTGTGGTTACCGATAGTTAAAAACCATGGTATTTACTTTGATTATGAGTTTTCTAACCCTAATGTTAGTCGCAAGTATAATGGAAAAAACACGAGTAGATATAGAGTAAGGTTATTCATGGTGGGGGTTTTATAAGAGGTTTCATGATATTGATTACTATGCCATATCTGATTTTTTATTGACATGACATTAAATTAATGAAGGAAGAGAAAGAAACAATGCCATCTCCATGACATGGTGCTAACTCGTTTCCAAGACGGATGAAACGAAATGAAACGCCTACTGTGAGTTAAATCGTTTAATCGGGAAGAGGGTATTTAATTTAATTGCAAAGCATTTAATTACACTGGTTAGCCTAGAAAATAATGAAATGAAACTCTTCATTGAGAGAAGATATTTCATTCAGTTGCAAAGCTGATATGATTTTCTAGAAAACAGTATTATGAAACCCACAATAGTAATTACTACTGCTACTGTTTTTTAGATGGTTGGGTGAGAAAGATTGCTTTTTTACCCTTTGAGGTGACATCCTCCTTTTAAATATAAACCAAATACTTATAAAAATCTGAAAAATGATCAATCTACCACCTCACAAAATTTTAATTCCAAACTCAATCCGTAAGTTGGTAAATAAAAACACATTTGCGGAGTAATATAGCATATAGTAACTTATGCTCGTGAAAATTTGAGAAAATTTTATAAGATGCTTTTGAATGACTATGCTTTCAAATAAACGATTGATCTGCAAAGAAGAAACAGACAGAGTTCAGATACCAAAGATACCAATGACATATTTGATTTAATATCTAGTTAGTTAATCAGATCAGCCATATCCATTCCAGCTAGCTACTAATCTCTAATCTCTGACTAAAATCAACATACCTTAAATCAATTGTTTCTAGTGTTTGGTTGGGCCACAGATTCTAAAAAAACCGTTGTAAACCGTGACAAAAACCTACCGTAAGCTGTGAATCGTGGAAAAGCTGCAAAGCTTTTTGATTGAAATAACCGTTGATTTATGTTTTGGTAGCTCATGTTTGATTATAGTATTAAAATGCAATTTTGCGTGTTATAATCGTGAAATTTTATAATGCTTATACTAAAATTATATATTTTTGAATTACACTAAAATGATTTATTTTACTAAAATTTCACCTTTTCAAATTTTAAATGAACTGATATGTTATAATAGTACAATGAGTAATTTTTATTTAAATTTTACCGAAAAGTTGTGAAAGTTAAGATTCCTAATTGTACTATTAAAAAACCACAGCTTTTAAAAATTCTAATTCACCCCTAAACCTAGTTGTGTCTCCTTCCCGCGTCATAAATGCAACATTTAACTCTCACCACCCCGCTTCAATGCTCTCGCGCCGCCCGCGGCTATAAACCTCGGCGGCCGGCCACACCGCCTGAGTCCCCTCCTCTCCTCACAGTCGCCACCGCTCCACAACACCTCACAGTACTCCCACCAGATCTCGGAGGCCGAGACGTACATGGCGGCGTCCGCGTGGTGCTGGCTGGCGGCGGCGGTGGCGGTGGCGTGGTGCGCGGCGGCGGCGGGCGCGCAGAACGCGCTGCAGGGCAAGTGCGCGGACGACTTCACGAAGCTGACGGACTGCATGGGCTACGCGACGGGCCACGAGGACGCGCCGTCGTCCACGTGCTGCGGCGACACGTCGGCGACGCACAAGGCGAGGCCGGAGTGCCTCTGCTACATCATCCAGCAGGTGCACAGCGGCCGCAACGAGGTGCAGTCCCTGGGCCTCCGCTTCGACCGCCTCCTCGCCATGCCCACCGCCTGCAAGCTCCCCAACGCCAACGTCACCCTCTGCATCAGTGAGCCACACACACAATGACAAACCTCATCTCCCTCAAACTTCTCCTCGTTTTACTGTTCACTATGGGAAATCTTGTTTGGCTTCTTTTCTGCATGTTCTTTACTTGGTCAGGGGTGCTCATGCTTGCATCTGACCCGAGGCCATGATCAGTCATCAGACCCCGAGCAATGGTTCAAATCACATAGAAATTCTAATGATGTCTTCTTCCTCTGCTAGACCTGCTGCACCTGACCCCGAGCTCGCCGGACTACGCTCTTTTCGCCAACGCTTCCAAGAGTGAGCGTCTTTGCCACCAAGATTTCCACTGTGCTTCAGAGCCACCAATCCATGCGTATATGGTGTCCAGTAGTCCAGTACTGTACTAACTCGTCGTCTTTCTCGTTCGGCATGCAGTTGCTCCGCCGTCGAGCGCCACCCCGGCGGCTGCCACCACCGCCGGCGCCGGCTTCAAGGTTCAGGCGGGGCTCAGCTACAGCGTCGCGGCGGCGGTGGCCTCTGCCGTCTTCTCGTCCGTCTTCTGATGACCGGACAAGAACGAGTTCCCTCTTCTCAGATACCTGGTTGCTTGCCAAGCTTGTGGTACATGCAGATTCGTTCTGGTGTACTCGTTTTTTACCCTGATAAATAGACCCAGAATTGTCTTTTTTTTCCTCTGTTGCAAATTACCTGGTGCTTCTTGTACTCCGTGGAGAAAATTGATAATTTGTCACTCTGAATTTTGGGCTTCAACAATTTGTTACTCTAAACTTCTGCTTCGATTAGCTGCTCTTTTTATTCTGAATAACACTGAACTTCTGAATACTGGCAGGCGGTCGGTTGGGTTTCAGGCTTTAATTTCAGCTGATTTGATTTGAGACCAAGATATCATGAATGAGACCGTGTGCTGTAGCATGCGGTTACTGCAGACTGCTACAATATTTTACATTTGGTTTGATTTCTTTTTTACATTCGATTGGAAATGGACACACGAGATCAAATATCACTTAGGATGCGTTTGGTTCGCTGGATATCCTGGATAGGATAGGATCATCTCATCCAGCTGTTTTGTTTGAGAGCGAAGGTGGATCGGATGTCCAACGAAAAAAATATTTCTTTAATATATTGGATGGAGAGATTGAAGAAATTTTTCTCAATATTGGATGAGATGACGTGTCGTCTCATGATTGGTTATTACACGTTTAATTTTTCATTTATAAATATTCAAATGATTTTTACTCCTAAATTATTTATCCAATTTATGATCTAATTACATTGTTGTATTGATTATAATTTAATCTATAAAATAATATCTCGTATGATTATATTTTTGTTAAAAAATATATTTGATAAGTAGATCCCACTAAATTTAACCTTATTTCATCCAAATTGTATATATCTAACCAAACAAAAAATTATCGCGTCTCATCCATCCAACCAAACACCTCAAATGTATCATTCCATCCCTAAATTCATGGATAAAATTATCCTATCCACTCTCGTCCCCAAATCAACGGACCCTTATCTACTATACATTAGGAACATTTCACACAACATATCACAAAGAACATTAGGTCAGTTTCACTGTCATGGTCGGCCCATCGATGATATCACTGGTCCCACCATTCCACGTCAGCCTCGATCACTTCATGGGCTTTAAGGACCATACAACCTGGCCTATATATGGGCCGGCCCGAGCAGCGTGGCGTCCGCCCCACGCGAACGATCAATTGAAATTCCCCGTCACGTCTTCTCCCCTCCGATCCGAACCCAGCCAGAGCTCCAAACCCTAGGCGAGCGAGCGAGCGAGCGGGAGTTGAGGCTATGGACCCGGACGCGGTGGCGAAGGCGTTCGTCGAGCACTACTACCGGACGTTTGACAGCAACCGCCCGGCGCTGGTGTCTCTGTACCAGGACGGCTCCATGCTCACCTTCGAGGGCCAGAAGTTCCTCGGCCCCGCCGCCATCGCCGGCAAGCTCGGCTCCCTCCCCTTCGCGCAGTGCCAGCACGACATCGCCACCGTAGACTGCCAGCCCTCGGGGCCGCAGGGCGGCATGCTCGTCTTCGTCTCCGGATCCCTCCGCACCGGTCCCGATGAGCACCCTCTCAAGTTCTCCCAGGTCTGTACTCTGTACATGCGATATTTGCTTCCTCCTCTCCATGACACGCAGATCTGCTCTGATCTGATCCGATTTGTGCTCAGTCTTGTGATTCCTGTGCTGACTCCGCAGTGTCCGCTTCCTCGCTTAGTAGCGCCCGTGTCTGCTCTGTGCTTACTGTTGTGATGGATAGGTTCGTCTATAATCTCCGTAGACAAACGATGATTGATGCCCTATTATGTTTGGGCTTGTTGGTAGTGTGTTACCCTTTTTGAACCTCCGTAGGGCCTTTTTGGATGGGGATATATATATTTGATTCCTCCAAATTTCCCAGTGAAATCCCGCATGTACGCACCCTCCTGGGTTGGGTGTTAATGTTCCCTGGTTACTCCGTGTGGTGCTTATGCTGTTTCGTACCAATTATTTATATTTGATTTACCTTTTCGTATTATTAAGTTGTTCCTTCAATCTGCTGGCCTTGGATCCCTACTACAGCCACTTGTACAATGCTTGGTGGTGATGTTCAGGCTCTTTAATGTTTGCTAATTATAAATCTAGGTTCTATCATCTATATAGCATTCCCTTTTATATTGCAACTAGATGATGTCATTGTTAAATGGTTATCCTTCATTGTTTCATGGCTTTCAGTACATTGGTTTAGTTACTCATGCAATTCTTGTGACACCGCTACTAAATCATATTGTCTCGTGGTTTCTGGCTTGACAATATACATATATATGCTCATAGCATCGCTCTTACATGTTTTTGACATGATTACTAGAATAGAAATATGATGGAATGTTGAAATGTTTGTTTTTTTATGAAGTATCCCGAGTAGTGACTGATGCACAAGCATCTTCTTTATGTTTCTCTTGATTGTGGGATGTAGGTCGAGCTTGTGTGCAAGCCTCTTCTTTATTTCTTTCTCACCTGTAGTCCTTGTTCTCCTGACACATGGAACATATGGCAGTTTGCATTTATTTCTTCTCTTCTTAATGGTAATATTTATGTTGTGCAGTCCCTATGTCAAGGGGCTAGAATCTCCATATAGCGTGTTACTAATTTGCAATGTAGTGCAACACTATCCTTGTTACTTTTTGTGCCATTACAAGTTGATAGGCTAATTATTGATGAAATGCTCACTTCAACATGTGAATGACATCTTTTCCACAACCTTGATAATTTAAAACACATAATTTATCCAGAACTTGAGCTTTGATGGCATATCTATGCCAATGCTGGAGGTTGTTCCGAGATCTTTCTACTTGCGAATGCCGCCAATGTGGACACAGGCACCGAGGCGGCGTGGGCACAGGCACCAGGACGGAATCACGGAGAGGGAGGCGCTGTGGCCGGTAGGTGAGAGGGGGATACGAATGGGAGGGAAGGAGTGAGATGGAAGATGTGGCTGGGAGGGAAGAAGTGAGAAGGGAGAAGAGGGCATGTGGCTGGGGCTTGGAGGGGTGGAGTGGAGGCGGCTGGGAGGGGGAATAGGAGATGAGCTAGGGTTTTTGTTTATATAGTATCGGGTAAATGGGCGAACTGGGTATGGTTAGATAATGCCCATACTTGTACCCATTTACCTGTTGGGTATAAGATTTGATCCAATATCATACTCGTGGGTATGAAATTGGGAACAAACCTGACTCTAACGGGGTTTTTACCCACAGGTAAACAGGTAATCGGGGTACAATTGCCATCCTTATTCAGTGAAACAAACCCCCCTTCAAAAGGGAATAAGATTCCAACCATGTTGTTGCTTAATTCATATTCAGACAATGTCCAGAATGTTTCCTGATGTATACTAAGCTAGTGATTCCCACCGTTTTGTGCAGATGTTCCAGTTGCTTCCAGCTGGAGGGAGCTTCTATGTGCAGAACGACATGTTCCGGCTGAACTATGGTTAAGGAAAAGCTGAAAGTCTTCCATCAACGAACAGGCCCAGTGTTTTATGTTGAGATGATGGCAACTGAGTGATGCTGTTGCTCTTTTGGTTTTTCATCGACTGGTGCAAAATTATTCCCTGAAACGGGGTTAAAAGGACATCTGTTCATCTGCTGGATTTGTTATTCTATGCTTCTTCTCTCCTGTACTTCAGTTACTTGGGCAGCCGTCATTTATGTTGACAGCCTAATTTTTTTATCATGTGTGCATTTTCGTCGTCCTTCGCTCGGTATATTTATTTTTAAGTTGATACACATTCATATGTAATGCTTAAACCTGGATGCCTAATTTTGCATTGTGAAGGCATTTTACGAAGCCGTGCTAGTTTCCTTGGGTTCATGGGAACCTTTCTGTATCGAACGAATTGTTTGGTGAAAAGTTATAAATAGTTTTAAAACATTGTTTCAATATAAACATATATATTAAAAAAATGCAATTACACTAAATGAAAACCTGACCGTGTGGCCGTCTGTGAGCAAAGGATTAGCAATGCTATTTTATTTATCGTAAAAGAAAAGAAAAATAATAAATGAAATGTCACTCTGGTTGGTGGGCCCAGTCCGCGCCTTGAAGACCCAATCGCACCAAACCTCCCGGAATTTTCTTATCCCCTGCCTCATCTTCTATTCTTCTTCCTCTCTTCCGCGCACCCGACCCCGACCGAGAGGAAGACACAGGGAAGCAAGCATGGCCGGAGCAGCCGCCGCCGCCGTGGCGTCTGGGATCTCGGCCCGGCCGGTCGCCCCGAGGAGGCCCTCTGGCCCGCGCGGCTCCCGGTCCGTGGTGCGCGCAGCCATCTCCGTCGAGAAGGGGGAGAAGGCGTACACCGTCCACAAGTCCGAGGAGATCTTCAACGCCGCCAAGGTGCGGTACTCTCTCGTCTCGTCCGCTCCGGAGATGGTTTTTAGTTTCTTGCGGGAGAGGGCCTCCGCCTTCGCGCTTCGTTGGGACTTGGGTGAGAGTTACTTGTGACATTTCTCTGAGTGCAATTGCGATGTGACGTGCGTGCGCCCGTCGACCCGTTCCCAATTTCAGCTGTTCTCCGGTAGAAATTGTGGACAATTTTTGCGTCGTTGCTTTGTTGATGCCAACTATGCGCTATGTGGGTACGAATTAGAGGTAGAATTTCAATTGCGGATCGCAAACCAGGGCTGTGATTGTGGGCAAATGTGAGATTTTAGCAAGGTCAACTGTGCTCGCGCAACAAATAGATTCAGACAAATATATAGAATATACACTAAATCAATCGGTTAGTTCAATATTCGAGCACAAAATTAGTTTAATGCACTCTGTCCGTGGTGACTACCTGTATGTTGATTTTGACTTCACGATGTGGATCAAGATCTTACACCCAACATGGGATTATTGGTTATAGGTGGAACTGTTGCCATGATTTATTGGACTGAAGAATGTAAAATTCTCATATTCAAAGTTCCATGCGTATTATGTTGGAGCCCAGGGACACTCCGGCGAGCTCGAACACGCGTTCCCAGCTCGCACTCGCCTCGCGACGCTCTCATGTGCTCACAATCGTCGGTGGCTGGAGGTAGAAGACGATGAATAGTGCGCACACAAGGTGTTTGGTGTTTCGGCGACGAACGCCCCGGCCGCCGCTGCGGCCTTTCATTCACCTCTCGACTCGACACGCTTACACAGGGGTGGGTGGTGGCTCTTATAACCACACGGCTCTGCTCCGCGCCCGGCTATCCCGCCATGGCCACACGCTGCGCGCTTCTCGCGCCCGGGCGACGCGCTCCACCCGCGCGACGTGCGCTCGTGCCCAACGGCCATCCGTGCTGCCCGCCACCACACTAACAACCCACGACTGCGTCACCTACACGTGCAGCTTGCACCATCCGCATCGCCCGCACCAGCCCGAGCCACCTCGTGCTCGCTGGACGCGACGCGCCCGCGCCCATGGCGCGCTCCAAGCAGCACACACGCATACACAACGCACACACTCCGCTCATCGTCAAGCTTAGTTCTAATAATCACCCCCCTAAGCTTGACGTGGCGACACCTTCGTTTTCATGGCTTCACTGTATCCTCGCCGACGTCCGCGTGCAGCTTCCTCTTCCGCGCCGTGCGCGCCACCATCGCCGCTGCGTCGTCCCCTGCGCCGCCGCGCAGTCACTAGAGCACCATCTTCTTTGCCGTTGCTGCCGCGTCGCCCGTCGTCGTCGCGTGCCACGGTCTCCTTCCTCCTCGGCGACACACGCCGAGGGTCATCTCCACCGTCTTCTTCCTCGCCATCGCCGCGCCAACGCGCTGCGCCGTGCCCGTGTGATGCGCTCGCCAGCGCGACTCGCACACGCACTCCGACCGGCCGGCGACCTTGCGACTTCTTCATCACCGGCGACACACGCCGGCGGCCATCCCGAGCGCGTCGCCGCCTTGCCTCGGCTCTGATACCAATTGTTGGAGCCCAGGGACACTCCGGCGAGCTCGAACACGCGTTCCCAGCTCGCACTCGCCTTGCGACGCTCTCATGTGCTCACAATCGTCGGTGGCTGGAGGTAGAAGACGATGAATAGTGCGCACACAAGGTGTTTGGTGTTTCGGCGACGAACGCCCCGGCCGCCGCTGCGGCCTTTCATTCACCTCTCGACTCGACACGCTTACACAGGGGTGGGTGGTGGCTCTTATAACCACACGGCTCTGCTCCGCGCCCGGCTATCCCGCCATGGCCACACGCTGCGCGCTTCTCGCGCCCGGGCGACGCGCTCCACCCGCGCGACGTGCGCTCGTGCCCAACGGCCATCCGTGCTGCCCGCCACCACACTAACAACCCACGACTGCGTCACCTACACGTGCAGCTTGCACCATCCGCATCGCCCGCACCAGCCCGAGCCACCTCGTGCTCGCTGGACGCGACGCGCCCGCGCCCATGGCGCGCTCCAAGCAGCACACACGCATACACAACGCACACACTCCGCTCATCGTCAAGCTTAGTTCTAATATATTATGAACTTAAACATGGATCATAATAGATTGGGAAAAGGTCCTGGTTTCCACTGCATGGGATGAAAGTTGGCTTACATAGTTTGGTTTGCTTAAATGACTGATACTAGTGCATCCTTGTCTGGATATTAAACTGTCATGAGATGATACTGACTGATGTTTCAATGCATTGCAGGAATTGATGCCTGGGGGTGTTAATTCACCAGTTCGTGCCTTCAAATCAGTTGGTGGACAGCCCATAGTGTTTGATTCTGTGAAGGGTTCTCGTATGTGGGATGTGGATGGGAACGAATATATTGATTATGTTGGTTCCTGGGGTCCTGCAATCATCGGTCATGCAGATGATAAGGTACAGCTTTGTTTTATCTTTCTTTCCCTGTAGTTCGTAAAATGTACGAGGTTGAATATTTCAACCTAAACCTTTTTGTGTTAGCTGATCAGTGGATGAATTGGTGTTTCCAACTCAAGAATGTGTACATTGATGATATGACATACTTCAATTTTATTATAGTACTTAATGCGGTTGGTTTGATTAGTTGCCACTTCCTTCAAAGTAGAAAGGGTATCACTGGTTAAAGAAGTAGCATGCAGTGTAATATTTGTCTTGGCCAGATTGTATGTAAATGACTGGTGGAATGTGTAGTTGTTACACATTTTTTCTACATTAGTAATTTAGAATATATTCCAATTCAAGATTTTTAAATCATAATTGAATATGGAATAAAACTACATTGTCTGATTTAGGAACATTGAGGGAGAAACTGACCCAACAATGCTGAATAAAATCATCATACTGAAATCTTATTGTTTCATTCAGGTGAATGCAGCATTGATTGAGACTCTGAAGAAAGGAACTAGCTTTGGTGCTCCATGTGCATTGGAGAATGTGTTGGCTGAGATGGTCATCTCTGCTGTACCGAGTATCGAAATGGTCCGTTTTGTCAATTCAGGGACAGAAGCCTGCATGGGAGCGCTCCGACTTGTGCGTGCATTCACTGGGAGGGAAAAGATTGTCAAGTTTGAAGGCTGTTACCATGGCCATGCAGATTCCTTCCTTGTTAAAGCTGGCAGTGGTGTTGCCACCCTTGGCCTCCCGGACTCCCCAGGAGTCCCCAAGGGAGCCACCTATGAGACTCTAACGGCACCATACAATGACGTTGAGGCAGTGAAGAAACTGTTTGAGGACAACAAAGAGGAAATTGCTGCCATCTTCCTTGAGCCTGTTGTTGGTAATGCAGGCTTCATTCCTCCACAACCTGGTTTTCTGAATGCTCTCCGTGATTTGACCAAACAAGACGGCACCCTTCTGGTCTTTGATGAAGTGATGACTGGTTTCCGCTTAGCTTATGGTGGAGCTCAAGAGTACTTTGGGATCACTCCTGATGTGACAACCTTGGGGAAAATCATCGGTGGCGGTCTTCCAGTTGGCGCTTATGGTGGGCGGAGGGACATCATGGAGATGGTTGCTCCGGCAGGGCCAATGTACCAGGCAGGAACCCTCAGTGGAAATCCCCTTGCTATGACTGCTGGAATCCACACTCTCAAGCGTTTGATGGAGCCTGGCACCTACGATTACTTGGACAAGATTACTGGTGATCTTGTTCGCGGGATACTGGATGCAGGTGCGAAAACAGGGCATGAGATGTGTGGAGGACACATTAGGGGGATGTTTGGGTTCTTCTTCACCGGTGGCCCAGTTCACAACTTTGCTGACGCCAAGAAGAGTGACACCGACAAATTTGGGAGGTTTTACCGGGGCATGCTGGAAGAAGGCGTGTATCTTGCTCCCTCCCAGTTTGAGGCAGGTTTCACCAGCTTGGCACATAGCTCCCAAGACATCGAGAAAACAGTGGAGGCTGCTGAGAAAGTTCTTCGCCGGATATAGAGGATTCAGCATTAGAGCTGTTCTCTTTGTGTTGTACACTGTTAGTTCCGCCACTGAATTTTTTTTTGTTGTGCAGCAGCAGTACATTTCGTCATTTCCTCTGCCCTCAGATCTTTGTGAGTTGGCATCCATTGTGTTTTTGCAGTGCCAATAAAATAAAATTATCGTTGATGTCCCGATGGTTTCAATTGCAAGATCTTGCGCCATTTCCAAATCTCTTCGCAAGCTGGGCCAACATGTCAATCGTGACCTTTGGAATCATGTTCTAGACCAGGGTTTTCCTAATCTCTTATTGACAGTCACATATTTGTGATTCATTTAGCTGCTCGTCGTCTCGCCTTCATCAGGGGGCGCTCAGCAAACTGAAGCTGCATATATAGGTAGCAAGATCCAAGGTAAGGCTCTCTCTAGTCTCTACTCCATCTTGTGAACACATGATGGATAATACTAGTAGGAAATTCACTTACTTCAGTACAATCTCATTTATAAAGATAATCATGGGAGATATACTAGCTTCAGTGTTCAGTGAGCATCTTTTGTTGCTGCTGTTGATGGTTAGCAGGGAAAATAGGTGTTTCATGCAGTGAGCATCTTTTGTGGATTCTGGGCCACGAGAACTCTTTCTTTTACTAAATATGATTTTTTTTCTTCTACTAGTCCGCTCTATATTCTGTAGTGGAAATACCAAATAATTCAGAAAAAAGTAAAAAAAAGTATAATTAGATGTATCTTTAATTTTTGAGAACCCTTTGAGAAGGCGCCCAAGGGGTTCTCAAATCAAACACAAAAATGGAAAACTCCCCATTTTATTAAGGTTTTATGTTATGCAATCATTTAGATAACCTTAATTTGTCAGGATTTATACATGCATTAATTATACACGTAGGCCACAAAGCCAGGGAGACGTGAAGGGTTGGATCGAAATATTCGGTATTTACTTTAATTAATTTCGGTTTTCGTTTTTTTTGTTTGGTTTTCAGACCGGAAAAACCGAATATCTAAAAGAACCAAAGGAGTTGTAATGTTGATAAGTTTATATGTATTAGGTGTGATGTGTTTTTAATTTTATATAGCATTACCAATAATGCTTTAAATGGGTGGCCACGATAAATTTCAGTTAAAACCAAAAACCAAAGCAAATTATTTCGGTTTCGGTTTACTGTTCGGTTTATATTTCCTCAAAACAAAATCTATTAGAAAGGCAAACCTAGAGACACGAACACCAGAAATCTGAACCTCGCAATCGACAGTATTTGCAGGACAAACAATTAGCCAGCTTACACAGCAAACTGACAGTTGCATGAATGTGTGTGAAAACCAACAAATTAAGCCTGTGATCCACCAGCACACTTGCTGGGTTTTGTATGTGCTGCAAATTAATGCAAGTCACTTGTCCAGTTTGATTCAAGAGCTCTGAAATCAAGCAGTGACTCCTCTTCTTCTGTGGGCTTCTCTATAATTTAAGGATTAATCAGTTTAGACAATTAGACACGCCATTAATGGTCAGCTCTCTGCAGATCACATCTCAATCTCATGTTTCTCTGAGTCCTTGCTGGTGAAATATGCTTGCTTCATGTCACTCTCATTTCTCCCCTTTGATCGAGTGAGCTAGAAATTAATCAAGTCAACCAATTAACTCATATTTTCCAGCTTAATTGGAGCTAGGGAAAAGTATGGTCAACTGTATAACTGTAATTGTGTACAATTAAATATATAATCGGTTGACTAACCTCGGTTTCTGGGAGCTCATCAGCCAACTTTATCCTCAGTTTGTTCTGCAAGCACAGAATCAAGATGCTCTCAAACAGAATGGAATGAAAGATTGTGATGAAAACCAATAGATTGGCTGATTGATGTATGACCTTAATAACTGCCAAAGCGTCAGTGATTGCTTCCTGCAAACCAATCAGTTCAGCTATGCTCAGCTCACTGACGTCTGATTCAACCACACTGAAAGTTACTTAGACAATCAGACAAATTGCAGAAAACATGTGATCCTCCATGAAAACCAAAAGGTTGTTCACTTGCTCATCGATTATATTTCATTACCATTGAGTTATTTGGTTTATTAACTTAAGCACTGGGTCTGCAGCTGAATGCTCTTTCACAGCAAGCTGTCCAATAAAGAGGATGGGAAGGCATATATAGATGATTAGCATCCACTGCAAGAACCAAACACAAAGAATAGCAATCCTTCGAGGAGCTGCAAATATGAATCCATGATGTTTTAATTTGTTGTATATAGGAAAACATATTTAGCTCCGAAACTGTCAAAAAATTCAGCTAGAGCACATAAAGAGTTATGGTGAAACTAAACCAAGTGTATGTTTGAGCTAGGTGTTGGGATTCCAAAAGTCCATGTGCTCTCTTCAGTTGATAAATCTCTATCATATTGACAAGGACGAAGCTATATATCTAGCGAAAAGAAAAAGGTATATCACTTATGATCTGTTTGTTTCAACTTCTAGCAGCTAAAGATTCTCAGTAGCTAGCTAGTCTGAGTAACTGATGTTTTTCAGCGTTTGGATTCTAGTTCATTTCCAGGTTCTGTAGCTACTGATTCTTACAATCTGAGTTCAGAATCTAGACTGTTGTTTCCGTATCAGATTCTAGAAGTAACTGCAATTGCTGAAACAAACATGCCCTTAATCATTCATAATCTATATATTTGAGTGATTTTATAGTCTTTGAAGAGAGAAGATACCGAAATATATCATATTTTTAATGTTAATTTTGTACCTCTTAGTATTCGAGATACCGGCATATATCAAAATTAACACTAAAACTTATAATACATCTTGTATTTTATCTTAATACTTTCTCAAGGACTATAAAATTTCCCCATATATACGGAATACTCCATTTTTTACTAAAGAAAAGTAGGAGAAGCCTCTATGGTACATTGAATTAATCAGATATGAATGGAATACTCCTTGCCTTTGCAATTGAAAGCTGTAAGATGCATATTCAAATGAGTTTGTTGCAAATGCATCGCACATTTCACATTCCAATGCAATAGAAGCAAATTAAATATAAAACTGTTGGATTGCTAAAATTGTTAATTATCAAACTATATGCATGTATGCTAGACCTGTATATTGCAATCAATCCAAGGGTCCCGTGCTTCAACATTGAGATCAATTGTCGTGTCCAGATAGTCCCAATATCGACAGAAAATTTTCTCAATGCTGCATGAAATTAAGAATTTGCAAATCAGTAATTAGTTAACCTCAGGAACATTAATGGACGCTAAACATCCATATGAAACATTACTGTTTGATAGTAAAAAATGTGCTACGTATTTGGATACATGTATTATTACCGTCGGTTTGTAAACACTATCAATGGTAGTTGGTGTTACCAACCACTGATAGTGTCACTACCGGTGATATTTGTTGTTTTAACCGATACTAATATTGTAGTATATATTGTATAAATTAGTGAAGCCTTTGTGATATGTTTTGTTTGTGCACTGGTAGCTACAAGAAATTTTTTAAAATAATATTTTTTTGAAAAAAAAATCAAATGTATATAGTTGTTTCACAAATTTGTAAAAATAAGTAGCTGTCGACACTTGATAGACCGACTCAGACCACATCAACGCTAGTCAGCCTACTCCTAACGGCAGAGGCACTTTTTGCAATGCGCATAAGGCTGTAGCTACAGTAGTTGCACTTTTTGCTTTTTGTATTTTTTGCGGTAGAGACATGTCTACCAAGCAGTAGCTGCATGTTTTCATTTTTGCAAGAGTCGGTATTTCATAGGCCGACTCGAGGCCACGACAGCCTGAGTCGGCCATTGATCGGTTATTGACGTGGCTTAAGTCAGCTCATCAAGTATAGACAATTATCTATTTTTATAATTTTTTTGAAACTATTATATACATTTGAAATTTTTTCAAAAAAATATTATTTTTTCAAAAAATTCTAGCTACAAGCACATGGAGGGTATGGCAATGGTTGACGAGGATATATAACTCTGTAAGGAGAAATTTGTGAGCTACCAATTTTTCTTTTCATGAGTGAAACATCTTTAGGGATTTTCTTTTTTTTTGAAGTCAATATGAACTGAATATTTGACATAACATATTGCTCAACAGAATTTAGATGCTACATATTATTGTTAAATTGTGTTTATGTAAACACTTGTAATGTAAAAGATACCCAACCTTCTAACTTATTCTAGCATTGTGTGGTGTTGGTGCTGACCAGTGACCACTATGAGCCTTTGATAATTGATAGTCATGTCCTTCAATTCAGAATGATCTAGGTGCATGCTCTTGCCTACTTTTAAAGCTTATCCTCGTAATAAAAATTTCTTGCATTCAAATCTTATAGAAACATATATGCATATTTATGTAAATATGTTGTGATTATAATTATGTAAATATTTTCTGAGCTAACTTATTAATATATGTTGTATTAATTTGATTTTAGGTTTTGCGTGCATAAGATTAGATGTAAGCTATACATATGAATTTAACGTGTATGTGCAATTGCATATATGATGTAATACTATGTGCGTTAGTCGCAGCATATAAATCCATGGCCATTAAATTAGTAGTGAATTTTCATATTTGGAAGAGTATTTTTGTAAATTCTGAAATCCACGTGATATATTTTAAATTTTGAATAAAATATTTATTATTTAAAAAATCACGTGTCGACATACATGACACAACTTCTATAGTGAGTGGACAAGGCACGATCTGGCTAATTCGAGCTAGTGCCAGCCCGTGACATGTGAGCCAACAATTATTTAATGATAAATATATATATATATATTAAAAAATAGCCATTGAAGCACAAAAAAATTAAAAAATGAAAAAATATGATTTTTTCTCTATAAATAAGGGAGCTACCCACAACCTCCCTTACCTAGGGATGTCAACTGTGTCTAATTACTCATTTACCCGCAAGTAAAACCTTATTAAGGTTAGATTTGTTCTTCACTTTATACCTGACGAGTAAATGAGTAAGAGTATGAGTATTAACTATCCATATTCGTTTACCCGTATACCCTATTATATTGAATATAAAAGCAATTCCAAATCCTAGCCTGTCTATTTCCCACTACCGGAAAGCAATAGTTTGCCGAGTGCGGCAAAACCACAAAAACACTCGGCGAACGATTCGCTGAGTGTTACACTCGATGAACCGCACTTGGCAAAAATCCACCCGGCAAACATAGGTTTGCCGAGTGTTTTTTATCGGGCACTCAACGAACTTTTCGTCGAGTGCCATACACAACACTCGGCAAAAAAAAGTGACCTGACGGTGCTTTTACGGACATGACGTCGGATTGTCGAATGTCAAAATGTATCACTCGGCAAAGAAAAAACATAAAAAACAGGACACGGGTTCAACGTCATTTCGTCGAACACGTGAGAGGCGTCCGAGTGTCAAACTATATGACATGGGACAAAGTTCTTTTTTAATAAAAATAATGTTGTGTATAGTATTTCTAAGGTGGGATTCTTACCAAAATAAAAAATTATTTGCTTGCTTAGGGTATCCACAATATGCATCAAAAAGTAACTTTAAGCATTTAATGCAATCTTATTCCTAGATTTATATATTGTGGAGTCACACTATAAGCAAAAAAACATTAATGTGTACTCTAAGCTTAAGGTGTGGCCATAACCACAAGTTGAGCCCACTATAATGCTACCTTTTTAGTTTCTTCCATTGTGCACATGGCAATAACAAATGCTAATTTTTTTATGGGTACCACCTTAATGCTACTTGAAATATGGCTATTGTGGATGCTCTTAGCACCACCCTTCGAGGATATAGAAATAGTACTAAGAATATAAAGTAGTATTATTTAATTCATGGGACTGGTACTCATATATAGGATTTGTGTCTTTAATTTGCTTACTTAGGCGGTCTCAACCCATAGTTTCTTATGTGATATTTTATCTTGCCATGTGAGCAATACACCATCTTTAGAGACCACACTTCTAACCATGATTTCAATCTAGTTTCTTTCTTGTTTTGAATGTTGTGACAACATGGTGTCTTAGTTTAGCCATGCATGATTTCTTCATTTTGTATCATCTCTCTTCATTAATTTGATTATCATATCAGATTTTTTATTTCCTATGTGGGATCCTATTAAATATTCAAGACATCATTCAACTTGGAGGGTTGAGACTGCTCTAAGTATCACCCTTCTATTGTATAGAACTAGTACTGAGATAAAAATGTTCTCTTCAACACACTTATAGACTCTACATTGTGCAGTGGATGCTCTTAGGAACTATGAGTGGGAGTACATTATTGATGACCATCGGCTCAAAGAGATCAAGAACTTCTAGTGTTTGATAACATTTTGATAGAATGCAAAGAGATCAAGAACTTCTAGTGTTTGATAAAATTTTGATAGGATCGATGCAAAGAGAACAAGAACTTCTAGTGTTTGATAACATTTTGATAGGATGCAAAGAGATCAAGAATTTCTAGTGTTTGATAACATTTTGATAGGACGCAAATTAAAGATAACAAGAACTTCTAGTGTTTGATAACATTTTGATAGGATGCAAAGAGATCAAGAATTTCTAGTGTTTGATAACATTTTGTTAGGATGCAAAGAGATCAATAACTTCTACTATTTGATAACCTAGCTAGGTAAAATTTTCAAAATATAGAATTTGCAAAAAAAAAGTTAACTGCCAAATTTTCTGGAGGAACAACGCGACACTAAATCGTGACGGTGCAATATATACATGGGAGTACGATCCTGATCAAGTAACTCAAGAATCTCTCACATGTTTATTTGCTAGATAAGATTTAATTACCCTTAAACTTTGGTGAGGGTACGTGTTTCATATATTTTAAGATTGCATTAAAATTACTTATAATCGATCCTCCTAAGTTAAAATATATTAGTATATATATAATCCACAACCAATAATGATTAAAAAAATGTTTACAACCAAGGTCATGTTGTATTGAAGGAATTATTTTCTACATTCTCCTTCTCTATTAGTATCACCACGGACGTTTGGAGCAGTACGGCTAGCTAGAGAGAATTATATTAGTGTAGTTGCTCATTTTGTTGATGATAATTGACAACTACTACAGAAAAGAGTCATAGGTTTAAGATTAATTGATGTTTCGTATGTATAATGGTGAAAATAATACTGCGTGCAGAAAGAATAGCTCAAGAAAATTTTTATAGTGGCTTTAGATCATGCAGCTGCAAATTCTATGGCACTATAATAGAAATTCTGAAACCATTATTTGGTCTTTATATATGCTGAATCATTTATTCGATATCAATGTTGTGCTTGCTATATATATATTATTAATCTAATTATTGTTGAAACTGGTTTAAGAGAGTAACTGCATATGGATGATGTTAAGAACGTCTGTCAAACAGTATCATGGTTACATGGTTCAAATGTGATTGAAGTATTTAGATACTAATTGATGATGTTTAGGTGATTAAGAGACCACTTTAGACTTATATATAGTTATATACCCTCATATATATGCATGCAAACTCATAAATTAGAAGTACCACACAGCTATATTTAATATGAATTAGAAGTACCATACACATCTATATTTCATATGGTTAAATATAATAATTAATTTCTTGGTATATAAAACGTGTCTAAAATATCAAGAATTATGGAACTGGGGGCAGCTATATATATGTAAAATTAGCTTCAATTCGTAAGAGAAAAATTAAGGTTGAAATTAATAGATAGGTCACTGGAGACAATTCAAGAAGCTGGAGCCTGGAGCAGCTAGCTCCAGAAAATGATCCACGCGAAACATGTGCCACGTCGTACTACCAGCTGAACCGAATTAGCGAGAAACTAAATTAAAAGAAACGGCAGTAGCACGTGTGTAGAGTGTAGACTGGCCTGGAGTTGGAGGCGAACTCGTAGAGGCGGCCGGCGGGGGAGAAGAAGACGAGCAGCGCGACGTCGGCGTCGCACAGCACGGAGAGCTCGTAGGCCTTCTTGAACAGGCCGCTCCGGCGCTTGGAGAAGCGGACCTGGCGGCTCGTCCGGTCCTCTATCCGCCGCAGCTCCACCCGCCCCCGCTTCCTCTTCGTCGTCGCCTTGCTGCCGATGCTCCGTCCTCCTCCCTCCCCTGCCGCCGCCGGCGCCAACTCCCCCTCCATCTATGCTCACCGGCCAACACCAGCTAGCTACTAGCTAGGTAGCTAGTGAATCAAGTGGCTGCATATAGAGGGGAGAGAGAGGTGGGGAGGAGGAGCAGGGAATCGATCCATTCCTGCCTACCGAAGTTTCGGAGGGAAACGGCTCCTCTTACTCCGGAGGGGCGACGTCTATTCGTTTATCCGAGCCGTCTAGCTCGTCACTGCGGATCGGACTGTGCATGCGAAGCCACCTATCACACGTGAAGTTTTCCTCCAACTGCACGTCGTCGGATTACCCAAATTAGACAACTACCATGCCATCTTCTTCCCCTCGCGGATACCCTAGATTTGAAGCGCACGGTCTCCCTTCCGATCGATTGGCAAAGGCTCTCACATGGTAGATTTGTTATTGTTTTATCATTATTATAGAGTAATATCATAATTATATTGGCATCATTTTTTTTTTGTAATGTGCCCCTGACAGTTGTATCAGACTAGTGCGGGTGCTCATATTTAGATTCATTGTGAATTGTTTTAGAACTGGTTAAACAAAACTCCAAGAAATTATAATCCAGGAGTTGTGGATAAATTACTAGTATTTACTTTTATATTTTATATCAAAATTTTATTTTATATTAAAAACAAAAGTTTAAATTATTTTCTACCGTACAAACTCTATATACAACATGAATCTTGGACAAGGATGGCAACGGACCCGACGACGGAGCCGAGGACCCACCCCTACAAAGCCGGGGTCGGGGCTAATTTTGCCCTGCCGGTTCATCGGGTCGGAGGCCCGCTTTAAATTGGGTCTAAGTCTTTTTATTTGACCCATGGGTCTTCGACCTAATAAAAAATCCCACCAAAATAGAAACCCTAGATAGTTTCCTACCACCTCTACTCTCCTTCCTCATCCTCACAGCCACATGCCACCTCCCGAGTCTTATACTCCCTTCGTCACCGTCCCAACCTATGTCGGCGTTACCTCCTTCCCCATCACGCCGAAGGTTGCCCCCATCGGCCCATCCCCATCGCACACTCGCACTAGAGCGTGCCATCATCCCCTGGAGTGTGTCGCTTCCCATCTCCCACCACGCACATCAGAGGGTGTTCCTCCCACTAGCACGCTAGCACAATCGTTGGCAAGTTGCTTGTGCCTACCACCGGTCCCTGCTCACCGGACCTCGCCATCTTTGCTAGATCTCTCCTTCTACCCCATCCTTGGCCAGATCTACCGTTGCCCCTTCACTGTCACTAGATCCAAAGTCTACTCGAGCGCCTCTGGCCGGAATGCTGGATTTACCATCGTTCACCACCAACCATCACCAGCCGCCTTCAGCCGCACCCCGATTGCCCCTCAACCATATCTGGCTACGCTTTGATCGCCCCTCAGCTCTTGGCCGTTCACTTGTCTCACAAATTGGATTTGTGGGGACCCAACGAGTCTGAGTTCGAGTTAGGATTTAAACTCGCAGGAGCATGTGAGATGGGTCTAAGCGGAGATGGGTTCTGGTCTTGTATTGACCAATCCCAACCCAACATGACCCAACATGACCCGTTGCAACATTATTTAACATCTAGTCTGTGTTACGGCTAGGGATGACAATTCTACCTGTTTACCGGTTTACCCGCGGTAAAAACCCTAATAGGGTCGAATATGTTCCCAGTATTATACCTAACGGGTAAACGGGTACGTGTATAGGTATTGTCTACCCATACCTGTTTACCCATTTACCCGATAGCAGTAAATATATAAATAAATGCAACAAAACCCTAACCTCATGTCCTCCCGCAGTGCTTCCGCTCCCCACGGCCCCTCCCATAAATTTAATTATTTGCCACCCTCTTCGTTGCCACCTCTTCAAATGCCACCCTCTTCGTTGCAATTAATTTTTTGCCACTTTCTTCGTGAGCCAATTAATTTTTTGCCACTCGGTGTCCAATCACTTGCCACGTCATCCGCCACATCACATTTTTGCCACCTCACGCCGCCACGTCACCTTCTTCTTCCTCCTCCTTTTTCTCTCCCCAAGCCGGCCACCGCGCCTCCGCCCATGCTGCCGCCGCGCCCGCGCACCGCCGCCCCGCGCCCCTGCACCTCCGCCCCCGCCGCCACCGCGCCCACGCGCCTCCGCCCCCGCACCCGCGCGCCACAGCCCTCGCCGCCTCCGCCCCCGCCGCGCCCGCGCCCGCGCGCCTCCGCCTCAAATGCGCGGGCACGGGCGCGGCGGGGGCCGCGGCGCGTGGGTGCGGGGGCGGAGGAGCGTGGGCGCGGTGGCGGCGGGGGCGAAGGTGCGGGGGCGCGGGGGCGACGGCGCGCGGGCGGAGGCGCGCGGGCGGCGGCGCGCGGGCGCGGCAGCAGCATGGGCGGAGGCGCGATGGCCGGCTTGGGGAGAGAAAAAGGAGGAAGAAGAAGGTGACGTGGCGGCGTGAGGTGGCAAAATATGATGTGGTGGATGACGTGGCAAGTGACTGGACACCGAGTGTCAAAAAATTAATTGGCTCACGAAGAGAGTGGCAAAAAATTAATTGCAACGAAAAGAGTGGCATTTGAAAAGGTGACAACGAAGAGGGTGGCAAATAGTTAAATTTCACTCTCCCCGCCGCTAGGAAACCTCATTTTATCCCCACTCTCCACTCCAATCTCCTCATCGCCTGAAGCACCCAACTCCCTGCCGCCAGGAGAAGCTCCCCCATCTCCCTGCTCCTAGTCTCCCTGCCACCAAGAGCAGTCCCCAGCTTGGTTGGCTCCCTGTCGCCACTCGCCGCGCGAGGCCCAGCGCCAAGGCCCGCTGCGCAAGTCCCCGCACCGCACCATCTTTGCCACCGCGTCGAGATCCGCCATGCACCGATGTCCGCACTCCGTACGTCGCTAGGATATGCCACTACCAGCTGAGGTCTGCTGCGCTGAGGTCCGGCGCGCCGAGGCCTTCTGACGGGCAATGCTCCTCTGATGTCCCGATGCCTAGATCTGTCGCCGTAGCCCTTACCGACCTCCCCGCCGGCCCTAGCGCCCCTGCGTTTGTTTGTGATTTCGGTTTCAATTTATGGGTAAACGGGTATACCCACGGGTACATGGCGCCCGCAGGTAATGGGTATGGGCACGGGGTTTTACTCGTCGGGTAAACGGGTACGAGTATGTGTATACACTATCCATACCCGCCATACCCGATGACATCCTAGTTACGGCGTAAGCCAAACATGTGGACCGTACCCGCCATACCCGTACACCGCAATTCATATCACCATGACAACGGTGGTTGGATATAGACACGGAGTAGATGTTTTCTGCTTTAGTTTTAGAATATAAAAAGTTTCGGGGTTTAGAATTTATCAT
Source organism: Zizania palustris (assembly GCA_019279435.1). Classification (NCBI taxonomy): domain Eukaryota; kingdom Viridiplantae; phylum Streptophyta; class Magnoliopsida; order Poales; family Poaceae; genus Zizania; species Zizania palustris. Next base: position 62,142,059 of record JAAALK010000082.1, read on the forward strand.
AAATAAAATAATTTATTATTAATTAAATATACTTGTTATCTTTAAAACATTTGTATAATCTTATATTCAAAAAGAAACTCATTAAACGGAGCCATGTAAAAACCAGAAGAGATGACGCATCCTTCCATGTCAACCACACTTAGGGTAGAATTTTTTTAATAATATTTTTTAAATAAAAATTCAAATCTGGTACTCGATTTTTAGAAATTGCAATTCTAGCCTACCGTCGGCAGATCATCTGTCGAACGTGGCTATGTCACGCCACGTTCGGCACGTGGCTACTTCACGCCACATTCAGCACTGCATCGGCCGAACGTGGCCACGTTAGCCTAGTTCGGCCGTTACGGTGCTGAACATGGCAATATCTAGGCCACGTCAGCGCCGCAACGACACTACAACGGCCGAACCAGGCTGACGTGGCCACATTCGGCCGATACACTGCCGAACATGGGACTATAGAAAGAGGCCGAAGGGCCCCTCCCTCCCCACGCCTCATTCCTTGGTCGGGCTGCCTTCCAAGGTATGTTTTCTTCTCTTTTTTTAATGTTTAGTTTTAAATATTTTAGTATTAATTTAGTAGTAGTTTATGAGTAATTTAGTAGTAGTTTAGGAGTAATTTAGGAGTAGTTTAGTAGTAGTATAGTTATACATTTATTTGACAAATGCTTTTGAATTAATTTAGGGTTGTTATACAAATAATTAAGGATTACTTTAGAGATAATATAGGGTTGTTGTACAAATAATTTAGAAATATTTTAGAGATAATTTAAGGTTGTGCTACACATAATTTATAATTATTTTAGAGATAATTTAGAGATATACAAAACATATGCGCATGTACTAATTTAGTTGACATGTTAAATAAACAAAATTATTTATTGTTTGTAGCTTTGTTGTGCTTGCTTACTAATCGGGCTGATGCAAGATTTGGTTGCATCCGCTTTAGTCTCTCTTCTGCTACAAGTATTTCCTCATATTTATACTAATTTTTTTTAATATTTTAGTACTATTTAAGTAGTAGTTTTGTAGTATTTTAGAAGTAAATTAGCAGTACTTTAATACTAATTTAATAGTAGATCCGTAGTAGTTTAGGTGCAATTTCATTAAACTTTGTACATATGCTTTGTACAATTTAAACAATTGTGATGAGTATCGTATCTTAAATTTACATATGCTTTGTATATAATGTATGTTATTTTTTGAGATAATGTAGGGTCAATTTAGAGATAAATTAGGGTTGTTCTACACATGTGTTAGTATAGAACGTAATTATGTTATGAACTTAATGTTTTCAGGCATTATGGATATAACATCATTTAGGATTTACTATGGAGATGGTAAAGTAGTTATGGGTTAAGATGGTGCTGATCTTAGTAGTCTTCAATTTACCGAGAATAGTTTAAGTTGGGTGGAAGAGAGTGAAATTTCAAATATTAAGAAGTGGATGTATGAGATGTTTCGATTAGATATGGAGCAGTGAGATTTACATATTTATGCCCGGTGCAGCCGTGTGCCCCAAGAGTTATTTTGGGAGATGACTCCTATTACCTCGAGCAACATGTGGAGGGGGTATGTTGCGTTAAAAAAAGGTTGGGAACGGTGGAGATGACTCCTATTATCTAGTAACTAATCTATTTTTTATACAGTGCAATATTCGTATCACATCCCGTCTGGACCTCTCAGCTCATCTCATGGTGGCTTTCAATAGTCACCCGGTTTCGATGATTGAGAGGGTGGTGACCACGCTGAGGTGTCTAGACCTTCATAGTTGCAAGGAGCCCCACTGCCTACTCAGCCTGAGGAGCAGCAACCCAGTAGGTCGACTAGGGAGCATCGATCACCGGATAGGCTTACATTGTCGGCGAGGCCACCGAGACATACTCGTGCTAGGCATCGTGATTAGTCCGTCTAGGGTGCGTCAATCACCACCTAGGATTACATTGTATCGAACCTTTGTATTAAATCTCACTTTTTGTTATGATTATGCTTGTTTTTGTTTACTTTTATTACGGTTCTGGTTGTGTGCACGTCTTCATTATGAATATTTCACCATAATACTTCTATGCACAATTATATCTATCATGAAACTCGTAGCACCACAAAGTAAAAAATATGTACTAATTATTTAAAATTGACAAACGACATATATTTCATTATAAAATTGTGATTATGTGTTACTCTGTTCTCGTAGATGGCTTCAAATCATCATAGGGGGGATGAACATCCAATCGGAGTACCACTGTGGCTTCAACGTCCAAAGTGTCACTATAGAGAACGCTGTCAGGTAATGACTGCGACGTCAGGACAAGATGGTGGTACAAGATATTTCATATGTCCCGACATCGATGATGACTTCATGGTAAGAACATAAACATTAATACCGTTCCGCACCTCCATCAATTAACTTGACATATTTTGTTATTGCAAGGTAATCCAAGGAAGTGTCCTTTCACTCAATGGATCGATGATTCAAACCAAGGATTCTCTAGAGGGAATGTAATACAAGCCGAGACTACAGAAGAGTACACAAGAAGGAAAAATGAGCATCTACTAAAGGTCGAGCATGCTAGTTCAAATTGGATGACAAATCCTTTAGGAATTCCTGAGTGGGAGCAACGACCTACGTGCGCATGCGGGAGATGTTGTATTATACGAACATCGCTCGGAGGCGACTCAAGGGAAAGGAGATAATTTGTGTGCCCTAACCTATGTAACCACATCATGGTAAGTGATGACAACAATTGTAAATGTTAAATTTCATATGATTTTGTAACGCAACACTGACCTCACTACTTATCATGGCAGCAAAATTTTAGGAGATTCTCAGTTCATTGGTGGATAGATGTCCCACAACCTACATACGAGGATGACTCCATCACAGAGGCAGAAAGTCACTCCGAGTATGAAACGAGAAGGATTGAAGCTGATGATCGAGCGAGGAGTGCGAGATGGAGTGAAGAGGACATACAACAAAGGGAATACAATAGGTAGAAACAACTTAGGTACAAAGAGCAACGAAAATGTGCTAGGCGAAAGAGAACAGATAAATCAGTAGGATGAAAGTTGTACTATCAAACTGTGTTGAACTATTTGTACGGACCTACGTTATTTTCTTCAAACATTCGAGGAAAAACATCTACGGACAATTTTATGATCAAACTCGTACGAGTCAACGTGAAAATTACGTACTAATTAAAACAGTACATCACGAATAACACATAGGGGAGTACACAACACAGTACAACACAAATTTAAAAATGCAAACTACACTACGTACCTACTGAGTGCACCGATGGTACTTTTCCTTCCTTATGGCCTTCGGTCCTGCTGCATACGCACGACGAGCCCTCTCATGCTTCCTCTCTCTCTCTATCATCCTCGTGCTCCTCTTTCGCCTTGTGCTCCACCTCCTCCCTCCTTTTAAATTCTTCCCTGCACTCCTCCTCCCACTTGCATCTCATCTCAAAGAGATCCCTATTGAACGCATGGTGCCTTATAAGACGGGCCCAATCATTCGGATCCACCTCTTTATCGATCCATTCGACAAAGTCACATATAGGAGGTGGTGACAGTGGAGGAGTTACCTACACGCATAAATATTAATACACATATTATATTAATATTGATTCAATGCAAGATAAATATAAAAAAGAACAGAGAAAAAATTATTAATACCTTGGCTTTGGCTTTTCTAGAGTCTAAGAGTAGTTCACACACATTCAATACCTCATCTCGTATGTGAGGTCATCCTAGCTTCTCATAAATTTACATGTGTCTCCATAGAAACACATGGGGGTTGAGGAGCCATGCTGAATAGCGTGGGCCTCATGGCTCTAGAAGTGATGAGTCATTGTCAACGATAGTCAAAGAGGACTGAAGAATAGAGGAGATCTGTTGTTTCATGGGCCGCGTGTGACTCAGGTACACGGGCAGCGAGCGACTGTCGGGCAGAGGAGGCTGCGAAGTCGGGCTGGCCCAATCCGGGTGCATGGGCCAGAAGCAGTAGAAGACCCACTGGGCTGTTGACCAGGACTGACTCAGGTACACGGGCGGTGAGCGATTGCCGGGCTGAGAGAGCTGCGGAGTCGGGCCAGCCCAATCCGGGTACCTGGTGCAAAGCTGGTGGAGGCTTTGTCAGTTTCGGCGTAAAACTAACAACCATTGATTCTGTATCCGACTGTCCAGAAGAGAAGCCGTAGTTGCTACGAAAACTTAGCTTCCGGATATGTCATCTGTAACTCTAGGCCCACAGTCAGTCAGTTGTGTCTGTAAAAATTCCTAAGGGCAGTAGAGTCTTTTCCTTTATTTTTGAGTCTGTAAAAACCCTAAGGGGCTGGTAGAATATTCCTAGTGTTGGGCTGACTATAAATAGCACCCCAATCCCTAGGGTTTGGACTACCCTTTTGTGCTGAAATCAAATCCACCCTTTGGGTCACTTTGTCTCCCGTTTTTCTCTCTCCTGTGTGCGCCGCCAGGACTTGCCCCTCTCTGTTCGTGAGTTATTTTGGCTCAAATCTCTTGGATGCATTTAATCCTTGGTCCCTGGTGAATTTATTGGTTGCATCTTGTTCGGTTTGGAGAGTTATTGCTTTAGCTACGAGCTGGTGAATTTAATTCCTGTGGAGAAGCTTCTTCTGTTGCTTCTGTTCTTCGTGAGAGGGAGTACTAGTTCTTGCTGTTGCAAGTAGTACTGCCACTGTAGCTACAGTACTTGCTGCCAGCTTTTCTACCTTCTACTGTACTGCCTTTTTGATCGAAGCAGTATGGAGTGAATGCCTTTTTGACTGTTTCTGCGAAGTCATTTTTCTCTGTTCGAAGCCCCTCAGCTCCGTGAGGCAGGCTTCGATCCAACATTTTCAAAGCTGTCGTTCAAACTGCGAACTTCGGTTTTTGTGTCTGAGTTGCTAGCTTCGAAGTTCTTCCTGTTTGGATAGCATCGCATACTTCGAACAAGCATACTCTGAATCTATCTGTTCGAAGTGCACACTTCGTTTGGCTTCGAAGTTGGGTTCGAAGTTTGTCTTTTCTGATAGACTTTGCTTGGATTTCTTTGTGGCGTGTCAGCCTTCGATTCTCCCTCCGAAGCTTTCCCTGTTCGAAGTTAGAAAATCGGCTTCAGATTTGATTTTCTGTCACGTGACAGACTTCGCTTCTTTGTTCGAAGGTTGTCTGTTTGTGTGTTGTGTTCGAAGCTTTCTGTTTGAAGGTTGTGCTTCGAAGCTCTCGGTTCAAAGTGTGTTCGAAGTTTTGTCCTCGAAGTCCTCACTTCGAAGCAGGCTCCGACTTTGTCACTTTGCTCCAAAGCTCTTGGTTCGAAGCTGTGTTCGAAGTCCTATCTTCGAAATACATACTTCGAACCAGGCTTCGGCACTGTTTTACTTCGCGCCGAAGTACAGTTCGCCTCTTACCACTTCGAACTAGGCTAGACAGTGACACCTTCGGCATTTCGGACAGACTCCATCACCAACCTCCGAAGCAGACCTCGACGTGCGAAGGGGGCTTCGCCAAGTTCCGAACAGGAGACAAATTTGGACAGTAACTTCTCTTTTCATCTTACACATACTTAGATCATTTCATTGAGAAGTTTAGGCCTGTTACAACTTGTTCATCTGCCTAGTTGCACTACTTTAGATTTACACTGTTTATCATCAAGTCGCTTCTAGGTTAGAAACCTTTAGACTTAGGCCTTCTGTTTATTTTCTGCTGCATGGTTTTTTTTGAGGTGCGTTGGGTATTGGGAACAGGCCATTGATTCGAAAGAATTTTTAAGGCGCCCATTCACCCCCCCTCTGGTCGCTACTTTCGGTCCTACAGGGGTTCGACACCTTCCGACGGACGGTGACGAGCATCGGGCCTGTGAGTCACTATATCCTTCTTCACCATCTACGAATGTATGTCAACATAAATTCAATCTATTAATAATATGTCTATCTAAAATATGCAAACATTAAGAGTACATTATTATAATATGTTCAATTAAATTTTGAATTCATTAAAGTACCTAATTAATGTAATAAATAAAGAACAAAAAAATAGATGACATGATTACCTCAGGGTAGTAGACAACTCAGAGGCTCGGGTCCTATTTGGTGTGCTTACAAGGGGCTGTTTCGGGACCTATTTATAGATCCACGTTTGGCAGTTGATCGACTGAACCAGGCTTATATATGTGGCTAGGTTCGACTATTGTAGTGCCGAACGTGGCCAACGGCTAAGCCACGTCGGCGTCGCAACGGCTATCCGGGCCGAACGTGGCCACGTCACCCAGGTTTGGCGTTGAACCTGGATGATGTGGCCACGTTCGGCCCGGCTAGCCGTTGCGATGCCGACGTGGCCTAGCCGTTGGCCACGTTTGGCACTGCAACAGCCGAATCAAGCTGACGCGGTCATGTTCGGCCGATGCAATGCCAAACATGGCGTGACGTGGCCACGTTCAGCAGATGATCTGTCGACGGTATGCTAGAATTGCAATTTCTAAAAACCGAGTATCATATTTGATTTTTTAAAAAATATTATTTAAAAAATCCTCAGGGTAACATTTAATAAAAAAATAAATCCTCCGGGACAAAAACAGAGACTGAAAGCATATTGAACCCTTTTAAGAGCCATACTTTGTTTTATATACTGATAACAACCATCACCGTGGCAATACAAGACCGGTCTAGGGCAATTAATTAGGGCTTGATTGAGCTCCATATGCCTATATTTAAAAATTCATCAAAATTATAATAAACTATTGAGTAAATTTTTGAAAAATTTTAAAACTAGTTTTTTTCGGTTCTATATTTCGTTACTAATTGTTGGCTCCGTGCCCTGGATACTATATATATGGCATGGCATGGCATGGCATCAGCTAGGATCTGAAGTTTGGCAATTAATTTTCTGATTCCAACCAAGCACATTACAAATATATTCAAGGACCCTCCATTGTACTGTAGATGACTAGCACTATCTTGTATCAAGTCTTGTGCTATAGTGTATCACCTATTAAAATAGTTGTATAGTTGTTTCAAGTACTCCCCGTCTCAAAATACAATTCAAATTTTATTCTAAATATTATAATTTTTTCATCTAAATCTTCCTTTTTTTACTCTTATGTGGAGTGTTAGTTGCATATAGTACTAATTGTTTAGAGGACTAGTTGAGGAGTAGTTTGATTTTTTTCCTTAAATCTTAATAGCTACGTCAAAGTTTAGAAACTGCTATAATTTGGGACGGAAGAAGTAGATCCTAGTGACATGTCTTCTTCAACAAATCCGCTTTGTATAAATCCTGGCCTTGCAATATCTCTAGATATAAGAATAATTGAATCAATGTCATTACAATTCACATATTCAGATTTATGCCATTAAATTTCAGCTCGGTCTTGTAGTTATCTAAAATTGTAATGATATATTTCAAAATTCTCTAAAATTGTAATGTCATGAATATAACTAACCCTAAGATATATATCTGACGCTTGAACATAAAAATATGCGTGGACCACCACATCAGTAAAAGCACTAGCATGGATTACCACGTCAGCAAAACCGTTAGCATAGATTACCAATCTACTACATCAGAAAACCACTACAGTAAACCGTGTTGGAAGGTTATTTCTCTGGTTTACAATATTTCAAGGGCTATGAACTTGGTTTTTAAGTTGGGGCAACTTTTGCCTACAGGATAATACTTCGGGAGGTAAATTAGATTTATTCCTATAAATTATTATGCATACTATTTATCTATAAATATATATGCATCTTATCTATACTATTTTAAAAGTAGTTAGTGGTGACGAATTTGTCAGCACATCACCACCACTCATTCTCACAACAAAACAAAACTCTTTAACTTAAATTTCACTCATCTCTATCTATACTATACTATTTTAAAAGTAGATAGTGGTAGTGAGTTTTCCAGCACACCACCACTACAACTCACAACAAAATAAAACTCTTCATCTTGAATTTCACTCATCTCTATCTATACTTATTGACATCAATATTTGGTAAAGCCCAGACCCACTAAGAATACTGCATGGTCAACAGAAGTCAAAAAGGTCCGGTCAAAGAAAGTCAAGGAAGCTCGTCCATGCTGTTATAAGATAATCAAACGCAGAAGAAGCTGATGAAGATAAGATGCAGAAAAAAGATGAAGATTCAGAATCAGTTAAGATAGAGTGCTTGGACAACAAGTCTTCAGACTATAAATATGTATCCCTAGTTAGCTTAGAAAAACACATCTCTATCAACCAACTACTCGACGCATCGCCACCCTTGGCTTCCAAGGTTTATTCCGTTAGGGTTCGGCACTCGGAGCTAGGCTGCATCATTTCGATCTCTAGTAAAAAGGTGATTCCCGCCACCCGCGACGTCCGTACCGACTAGATCAGTATCCTCACGGCTGCATCAGATTGATCTCTTGAGGTAAACGTTCAAACAATACAGTCGCTGGTTGTTCTCGGTGTATTGGCTAGGTCTAAGGCTGCATCAGTTCAGTTTGATCTCTTAGATTAATATGATCTAGGTGTGATAGTTTGAGGCTTCATCGGTTAAGTCTGACATCTCTTGCTATTGTATCTCTTTTATGATGTATACCGTTCATCTAAATAAAGCATGATCGATTCTTCGATATATTATTAAGATCATTGTGATTAGCTACTGTCTTGGTTATGTTCGATCTAGTTATTGTGATGATTTTCATGATATAGACATGTTATCTGACACGTTTTATTTATTTCTGTCAGAGTACAAGTTGATGTGTTATCATCGATTCCACGCTACATCCTATAAGTCATCAAAAAAGCATTCATCGTCCTGCGCGATTCACTGTTCATTTTATCGGCCGATGGCACGCTTGCCCGATTGCTTCATCTCAGGTCATTGGTTTTGTGGCCGATTGATATGATATTCCAAGAATATCCCATCCTCGTTGCGGTCATCGGCTCGATTGCAGATAGGTCATGCTATTAATGTCGTATTTTATGTTCCCTTATCAGTTGCAGGGTCAAACTGATTGGCATGCCTTGAACCTTTTTCTAAGAACATATGATCTGCACTAGAGTGAAGCTGATCTCTCAAGCCACATGTGTATCAAAGTGTGATAAAAAAACGCACCAACACACTTTTTAGCACACCCCGATGGGACCATCTCCAACAACCTTGCCATGGCGAGTGAGATCAACGACGACAACATTATCCTGATCACCATGGAGGCCCTGACTGGAGAGCAAAGACCGGAAGTGCAACGCCACATGAAAGAGTTCCAAAAGTCATACCTGTAATCCTACAACATGAATCGGATGGGGTCCGTACATAATAGTATGTTGCCAAGAGCCCAAGACTAGTATTGGCAATAGAGGAAAACCAATCTAGGCGTTGTTAAGTATGCAGTGCGGTGGAACATTAATGCCATAATAGTTATGGTGATGTTCCAAGTGGTAAAACCCCTATGGTTTTATGAAATTTATTCTGTTTTTCGTCTAGAATGCGATGCTCTCTCTAGCCTACACGGCGACCAGGGACCAGTTGGGCTGGGCTGGGCTGCATCCGAGATTACCCACCAAATTGGAAACCACCAAATTTCCAGATTTGGCCCTGCGAAGTGCGAAGCAGTATGGGCCGTACGACTCCCGTCGTCTAAAAATTTGCAATTCCCAGCTCGCAACCACAGGACCACTGCCGGCGGCGGCGGCGACGTCGGTCGCAGACTCGCAGTTAGCATCACGGCGTTCGGCACGGTCGCTGGCCCGAAGAATTCTGGTAAACTGCTCCATCTTTCCAATTTTTCCCTTCCCTTCGAATTCTGTCAGGCTAAGGCATTCTTTCAGTTGGAGTATTTTTATAGAAATTTTGGCGAAATTGCACTAATTCTTACTAATTTTTTTTCCAAATTTTATATTCAAATCATTTTACGATGATCTCCAGAGGAGGAGGAACTGAAACTGATTTACGATGAATGGTTCACACGAATGCTGTTATTGAAATAAAGGCATGGAAAGAACAGAAGCAATATCGACTACCAGGGGAAATAACGCAGCGACGAGACAATCACCGGAAAACTACAACTACTGCCATGAGAAGGGAAGAGACGACGAGGTGCCATCGGAGGAGCCTTCACCTCCGACGTGGAACATGCCATTGTAGTTCATGTTCATCTCGTTGTCGTTGGAGCCCAGCACAGTGTTCAGCTGCTCGCTCTCCACCACGGGGCAGGAGGAGAAGCCGGCCGTCGAGACGGCGCCGCCGGCGGAGGGCTGCGGCCGCGCGAACCAGCTGGCAGCTGCCGAGCTGCTGAACTGCAGGCCGCCGCCGGAGACGAGGGGTTGAGCCATGGGGATGTGTTCAGACGGCTGGACCATCCGGCTAACGTCGATAGCCGAGGAGTTCGCCGGAGCTGACAGAAGAGAGAGAGCACAATCCGAGTCGAGCACCTGTGACAACCCATCGGAGAACATCTTGCTGCTGCCGCTGCCGCCGCCGCCGCCGCCGCCGTCAGGATGATGAGTTACCGTCTTCAGGAGTGGCTGGCACACCGAACCATCCAGTGACACGCCGCCGGTGGCGAAGTTTATCTCGCCTTCTTGAAGGAAAGGAAAGCGCCGGCCTTCTTTGGCGTAAGCAGAAGTTGAGCCGACGAAATGCTGTCTGCTGCTCATACCTATACCTAGCGGGGAAGGAGGGATTTGGTGTGTGTAATATGCATGGCTCTCCTCGATTTTGATCATCCCCGGCCAGCTTGCCGCCTCCTGTCTCGACGTTGCAAATGGTGAGAATCTTGCTCCTGCATGCATTTCACATCAATGTTTGATATGGCATCATAAACAATTTCATCAGATGCATTACATATATTATTATATATTGTCACGTCAGCTAAAATCCGATGTGACAAATGATTTATTGAGGTGAGAGAGAGAAATGAAGTCTAATGCAGGAATTAACTCTACATAATACCCAAAGAAACAAAGGGGTTTGGGAGAGAAAAGAGAGAAGATAGGTGATTAGATATATATTTATTTTGAAGAAACTATCTGTTAGGGAGATCTATTAGGGAAGTAGTGTTTATAAGTAATATCTATTGTTTCTATTTTTTTCATGTTCCACAACTTCTGGTTTCTGTAAATTTGAAGTCCAAACACCTCCTAACTATTGGCTAGCTCATGTTATTGTTTTGCTTATGTGGGGGAGAGATAAGAGAGATTGTCCAACCCTACACATGCTCCAAGAGAAAAATAGTAAATGCACATGAGAGAGAAAGAGAGGAGGATAGAAATGGATTGCTTTAGGAGATAGCTTATAGTTAATCTATTCCATAAGCTATCTCTAATTTGTCTCATTGTAAGCTAATACTCCTTCCATCTTACAATGTAGAAAGTTTTAGGTTTATACAAATATATTAGGTAGATAAGTAAGAAGAATGTATATTTTAGTATGTGACTATTAACCTAAAAGTCTTAGGTGGAGTAATCAAATCTAAGGATAGTATGAAAATTTTAGTGATAAAAGTTATATTTTATAAGTAAAAGATTACTATATATTTAGAATAAATTTTAAACTCTAAACTTGTTACATTTTGGGATAGAGGAAGTACTAAATATGAGTTGATTCTAGTACTGTACATGCCCTGGCACACTGAAGAATGTGCAAGAGCTCTTGTTAGGGATCTATACACGAAATCGATATAAGAATGGCCTTTGAATCAAATAAAGGACACTATTTGTGCAGAAATTATAGTGATTTTCATGTGTGTAGAAGGTAGGGTGTGATATCAAAATACTAGTATGTATTTGCATTGCATACATAACCTAACTTGCATGAAGTGGGAACATTTATAGGTAACAAATGATCATGTCCTTGCTCTTTCTGAATGATAAACCAAATAGTACTTGCGATTAATCGACACAGGAACAACTGATTAGTAAGGCTGAATAAACAGTTACTGAGAGTGGAGTAAAATCCTTCCAAGAGAGTTACTGAGGTGCAAGAAGCTGAATAAAGTGAAACTATGCAGAGTCTCAAATGTAAGGTGAACCAGGAAGTCATATATAGCAGAAGCAGAACCATATTTTCCTCTTTTTTTACTCTTGTTACCATGAATTATCTGTGTAATTAATCTGTTCATGTGTTTCTAGCAAGAGTTATAAAGTCTGGATGACTATCACAAGTCACAACCATATCTGAAGTGCAACAACATAGAGCAGTAGTGAGAAAGAAAAAGACCTTGTGGACTTGTAATAAAGCTTGCAGAATTCATGGTGTCTGGCTGTGGCTTCCTACGCCGACGGTTGTGTCCGTCTAGACGCTTTCTGCAGCTGCGTTTGGCCTCATCAAACTCTGCAAGCAAGTGAAACCTGAAGAAACAAAAATACCCCATGATTATACACCCAAAGAAATTAGTGAAATGATGCTTGAAACTCAATCCAGAAGAAGTAATTTAGTCCACCATTAGTTACTTTTACTATATATCATCGACAGCTATTAAGACAACAACGTATGAAAGTACTTTCAAATATCAATCTAAGTATATGACATGCATAAAAAATAAACCTAAATATTTTTCACCTAATTATTAGTCAAAAGTTGCAAATGCCGACTTTCTAAAAATATGAACATATTATGCTTTGGATATATATATCCAAAGTTGACTTCTTTGTTTTCTGAAGTAAAAAATATGCTCCTAGGTAGTGGGAGACATGGTCTAATTTTTAATAAAGATGCTCCTCAGTCCTCATTAAAAAAACAAGACAGCTATTCTCAAAATATTTAATACACAATGTACACATTCTTAAAATACAGATATACCAACTCAAGGGACCACTTGATTTCCATATGTTAATTAGCTCTTTCCAAGCTTGGGATACTACATCTATCTTAGATAAATTTATTGTTCTGAAGTTCTATCAAGGACAGAAAATATTGTAACCCCACTTGTTCTTGGACCACAATACATGAATACAGTGCATCCATAGTATACAAAGCTATCATCTTGTTTGGACTTGGGACTCTGAGGATCACTTAATTTATAAAGTCTGCAATTCTGCATGCAGAAGCATAATGATCTCCCACAGTGTGCAAGCACTGACCAAGTAATCAATCATTGGAAAATTGTCCCCACCAGATAATGTATTTGCAGACAAAGTGTATTATCCATGAGAATCACATAAGCATCATATTAAGTTGTATTCTGGAATTCTGCAAATGAGCTCCACAATAAAAAAAAGCAGCTGTTTGCAATGATCTTCCTGGTTAGCTCAAAGTGAACTCAGAATTGATCAGGCAGGCCGCAATGTGGTGCGAAAGTCGAAATATCGCATCAGATTGGTTCAAAGTGAAACAAGAGGCGCAATCCGTCTGACAATGTGCGATTTTATTTTTTTACGAAATAACTAACTAACAAAATAGGGATTTTTCAAGTGGAAAGGCAGGAGGGCATTCAGTGGCAATACAGTCCTAGTTCAAGGAGTTGACAAATAAATCCAAGGTAATTTTTAAAAGGGTATGTCTGACAAGTTTGACACTATTATATTATCAGTCCTGTTCACAGAGTAGCTCCATCTATGATCAATCTGGAGCATATATCTCTATTTACAGAACAGCATTTGACTGCCAGTGCATTGGATATTTTGGCAGGGCAGAAAGCTAGCTGAGAAGTGATATCACAAGTTTACAACTACTCTGATAAAAACAGTGATCAAAGTGGTCCTGAATCACCTGAAAACCATAAAAAAAAACTCATTTTGACAGAGCCACCTGGCACAGATGTCTATAAACAGGATGATACTCCCATGATCTAAAACAACCAGTGCTCACAAAGCTTAGTTTTCAGCGAGTGTCAAATTTCTGTCCAACAGAGGACCCTGCTATCTGTATTCTCTGTACTGACTTGTAATGCAACCTTTTCAGCAAACTTAAGACATTTAAAGCTTTGTATTTGTGTGGCCCAACCTGAGGAGGAACAGACGTGCGTGCATTGGGTGAAGTTGTAGGCCTACACGGTCCTTTGGCTGCTTTGCTTTAAGGCAGATCACATCCACAAACGCTCTTTCAGTGGTACAACTAACTTTCTAGGTTAGGGCATCTACGTCTGCCTTTCCCTTCCAAACAGACGGCGCCGTAGTGGTGTAGCTCATAGCCTCATAGGCAGCAGGCAGAAGCACGTAAGCAACTCTGCCGATGTGCATGGTAGGCCAGGTGGTGATGATAAATCACAAAGCAAGGGGGTGTCCCAGCCTCCCAGGTTCCCAGTGCAGTGTGTGTGTGCGTGCGTGTGTTCGTCCAGCTTCGGCGCCATCTTTGAGGAATCGATCGAGGTATAGCCCCCACGCAAAACATCCTGTCGACGCCAGGAACCCACAGGAAAAAGGCGCAAGAACCTAATACCAGGTGCCACTAAATCGCAGTACGATATGTTCAGTGAGGAGAAAAGCTAATTGTTCATGTGAGGGGAAGCAGGCTTGCAGCCATATTCAGACAACCAAGTCACTGAGAACAATATCATAACAGTGTGCCCGGACATGGGGAGCTAGCTAGCTAGCTTAACAGCTTTTTTTTCCCTCCATCCGATCCGATCAGATCAGACACACCTGCATTGACGAGTGGTAATTGCCTAGAATGTGATCTCTGTCATGTTGGATCGATGCAGGCGTCAGGCTTTTCTTCTTCGTTTTCTTTCTTTCGTTCTTTTTTTTTACACCAAGCAACAAACATAGAACACGAGCTCTCATGGTTGGCAGGCAGTATGAGTGGTCAGAAAGTGAGCTAGCTAGCGAGAGCACACTACAGCAGTCAGCAGCTGCCAGCTGCTTTGCTCTGAGTCCGAGCAGTGCAAAAGCAGTGATCTACTAGCTAGTGATTTAGAGAGAACAGAAAAAGAGATGGAAATCTAAAGGCGATGCAATAATTTGGGTAATACGAGCTGCCGAGCTAAAGGAAAACAGGAGGAACGGAAGAACAGTCTCGCACAAGGGAGAAAAAAAAAGGCTGAAAAGGCATGCCAGAAAAGGCAAAGGTGTGCATCCTTGATATGAGACAGGCAGAAATATGCTCCCAAGGGAAAGGAAGAAACGGAGATGAAATGCTGATGCTGCTGTTGAATTCTGATCCAAAACTGGATGGATGGATGCAGCAGGAAGCAATTTGGGCAAAGCAAAAACCTTTCTTTTTCTTTTCTTGAGCAAAGAGAATGATCAGAGCCGCGACGCTGAAAAGAACCGAGAAATATAAGGAGAGGAAAAGGTGTCGACGAAGCAGGCACACCGGGCGGGCGTAGCAAGAACAGGCAGCTCTTTGATGCCATGACGCCTCCGTGTTAAGTTGCGATTTTATTTTTCAATAGTCGTCGTCGGAGTTGAATTTGGCGGTTTAATTTGCCAGCGGCCGGCGGCGGGAGGAGAGGAGACGGGAAAGGAGACATGGGAGTGGAGTGGAGCGGGTGGGGATGGGTTACCTGCTGCACTGCTGGCAGAAGCGCATCTCGCGGCCGGCGACGACGACGAGGGGCGTCTTGGAGTGCGCCTCGCACACCTTGTGCCGCCGGTGGTAGTCCCGGCACTTGCTCAGGTCCGCCTTGCACCCGTCCACCGCGCACGACGGGCACTGCTGCCCGGCTCCGCCACCCCCCGACGCGCGCGGCCGCTTCGCCGCCGAGGCGGCGGGGCCCTTCCCCGAGGGCTCATCTCGGATGCCCGCACCCGCCGGCGCCGGCGCCGCGGCTGCGGCGCCAGCCCCGGCGCCGAACTCACCCAGACCGCCGAGCTTGAGGTCGACCGAACACTCGGCCCGCCCGCCGCCCGCATTATTGACTCCAGCGCCCGACGACGCCCCCGTCCCGCCGCCATGAGCTCCCGCCACAGCCACCGCAGGCTGCTCCGCGCCGCCGCTCTCCAGGTCGGCAACAAGGTCCCAGCTAGCCGCCGGCATCTTGAGATCCCACTCCATCTCTTCCCGCTTCCGCCGCAGCTAGCCGCCGCTCCAGCCAAGCTAAGCTAAAGCTAGCTAGCTCCCGCGCGCGTCGGCGGCGTATGTAGATAGCTATTGCCTTCCTCACAAGCTGAGCCTGAGACTGAGAGCGAGAGCTACCTCCAAGTCCAAGCCCAACCTCTCACTGTTCTTCACGCACACTCGTGTCGCCTTTCTGGGCTGGCGCGTCCATCTTGCCTCCCCCTTGTCCCTCTCATTCCGCCGCTGTCTCTTTTGCAATTGCAAGCAGAGATCACCAGTACATCCATCCACACCTACACACATCTGTTGGCTGGCTAATCACCATTCCAAAACTGCCTAATCAAAACCCTCATTAGCTTCACAAACAGTGCAGATGCAACAAGTTTCTGACTTGACAGAGATATCCATCCACCTATCTAGTGCAGTATACATCTAGAGAGAAATATTGGCTGTGTGACTGTGACTGTGACACTACTGTTACAGCCTTATCTAGAGTGAGAAAGGTATATGTCTCTAGCTGGTTGGTACTACTAGCATAGCAAGCAGCAAATATTTGGAGCAACAATACCAAGGCCAAGAGGTCAGGATCTGGGGGTAGTCAGTACTTGCACAGATAACTGTGGCTGTGGGTAGTAACAGATCACTTTTGAGTGTGTGTGTATGTATGTGTCTATGAGAGTACTGTGGTATTATTAGTTGGGTCTCTGCATCCCTGGGGTTGCCACCATTCAATCCCTGACAGGCATTTTGAAGGATGAGCAATAAATGGTGCAGGGCTGGGGCCCAGGGGCCATGTTTGATCTTTTAGCCCTGCCATGGAAGGGAGGTTGTGATACAATTATTGAGGTGAGAGCTGAGGGCTGTGTTAAAGCTCAAGGCAATGTGCATCCATTCCAGTACTGTTCCTATCATCTTTTTTTCACCTGTAGTAGGAATAGTTAACAGATTTCATCTGAAAGCATGCATATCAATATGCTTTTGTTGAGTGCTAGCTGAACAGAACAGGTTTATCAGCAGATTAATTAAACACTACCAGTTGCCTAATTAGAGCCTAATCACCTTTCTGCCTGTTCAGGCTTAAAATAATCCACACATCACTAAAGCACGTCAAGCCGACCGGTTGTTTCCAAGTCTGGCCGTGCCTGAGCCACACATTCGATCTGCGTCCCCTATAAAAAAAATCTCAACTTTCTTAATCCCAATCCTGCGCTTGCAGCTGCACCCATCATCTTAGGCTCAAACATATAGAAAAGACTTGCTCCTAGTCATTATTCTAGGGTGTTGTTTAGGCTGTCGTCTTAAAGCTGCGTGGTTTAGGGCAACTACAATGGTTGTATTTTAAGTAGTATTAAAATGAGACCCACAAAAGTTGACATTCGTTATCGTCACATGCACAATGTAAGAAACTAAAAAGATGACATTAAAGCGAACCCCCTTTATAAGGGCATGTACAACCCTGAGACGGCGGAACAGTTTTCAAAGTACAAGAGACAACAAAGAAACTGCATGGTACAACCCTAAGCCCCTGAATCATAAATGCAGCTAAGAGACAATGCGTATGGAGAATCGTGTAGAGACGGGCTCTTCGCGAAGAACCCGTCTCTTGTATTTTTTTCAGTTAACCCCTAAGAGACCTCTTAAGAGACCATCTATTAAATGGGGTTGTACACGTCCTAATGGGCACCCACAAAAAGTAATCACTTTATTTATGACCACACCATAAGCTTAGAGTGCAGAGTGCACCTTAAGATTTTTTACTTATGGTGAGGCTCCAGAATGTATAAAACTAGTGACAATACTATTTTTAATACTTAAGGTCATATTTTCATGGACATCATGGATGCCCTAAGGATTTAGTTGTATGGTTATCTATACGAGTGGTTGAGTCTGAGGTGCAAAAAATGCTCCTCGGCCTAGCTCTATAGTAACGAAAATGAAATATGTTTCTCTCTAGACTGACTCGTTGGATATGGACAATTATATAATTAATTATGCTATTAATACATGTTTAACACATATTAAATGATAATAAAGTATTTTAAATTATTAAGTACTATAAGATGAATTAACAATTATAACAAAATAGTTACACATAATAAATAACACGGTGATTTCAATGTTTATTAATTTCTATCTTATGTAATGCATCGACGTACGAGCGACCAAATACCATTTTACTTTAACTAGGTTACCAAATAAACATATATTAGCTTACTAACAGGAACCAGGTTACATAAATACATTTAACTAGATTTGATGCAGCGATGAGAAAAAAAAAAGTTGCAGAATGGAAAAGCAGAGACGGATGGATTGATGAGAGCTTGGTTTGGTGAGACGGAGGATTGGATGGGAGCCAAGAACAAGACCTTTGAGTGACATGGGCTTGTTTGTTTGCTCTTTTTAGGCCTCCCTTGCAGCCTTTATTTCAGAATAGGCGATAATGGCTGACATTGCAGGGCTGTGTGATTATACAGAGTCATCAGTCATGGGAGGATGATTGGCTCATCTTTCCTGCACCTGCTCCTTTTTCTTTGCCTTGCAAAGGACACATCCATCCTCATGCTCAGCTGCTCTCAGCTTTTTACCACCAAAATACCCTCAGCTCGGTAACTTAATTTTCTGTAGGATTTACTATGAGCTGAGGAGCAGCTTAGACAATTGACGGCTTTTGGGTTTGCATGGCATGAAACCACCTGACTCCATGGCTGCCGGCCGGCCTGGATCGTGTGTACAAGTTTTTGCAGTTTAAAAATTGGCAAAACCAGTGATGGAGCCCGTGAAACTGTGGTTAAGGGGTTGCTTTGGTGGTAAATCACAGTTTGCCGGGACTGAGATTAGGTAAGTTTGATCAATTTAGTAGGTGTTTAGTTACGGATATAGCTGTGGTAATTAATCTTCTCAATCTTCCAACAAATTAGGTCTCACACGTTAATATCTTAAAAAGTATGGTAAGGTCGACTTAGATATTAACCTTTATTTGTAAATGATGATAAATTGTGGCCGGCAAGTGACAGTCAAACAACCCATAAATCTTTCAAAGATTTTCTATATCAAAAATTTTGAAAAATAAACAATTATCAACCTTTTTACATTAAATTTATGAGAATTTTTACAGTTTTTGATGAGATAACAAATTTTTTAGTGTTAATTTTGATTACTCATGGTAGGAGGTATCAAAATTAACACTAAAAAATGTGTACCTCCTAGTATCTCCTCAAGTACTGTAAAATAGCTCTAAATTTATTTGTTCCAACCCTCAAAATTATTGGTTAAAGATTGAAATCATCATGCATTACTCTCGAATCATCACCAACCTTTAGTACGTACATATCCATAATCATTAGTGCACCTAATGTTTGCCAAAAAAGAAAAGAAAAACATCGCCAACCTTTGGTGAAGAAAATTTGCCCTATATATAGTAGCTTGGCTAGCTGCACGGGTACGTGATGGTGAACACGTACTACGTACATCGATCGCACCGCACCTGCATGTTGCTCGTTTGCGACACGTACACGTTATCACGTTGAAAATGGTATGTAATCTACACTACTAGTACGTGGAGGGAGTAGCGAGTAGCCTCTAGCTTCGTCAAACCCATGCATGGATACGGCGGCGGCCGGCCGGCCCGGCGAGGCGAGCGGCGTTTTTGCTCCGGCGACCGCCAGCTGTGGCCCCGCCCCGGCGCTACGCGAGCGACGCGTGTCCGATCCCCCGGCCGTACGGCGGGCGACGTCATCGACAGCGCATCGGCGCGAGCTGAGCCGACTAGCCGAGAGGGCTGCGCCCGATCTGAGCCGTCGATCGATCGGGCGATCAAATCGACGGTCCCCGTGAACTACCTTTTTTTTCTCGCGTACGTCGTGTTCTTGTCGTGACGCGGTTTATGTGTTTTGTCCTCTCAGCGATCGACCAGCTTTTTTGATCGACGTGTTCGTATTTCGTCTACATGTTGTGCACGACAGCACGTTTTCCTCCTCGATCGATCTTGTCTGCTCGTGTAACGTAAATATATACTCCTACGTACGGTACGTGTGGTGCTTCAAGCAGTAGTTCAACCATTTCAGGTATTTTTCTGTTGTTGTACACTTGTACTGTACAATATAATTGTACAAGCTCGATCAATATAATGCTCATATGCTTATTATTCTTACAAAATTTTCCATCCGTTCGTAGATACTTGTCGGTTTCAATCACTTTGTTTATCTGCAACTACGTGTCAGTCTGCGTCGTGAGAAATTGTTTCATGTTTTACCCTCCATCCTATCTATGTCAAAATTGTAACTGTTCATGCATGCACGTAACAGGAGAAGTAGTGAGCTTTAAATCTATTAGCAGTGCCAACTATTATGCATATGGTCCATATGCATTCAATTCATTAATTTGTAATGACACGCTAGGCTTGCAATGGAGACAAATGTAATTGATTGGCTAGTAATTAAGCACACACATCAGAGTTTGTTGGAGCTAATTAAGTCGACTAGCTAGTGCAACTGGATCACGTACAATTACATGTGATGTGCACCAACAAAGTACGTACTAATAATTTAATAGCTAGAGAGAATCGACTAGCTGAGAATTGCAGTACTACCATCTACTCCATCTGTTATTGGTGTGTAAGAAGTTATTAACCTAGTTTTGTTGGAGGACATACCATTGCATGCATGATCTTAACTTGCCGCCGGTTTGCTCGTCTACCTAGCTAGCTCGTCCATGTATCTATCCATGCGAGATATGCCAAAGTACCCAATAGATCCAATTAGGTAGCAACTAGCTAGACCATGCATGCATCGATCTATCAATCAAATTAGCTAGCTAGTCACTTTGATTATTATAGTTGCATGCATGCATGCTCACTCTTGTGCTTAACTACTTCTGGTCTTATTTTGTAATATGTGTTGTTTTATATTTGTGCATAAGATTTAAGAAATTAACTGAAATAATTTAGTTATTCCTTATTTACTCTACGTAAAAAATATGTGCCATTTATTTGTGAGAGACTGGCATTTAATTGATAATGGTAATTAATAAATACATAATAAATGATATGAAAGTGACTAAAAGTGACACGAACACGCATGATGATCATATCATCAGCCCAACGTCAACAATTGCTAGCTGCTGAATGATATATGGATGCATGTGCCCGTCAAAATCAATCAAACAAACACACACAAGCACCAATTAAGAAGAGGATGAGAACATTTCTGAAAAGGGCCGGATCGCGCGGTGAGATCGATCGAGTCATGCATGCGTGACACTGCTAGCTACACGGACTGACAGTCGACCGTGATAAATTAAATGAGCTGAGCCATCGCCCTCGCGTAGCTAGCAGAATGATCCCAAGATCCGCGGCGACAAGTACTGCATATGCAGCTAGAGTAGCTAGCAGCTAGCTAGCACAACGACGACGACGACGACGCGATGGATGGATCGATCTCGACGTGATCGATGCAGATCGTCGCGCGTACGTACGTGCACGGCGGCGACAAGTCAACACGTACGAATTCGATCGATCGATCGATCGATCAGTGGCCTGGGATTCAGCAGCAGCCGCAGCAGCAGCAGCTAGCGCTGGCAGAGAGCAGAAGATGCATGAGATCAGATCGCGCCAATCTGACGGCGGATTAATTGATGCATCATGCATGCTTGGCTCGATCTCTCTGTCTCTTTCTCTCTCTGTGCCCGGCGAGCGAGCGGGAGCGAGCGAGGGAGATCGCGCGACGATGTGCTCACTCGTCATCAATGGCGACGGACGGATGCGTGGACCACGCACGTACGATCAACGTACAGGAGAGAGCTAGCTAGCTCTAGCTAGCTGCACTGTTTTATTCAGGATCGAGAGGAGGGAAGAGGCCGGGGTGGGAGCGTGGCGCGTGCAGGAGGAAATTTTGAGCCCATGCCATCTACTACGCCGCCCACCGCACCGGCCGGCCGGCCGGACTTTCCCAAGCTAGCTACGTACTCGATCAGGCGCCCCGCTCGCCCTATCTCTTATCATACACGTGACCCGTACGTGCCGTTCCCTCTCTCCCCGCTAAGCTACGGAGTATCTAGCTACCTAGAACGCTTGCCGCTCGTGACCTAAGTCCTGCTTGGAGAGCTAAAGATACATACAGCATCGTCGTCCAAGCAATCAGTGAACATATCTAGCTAGTTGATGTAAATCTAACATGTTATGGTATTCTACTTACTATGTTCCAAATTGTAGCAAGTTTTTGGACTTAGACATGTGTATTAAGGAGCGAGGTGATTAAAAAGATCATATATACTACTTTTTTCGAGATGGGTGTGTGCGAGTCCAAAAGTAGTTAAGCATGGATATATTAGAGATAAAAATTAATTTTGTAAATATTGGGTTATTATATTTAAGATAAATTTTAAATTTTAAAACTTATTATATTCTAAGATTAAGGAAGTGCGTCTCAAATAGATGATGTTTTGGACATTGATGCCGTCACCAATACACCGGTCTCTATAATATTTTTCTATCTATATATTTCTAACAATTATTAAATATATAACTATGTGAATGTATTTTCATTATAAATATATTAATGTTATTTTTACATATGAAATCATAATATTTTTTAATCAATTAGTAATCTAAGATTTTGATGTTTAACTGTAGAACGGTTACGTCAATATTTATTTGAGAACGGATGAGGTAGTAATATAGAGAGCTGTCACGATAAAAACACCTTATAATTAATCCGTGTAATAGAACATTCAATTATCTCAAAATGACAAAATCGACCGAGAGAATGTGAAATGTGTGTGCGTGTGTGTTGTCAGCAGAGACATTTAAAATTGAAGTGGCAATCTTTCGAAACATATATATGTTGGCAGGCAGGATAGTTGGTGTGATTGATGCATGTACATTATTGCTGGTGGTAGAGTTGATGACCAACCTCGCTCTGGCGGCCATGGCGCTGCCGTACGTCGATCGATCGATCGTTGTCCTCGTCGTCATTAACTGTTCTACTGTTCCTGTTGCGTGCCCGCATCCAGCATCTCGCTGGTGGCGGCGACTGTGCCGAGAAAACGATGCTTCATCTCGGTCACTTTCGAGGCCTAGACATCTAGCTAGAAAACGCATGCACAAGCAAAGCTACCTTCAATAGTTAGTTCAATTAATGTGTTGGGTTTAGCTGTCCAACGCCGGCGACAAAGGAAATAAAGCATCGTGTGCAGTTTACGCCTTTAATTTAATTGTGGGCGTTTTTATTATAACTTTACTACAGGTATATTAGAGAAAACAATTATTCACGGAGTGTCTCGGACACTCACGAATCACTTTTTACACTCGGCAAATCTTAGGGTTTGTTGAGTGTCCATTAATGACACTCGAAAGTGCACTATTGACGTGTCGTCAAGAACATTATTGTTGGCCACCATGATTTTTTGTTTTTTTCAGTGAGTGTTATCATATATATTTATCGAGTATATTTACTAGGGCACTCGACAAAGATGTGATTTGCCGAGTATAAAGTGTTTATCAAGTAGCTAATGGATTATCGCTCGACAAACAATTTAACACTCGACAATCTCGCGATCTGTTTTCCATAATGCTAGAAGGATGGTGCATTTTATGGTAGTAGAATAAGTCTAATCATTAATTTTTATACACATTTAAAATATGTTCTTTCTGATTTTTCATGTATTTAAACTATTTTGTTCACATTTAGTAAGGGTAATTATAGCTATTTGTCTATATTAATATGTCATCGATCATATGGCATACAGATTTACTCATGGACGATGTATATTTTAATTTCGATTTTATCACTCTAAAATATTTATTACATATACCATTATGTATGGAGTATAAAGAAAGCCATGATTTTGAATAGCTATTGCATGCTATAGCTAATTAACTAGCTCCTTATTAATCTCCCCCTTATGTTTCAAAATTAAGAAATGACTACACATAACACATGCTTAATTATATATTGCTGCATATACGAATTAAGTGTTAATTTGCTTATTTATGTAACCTGGGCTGTGGCAAATGAAATTAAATTTTTTATATACAACCTAGAACTAATTAACATTTGATTCATGGATCATATATAGGCTCGATCGCCGAGAGACACTGTCAAATTGTATTTTCGGTCTATATACACGCAACCATTTTTAAATTCTGCACACTAGAACTTAAATAGGAGTATTGGTATATATTTTAAAATTACTCATTGAGATTTGTTTTATATTACACAAGACATTTCAATTTTATCAAAATTTTCTAACTTTGATTAAATTTATAGAAAATATATTAATATCTTTTCAATACTAAAGAAATGCATTGCATGAAAGTCATATATATCATGTTTATATCACGGTGGGTTTAACGAAACTAATTTGGTGTTGTAAATTCGATATATTTTTCTATAAATTTAGCTAAAAATTAAGAAATTTAACTTGAGACAAAACCAAAACAACTTTCAACCCAGAACCAGAGCCGAATGAATATTTCTTATATATACTCCCTCCGGTGTATAAATAATAGTCATTTTTGTTTTTATTGAGAGTGTACAAATATTAGACATTTTTGCAATAAAAACGCAAAAAATAGAGGTGGCACCACTAAAGTCTATAACCAATTGAGACAAACCTTATAACTTTATTTATTATCACTTTAGTATGTGTAATTCTGTCTAAACGACTAATATTTGTGCGGGAGGAGTAACATGGATAGTGTTATTGCAGTTGCAGGTTAATTTATGGCGATGAGTACGTGGTATACAAGCCCTAGCTAGCTAGCTACAGTCCGCCGACCCCCCTGCACAGTAGTAGATAGTAGATGCTGGTTGGGTGGCCGGCGGCGAAGACGGTGCAGTGCAGTGTGTTTCTGCAAATGGTGGCACACCGTGGCAGGAAAGCTAACTGTTGCAGTAGTAAATGGCTAGCTCATCGTTCGTCTCATCGATGTCCCATCGAGGGAGAAATGCAATGCAAACAGTACTGAATATATAGCAGAATTGATCACTCGTACGTGTTAGACGTCGTGTTTGCCACAGCTAGTATACTGTCAAGTTAATTATTCATCCCTTGGGGAGTAACATGTATTTATGGAGAGAAAAATGAGGTTTGCATGCAAAAGCTAGGACAATAACCACACTACAAGAAAAGAGTAAATTTCCGTCCGAAAGAGGACGGTGCACGGCGCAAATTAATTCACATAAAACAGGGTGGAGAGATATGTATTGAAATAAAAGAAGAAAATATAAAATTACTACCATGGGAGCTAGTAATCAAGAAAAAGAAAAAACACTCACGGGAAACAGCACCCTACCAACCATAGCTAGGCCAGCATCTCACCACCGATCTCACTCCTACAAGACAGTAACACCAGCAAACTAAGACCACAAGGCCAGAAAAACTACTATCTTTAGACCTAAGGAGCATCTCACGACCGCGAAGGAGCTCCAAGGGTGGGGAGGGGAGAAAAATGGGAAGAGACGACCATCGACCGCCGAGACACCACCCGAGGAACCATACCGAATTGGCTAAGGATGGCCAACAAGAGAGGAGCTGACCGCCGCTAGCTCCGACTATTGATAGAAAAAATGGTATTAATGGTTAAATTTGTCAAAATACCAATTTTGGGAAATTAGACCGAAAATATGCCAAGACCTAGCAAAGGCCAGTACAACCGGCCATGAAGGCTCGGTCAGACCATCCATATGGGTTCGGTTAAACTAGCCCAAAACTGAGTCCGAGACAAATTGAGTATTTCAGGGTAATTTTTATCTCTAATCAATTTTAATAACTTGAAACTCGTGTCTAACTCAGATTAGACCCAGGTACGTCATACCCAACCTCTATAAATAGAGGCAAGGCTGATTCAAGGAGACCCCCCTAAAAAACCCTAATAAATCCAATCTATTATTCCTTAAATCGTACTTTTACATTCAATTTACTTTCTTGCCCTAGATTCAATTCAGCACGTCCATCTTCGTGGGTTTGCGCTGTAAGACCTCCGTCCACCGCGTCGTAATCACGGTAAGTTCTTGTCGGTTCACTCGTGAATCGTCCGTTTCATCTACGTAACAGATTTCTATCGTTTTATCGGTTTTTACCGGTAATTCAGTCTCTTTGCTAAGTTACTTCTAGTTTTCTAGTGTTTTTTTGTATTATTTCATCTCTCTTATCTTTGCCAAGAAGTTGCGGGCAAAGGCACCAACAACAAGACGATCGCCGGAGGACCCGGGCGATCGGATCTATCACTGTAGGTTTGACCGGCGTTGACGGGTCGGTCCGACCGGGTTGTGCCGTGCCGTAATCCTATCACTGACACACGGTCGGCCCGTCCAGTGGTGTGCAGTCAGGCCTCAGTGCACCCTTTTCTGTCTGCGTGGTCTGACCGTTAGCCCATGGTCGCCCTGATTTCTCCTCGGGTTGGTTTGGGCGCGGTCTCTCTGTACCCCCGGTCAGACCGCTACCTATAGGCCGGTCTGACCATAGTCCCCTAGTCGGTCTGACCGGCGATCTTAAATCGGTCCGACCGCATACCTCCTGTTCAATTAAATCAGTTTTAGCTAGCCGATTAGATTCTGTGATATTATTCTATGATATTATTTGATTGCATGGCGGCTCCGTTATTCCCTTACCACTTTTTATGTGTCGTCGGAACGTGACATCAGCGTTGTGTTACACTTAGGGGTTTACTACTAAGTATCTGCATGCTTTTGGATCGCCCGATCGACGTCCGTATGTTTGGCGCATTTTCGTGTCAACACACTTTTTGGCGACTCCGCTGGGGACAGACATGCCAAACACTTCAACATCGGCGACCGGTACACCCACTACCTCTACATCAATGGGACCCTCAACATCGATGAATCTAGTGGGGAGCTCAGAGATTGACGACAACAACATCATTGTCCCCACCCTCGACGACCTCTCCGAGGAGGCTAGGACAAGGGATCTACACACTCTTTTTCTTGGCCGCTTCACCAAGACCCACTAGGGCTTCGTCAAGCGCGACATCGACGTCCCCGATTCCTCCGGGGCTAAGGTAACACCATCGTCCCCTCTACTGTCCTCCCAGGACATCAAGCAAAAAATAGCCATGTCTGTAGACCAGGCCGTTAGCGCTACTGTTGCAAACCGTGTATAGGCCATGATCGACTCTAAGATGGAAGCTATGTTTAAGAGATTCAACTTTTCCGAGGCTGCTTCCCCTACTCCGATAGCTAGTTGTAGGACCGAAAGTAGCGACCAGAGGGGGGGGTGAATGGGCGCCTTAAAAATTCTTGCGAATCAATGGCCTGTTCCCAATACCCAACGCACCTCAAAAGACTAAGCAGTAGAAAATAAACAGAAGGCCTAAGTCTAAGGGTATCTAACCTAGAAGCAATTGATGTTAAACAGAGAACTATTAAAGAAGTGCATCTAGGCAGATGAACACTGTGTAACAGGCCTAAACTTCCCAATGAAATGATCTAAGTATATGTAAGATGAAATGAGAAGTTACTGTCCAATTTTGTCTCCTGTTCGGAACTTGGCGAAGCCTGCTTCGCCCGTCGAGGTCTGCTCCGGAGATGATTGACGAAGACAGCTTCGCTGGTCGAAGCCTGCTTCGGAGGTTGGTTGCGGAGCCTGTTTCGGAGGTCAGTTGCGAAGCTTGTCGAAGATGCCGAAGGTGTTTTGGTCTATCCTAGTTCGAAGTGGCAAGAAGCGAAGTATGCTTCGAAGCGAAGTATGACAGAGCCGGAGCCTGCTTCGAAGTATGTACTTCGAAGGCAAGGCTTCGGACACAGCTTCGAACGGAGCACTTCGAATCAAAACCGTCGAACAGGAAACTTCGAATACAACACACAGACGGACTACCTTCGAACAAAGAAGCGAAGCCTGTCACACGACAGAGGCACCAAATCCGAAGCCTACACACTACCTTCGAAAAGAGTAACCTTCGAAAAGAGAAGCGACGGTTGACACGCCACAGAAAACCAAAGCGAAGTCAAGCAGAACGACAAGCTTCGAAGCCAACTTCGAAAACTATCGAAGTGTGAACTTCGTACAGCTAGGGACGGAGTACCTTCGCACAGTCGTTCGAAGTATGCGATGTTGTCCGTTCAGAAAATACTTCGAAGCTAGCAACACAGGACTCAAACCAAGTACGAAGTTTGAACGAAGCCTTCAAAGATGATAGATCGAAGCCTGCCTCACAGAGCTGAGGGGCTTCGAACAAAGAGGGGACTTCGCCAGAAAACAACCAGAAAAGTTTCTGGATCCTGTCAGCTTCGATCAAAAAGCAGTGCAGTAGAAGATAAAAGCTGCACAAAACACTGTAGCTGCAGTAAAGCAGTACTACTTGCAACAGCAAGAACTAGTACTACTAGCGTGAAGAACACACCCAACCGAAGCTTCCGAAGCCTCAAAAATCATGGGAAAACTTGCCGTGCAGAAGAAATTAAGCCATTAAAAACCTCTGATGTTGTTGCACACGTGGAAGAGAAACTCCACTTCAATAATAAATGCAAAACAGCAACAAACAGGGGCAAGAACTCCTGGCGGCGCACGCAAGAGTAAGAGAGGAGAGAGGCAAGGCAAGAGACAAAAAGTGACCGAAAAGAGTGGAATAGATTTCAGCCAAAAGGGTAGTCCAAACCCTAGGGATTGGGGTCCTATTTATAGGCTCCCAACACTAGGAATATTCCACCTGCCCCCTAGGGTTTTTACAGACGCAATAATAAATGAAAAGACTCTACTGCCCTTAGGAATTTTTACAGACACGACTGACTGACTGTGGGCCTAGAGATACAGATAACTTATCCGGAAGCTCAGCTTTCGTAGCGACTACGGCTTCTCTTCTGGACAGTCGGATACAAGATCGACGATTGTCAGTTTTGCGCCGAAACTGACAAGGCCTCCACGGGCTTTGCACCAGGTACCCGGATTGGGCCGGTCCAACTCCGCAGCTCTCTCAGCCCGGCAATCGCTCACCGCCTGTGTACTTGAGTCAGTCCTGGTCAACAGCCCAGTGGGTCTTCTACTGCTTCTGGCCCATGTACCCGGATTGGGCCAACCCGACTTCGCAGCCTCCTCTGCCCGACAGTCGCTCGCTGCCCGTGTACCTGAGTCACACGCGGCCCATGAAAATAGCAGATCTCTTCTCTTCTTCTGTCCTCTTTGACTATCATTGACAATGACTCATCACTTCTGGAGCCATGAGGCCTACGCTATTCAGCATGGCTCCTCAATCTCCCCCTTGATGAGTGCATTGTCAACACTCCTCTTCTTCAGCTCTTCACCATCTGCGAACAAATGTGGAAACACGAAAACAAAACACAAGAAAACAAAGAAGAAGAAAAATAAGGTAAAACGTTTAACCCTAATGACCAAAAGCCGAACAAAAGCAAGAAGCGATCATTTTGGTTAACCAAAACGTAAAAGCTCAAAAATGAGTGCGATTTCAGAACAACAAGGATATCAATCAGAGTTAGAACTCCCCCTTAAACTCTGATCCCAAATTTTCTCCCCCTTGTTGACAAGTGAACTCACCAAGCACTCAAAAGAGACATAGACTCCCCCTGAAATGCAACTCCCCCTCAAGATATGCAGTGAATTCAACTAGAGTGCATAAGGAGTGTAGAAAGCATGCTTCTCAAATATGATTGACTGCAATTACAACATCTAACAAGTATAGCAAAGGAGATACTGTCTAAGACACATGGCATGATCAGTGCAACAGATGATATCTAAAGAAAGTCATTAGCACACATTTTTCAGTTTTGGCAAACAAAGGCATCACCACATTTTCCAGTTAACAAGCAAGGTAAAGCATGAGATGCAGAGGCTAACTGATATCCACCAAGATAAGCATTGTCCAAACCAAAGTGCTTCAGCAAACTTGTTATCTTTTAAATGTTCAGGCTTTTTCAATTTTCCTTTTTCATTTTTTCCAAGGGTTATTTGCATGTCAAACCTTATGCTAACCGACCAAGTCAAGCCTAGGCCAGAACTGGACCATCAGAAGCTTAAGACATTGGTCTTGGCATACACTACACTGTCTTAGTTCATACCAAAGTGCTATGGTAAGCAGTCCAGAACAATGCAATGAGACAAAGCAAACCCACTTGGATCTTTTCAACTCAAGCATAAAAAGGCATGGAATTTTCATTCATTTTTGATTGTTATAGCTCATTTTCCATGTTAAAGCATAAAGATGTCCAAGTTGCATATCTGCATCTATGTGATGAACTAGCTACAAGGCATGTAACAGATAACAAAAGCACTCAGCCTACACATGCTAGTTAACGGAAGAAATGGTGATCATTTTTCAAATTTAAAGCATAAAAGCCATGCATATGACAGATATCAGACATATCAAGTGAACTGAACCAAAACATGATCATTGACAAATAATCAAAAGCATGTACCGGCTAAAATAAGTAAAGCAGTTCAATCATATAACAGAAGCAGGCTCAAATGTGTGATATGTGAATATGCAAGGTATGAACACACACAAAAAGACTCAAGAAAAGAGTAAGGAAGAAAGAAAACTGACGCAAAATATCCTAAAAAGGATATACAACACCCAAATCCCCTCGTAAACGCTCAAAAGTAGACTGATCTAGGGGTTTGGTGAAAATGTCAGCCAACTGATGGTGGGTATCAACATGAACAAGGTCAATGACACCTTTCTCATATTGATCCCGCAAGAAGTGAAAGCGCACATCAATATGTTTGGTTTTTGAATGGAGACATGGGTTTTTCCCTACACTAATAGCACTGGCGCTGTCGCAAAACAATGGAATTCTGGTAGGAAAGAACAACCCAAAATCTCGTAGAGTGGAAATCATCCAAACCAACTGTGAGCAGCAGCTAGCAGCAGCTACGTACTTAGCCTCTGTGGTCGAAAGAGCAACTCCAGATTGCTTTCGAGACGACCAAGAGACAAGAGAAGAACCAAGAAATTGGCAAGTACCAGAAGTCGACTTGCGATCCAACCGGCACCCACCAAAGTCGGCATCCGAAAAGCCAGATAAATCAAGAGATGATGATGCTGAATAGTAAAGACCGAGATCGGGCGCATAAGTGAGATACCTGAAGATGCGCTTGACAGCCTGCCGATGAGACGCGCGTGGTGAAGACTGGAAACGCGCGCAAAGTCCCACGACGAACTGTATGTCCGGTCTTGTCGCCGTCAAATACAGTAGCTAACCGATCATCCCTCGAAACTCCCTTTCATTAACCTTGACGCCGCTCTCATCCTTGTCCAGACCCCCAGAAGTGCCCATCGGGGTCATCTGCGGCTTCAATTCACCACCAAAGTCAAATTTCTTAAGCATATCACGAGTGTACTTACCTTGGTGGATGAAGGTGCCGTCCTTGGTCTGCTTAATCTGGAGCCCTAAGAAGTACTTGAGCTCACCCATGAGGCTCATCTCAAACTCACTGTGCATCTTCTCAGAAAACTTGGACACAAGATCATTAGTAGTACCGCCAAAGATAATATCGTCCACGTAAATCTGAGCGACTAAGAAATCTGAAGCAACTCTGAGCAAAAAGAGAGTTTTGTCCATAGAACCCATCACAAAGCC
Source organism: Zizania palustris (assembly GCA_019279435.1). NCBI lineage: Eukaryota > Viridiplantae > Streptophyta > Magnoliopsida > Poales > Poaceae > Zizania > Zizania palustris. The sequence goes on from JAAALK010000082.1 coordinate 62,173,527, forward strand.
TTTCCCCAACAAAAATTGCTTCAACCGGTCATACCAAGCCCCGGGGGCTTGTTTCAACCCGTATAAAGCTTTGTGCAACTTAAAAACATGTCGAGGAAACTTAGGGTTCTCAAAACCGGGGGGTTTCCTAACATAAACTTCCTCTTCTATGTACCCGTTCAGAAAAGCACTCTTAACATCCATTTGAAAAAGCTTAAAACCCTTCGAAACGGCAAAAGCTAGAAGAATACGAATGGACTCAAGACGAGCAACAAGAGCGAAGGTTTCTTCAAAGTCAATACCTTCCTTTTGGCAATAACCCTGGGCAACTAGTCGAGCCTTGTTGCGCACCACAACCCCATCTTCACCTTGTTTGTTCTTGAACACCCACTTGGTGCCTATGGGGTTGCATCCTGGTGGCGGCTCAACTAGTGTCCAAACCCGATTACGGACAAAATTCTCAAGCTCTTCTTGCATAGCATTAATCCAATTAGAATCAGAAAGAGCATGAGAAACGTCTCTGGGCTCAAAAGATGCAACAAACGCAGATTCAGCAAACACAGCAAGAGAGGCAGAAGAACGCAAAGTTCTCTCAGTCAAATCACCAATGATGATCTCTGAGGGGTGATCACGCTGAACTGCTCGGGTTCCCTGGTGATCCGAAGTCACCTCACCGGAGTCAGCAGCTGGCACCTCTGGACTCGACTGAGGGGGCTCGATCGTAGTGGAAGAAGTGATCAGAGGTCCGCCCTCATCATCAGTCAAAGTCTCAGAAGGTGTAGGCTCTGTGGGGGATGCAGAAGGCCCACCCTCATTAGTGGCTGGTGTGTCATCATCTTCCTCGAAGATGGACTCTCCGAGCTCACCATCAGAAGGCTCAAAAGAAGGAGTCAAAGAAGGCAATGACTCATCAAATGAAACCTCACAGGTCTCGACAAGCAGCTGGGATTCGAGGTTCCAAACACGGAAGCCTCGAGAATGCAATGCATAACCAAGAAAAACACCATCCCAGCAACGAGACTCAAACTTATCCAAATGCCCTCCCTTCTTGAGCGCAAAGCACTTGCAGCCAAACGCTCGCAAGTGGCTCACCTTGGGCTGTCTGCCAAACCGCAATTCATATGATGTCTTACCAAGGTAAGCTCTAAGAAAGATGCGGTTGGCCAGATAGCAAGCCGTGTTCATGGCTTCAGCCCAAAACGCCTAGGAGTCCTGTGCTCATCGAGCATCGTCCTGGCCATCTCGACTAGCGTGCGGTTCTTTCGTTCCACAACGCCGTTCTGTGGGGGAGTGTAAGGAGAAGAAAACTGATGGTCCAGACCCTGATCACTACAGAAGCTGACGAACTGAGAGTTCTTGAACTCAGAGCCGTTGTCGGAGCGAATTGCTCGCATCCGACCATTGTTCTTATTCTTCAGCTTCAAAATCAGGTCATGAACAAACTGAAAAGTTTCATCCTTAGACTCCAAAAAGAAAACCCACGGGAATCGAGAAAAGTCGTCAACAATTACAAGTGCATACCACTTCCCACCGACTGAGCGTACCCGAGCTGGACCTACAGTGTCCAAATGTAAAAGCTCGCCCGGATACGAAGTCATCACCTGAGTCACAGGTGAGTGAGAAGCGGCAACCATTTTCCCATGACGACAGGGATGACAAACTAGATCTTTCTCCATTTTAAGCTTGGGCAATCCTCGGATGAGGTCCATAGAGCTTAACCTGACTAGCAGATCAAAACTCAAGTGACCTAACCTCCTATGCCACTTCCAGAGCTCAGAAGAAGATCCAGCAATCAAACAGCGAGAAGGGCCAAAAGAACTAGAGAAGTCAATACGAAAAACTTTACCGAAAGGTAAAATCTGGCAAATCAAAGACCCTGTAGAATCAACCACAGAAGAATTTCCCCTTTTAAAACGCACTTCCAAACCATCCTCAAGAAGTTGCGAAACAGAAATCAAGTTGAAGTTCACATTTTTAACCAAAGCAACATTCTTCAGAGAGAAATGATCTGAAATGCGAATTGAGCCTATGCCACTTACATTCCCTTGACCGATGTTCCCGAATGTGATGTATTCTTTGGAGCTCGGGGGAGTGAGACTGGAGAACCATCTGCGATGTCCCGTCATGTGGCGAGAGCATCCTGAGTCCATGATCCAAACATCCTCCAGTCCCCGGTCCTGCACAATTAGTGTTTGTAAGTGGGAGCAAATGGTTCGGCACCAGGTTTAGCAAAAGAGCTAAACCAGTGTCGAGCCATCTGCTCAAAAGATGGAAAGCGAAAACCATCAAAAGAGTTTGGACCAAAACGCGGCTCAAAGCGTGGTCCTCGGTTCTGCCTAACCCTACGGCCACGAGGTCCAGAACCATAGCCAACACGGTCTGGAACTCTGCCGGAACGGACACCACCAACTGGAGCACGGGCAAGAAAGCCGTCTCCTCTACCACCACCTACATGACGCGGCCTGGCCTCCAGCCTCTCCCCGCGCCGAGGAACACGCAGTCTACCACCCTGCTGGTAGAACTGCTCCTGATCACTACGAGCCCTCTCTGCTCTCTCAACCCGCTTCCTCCTGAAGCAGAACTCCGCAAGATGCCCGTCTCTCTGACAGTACTCACAGTGATAGGTGGGCTTCTTGGGATGTGGTTGAGGCTTGGGATTCTTAGGCTTGGTAGTGTTTGGTGTGGTCTTCTTGGGCTGAGAGGATCCAGGAAGAGAGTCTAGAGAAGAGTGGATGTGTTTGGGCTTAGGAACCCAGATAGGCTTCTTGGGTGGAGCTTTGGGTGGTTCATGAATCACCCCATCCTTGGGCTGACAAGCCTGGGAGGACTCAGTGGAGTGAGTCTTGGGGTATCTCTGCTCAGGAGTCATTTTTCTCCACTCCACTACCCGGCTAATGGCACTCTCAAAGTCAGCCTTGGTGTAGGTATAACCTACCCCAAACCCATCCTGCCTCTTGAACTGCTGGATCATCATGCCAAGCTGTGGCTCTCTGGCACTGATCCAACTCAGGATAGAACGGAGGTAAAAGTTCTCATTCTGAGAATCTGCTAGCTCCTCTCTCAAGGAAGCTAGAACCTCCACCTGAGACAAGCAGGTCTCACACTCACTCTCTACTTGGACAGACTTTTCGGCTTTCAGCTTGATCAACTCCATTCTAAGAGACAGACAGTTCTCACAGACAGTGGGTGGAACTGACAGTGTCTCAAGCTCTAGCCTAGTCTGGGCAAGTGTAGCGCCCCGATTTAACAAAATCGAGACATTATTGAATTTCCATAGAAAAACAATAATACAAGAGGTTCATCATGCGACAACGTACATACGATAGAATCCATGGTACGCAGACCATATTTATTACAACATTGTTTTGGTAAAAACAGTAATAAAGTAATTAAATAACGGCATGACGAACGTCTTCTTCAGGATCTTTCTTCTTGACTGGGTCGCTACTCCAGACCGTCTTCAAGATAAACATCCTCTGTGGGGTCCAACGGGTATGAGTACAAAAAGTACTCAACAAGCCACCGCAAATGCAAATAATAATGCAGGATAATAAACAAGGAAGGATAGAGGCTAACAATGCGGAATAAAGCAGTTGCAGTTATGACATTTAGTGTAATCATATTTTAATCATGCGGAAAGTAAACATGAACATCATCAACATCAACTAACTCGAGGAGTACGTTTTACCTCCTCGCACAACGGTCCTTACATGTCAATCCATCATGCACATACATGTTCAAGTAAACTAACTGGGGGATGTCACGCAACCCGCCCTTGACCGTGGGCTCGGCTTTTCGAAAAGATTTAAGACTCTGATCAGAGATGTACTACTGTACCCACAAGGCACGCACTCATCTCAACGAGATGACCCATTTCATGGGAACTCGTGCCAAAACCTCAATATGAAATGTTCCAAGCGATAACCACCCGCTCTAGGTTTCGCCGGCGCGCCGGGCCGCATCCCGGCTAACGTCGCACCCCCCTTTGCGCCACATTGGTACAAGTCACCCGCAGGTGCAACTTGACCCATCTCCAAATGGTGGCCTCGGTTTGGAACAACCCATACCTTAGTTAGGACTTACCCACTAGACTTGTGGTTAGTACGTAAGTGTATTGCAACGGATCCCTCAGACCGGTCCTTATAGTGCCCCGGGTGCGACTGACCAATGCCCTAGCTTGCACCCGGAACCCACCATGCATACACTCACAACCATGACTCATCACCAACAGAATTTCCAAAGATAAGAAGTAACGGGATCATATAATAGAACCATTTCACTACGACTCATTTTTATCCTATAGCGGCCGTGCCAATACATTGGACACTAGCTAATATCATTGATCATATGGTGACAAGGAGGTTAGGCGAGATAGCATGGCTTGGGTTGCACATCAAGGTCGGGGGATCCTAAATAAATATAATGTAAGGGTTCATTTGACTAATGCATATACATAACCTATGTGTTTTAGCGATAGTCAATTCAGACATGGGTTCAATATGCTCAAAAGAGTTGTTTGGTGACTTGCCTTGTTCAGCAAAGGGAGAGGGAGGGACTTCGGGGAAGTACTCCGGCTCCTCGGCGACGTCGTAGTCTTTTTAATATAAAGTAAAATAAAAAGAACATAACATCTAATCAAACAGTATAACATTACATTATAAACACATAAGTTAAAGTTGGTTTGAGCAAATAAACCCAAAGGTTAAGGTTCTGGATTTTATAAATAATTTTAAAGGGATTAAAATGAAGGGTTGTCCTTTTTAGAAAACAAATGTTTAAATGTGATTATGGTCATATTAAATCCTCAAATAAGTGTGAAATGAAAAGTTCCTGTCAATTTGGTGGTTTTCAGTGAATGAACAGAAAGGAAATTAATAATAATTTTTTTGAAGTTTAAATATTTTAATCCATATTTTAATCCTAAAGGCTTTTGAGTAATTATTTGAATAAACAGGAAAATGTCAAAATAAACCTACTGTTTTTATGGCAGAAACATGTAGAGAATAATTTTATGAATTTTCTAAAATTAGAATGGTAATTTTTGGAGTCCAAATGCATTAGATATGAATTTTACAAGTTTAAAAGCATTTCTGGAATTTATTTTCAAATTTTAAACCTCTCGGGTCCACGGTGAGCCAGGCCCACGGTGAACCCGCGCACTGTGCGCGTGCGCCGGCTCGATCTGGACCGTCGGATCTGGATCCGATGGCCAGGCGCGAGGCGGGAGGGTTAAGTGACAACGGACGGCCAGGATTAAAACGCGCGAAGGGGTACCACGTGGACGCACGAGATCGCGCGTCGGGTTAAGTGGGAATCGACGCGCGAGATTAAAACGTAACGCTTTGACCAGATCCGACGGTGCGGATTAGATCGCGTACGTGGGCTCACGCGCGTCGTCCGATTGCGATCGTGCGGCCAGGATTGAATCCGGCACGACACGCGCTAAGGGGGCTATACCCCCCTTCGTCTCCGGCGACGGCGGGGCTCGGGTGCGGTGGCGATGGTGCCTACGAGGGGGCTAGGCCCTAGCTCTATGCGAAAACGGAAAGAGGAGGCCAAGGCGGTCACGATGGTACCTTAGGCGAGGCGAGGGGTCGACGGAGCGAGGCCGGCGACGAGGGTAGACGGCGGAGTGGTTCGGGTTCCTCGTCGGCGATGGTGTTCCGGCGGGGTTCGACGTCGGCGGAGGGGTGGCCGAGGTCGGGGTCGTTCTCGCGGTCACGTTGGTGGCGGAGGCACGGGCGGAGGAGGTCTGGTGCGACGGCGAGCGGTGGCCGGAGGTGAATTAGAGGGTGGGCGCTAAAATGTGGATTGCGGGTGCTCTGTTCGGTCTGAGTGCGAATGGGCGTGGGGGTCGAACGCGGTGAAGGCCAGGGGTATAAATAGTGGTGCCGGCGGGGACAGGGAGGGCGCCATCGGGGGAGGGCAGTGAGTTAACGCCGGCGAGCGGTTTCTCTGCATGCGGGCGACAGCGGGGGGGATTACGCGTGGGATTAAAGGGAAAACGGGCGACGTGATCCGGGGGTTTTAATGCTGGCGAATAATGAAGGGGAGGGGACCGGCGACGAGCGGATCCGAGGGAGTAAAGGCGGCCGGCGAAGTTTGGGGGCGACGGCGCGAGGTAGAAGGCGAAGCTGACAGGTGGGGGCCACTGGCCAGTGAGCGCGAGCGAGCGAACGGGAAGGCTGACGGGTGGGGCCGCGGTGTCGGGTGCGCGCGCGAGGGGAAAGTTTCGGCGCCGACAGGTGGGGTCCATGTGTCAGTCTAAGGCGGGCGCGGTAACGGGCTGGGCTGGCCGGGAGAGAGAAAAGGGAGGGAGAGGAGCCCATTACTGTTCCAATACTTTTCTGAATAAAAATAATTCCAGAAAATAGATTAAAATATTGGGGCTACTTCCAAGGTTGATAAAAATTTATAAAAATTCCCAAAATTATATTTTGGTCTTAGGATCATATACAAAAAGTTTCACCTCCTAATTTGGTCATCTACTCCATGTTGTAGTTCAAAAGGGTATAAAAGGGATTTAAAAGTATTTTCTGAAATAATAATTCCAATAAATTGAATTTAATTATATTTTTATTGTTTTGAAAAATTGGGGTGTTACAAACCTATCCCCCTTACAAGAATCTCGTCCTCGAGATTGGAATGCTACTCGAATAGCTCGGGGTATTGGGCTTTCAGCTCATCTTCTTTTTCCCAAGTGGCTTCTTCTGCGGGATGGTTGTTCCATTGGACTTTGCAGAAGCGGACGACGCGACTCCTGGTTACTCTTTCCTTGGTTTCCAAGATCTTGACGGGTCTCTCTATGTAGGTCAAGTCTTCTTGGACATTGAGTTGCTGAAGGTCGGCTTGCTCGGTGGGCACACGGAGACACTTCTTCAGCTGCGAGACATGGAACACATCGTGAACGCCTGCCAAGGATGGAGGCAGTTCAAGTTGGTATGCCACTTCTCCTTGTCGACGGAGGATCTGGAAAGGTCCGACGTAGCGGGGTGCTAGTTTGCCTTTCATGTTGAACCTTTGAGTGTCACGGAGGGATTGACTCTGAGGTAGACATAATCGCCCTCCTCAAAGGCTAGATCTCTTCGACGGTTATCGGCGTAGCTCTTTTGCCTGGATTGGGCTGCCTTCAGTCGGTCCCTTATGATCTTAACTTTCTCTTCGGCTTCTCTCAATAAATCTGTCCCAAACAGTTGTGATTCTCCGGTTTGATCCCAGAGCAACGGCGTTCTGCACTTACGCCCATAGAGTGCTTCGAACGGGGACATTTGCAGGCTGGCTTGATAGCTGTTGTTGTAGGAGAACTCCGCATAAGGTAAGTTCTTGTCCCACATTCCGCCAAAGTCTAGAGCACAAGCTCTAAGCATATCCTCCAATATCTGGTTGACCCTTTCGGTTTGACCGTCGGTCTGTGGATGATAGGCGGTGCTAAAGTTCAGCCGGGTGCCGAGTTCCTCTTGAAGGTTCTTCCAAAACTTGGAGGTAAACTGACTTCCGCGGTCAGATACAATCTTCTTGGGAACTCCGTGGAGGCACACGATCCGGGTCATATACAACTCAGCCAACTTGGCGACGGTGTAAGTTGTCTTGACCGGAACGAAGTGGGCTACCTTGGTGAGTCGATCAACGATCACCCAGATAGAATCATGACCAGCTTGGGTCCTGGGCAGTCCCGTGATGAAGTCCATTCCTATCTCTTCCCACTTCCATTCAGGGACCTTGAGAGGTTGGAGCAGTCCGGCAGGTCTCTGGTGCTCGGCCTTGACCCGCCGACATGTGTCGCACTTGGCCACATACTCTGCTATTTCTCTCTTCATGCTGACCCACCAATATTTTTCCTTCAGGTCTTGGTACATCTTTGTACTCCCGGGATGGATGGAGTATAGAGTATCGTGGGCTTCTTGAAGGATGAGAGTCTTCAACTCAGGTAGGTTGGGTACGCATACTCGGTTTCCGAACCAAATGGTACCATGTTCATCCTCGGAGAATCCGGGGGCTTTACCCTTCCTCATGTTTTGCTGGATCTCCAGGATGTCTGGGTCTTCCTTCTGCTTCTCTCGGATCTGGTCTATTAAGACCGGCCGAGACTCCAAGGCAGCAAGGTACTCTCGAGTGGTGATCCCCAGGTTTAGCCTTTCCATCTCTTTATAAAGTAGAGGAGCCTGGTCTTGGATCATGATGGCATTGCAGTACCCTTTTCGACTAAGGGCGTCTGCCACCACATTCGCTTTGCCTGGATGATAATGGATGCCCAAGTCATAATCCTTGATCAGTTCCAACCATCTCCTTTGCCTGAGGTTCAGATCTGGTTGGGTGAATATGTACTTGAGACTCTTGTGGTCGGTGAAGACCTCACACCGATTTCCCACAAGGTAATGCCTCCATATCTTCAAGGCATGAACCACGGCTGCTAGTTCCAGGTCGTGAGTTGGGTAGTTCAGCTCATGTGGTCTCAACTGCCGGGAGGCGTAGGATATCACCTTCCCTTCTTGCATTAAGACGCATCCCAATCCTTGACGAGAGGCATCACAGTAGACGTGGAAGTCCTTCCGGATGTCCGGCAGAGTTAGAATGGGAGCTGACACAAGCTTCTTCTTGAGAGTCTGGAAGCTCTCTTCGCAGTCGGGGGTCCAATCGAACTTCACCTCTTTCTGCAGAAGTCTGGTCATAGGCTTGGCGATCTTGGAAAAATTCTCGATGAACCGGCGGTAGTATCCGGCCAATCCGAGAAAACTCCGGATCTCGGTCACGGTCGTTGGCTGTAACCAGTTGGTTACCGCTTCAACGGTGGTTGGGTCCACTGCTATTCTCCGGCAGATATAACATGACCGAGGAACTTCACCTCAGACGACCAAAATTCGCACTTGCTGTATTTGGCGTACAGTTGCTGCTCCCTTAGCTTTCCGAGGGTCAGACAGAGGTGAGTCTCGTGTTCTTCCTTGGTCTTGGAGTAAACGAGGATATCGTCGATGAATACCACGATGAACTTGTCCAAGAACTCCATGAATACATTGTTCATCATGTTCATGAAGAAGGCCGGGGCATTCGTGAGTCCGAACGACATCACAGTGTACTCGTAAAGTCCATAGCGGGAGGTGAAGGCAGTCTTGGGTATATCTTCCTCCCTGATCCTCAACTGGTGATAACCTGACCTGAGGTCAATCTTGGAAAACACCGAGGATCCTTTCAGTTGATCGAACAGGTCGTCGATCCGAGGCAATGGGTATTTGTTCTTGATGGTTACGTCGTTCAAGGCCCTATAGTCCACGCACATAAGTATATAGAGTGGTATAAATGTTCATTACAATCACGTTCTTATTCTACCCACAACACACTCGTCGCGGGTAGCACCACATACAAAATAATGCTTTTTATTTATTTTCGCGTCTCCTAACGCCTACTCGCCACCGGAGGCGGTCTCCGTGCTCTCGGAACCACGAGTGCGCGGCTCCAGAGAGATGGTGGGCTCGAGAAAATTCTCGATGATGGAGTCGGAGACGAGGCCGGGGCGTGGTGTAGGGGCGCTGGTGGAAGGCCTGGCGGGGGAGGGTCGTGGCGGGATCCTCTTGGGGCGAGGGAGGGGCTCACGGATAGGCTTCTTCTTCCTTGGAAGAAGAGGAACCATCTCCGCGATGTCCTTCTGCAGCTCCATGATCTTGCGCTGCAGCTCGCCGTTCTGCTGGATCAGGTTCTTCGTTTCTTCACGAAGAAACGCAACCGCCTCATGGTGCTCGTCGGCGTCGAGCACCGCCTCGGTGTGAAGATCATCCATGACCTGCAGAAGACGCGACTGCCGGGCCATGACCGGATCACGCACGGAGTGAACTCCGAGGTAGATGCTACGGTGGGCTCCGGGAGTACGCTTCGGCACAAGCCGGAAGGATGAGTTCTGAAGACGATCGTCGTAGATCATCCTCAGCTCCATGAGGGCCTGGAGGGCGACTCGTTGGCACGCGACGTCGAAAGTCGGGCCTCCAAGTGCGGTGGTGTAGGGCGGCAGATGCTCTCCGGAGCCATGGACGGTGAGGGAGACGTCGCAAGGCCCGGCGAACTCGTCGGGGTAGACTCCTTGAAACTCAGGTTCGAAGAGGAACCCGAGGAAGGTGAGCATCATGCGGAGCTCCCGGACGAAGCCCTCGTAGTGGCGGCAGTAACTGTGGACTTGGTAGACTGGCATCTACAAAACAATAAGTTGAATAAAAGTGAGGAGAGGAACAAAGTTTATGAAGTAGATTTTCAAGAAATAATTTCCTATGGTTAATGGCTAGGCGGGTCTGTTTGGCTTCCTACAGTCAAGTCGGCTCTGATACCATCTTGTAGCGCCCCGATTTAACAAAATCGAGACATTATTGAATTTCCATAGAAAAACAATAATACAAGAGGTTCATCATGCGACAACGTACATACGATAGAATCCATGGTACGCAGACCATATTTATTACAACATTGTTTTGGTAAAAACAGTAATAAAGTAATTAAATAACGGCATGACGAACGTCTTCTTCAGGATCTTTCTTCTTGACTGGGTCGCTACTCCAGACCGTCTTCAAGATAAACATCCTCTGTGGGGTCCAACGGGTATGAGTACAAAAAGTACTCAACAAGCCACCGCAAATGCAAATAATAATGCAGGATAATAAACAAGGAAGGATAGAGGCTAACAATGCGGAATAAAGCAGTTGCAGTTATGACATTTAGTGTAATCATATTTTAATCATGCGGAAAGTAAACATGAACATCATCAACATCAACTAACTCGAGGAGTACGTTTTACCTCCTCGCACAACGGTCCTTACATGTCAATCCATCATGCACATACATGTTCAAGTAAACTAACTGGGGGATGTCACGCAACCCGCCCTTGACCGTGGGCTCGGCTTTTCGAAAAGATTTAAGACTCTGATCAGAGATGTACTACTGTACCCACAAGGCACGCACTCATCTCAACGAGATGACCCATTTCACGGGAACTCGTGCCAAAACCTCAATATGAAATGTTCCAAGCGATAACCACCCGCTCTAGGTTTCGCCGGCGCGCCGGGCCGCATCCCGGCTAACGTCGCACCCCCCTTTGCGCCACATTGGTACAAGTCACCCGCAGGTGCAACTTGACCCATCTCCAAATGGTGGCCTCGGTTTGGAACAACCCATACCTTAGTTAGGACTTACCCACTAGACTTGTGGTTAGTACGTAAGTGTATTGCAACGGATCCCTCAGACCGGTCCTTATAGTGCCCCGGGTGCGACTGACCAATGCCCTAGCTTGCACCCGGAACCCACCATGCATACACTCACAACCATGACTCATCACCAACAGAATTTCCAAAGATAAGAAGTAACGGGATCATATAATAGAACCATTTCACTACGACTCATTTTTATCCTATAGCGGCCGTGCCAATACATTGGACACTAGCTAATATCATTGATCATATGGTGACAAGGAGGTTAGGCGAGATAGCATGGCTTGGGTTGCACATCAAGGTCGGGGGATCCTAAATAAATATAATGTAAGGGTTCATTTGACTAATGCATATACATAACCTATGTGTTTTAGCGATAGTCAATTCAGACATGGGTTCAATATGCTCAAAAGAGTTGTTTGGTGACTTGCCTTGTTCAGCAAAGGGAGAGGGAGGGACTTCGGGGAAGTACTCCGGCTCCTCGGCGACGTCGTAGTCTTTTTAATATAAAGTAAAATAAAAAGAACAAAACATCTAATCAAACAGTATAACATTACATTATAAACACATAAGTTAAAGTTGGTTTGAGCAAATAAACCCAAAGGTTAAGGTTCTGGATTTTATAAATAATTTTAAAGGGATTAAAATGAAGGGTTGTCCTTTTTAGAAAACAAATGTTTAAATGTGATTATGGTCATATTAAATCCTCAAATAAGTGTGAAATGAAAAGTTCCTGTCAATTTGGTGGTTTTCAGTGAATGAACAGAAAGGAAATTAATAATAATTTTTTTGAAGTTTAAATATTTTAATCCATATTTTAATCCTAAAGGCTTTTGAGTAATTATTTGAATAAACAGGAAAATGTCAAAATAAACCTACTGTTTTTATGGCAGAAACATGTAGAGAATAATTTTATGAATTTTCTAAAATTAGAATGGTAATTTTTGGAGTCCAAATGCATTAGATATGAATTTTACAAGTTTAAAAGCATTTCTGGAATTTATTTTCAAATTTTAAACCTCTCGGGTCCACGGTGAGCCAGGCCCACGGTGAACCCGCGCACTGTGCGCGTGCGCCGGCTCGATCTGGACCGTCGGATCTGGATCCGATGGCCAGGCGCGAGGCGGGAGGGTTAAGTGACAACGGACGGCCAGGATTAAAACGCGCGAAGGGGTACCACGTGGACGCACGAGATCGCGCGTCGGGTTAAGTGGGAATCGACGCGAGAGATTAAAACGTAACGCTTTGACCAGATCCGACGGTGCGGATTAGATCGCGTACGTGGGCTCACGCGCGTCGTCCGATTGCGATCGTGCGGCCAGGATTGAATCCGGCACGACACGCGCTAAGGGGGCTATACCCCCCTTCGTCTCCGGCGACGGCGGGGCTCGGGTGCGGTGGCGATGGTGCCTACGAGGGGGCTAGGCCCTAGCTCTATGCGAAAACGGAAAGAGGAGGCCAAGGCGGTCACGATGGTACCTTAGGCGAGGCGAGGGGTCGACGGAGCGAGGCCGGCGACGAGGGTAGACGGCGGAGTGGTTCGGGTTCCTCGTCGGCGATGGTGTTCCGGCGGGGTTCGACGTCGGCGGAGGGGTGGCCGAGGTCGGGGTCGTTCTCGCGGTCACGTTGGTGGCGGAGGCACGGGCGGAGGAGGTCTGGTGCGACGGCGAGCGGTGGCCGGAGGTGAATTAGAGGGTGGGCGCTAAAACGTGGATTGCGGGTGCTCTGTTCGGTCTGAGTGCGAATGGGCGTGGGGGTCGAACGCGGTGAAGGCCAGGGGTATAAATAGTGGTGCCGGCGGGGACAGGGAGGGCGCCATCGGGGGAGGGCAGTGAGTTAACGCCGGCGAGCGGTTTCTCTGCATGCGGGCGACAGCGGGGGGGATTACGCGTGGGATTAAAGGGAAAACGGGCGACGTGATCCGGGGGTTTTAATGCTGGCGAATAATGAAGGGGAGGGGACCGGCGACGAGCGGATCCGAGGGAGTAAAGGTGGCCGGCGAAGTTTGGGGGCGACGACGCGAGGTAGAAGGCGAAGCTGACAGGTGGGGGCCACTGGCCAGTGAGCGCGAGCGAGCGAACGGGAAGGCTGACGGGTGGGGCCGCGGTGTCGGGTGCGCGCGCGAGGGGAAAGTTTCGGCGCCGACAGGTGGGGTCCATGTGTCAGTCTAAGGCGGGCGCGGTAACGGGCTGGGCTGGCCGGGAGAGAGAAAAGGGAGGGAGAGGAGCCCATTACTGTTCCAATACTTTTCTGAATAAAAATAATTCCAGAAAATAGATTAAAATATTGGGGCTACTTCCAAGGTTGATAAAAATTTATAAAAATTCCCAAAATTATATTTTGGTCTTAGGATCATATACAAAAAGTTTCACCTCCTAATTTGGTCATCTACTCCATGTTGTAGTTCAAAAGGGTATAAAAGGGATTTAAAAGTATTTTCTGAAATAATAATTCCAATAAATTGAATTTAATTATATTTTTATTGTTTTGAAAAATTGGGGTGTTACAGCAAGCTCAGCTCTCAACCTCTCTAAATCACCCAAATGCTCATCGCCCTTGGATTTTAGCTCAGCTAAGGCAGCTAGATGAGTTGGGCAATGAACACAGGGTGTGACGACAGTGGCTTGAGCATCTTTCAGCTCCAGCTGAGCGCTTTCAAGCTCAGTGGCCAAAGCGTCCCTCTCATTAACCCTTTCTGTGTACCTGGACTTCAGAGTCGACAGGTCACACAGAAGCACCTCACACTTCGGGCACTCACTGCTATCACCCAAGCAAGGGGAAGAAGATAGACTTTCAATTCTGCCGTTGGCTACGGCAAGCTCACTCTCTAACTCGTCTATCCTCTTCTTAGCCCCCCTAAGCAGTTTTTCCCGATACTTTAACTCCTAACGATTGCTCTCAAGTAAATCAACAATTTCTCGTTCATAAGATGATACCTTGTTGTCGTCGTCGTCGGAGTCATCGGAGGAGCTCTTTTCTTCCCTATCCCCAAGAGCCATTGAACAAAAGCTCTTGCGGGATCTTCGGCGCTGGTGTGAGCGGCTCTTCGGCTTGTCTCCGAAGGCCATGAAGCATAGGCTCGCCGGATCGTCCTTGTCCTTCCCCTTCCTGATGGCGATCTCCTCATCGCTTGAGCTTGATGAAGAGGAAGAAGATGTGGACCGCTTGGAGTAGATCTTCTCCATCTCGGCGAAGAAGGCCTTGTCGCGCTTCTTGTTTTCTCGCCGGTAGTCCTTCAGGGCCTTTCTGAAGAATCTGGTCTTTGGCTTGCCCTTATTGAAGGAGGAGCTGTCGTGCTTGCCGGAGTCGTGGAAGCCACCACCGGTTCCCTTCTTGTGTCCATTGCGCTTGGGGCAGTCGGCGATGAAGTGTCCTGGATCACCACACTCAAAGCATCCGGATTTTGTGCCGTGTCTTTTGAACATTCTCTTATCATAGACACGACGCACCCGGTTGTTAAAAAGACACAAATCATCATCTCCCAACAACTCAAGCTGGTCCTCAGTGATAGACATCAAGGAGAACCCAGCACAGCTCACAGAAGAGGGATCAACAGAAGGTGTAGCAAGGGCCAGAGATTTTGATCCTGAACCAGTGAGATTTGATCTCAACTGGATATCTACCTCAGTGGCCTTCAGCTTGCTAAACAACTCAGAAATGGTCAAGGTATCGTAAGAAGTACTTTCAACGATAGAGGATACCTTGATCTCCCAGATCTTTGGGTCCAAGGTATGGAGAACCTTGAGCGCCTGCTCATGATCTGAGACTAACTGAGCACCCTCAGCCTTATTGTCCCGAAGCTTGTTTATGATCGACTGAAAATGACCAAACAAAGCCTCAACAGATTCACCCGGCTTCTGTGTGAAATTCTCATATTCACGCCGGTAGGTCTGATAGAGCCGAGCCTTGACCTGTGCTGTTCCCTCATGGTGTGCCTTGAGGGTAGCCCAGATCTCTCTCGCAGTGGAGAGATGACTCACACGCTCAAACTCAGTGGGACCTAAACTAGAAAACAGAATGTTCACAGCCTTACTGTTGCTCAGATGCTGAGCAATGATACCAAGAGTACCCTGCTCAGTAACTGGCAATATGACAAACGTGGTGTGAATGCAAATATCCCAAATGTCCGAACCCTGGCTCATAAGATAGGCTCGCATGCGAGTCTTCCAATAATTATAGCCATAGGCTTCCAAGGACGGGACCTTGCCAGGAGACGTCATGGTCACTACTGGGGTTTAGAACCGGTTAAGGTATGGAAAAACCCTAACCTCGCTTTGATACCACTTGTAGGACCGAAAGTAGCGACCAGAGGGGGGGGTGAATGGGCGCCTTAAAAATTCTTGCGAATCAATGGCCTGTTCCCAATACCCAACGCACCTCAAAAGACTAAGCAGTAGAAAATAAACAGAAGGCCTAAGTCTAAGGGTATCTAACCTAGAAGCAATTGATGTTAAATAGAGAACTATTAAAGAAGTGCATCTAGGCAGATGAACACTGTGTAACAGGCCTAAACTTCCCAATGAAATGATCTAAGTATATGTAAGATGAAATGAGAAGTTACTGTCCAATTTTGTCTCCTGTTCGGAACTTGGCGAAGCCTGCTTCGCCCGTCGAGGTCTGCTCCGGAGATGATTGACGAAGACAGCTTCGCTGGTCGAAGCCTGCTTCGGAGGTTGGTTGCGGAGCCTGTTTCGGAGGTCAGTTGCGAAGCTTGTCGAAGATGCCGAAGGTGTTTTGGTCTATCCTAGTTCGAAGTGGCAAGAAGCGAAGTATGCTTCGAAGCGAAGTATGACAGAGCCGGAGCCTGCTTCGAAGTATGTACTTCGAAGGCAAGGCTTCGGACACAGCTTCGAACGGAGCACTTCGAATCAAAACCCTCGAACAGGAAACTTCAAATACAACACACAGACGGACTACCTTCGAACAAAGAAGCGAAGCCTGTCACACGACAGAGGCACCAAATCCGAAGCCTACACACTACCTTCGAAAAGAGTAACCTTCGAAAAGAGAAGCGACGGTTGACACGCCACAGAAAACCAAAGCGAAGTCAAGCAGAACGACAAGCTTCGAAGCCAACTTCGAAAACTATCGAAGTGTGAACTTCGTACAGCTAGGGACGGAGTACCTTCGCACAGTCGTTCGAAGTATGTGATGCTGTCCGTTCAGAAAATACTTCGAAGCTAGCAACACAGGACTCAAACCAAGTACGAAGTTTGAACGAAGCCTTCAAAGATGATAGATCGAAGCCTGCCTCACGGAGCTGAGGGGCTTCGAACAGAGAGGGGACTTCGCCAGAAAACAGCCAGAAAAGTTTCTGGATCCTGTCAGCTTCGATCAAAAAGCAGTGCAGTAGAAGATAAAAGCTGCACAAAACACTGTAGCTACAGTAAAGCAGTACTACTTGCAACAGCAAGAACTAGTACTACTAGCGTGAAGAACACACCCAACCGAAGCTTCCGAAGCCTCAAAAATCATGGGAAAACTTGCTGTGCAGAAGAAATTAAGCCATTAAAAACCTCTGATGTTGTTGCACACGTGGAAGAGAAACTCCACTTCAATAATAAATGCAAAACAGCAACAAACAGGGGCAAGAACTCCTGGCGGCGCACGCAAGAGTAAGAGAGGAGAGAGGCAAGGCAAGAGACAAAAAGTGACCGAAAAGAGTGGAATAGATTTCAGCCAAAAGGGTAGTCCAAACCCTAGGGATTGGGGTCCTATTTATAGGCTCCCAACACTAGGAATATTCCACCTGCCCCTTAGGGTTTTTACAGACGCAATAATAAATGAAAAGACTCTACTGCCCTTAGGAATTTTTACAGACACGACTGACTGACTGTGGGCCTAGAGATACAGATAACTTATCCGGAAGCTCAGCTTTCGTAGCGACTACGGCTTCTCTTCTGGACAGTCGGATACAAGATCGACGATTGTCAGTTTTGCGCCGAAACTGACAAGGCCTCCACCGGCTTTGCACTAGGTACCCGGATTGGGCCGGCCCGACTCCGCAGCTCTCTCAGCCCGGCAATCGCTCACCGCCCGTGTACCTGAGTCAGTCCTGGTCAACAGCCCAGTGGGTCTTCTACTACTTCTGGCCCATGTACCCGGATTGGGCCAACCCGACTTCGCAGCCTCCTCTGCCCGACAGTCGCTCGCTGCCCGTGTACCTGAGTCACACGCGGCCCATGAAAACAGCAGATCTCTTCTCTTCTTCTGTCCTCTTTGACTATCATTGACAATGACTCATCACTTCTGGAACCATGAGGCCCACGCTATTCAGCATGGCTCCTCACTAGTGTACCCCCATCCACCGCATACACAGTAGGACCGACGGGAGTACTGGGAAGACCATAGCATCTACGACCACACCATCCATGGTCGAGGCGACATATGGTCTTGTCGGTCAGACCGGCCATCACGACGGTCCGACCGTCTATCACTCCCTCGGTCATACCAGACCAATGGATGGTCAGACCGCCCCTATCACACACTATGCACCGCCGCCCACGCCTACGCTACCTTATCCCGTGCTGCCCGCACCTCCTGCTCCCGCACACCCACATAGGCTTGATTACATCCCGTATCGTGATCCACCACAAGAGGAGGAGCCGCATGGCCGACACCACGATATACCACCGTGTGTCGCACCTCCACACGAGAGACGCGCGCAAGCAGGAGGCGTAGATGACTTTGACGAGTGAATTCGCGCACTGTTTAGAGAGTGTGCGGGTTGGACACCTAGAGGTCGGGTTAGGGTTTATCACAAGCCGTATCCTGATCACTTCGACACCATCCCGTACCCGCACGGTTTTAGGGTGCTTGAATTTATAAAATTTGACGGCGAAGGTAGTGAGACCACCCTAGAGCACATAGGCCAATTCCTAGCGTAGTGTGGCGAAGCTAACGGGTCAGATCCATTGAAGCTTAGATTATTCTCTCTATCGCTTTTTGGCACCACTTTCACTTGGTTTTTAGCATTACCGTTGAACTCCGTTCAGACTTGGGCCTAGTTGGAGCAGAAGTTCCACAATTATTTTTATACTAGGGAAACCGAGCTTAGACTTTCACACTTGACATCGGTTAGATAGAAGGCTAATGAGAGTGTCTCTCAGTACGTCAAGCATTTTAGGGACACTAGAAACCGATGTTTTACTTTGAACATTTCTGATAGAGATTTGGCCGACCTAGCTTTTAACGTTATTCACTCTGAACTTAAGGAGAAGCTGGATGGCCATGATTTCTTTGATGTTAGTCAGGTACTGCAAAAGGCTCTGGTTCAGAAAAGCCAATCCAAAAGTAGAAAATTTACTAAAACATTCAACAATCCTAAGACCGAGGTGCACGTCACGGAGCACTCCGACGAGGAATCATCGGAGAGCGAGGATGACTCGACCGACATGTACACTGCAGAGTGGACTTGGTCTAGTAAGGACAAGCCCATCACTTGCACCGAGTTACGACCGTATCCTACTAAGGGTCGGCCCAGCGAGGTGAAGTATTCTTTTGACATGACCAAATGTGATAAGATATTTGATTTTTTGTTGAAGAGCAAGCTTATCAAGTTGCCGAAGGGTCACGTCATTCCGACTACCGAGGACTTGAAGAAATGAGCTTATTGTAAGTGGCATGACTCTCATTCCCATTCTACTAATGATTTCAATATTTTTCATCAGTAGGTTCAATCAGCCATAGAAGGATTGTTGAAGCTAGATGCAAATACCAAGATGAAGATCAACCAAGACCCCTTTCCCGTGAACATTATTGATCTTGACGGGAAGAAGGTACTGATTCAGCCAGAGTAGGCTGGGTATGCTAAGGGGAAGGAGGTCATGATCGGAGAACCACACCAACACACGCTCATGCCGAAGAACCCCGAGGTAGGAGTGTGGAAAGTGAATACCAACGCATCACCCATGGTTGCGACTCACAAGAAGCCAAAGGTGACATACAACATGCTACTCCAGAAGCACCAGAAGAGGGTCGAGAAGGCAAACACTCGGCCAGGACCTCCAGCGAGGCCGAGCCCTCCTCGAAAGATTGGGTTCGGCCCACGATGGGTAAAACTGTTGGATCCGCTGCTTCCTCCACCATATCATTAGTCCATGACGCAGTGGCCACCGTGTTATATTCCGCCTCTCGGGTACCCTACCCCATATTATGTTGCTCCATTCGTGCAATCCGGGTTTTATAACATGTAGGGTCAGATGAGTGCTCCAAGAGGCGATGTCTTTGACAGACTATCCGTCGTGCCACGAGGACATCCGGAGGCATTGTCCAAGGCTATCGTCGTCAATGTGGGGTCCCAGGATGTCCCAATCCCTAAGGGGCCTCCGCGGAGCAATACGGAGCTAAGCCGCAGAAGGAGACCGAGAAGGGACCAGATGGTCTGAACAGCCTATTATGGACGGTCCAACCAACCTATTGCAGGCACCTGACACCAGTCGGTCTGATCGGCCCAATAAGGCTAGTCCAACCGACAGTGCACAAAAGCAGGATTCCACCAAACGCAAAATCATTGAGGTCGATCCCGACAATTCTCGTTCGGCCAAAAATTCCAGGAGCAAAGTTGTGGCGCCCAACACTAAGTCGCAGCCTTCGTGGGCACCCCTAGGTATGACCAAGTCTCAGAAGAAGGCCGAGGATGACTGGGACACCGTTTTTGAAGAGATACGTCCCCGACCAGCAGCAAAACAGGTCTGGAAGGTGAAGCCGGTTGCCGTAAACAACCAGGCTCCTACTCCGAGTGACGACGAGGACGACATGATGGACAGCGACTACACGCCGATCTCCGAGGGGCCAACTCCTCAAGCGATGGACATAAACATCGTCATGCTTCCTACTTAGTTTGCTCTCCCACAGGATGAGGTCGAGGTTGCTTAGTTGAGCCTCAACCCCCAGGAGGCTATCTTCGAGAAGCCTGAGGAAACGGCTCACCACTTGAAGCCCCTCTACGTCAAGGGGCACATCGATGTGAAGACGATCTCGAGGATGCTTGTGGATGGAGGCGCCACCGTCAACCTAATGTCGTACTCTTTGTTGAAGAAGCTCGGCAAGAATGAAGATGACCTGATGAGGACTAACCTGACGCTCAACATATTCAACGGCAAGAGCTTTGAGGCCAAGGGCGTGCTTTCTTTGGAGCTGATGGTAGGCAACAAGACGTTGCCCACGACATTCTTTGTTGTCGATGTGCAAGGTAATTACAGTGTACTGCTTGGGCATGATTGTTGTATCCCATCTACTTTGCACCAGTGCCTGATTCAATGGGACGGTGATGATGTGGAGGTTGTGCCAGCTGACACTTCAGCCCAAGTTGCTTTGGCCGATGTGTCTATTGACATCGTTCATGATAAAGTAGAGTGTCTGTCAGGTAGATATCTCTCAGATTATGACTTTGTTAGCGTGTCTGAGGGACGTTTTGTTCCAGTGTCTGTAAAGCCAACACTGTAGCACATCTGTCTCTAAATTAGTGGTCATGACTAGTAAGAGTAATCTTGATTGTCTAAAGTCTTGTGTAGAGCAATATCGGTCTTCTAAAGACAGTATTGCTGAAGTCATTGAAGATTTTAGTGAAGTAGAAAAGTTAGGTAAAGGTTTTGCGTCAGCCAACCCTCTAGAAGAGGTAGATATAGGTGATGGTACTGTTCCAAGGCCGACTTTTGTAAATCAAAATTTGCAAGCTGATGAAAATGTCAAAGTAATAAAATTGCTTCGGTCATATATCCATTGTTTTGCTTGGGAGTATAGTGAGATGCCCAGACTAAGCCTTGAGCTCGTGTAGCATCGGCTTCCCATTAAACCCGGGTTTAGGCCTTATAAATAGCCCCCTCGTCAAATAAGAGATAGAACGATTGCTCAAGGCTAAGTTTATTAGGCCATGCAGGTATACTGAATGGGTTGCTAACATTGTCCCTATAGAAAATAAAGGAAGTGGCAAGATTTGTGTGTGCATTGATTTCAGGGATTTGAACAAGGCCACTCCGAAGGATGAGTATCCCATGTCAATAGCCGACATGCTGATCAACGATGCTTCAGGACACAAGGTACTAAGTTTTCTTGATGACAACGCTTGTTCTAATCAAATCTTTATGGCCGAAGAGGACGTCTATAAGACAACCTTTCGATGCCCTGGTTTTTTTCGTCTTGTTTGAGTGGGTTGTGATGACTTTTGGTTTAAAGAATGCTGGCACTACATATCAACGTGCTATGAACTTGATCTTTCATGACTTGCTAGGAGTTATGCTAGAGGTCTACATAGATGGTGTTGTAGTCAAATCAGATGCTATGGGAAACCATGTAGCCGATTTGAGAATTGCTTTTGATAGGATGTGTCAGTATGGCTTAAAAATGAACCCGCTCAAGTGTGCTTTTTGTAGGAAAGGGTAGAATGGATGGTTTATTCCTCTCCCTAGGGTTGGGAGGAAAGAAGAAGGGTCTTACAGGAGTGGCCCACACACTAGACAGGGGGGCCCACACACCAGAGACACACACACTCTAACACACTCTAACACCCCCCCGTAGTCAAAACTCCGGCGCAACGGATGTTGAGACTGGAGCGGAACTCAGAGAAGGTGGAGGAAGGCAAGCCCTTGGTGAATATGTCGACGAACTGGGAGGTGGTGGGAATGTGTAGAACATGGACATCTCCCACGATGACACAATCACGGATGAAGTGGAGGTCGATCTCCACATGCTTGGTGCGCTGGTGCTGGACGGGGTTGGTGGAGAGGTAGACAGCGCTGACGTTGTCGCAGTAGACCAAAGTACTCCTGGCGAGGGGGCTGTGGAGTTCCCCGAGGAGATGATGGAGCTAGTATGCCTCCGCCACCTCGTTGGTAACATCGCGGTACTCAGCCTCAGCACTGGAGCGGGAGACAACAGACTGCCGCTTGGATGAGAAGGACACGAGGTTGCCACCAAGGAAGGCGGCGTAGCCGTAGGTGGAGCAACGCGTGTCCGGGCAACCCGCCTAGTTGATGTCAGTGTAAACCACGAGCTCAGCAACCGGAGAACGCCGAAGGTGAAGTCCGAAGTCGAGGGAGCCGCGTAGATAGCGGAGAATCCTCTTCATAGCAGTAAGGTGCGGATCCCGTGGGTGGTGCATGTGAAGGCACACCTGCTGCACTGCATAGGATATATCCGGCCGAGTGAAGGTGAGATACTAAAGGGCACTAGAAATGCTTCGATAGGCAGTGGGATCATCCACTGGTGCACCCTTGGTACCAGAAATCTTGGCCTGAGCATCAACTAGAGTGGAACATGGCTTGCAGTCAGTCATCCCGGCACGGTGAAGGACATCCAAGGCGTAGTGGTGCTGTTGAAGGAATAGACCATCAGTGCGGTGTTCCACTGTCACCCCCAAGAAGTGATGGAGCACACCAAGATCCTTCATGGCAAACTCCCGCTGCAACGAGGAGACAACCCGCTGAAGTAGAGACTGGCTGGAGGCAGTGAGAACAATGTCATCCACATAAAGCAGCAGGTAGGCTATGTCACCACCGTGGCAGAGGACAAACAGAGAAGTGTCGCTCTTGGCTTCGCTGAACCCCAAAGTCACCAGTAAGGAGGCAAACCGATTGTACTAAGCCCGAGGAGCCTGCTTCAGACCATACATAGACTTGTTGAGCCGGCAAACAAGCTCTGGGTGAGCGGGATCCATGAAGCCCGTAGGCTGGCTACAGTACACAATCTCTGTCAGGGTGCCATGAAGGAATACATTCTTCACATCTAGCTGGTGAACTGGCCAAGACCGCGAGAGTGCCAGGGAGATAATAGTCTGGATAGTAGCAGGCTTCACCACTTGACTGAAGGTCTCATCGTAGTCAACTCTAGGGCATTGGGTGAAACCTCGGAGGACCCATCGAGCCTTGTACCAATCCAGTGTACCATCTGCCTGCGTTTATGTGTCCAGATCCACTTACTGGTGACCACATTGCATCCAGAGGGATGATGCACCAAGTCCAGGTCTGATTGGCTAGAAGGGCCTCATACTATTCCTCCATCGCATGGCGCCAGTGTGGATCCGCCAGGGCGCCACGGACAGTGGAGGATATAGGAGAGACCGGTGGCTCCGCAGTGACGGAGAGGACCAGACGGTCAACCGGACGAAGGACCCCCGCAACTCGCCGAGTCACCATCGGGTGAGTGTGGCGGGGATCACGGTGAAGGATGGGTGGGTGGTACACCGGCGTCTCGGCGGGAGAGCGGGCCGGTGCAGCAACCGTCGGGCAGCGCTGGTAGACACGAACAGGGTCGGCGTAGCGGGAAGTAGACGTCGGGGCCGCGCGTGGTGAGGCAGCCGGCGCTGGGACACGTGGCACGACCGAAGCCATGTCGGGTGCGGTAGGCGAGGCTAGGGCCACGCATGGTGCTAGAGGCAGCAGCGGGCCGACCTCGGGAACAGGAGGCGACAGGGAAGTGGCCTCGCGTGGCACTACCGAGGACTCCGGGGCCGCGCATGGCACGGAGGGCAACGCCGGTGATGGGGGAGTGGCCGCACATGGCATAGTCAAAGATGTCGAGGCCACGGACGGCGTGGCTGGTAGCCCTGCTGCCACACTAGGCTCGCGAGATGGCGGGAGAGCCGCCGGAACAACTAGAGGTGTACCTACAGAAGACAAAGGTGGCTGAACGACCGAGTCAGTAGAAAACAGAGATTCCAACTCAAGGCTGGAGGCAGGGGTGGAGTCGGTGGAGAAAGGAAATACCGACTCGGCGAAGATGACATGCCGTGAGATAAGAACACGACGAGAGGAGAGGTCAAAGCAATGGTACCCCTTATGGTCGGGGGAGTAGCCAAGAAACACACAAAGGGTCGAGCGGGGCGTAAGCTTGTGAGGAGCAGTGGAGGAAGTGTTGGGATAGCAGGCGCACCCGAAGACACGAAGGTGAGTATAAGAAAGAGGGGTACCGAACAAGGCATGGTGAGGAGTGGGAGCGCACGTGGCCTTAGAAAGCAGGCAATTAAGAAAGTAGGTGGAAGTGAGGAGGCTCTCAGCCCAGAAGCGAGTGGGAGCAGAATCCTGAAAAAGCATAGAGCGCATAACATTGTTAGTGGTACGAATCATGCACTCACCCTTGCCGTTCTGAGGGGAGGTGTAGGGGCACGACATGCGCAACTGTACTCCCTTGGAGAGGAAGAAAGCCCGAGAAGAGGAGTTGTCAAACTCACGCCCATTATCACACTAAACCACCTTGATGATGACACCAAACTGAGTGGACACTCATGCAAAGAAGTGAGTGAGAGAGGGAAAGGCATCAGACTTGGACCGCAAGGGGAAGGTCCAAGAATAGTGAGTGAAATCATCAAGAACCACCAAATAATACTTAAAACCAGAAACACTCGGGATCAGGGATGTCCACAAGTCATAGTGAATGAGATCAAAAGGCTGAATACATGTGAGGAAGAGACAGGAAAAGGTAAACGGGTATGACGACCTAACTCGCACGCATGACAAATATACTCACTAGCATCCCTAGTACAAGAAATAGAGGGGCTACTACAGAGCTGAGTCATAACGTCAACACCGGGATGACCAAGCCGGTGGTGCTAGAGAGTGGAGGAAGTGGTGGCAGCAAGCACGGGCGAAGGGGAAGCCAAAGGGGGGGGCAGTGGAGGGCGAAAGGCGAAGGGTGTAGAGAGGGTCAGTGCTGTCACAACGGAGAAGAGACCGTTGTGTGGCCAAATCCTTCACCGTCAACCCACAAGGATCAAACTCAACAGAACAAGAGTTGTCAGAGGTGAATTGACGAATAGAAAGAATATTTTGAACGATATCAGGGGCAACAAGAACGTTGGGAAGACAGAAAGAACCACATGGAGCCGCATCACCCACAGAGGTGACCGGAAGACAGGACCCATTTCCAACCATGATGGAAGAGGGGTACAATGGGTGGGGCGACCCTCTGGAAGAGAGAAGACCGACGTGCAGAGTGACATGGAAGGAGGCTCCCGAGTCGGCCACCCAATCCATGGAAGCGATCGGTGGGCAAGAGGACAGCATACAAGACGCCTGGTCCCACCCACTGGACCACAGTGCCCAAACCAGAGGTGGTGGGTTTAGCACCGGTAGAGGAGGAAGTTGCTGCACTGGTGGAGCCAAGGGCAGAGATAGTAGGTGCTGAGCTGGCCCGGTGAGCATGGCCGCCGGTGCTGGGGACGACCAAGGATCCCCATCTGTAAACTGCCCGAGCCTCATGGAAGTAGTGGCGGGGAGACCAGCGACGGTGCCTAGGGCCAGGACGCCCGTGTCGACCGAGCCGAGGGCAGAACTGGCCTCGGCGGCGCCAGATCTGTACGCGACAAAATTGGCGGCCAGGGACGAAGGGGCCCCGGCAGCCAACAAGCGGCACGACAGCCCCGGTGGCTAGGGAGGGGTGGCCAGCGGCGACGGCAAGGGAGGGGCTCCCTGCGGCGGTGGCCAAGGAGGGGCGCACGGCGGCGGCATCCAAGGAGGGGCGCGCAGTGGAAATAGCGTACAGGGAGGCAGCGACAACCAAGGAGGGGCGCCTGATAGGGGCAGCTAGGTAGGGGCAGCTAGTAGGGTCAGCCAGGGACATGCGTCACGAGAGGGGATCCCTGCTGCGGCAGCCAGGGAGGGGCGCACGACGGCGGCTAGGGAGGGGCGTGCAGTGGCGGTGCCATCCAGGGAGGCAGAGCGCGCGGCGGCAGCGGCTAGGGAGGGGCGTGCAGCGGCGGTGACATCCAGGGAGGCAGAGGGTCCGGTGGCCAGGCCGAAGGGGGAGGAGAGCTCGGCGGCGGGGGCACTGGATCTAGCCGCAGGACCGCCAGATCCGGTCGCGGCGATGGTAGGGGCGCTGGATCTGTCCATGGAAGCACCGGATCCGGCCATGGCAGGGGCCTGCCCGGTGGAGGCAGCCAGGCCAAAGGGGGAGGGGAGCCCGGCGGCGGGGTCACCGAATCTGGCCGCGGGACGCCGGATCCGGCCATGGCAGGGGCCTACCGGCCACTAGGCCGAATTAGAGAGGGGTGCTCACCGGCCATGGCGGTGGTGGCGGCCTGGTGAGGGGATAGAGGAGAGCCTAGGGCTCTGATACCATGTAGGAAAGGGTAGAATGGATGATTTATTCCTCTCCCTAGGGTTGGGAGGAAAGAAGAAGGGTCTTACAGGAGTGGCCCACACACTAGACAGGGGAGGCCCACACACCAGAGACACACACACTCTAACACACTCTAACACTTTTGGCATGTCGGTGGAAAAATTCTTAGAATTCATGATTCATGAAAGAGGTATTGAGATTTATCCTAAGAGGCTTGAGAAGATTAAGAACTTTGAAGCACGGACATGCAAGAGAGATGTGCAAAAGGTTCTAGGCAAGGTAAATTATTTACGTTGCTTTATATCTAACTTGTCAGGCAAGATTGATGCTTTTGTCCCCGTACTTCGGCTTAAAAACGAAGCCGAATTCACTTGGGGGGCAAATCAGCAACACATGTTTGAGAAAATTAAAGAGTGCTTGTCATCCCCGCTTGTGGTAAGAGCACCAAAAGTCAGGATTCCATTTCGGCTATATGTTGTTGTAGAAGATAGTGTGATAGGAGTTGTGCTAACTTAGGAGGTGGAGGGAAAAGAGTACATCATCACATTCTTGAGTCGCCGCCTATTGGATGCCGAGACGAGGTATGTGTTTTTAGAGCGTTTGTGTTTTTCACTTTATTATGCATGTACCAAACTTCGTCACTATCTTCTATCTGACACATGTATTGTATCTTGTCAAACCGATGTTATAAAGTACATGTTGCAAACGCCGATTCTCAGTGGGAGAATCAGAAAGTGTGCTTATGCTTTGATTGAGTACAATTTGTCTTATGAACCTATGAAAGCAATGAAAGGTCAAGTCGTCGCAAATTTTATAGTTGATCACCATGTAGATGTCAATTGGAGTAGTGATACTGTTGTTGACACGGAAACGTGCCCCCACACTTGGGTCAGTCAGGCGATCCAAAAGTGCACGGATTTTTAGGGACGGGCCTAAGCGTGACGTAGTACCTACGCCGCGTTTCGACTACCCTTAATAGTGATAAGGGGGTGGAGTCGCCAGGCAACCAGATTACACGAAATAATCCAATTAGCCGAAATAGATAGATTAAAATAGAATAAAATCAGCAAACCAGTCGGAGCCCTCCTGGTTCGAAGTCTGTAGCGAAGGGTGCGCCGAAGGGTACCTTTGGCGTCTGGTGCAAAGTGTTCCGTCGAAGGGTGCTTCGGCGTTTGGATCGATCCGGCCGAAGGTAAACTCCGAACGGATCTGGACACGGTGATCACCTCCGAACAGCGGGGTTCGGTGTGTGATCTCCGATGCAGCGAAGCACAGAAAAGTGACGCGAAGGCTACACGCGGGTACAACTTCGTCTTGGTGTGGAATGTGTTTGTATTGGAGCCTGCGACGAAGTGTGCTGATGAAGCCTGCTACCGAAGCCTACGGTCCTGTCGAAAGGCGTCCTGGAGACCTCCGGAACCGATCTCTCAGCTCCGGACACCTCCAGCGAAGGCACTCCGAACGTGCGAACCTGCAACAAGGGAGAGCGAAGTACCAATTCGGCCTTAGGACCGAATTTGCGAGGTGTTGCACGGGTGGCGAAGGTAGCAATCTATTACGTAGATTAGCGGATACTTCACAGGAGAAGTAACAAGGTGATAGCAATCTGTTACGTAGATTAACGGGGACTTCACGGGCGAAGTACCAAGGCTTACCACTGTTCCGTAGTGGCGGATGGAGGGCTTCCAAGCAAACCCACGAAGAGGTACAGAAAAGTAAAGGTAAAGTAAAGGTACGATCAAAGCATGGCTTTGGTTTGTTTTTGTTGGGGGGGTCCTCTACGCCGGCCAGGCCTCTGTATTTATAGAGGGTTAACTCTAATCTAATCTGCTATTAATCCGGCCGGATAGGGCTAAACCTTGAGCTGGCAACGCGTCAATCTCTATCTCTGCCGAGGTGGGCTTCGGTTAGGCCCACCGAAGCCTGCTCCTCAGCCGAAGCTTTGGCAGCGCGGGCCTCCGAAGGTCCCTGAAGCTTCGGCAGCATGGGCCTCCGAAGGATCCCGAAGCTTCGGCAGCGTTGGCCTCCGAAGGCTCCCCGGTCGAAGCCCATGGGCTGGCTGGAGACCTTCGGAGCCCGTAGGGCTTCGGTCAGACCCTGGACATGTGTATTTTTGGCCCAAATCACCAAAAATCGATATTTTGATAATCTAGCCATTAATGCCATTTTTTGCTATCAACACATGCCCCCTACCTTTTAGTTAACTAGTGAACTAAAAGCACAACGAGCTTGAGACGATACTGTTCATATCGGCCTTTTGACATTTTATGACGTTTGCCACACACTCGGGAAGTATCTTTTTAAGTACCTACCATTCAAAGCCCTTCGAAAGCGCTCTCCTTGCAGGGATTCCAACACGTATGCGTTGCCGGGAGCAATTTCAGCTACCTTAAAAGGACCTTCCCAACTAGGCGACCATTTCCCAAATTTGGGACTTTTTGTGCCTAAAGGCAAAATCGTCTTCCATACCAAGTCTCCTATTTGAAACGATTTTGGTTTAACCTTCTTATTGTAGGCTCTAGCTACTATCTTCTTGTCTACCTCTATGGCTTCTAAAGATCTTAGTCTCTTATTGGTCACTTCCTCCAGACTGTCCTTCAAAAGAGCTTCATATTCATTGACTGATAAACCGTCTTGCTTCAATACTCTTAAGGAGCCAAGATCTACCTCTACAGGCAGAACAACCTCTTGTCCATATACTAACTCATATGGACTGACCTTGGTGGCACCGTGGTTCGCAATCCTACAAGCCCATAACGCTTCGGAAAGCACCTCATGCCACCTTTTAGGAAACTCTTCAATTTTCTTCTTGATAAGCTTAATCACAGTTTTATTACTAGACTCGACCTGACCATTGGCCTGAGCATAGAAAGGTGAAGAGTTTATTAACTTAATGTCATAGTATTCGACAAAGTCCCTCACTTATTTTGAAACAAATGAACTACCTTGATCTGTAGTAAGAGTTTGAGGGATGCCGAATCTATGTATGATGTGCTTTAAAATAAAATCGCGTACCTCGTTATGGGTCATGTTCTTGAGAGGTACGGCCTCGGTCCATTTGGTGAAGTAATCTGTCGCCATCAACACGAACCGATGCCCTTTTGAGAAAGGAGGATAGATCTGGCCGATGAAGTCTAGACCCCAACCTCGAAACGGCCATGGCTTAACAATAGGATTGAGTAATGAGGCAGGAGCTAATTGGATGTTGCCAAACTTCTGACACGCCTCACACCCTTTGTAGTACTTGAAGCAATCTTCAGTCATAGTCGGCCAATAAAAACCCGCTCTTTTGAGCATCCAACTCATCTTTTGGGCCGACTGATGAGTGCCGCAAAGCCCCTCATGGACTTCTCCTGTAGCTACCTGGGACTGCTCATGGTCTAAACACTTCAATAGCACTCTGTCAATGGTTCGGCGGTACAATGTGTTGTCTACCAACACGAATTTGAACGCATGTCGCCAAACCTTCCGATCAACCCTTCGGCTAGGGTCTTTCAAATACTGGACGATTGGGATTCTCCAATCGCCCTTACAGATTTTAGACGGCTTCGCTGGCTCACCTTCTGGAAGAACTTCTAAAACACCGACTTCGGGATGCCCCCCGAGCCATTTCAGCTTCTACCGAAGCCCAGCCGAAGTGTCCGCTCGGAGTGTGCTGGGCTGAAGCCCTTCAGAGGGTTCAGACCCTGGAGAGCCTTCCCCGTACGAGAGACTTCGGACTATAGGCTTCGGCATGCCAGACCCCTCTGTGGGTGGAGCACTCCGATCTAGGAGCTCCGACATGTGGTGGCCTTCGGCGACCTGAGGGCCTCGACTTGAAGGGTGCGCCTGTCCAGCGTCACTGGCTTCGGCAATGAGACCAAACATCGGCTTTAACACAGAAAATTTCCCTCTCCTGACTTGGTAGCCAGATGCTTGCTGAGCCAAATCATTAGCGATTGAATTGGCCTCTCTTGACACGTGAGATATTTTGAAATCATCAAAAGTAGCAACTATGTCTAGGCACTTGTCCAAGTAGCTATTCAGCAAGCCATTAAAACATTGAGCATTCTTGGCTACTTGTTGCACTACTAATAATGAATCACCGTACGCGTGAACATGCTTAGCGCCTACAGACTCTAATAGTTCAAGGCCTAGCAACAAAGCTTCATATTCGGCTTGGTTATTAGTGGAAGAAAACTCTAGTCGGGCCGAGGTATCAAAGCACATACCATTAGGTGATATGAGAACCACTCCAATACCCTGGCCATTCTTGCAAGCCGAACCGTCAAAATAGATTTTCCATGGCACTACCTCAACTAGAGCAATAGAATCACTCCAGCTAGCATCTATGTGATGATCGACTATGAAGTTAGCCACGACTTGGCCCTTCATCGCCCTTAAGGGCTCGTAGACCAAATTGTATTCAATCAACACGTAAGCCCACTTTCCGATTCTTCCACTTAGAACCGGCTTTTGTAACATGTGCTTTATAACATCGGTTTGGCAAACGACAACACATGTGGTGGAGAGAAGATAATGCCGCAGCTTGGTGCACGCATAATAAAGTGATAAACATAATCGCTCCACGAATGTGTACCTGGTTTCAGCGTCCAGCAGGCGGCGTCTCAGAAATGTGACGATGTACTCCTTCTCTTCCACCTCTTGGGTCAGCGCGGCTCCAATTACGTTGTCTTCAGTGGCGATGTATAGCCGAAACGGAATCCCGGCCTTGGGTGCTCTCACCACGGGCGGTGATGACAAGCATTCTTTGATTTTCTCAAAAGCATTTTGCTGACTTTCCCCCCAAGTGAACTCAGCTTCATTTTTTAGCCGGAGTATGGAGACAAAGGCATCAATCTTGCCGGACAAGTTGGATATAAAACAACGCAAATAGTTCAACTTGCCTAACAACTTCTGCACATCTTTCTTGCATGCCGGTGCTGCAACATTCCTAATCTTCTCAAGTCTCTTAGGATCAATCTCTACACCTCTCTCATGAATCATGAAACCTAAGAACTTACCTGCCGACACGCCAAAAGCACACTTGAGTGAGTTCATCTTCAACCCATACTGTCGCATCCTATCGAAAGAAACCCTCAAATCGGCTAAATGGTTTCCTATGGCGTCCGATTTGACCACGACATCATCGATGTAAACTTCTAACATGACTCCTAACAAGTCGTGAAAGATCAAGTTCATAGCGCGCTAATACGTGGCACCGACATTTTTCAACCCAAAAGTCATGACGACCCATTCGAATAGACCGACAAAACCAGGGCATCGAAAGGAAGTCTTATAGACGTCCTCTTCGGCCATAAAGATTTGATTGTAACCGGCATTGCCATCAAGAAAACTTAGTACCTTGTGTCCTGAAGCATCGTTGATCAACATGTCAGCTATTGGCATTGGATACTCGTCTTTTGGAGTGGCTCTGTTTAGATCCCTGAAATCAATGCATACCCGTATCTTGCCGCTCCCTTTCTTCTCTACAGGCACAATGTTAGCAACCCATTCCGCGTACCTGCATGGCCTAATAAATTTAGCTTTAAGTAGCCGCTCTACTTCCTCTTTAACTCGGTCGTAGACGACCGAATTAAAGCGACGGGGAGGTTGTTTATAAGGCCTAAATCCAGGCTTGATGGGCAGCCAATGCTCTACGAGCTCGCGGCTTAGCCCTGACATTTTGCCATACTCCCATGTGAAACAATCGATATACGACCGAAGTAACTTTATTACTTCAGCCTTTACATCGAGCTGTAAATGTTGACTTACAAAAGTCGGCCTTGGGATGCTACCATCGCCTATATCAACCTCTTCCAAGGGGTCGGCCGACACAAAACCCTGCCCTAAATTTTCTACTTCGCTAAAGTCCTCGATGGCCTCGGCAATACCATCTTTACTAGACCGATACTGCTCCACGCGGGACTTTAGCCAATCTAGATTATCCTTGCTAGACATGACTACTAATACAAAAATAGATGTGCTACTCCAGCCGGCTTTACAGACACTGACGGGCTTCGGCCCCGTAGGGCTTCAGTCAGACCCTGGACATGTGTATTTTCGGCCCAAATCACCAAAAATCGATATTTTGATAATCTAGCCATTAATGCCATTTTTTGCTATCAACAACTGCTTTAATTGAGATAATACATGGAAACTTTACTTTGATGGTTCAACTTGAAAGAATGGCTAAGGTATTGGAGTTGTGCTCATATCACCTAGTGGTATGAGTTTCGAGACTTCGACCCAGTTCGAATTTCCTTGTACTAATTATCAAGCCGAATGCGAAGCTCTTTTGCTAGGACTTGAATTGTTAAGCTCCATGGATGTCAAATATATTCATGCATATGGTGATTCACTATTAGTAGTTCAACAAGTAGCAAAAATTGCTCGATGTTTTAATGGTTTTGCTAAATAGCTACTTGGATAAATGTCTGGACATAATTGGTACTCTTGATGATTTTGAGATTTCACATGTGTCTAGAGAAGCCAATTCAGTAGCAAATGATTTGACTCTACAAGCATATGGTTACCAAATTAAAAGAGGTAAATATTTCTCACAAGAAAAACCGATGCTTGACTTTATTTCAGTAACTGAGTAAGAACACATCGGTCTGACCGGTCTGACATGGCCGGTCCGACCGCAGGTGTCTAGTCGGTCTGACTGGCCATGCTAGGCCGGTTTGACCACCCTGTGCTAGCCGTCTGGCAACAGTCGGTCTGATCGGCCCTCTATGGCCAGTTTGACCACCTTGTGTGAGGAGGCTTCGGAGCCCGGGGGGTAGGTTAAAATTTATGAGTCGAATGCCAATTCAAATGAGGATGATTGGAGAACTCCAATTATTCAATATTTTAGGGATCTTAGTAAGCGGGTTGATCAGAAAGTTCGGCAGCAAGCGTTTGAATTTGTATTACTCGACGACAAGTTGTATCACCAAACTGTTGATGGAGTACTTTTGAGATGTTTGAATGACGATCATTCTAGACTTGCTATGGGTGAAGTACATGAACGTCTTTGTGGTACTCGTCGGTTGACCCAAAAAATGAGTTGGATGCTCAAAAGAGTGGGTTTTTATTGGCCGACTATGACTGAGATTGTTTTATGTATTATAGAGGATGTGAAGCTTGTCAAAGGTTTGTTAATATTCAGTTTTCTCCCACATATTTACTTAACTCTATTATCAAACCATGGTTGTTCCGAGGTTGGGCCTTGGACTTCATCGACCAAATTTATCCCTCCTCTTCAAAAGGGCATCAGTTCATGTTGATGGCTACGGATTACTTCACCAAGTGGACTGAGGTCGTGCCTCTCAAGAACATGACGCAGAACGAGGTAATTGATTTCATCTTGAAGCACATTATACATAGATTCGGTATCCCCCAAACTCTCACTACAAATCAGGGTGCTTCATTTGTTTCTAATGAAGTATGTGATTTTGCCAAATCTTATGGTATAAAGTTGATAAACTCTTCACCATATTATAGTTAGACCTAGTTTAGTAATAAAACTGTGATTAAGCTCATTGAGAAAAAGAATGAAGAGTTTCCTAAAAAGTAACATGAAGTGCTTTCTGAGGCATTATGGGTGTGTAGAGTTGCAAAGCATGGTGCCACAAAAGTAAGTTCATATGAGTTAGTATATGGACAAGAAACTGTTTACCCGTAGAGTTGAATCTTGGCTCATTAAGGTTACTTAAGCAAGTTGGCTTATCGGTCGATGAGTATGAAATTATTTTGAAGGATAATTTGTAAGATGTGGTCGATAAGAGGTTAAGAGCTCTAGAGGCTATTGAGAAAGGCAAAAGAAAAGTGGCTAGAGCTTATAACAAGATGGTGAGAGTGAAATCGTTTCAAGTTGGTGACTTAGTTTGGAAGATGATTTTGCCATTAGGTACTAAGAATCCAAAATTTGGTAGATGGTCGCCTAGTTGGAAAGGTCCTTTTAGAGTTGTTGAAATTGCTACAGACAATGCATATTTGCTAGAATCACTTCAAGGAGAGCGATTTCCGTGCACATCAAGGACGAAGCAAAGGAACTCCCGCAACCGGTGCAAAAACTCCCATCGATATCCTAGGCCTCGTGACCTTTCCCTATCACCCAACCACAATGAGCACTCCACCTACCAAAGCCTAACCATGCCGCTATGTGCAGCATCCAACCACCGTGTGCCACATCCCGCCACCACATGCGACCTCTTGCATTTGAGCAAAGCTTCCTAGACATCACGTCACCGTGCGCTGCCATGCTCTGACCCCTGTCACCGCGCACCACTTCATGGCTGCCACTTCGCCGCACGTTGTCTCTAGGTCTCCCTGTCGCCGAATGCCACCTTATGGCCACCACTCTACCGTGCGCCTCCTAACAAAAGATCCTACATCGCGGTTGTCCTTGTCACTGCCGGTCGCCGCCTACTATCGATGCCACATGTCTCGGCGTTGTCACCGCCCGTCTCCACGCCCTCGCCGCGTGCCTCCTCG
The DNA here is from genome assembly GCA_019279435.1 of Zizania palustris. NCBI lineage: Eukaryota > Viridiplantae > Streptophyta > Magnoliopsida > Poales > Poaceae > Zizania > Zizania palustris. The sequence continues at coordinate 62,208,206 of JAAALK010000082.1, forward strand.
GCATCGTTGTGCTTTTACCATGCCCTTAATTTTAACCTTATTTTTAAATTAATGGTCAATGTGTATCTATTGTCGATCAAAATTTCGAAACTGATAAAGTATTTATCAATGGAGGAGAAAGTAAAATTACGAACTCACCTTTTTAAGATAAAGCAATATTGAACCCGAGCAGAATTAATAAATGGCATGACACATGCATCACATGAGATCACAAGTCACAAGACGATGTAGATTTCAGCTCAGCCTCACCTAGGTGCTAGCTATAGCTAGCGATCACAAGTTGTGCACATGAATAGGAATATGATTTTTTTTATATAAATTTTGGTTTATTAATTTAGGCACTTGTAGTTCAAATTTCACCTATTTCAATTTAAATCCTAAAAATATACTTAATAATTTAAAAATAACAAACTGAACCAAAAAATGTGGAATTTTTACATGAGATAATATGTGTTGTGTTTTGATTACAAAAAAATTAAAGTTAAAATCAAATTGAAAATATCACATAGAGTCAAAACAATGGTTTACAAAACAAAAAAAGTTTGCTGAGTGTTTTTTAAAAAACACTCGGCAAACCACCGAAAAAATTTCTTTGCCGGCGCAAACACGCTATCGCGACGACCATTAGTAACTTGTTTACCGAGTATTTTTTTAAAAACACTCGGCAAACTTAGCTTTGTTGAGTGCCCAAGATATTGCACTCGGCAAAGTCTCGGGCTCTCGGCAAACAAGCCATTTTCGGTAGTGCCACCAGTGTCTATGAAATAAGAGTATGTGTCCCCTGGGCCGTAAATACACGCCGGTCGTATATATGTGTGTATGTGTGTGTATGTGTATATGTGTGTGTATATATACCGGACCACTGCACAGATACAACCGTATATATGCGACTGAGTACTTAGTTGTACATGTGTTGTACAATACAAAAGAGCCAAGCATATGTACGCATACACTACGGGAAACATAATGTTTGCCGAGTGCCTATGATTTTTCTGAGTGTATTTCCTCGGGTACTCGACAAACAAGATTTTGCCGAGTGTACACTAAAAAACACTAGACAAACTTTTAACTCTCGGTGAAGATGAATATTTATCGAGTGTCAAGTCAAAGACACCCGAGAAACGTTTTAAAAAAATGTTCCCCCGAAAGTTCTGCCGGCGTGATAATGGCTCAAAAAAATAGGGTTTATCGAGTACCTCTAAAGGACACTAGACAAACTCTTGTATTTGCCGAGGGCCACGTTTGGCACTCGCAAATATGCTCTCTCGGCTGAACCACACTACCATCCATATGTCCAAGGTTCCGGGTTTGTCGAGTGTTATTTAAAAAAATACTTGGCAAAGTTGAAATACTCATTATTTCATGTGAAATTATATTTTGAGCTCATGTCATATTTTGAAAATGTTTTGAACTTGAAATATTTTTACACTCATAATTAAAAATATATTAATCCATATAAAATGTTCATATTTCTGAGTGAGTTTGGTATTTTTAATTAATTAAGTGTTTTTCTAGGATTTAATTCGAAGTAGGTCAAATTTGAACTGCATGTGCATGAAATAATGACTTATAAATTTTACAAAAATCATATTTATGTTCATGAGTCTATTTTGAATCTTTTACCACTAAATTTAACTAGATATTAACAAATCTAGGTTGTGACACTAGGCCAGCAACATGCAGCTTAATGGTTTTTTAGTTATAGAAAATTTGATTGAAGGCTAATAAATATGATACTTGACATGGTGTTATTATATCATACATATATACTATGATAAAAATTCGAATTTTTTTTCAAGAAAGTATTCATGTATGACGTTTTGAAATTAGAGAATCTCCGAGGAGGTTTAAGAGTTTAGGGATGGAATGGGTTAGGTTTAAAAGCAAATCAATATTTAAATCTTTCTTTGAACTTACAACTTTTTCTATTATGATAACCCGACATAATTTATACCATGCCAAAAATTAGCATTTTTATGATCAGTTTGCTGTTTTTATTTAATTAAATATCTTCATAGGATTTAAATTGAGAGATGCCAATTTTGAACTGAGGTGCATGAAATAACAAACAATTTTTTATTAAAAAAATTATATTTGTATTTTGAGTTATAAGTTAGGCTTTACACAGTAAAGTTAAATAAATTTTAAGATATCACAACGAAGTCACTCCATTGACAACACACACATTCTTGGTGTTTTAATTTTAAACAATTCAAAAAAGTCAAAAAAAACTTGGAACTTGACATGGTGTTTATGATATCGTATGTATATACTGTGATAAAAAATTAAAAATGTTTAGAGAAAATTTTCGCATATGATGTTTAGAAACAAGAAATTCTCGGAGGAGGTTTTATAGTTTAGTGAAGGAATGGGTATAGGTTTAAAAGAGAATCGATATGTAAATTTTTGTTTAACCTTAAAACTTTTTTCTAATATGAAAACTTGGTGTATTTTATATCATGCCAAAAAATAGAAATTTTAATGTTATTTTACTTTTTTACTATTCTATTTTTTTAAAAAAACTTTGTCGAGTGCCTTCCAATCACGCACTCGACGAACATTATTTAAAAAAACATAAAATCTTTGCCAATTGCTTTATTGGAAGGTACTCGGCAAACATTATTTTTTTAAAAAAAATAAAATATTTGTCGAGCGCCACACAATCTAGCACTTGGCAAATATACGTTTCAAGGTTTTCCCCACGGATCTAGGCGCACTCCACCCAAATCTAAACAGAATGCCTATCCCCTCACGTGCACACTCCGCGCCACCCCCAGCCGCCCGTCGCCACCATTGACCCCGTCCCATTGCCTCTCCTTCGCCTGGTTCCTCCCCAGCCGGCCGCTCCTCCATCCCCCGCCTACCATTTTTCAGTAACAAGATGATTAATATGTTTAATTGTATATTTTATAATGCAATGCCATGTTTAATTGTATATTTTGTAATGCAGGAGGGCGCGCGCTCGGCCGGCGGCGGTGGGGCAGAGCGGCGGGCCGGCGGTGGGTGGCCGGGGCAGCGGGCCGGGAGGCGGTGGGCGGGCGGCCGGGCGGCGGCGCGGGCCGGATGTGGGCAGCGGTGCGGGCGGGAGGCGGCGAGGGTGGGCGACGGCGTCGCGGGCGAGAGGCGGCGAGGGCGTGGGCCAGAGGTGGCGCAGGAAGCGGCGCCGCGGGCCGGAGGCAGGCGGCGGCGTGGGCCGGAGGTGGTCGGCGGCAGTGCGGGAGACAGCGGCGCGGGCTGAGACGGCGGGTGTGGGCGCGTACAGGGAGTTAGGTATCCCTATAAGCGTGCGCGGTTGGGGAAAAACCCCCTAACTTCCGTCGGCCAGCATTAAAGCCGATGGTAACTTCCGTCGGCTTTAATGTTGGCCGACGGAAGTTAGGGGGATCTGATCGGGTGCGAAAAAATGTAGCCTAACTTCCGTCGGCCACTGTGAAAAGCCGACGGAAGATATTTTAGCCGACAAAAACTTTCTGTTTTCTTGTAGTGTTGATAATTCCAAGGCCTGAATACCCGGGGAGAAATATGAGTGTATATATAGAGATTTTGATGGATGATTTGGTCCGTGCCTGAGAAGACGGTGTGTGTACATATGACTAAGCTACAAAGACAAACTTCAGAATGCATGTTTGGTACATGTACTCCCTACATGACATGCCAGTATATGCAATATTTTGTAGCTGGTGCGTGCATGGGAAGTTCGCATGCCCGATATATCGGTCAACTCTGAAGTTCATTTGGCTAGCTAAGGGTGGAAAATATTCCTCGTTTGATAATCACCGACAATTCCTTCCTTGAAATCATCCATTCAGGAAGGATAGGAAGAACTTTACAAAAGGTGTATCTGTTAAAGACTCAACAGCACCTAAGATGATCGGGGCCGATGTTCATGCTCAGTTTGAGTCTTTGCAAATCAATATATAAAGAGTTGGTTTTATCATATATGGTGAGCAACACGCATGGACTCACAAGCCATGTTTATTGAATTTTCCCAATTTCGGTGATCTCCTTCCACACAACATTGATGTAATACACACCGAGAAGAATGTTGTCGAGACCATTTTCGGCACAATCATGGACATTCCCAAGAATACGAAGGACAACATCAATGCCTGAGTGGATCAAGCGACTCTATGAAACAGACCAAAGCTTGACACAGTACATCCTTGAGGTGAGAAATCCTGGAGAAAGCCAAATTCCGATTTTGTTCTAACAAGGGCCTAGAGGGGGGAAGTACTTGAGTGGTTCCAAACCTTGATGTTTCATGATGGTTATGCAACAAATCTGAAGAAATGAGTTAATCTGCCTACTTTGTGAATAAATGGGCTCAAGAGCCATGACTATCAAATATGGATTGAGCGACTACTCCTGCTGATGATTCGAGGCTATGTCCCTGAGAATGTCTGGCGAGTGCTATCTCAATCGAGCAATTTATTCCCACGGCTTTGTGCTAAAGAGTTATCTCACACCGTAGTAGTAGACATGGAGACACTAGCGCTCATGCTGCTCTACAAGCTAGAAAATATATTTTTTCCTGGTTTCTTCAATCTGATGCAACATATGATCTTGCACCTTCCGTATAAGGCCTGGATGGGAGGTCCGGTCTAGAGCTGTTGGTGCTATTCAATTGAGAGATTCCAAAATATTTTTCGGAATAAATGTAAGAACAAGTGCAAAATGAAAGCATCCATAACCGAGGCATATCACAACTAGATATTACGCGGACAATCTTCCTAGCATGCGTAATCCACTTTCCTGTTACAATCTTTCAGAAGAAGAATCAAACCGCAGTATCTTCAAAGACCAACTAGGAAGTTCAAGTGGTGCGACTAACAAGACCTTGCAACATGAAGAGTGGCGCTTTATTATGTTGTATGTCCTGATAAACCTTTCTGAAGTAGATACGTACATTGAGGATATTGCGGGGGAGGCTGTAGTGTGGTTGTGTGGTCCTTCGACACTTCCGAGGTGACTGATGCCACTAGCTAAATATGGGCTCGTCCAACCCGATGGAAATAAGTAAGTTTCTCTGTGAAATCTATAATTTATCCCGTTCATATGTTTAGTTTTTCGATACTGTTGGACCAGAAACAGCGACCAGAGGGGGGTGAATGGGAGCTTTTAAAATTTCAGACTAAATACAGCCTTCTGTTTTAAATCTATCTTCTACGGAACAGGCTTCGAACACACCCTTCGAAGTTCAGGTTCGGAGGTATTTGACGGCTCCGAACACAGGCTTCGCAAGGAGCAAAAGTTTGAAGCCAAGAAGACTTCGCTCCACCCACAACCCCAAAAAATCGGCTCTGCTAAGTCAGTGCAGGCTCCGCACACAGGGTGCTTCGAGCAGGCTTCGCACTTCACCCTTCGCTAGAGTGGACTACCCTCTGAGGACTTCGACCAAATACTTAGCACAGCAACTGGTGCTGGGCTTCGTACTTCGAGGGTCTAAACGCACACTAAACAGACTTCGCCGAGGACTTCGACACGGGAAAAAGACGGGCTTCGATCAGTGCTTCGCTCGTAATCAGCGAGTTCTAGCCTCCAGTTTACACAGAGCGAACACACACTGAAAAACACACTTCGCACAAAACACACTTCGCCCAAACAGGCTTCGGTGCACTACCTCAAGTCAATCGAAGTGACACACAAGAGATTGAAGCATGCAGCGAGGTATGTAAACAAGCTCAAGCAGAAAATGAACACACAATCAAGGCTTCGAAGCTTGAACAGGGAACACAAAAATTGAACTCACATGATGAATACAGAGTATGGTGGCTAGCACAGGAGTTCTACAATGAATGCTCAAAGTGTTAAATGTGACCTACCTAGCCTCCTCTATTTATAGCCACTATTCACCCATGTGAATTGACTACTTTACCCTTAGGGTTTACATTGGTTCTGTCTCTTCATAACAGAGGGGTACAAAAGGTAGTCTGCTTTTATTTGGAGGCTTCTCTTGTCAGCTTTGCATAGGGGACAACGTCAGCTTTTTGCAGAGCAGACACTGTCAGCCTTTACAGTCTAGGATTCTTCTGAAGCCCCCCTTCGCACGCGAGGGGTGCGGTAGCTTCGGTGAGAAGCCTTGAGCCTAACGGCCTTCGCTTCACCGAAGTCAGCCTTCGATACAGTGACGGTTTTGAGCTGAAGCCATCAAAACCCTTGGGCCTTCGTACCAGCACCTTCGGAGTGGACCACCATGACTTCGCAGCTTCTCCCAGCTCGAACTCCGTCAGTCCGTGTACCGAAGCCATGCAGGGCCGAACTACCTCAAGTCAACCTCACTCCGGAGCCAGCCTAGCTCCGGAGCCAGCTTCGCTCCGAAGCCTGCTTCACTCCGAACCCCCACCTTCGGAGTACCACCCTTCGAAGTCCCTCCTTCGTCCAAGGCCTCTGCATGAAGCATTCCTTGAGCACTTCGTCGCAGTGTCTCTCCCCGAGCACACTCCTTGACGAGCCTCACCCGGACCATGCCTTCGATGCACCTCGACTTCTGAGACCTTCATCGGGTAAACCTTCGAGTGTCTCCCTCCGGAGCACACTTCGAACACCTTGCCTCTACTGAGGACTTGATCCACCAAACTCCGATGTCACTCCATTCGGAGTACCCTTCGAAGTGCCTCGCCTCCGAGGACTTTGTCTCGGAGTACCTTCACCCGGAGTCACACTCCGCACTTACTGCCTTCTCCTGGCACACCTCGACCCGAGGTCCGACCTCGACCCCTTCGTAGCCTCCGTGACGGTGCTCCCTGCTCCCTTGGCATCAAGCCTCCCGCTTGACCCAGGTTCACCTGCTGCGAACCGTCCATCGCCTCCGAAGTCCCCTGCGCACCACAGACAAGCAGACAAGTGTATCCAGTACTCCGGAGACCTCTCCGGGTAAGCAACCTTCGGCACACACTCCGGTGTACCGCCCAAAGTACCGAACCCTTCGGTACAACCCATCATCATGTACTGTCGGACCCCTCCGACAGGCACACTCCGCTGTGACAGCTGCAGCAAACAGAGCCCACCGAACCATTCGATGAAACAGCCTCCGAACCCCTTCGGAGAACCAGCCTCCGAACCCCTTCGGAGGGACCCCTTCGAATCAGAGGGTAAAAACTGTCAATCACTCATCACAGTCTCCGAAACCAACCCTTGGTTTCTCAATCTCCCCCTTGATGAGTGCATTGACAACCAAATTCAAGTTCAAGAAAATTTGAAAAATTTCAGCTCACAAGTGACCATAAAAACTCAGAAACGAGCCAAATCATGTTACTTGACAAAAGAATTTTCCTCCCCCTTTATCAATAGAGTAAAAGCCCCTTCGGCAAAACTTTCCCTTGGCAAGATAAAACTCCCCTTGAGTTATTTTACCCCCTTGCTGCAGAGAACTCAAAAATTTCTCCCCCTTTGGCAATGCAAGCATCAAGGAGCATGTAAAAGATGCATAGCTTCGAAATGGGAAGAATTGCAAAGACATATAAAGCAAAAATATGCCAATATTCATACCAATTATCATGTGCTCAGATCAATTTAACATTCTCTAAAAACATGATGACAGCATGTGATTTTATCATTTTGAAATAAAGGCATCACTACTCAATCAAGGTAACTAGACAAGTAAAAGCAGGAACTGCGCAAAGCTGGTCAATTTCTACTCTAGACAGACAAGTCCAGTTCAAGTGGAGCATTAAAAGCAAACTTGATGATCAATGAATTTTGTAGTTCTTTTCATAATGCCAGGGGTTATTTGTTTGTCTACCTTATACTTTTCAATCAAGCCAAGCCTAGGCATGAAAGCCATCAGAAGCTTAAGGCGGTGATTTTGGCATACACTACACTATCCCAGTTCAGACCAATGTGCAATGGTAAGCAGTCTAGAATAGAGTAGTGCGACAAACAAACCCACCTGGATCTTTTTGCTCTGAAGCATGCAAATCATGGATTTTTGGAATTTTGATTAAGTGAACAAATTGTTTAGCACTTGATGAATATCCTTCTGATCTACGGCTTCTCCATCTTCGTCAGGATCCAATGCTACAGATGTAGCCATTGGAGTGGCGAGTGGCTTCGCATCAGCCATGTCGAATTTCTTGAGCAGGTCCTTGGTGTACTTCATCTGGTGGACAAAAGTACCTTGTTTGCTTTGCTTGATTTGCAAACCAAGGAAAAATGTGAGTTCGCCCATCATGGACATCTCGAACTCCCTGCTCATGGCATCTGCAAACTCGGCAACCAAAGCATGAGAAGAGCCACCAAAGATGATATCATCCACATAAATCTGAACTAGGAGGAAATCTTTGCCATGCTTAAGAGTGAACAGGGTTTTATCAACAGAGCCCATCAAATACCCCCGCTCAAGCAGAAAAGACTTAAGTCTGTCTCACCATGCTCGAGGGGCCTGCTTGAGTTCATAAAGAGCCTTGTGAAGTTTAAGGACTTTATGTGGGTATTTGGGGTTTTCAAAACCAGGGGGTTGTTTTACATAAACATCTTCGCCTATGAAACCATTAAGAAAAGCACTTTTGACATCTATTTGATAGAGTTTGAATCCCCGGGATGTCGCAAAGGCAAGCAAAATCCTAATGGCCTCAAGACGAGCAACAAGTGCAAAAGTTTCAGTAAAATCAATTCCTTCTAATTGAGAATAACCCTGAGCTATAAGTCTAGCCTTGTTTCTAACTATAGTCCCATCCTCCCCTTGTTTGTTTTTGAAAATCCATTTTGTTCCAATGAAATGAACATTTGGTGGAGGATCAACTAAAGTCCAGACTTGGTTTCTCTCAAAATTTTCAAGTTCTTCATGCATGGCATTGATCCAACTAGAATCAGAAAGTGCATGACTAACGTCTAAGGGCTCAAAAGAAGCAACAAAAGCGGAATCAATGAAATGAGCATGAGAACGTGTTACCCTTTGATCAAGCTCACCAATGATCTGCTCGGGAGGGTGCATCCTTTGAACATGATGTGGAGCCTCGCGACGGGATGCAGTCCCCCCCTCAACTTGTGTGTTCAAGTGGTCCAAGATGACCGATGTCGAGGTAGTTGCTTCGGGACCTTGTGCCGAAGTGGTCGAAGCGGGGTCGGCTTCGGGGGTTGATGTCGAGGGTAGTAGGGGTTCATCCTCGAAATCTCCGGGATCTTCTTCTTCAAAGATAGTTTGTTCCATATCGTGTTCATTTGCCTGTTCAAGAGCAGAACTAACAGAAGGGGTTGATTCATCAAAAGTCATAGCACATGACTCGATGACAGTGTTAGTCTCCAAATTATAAAAACGATAAGAATGACCATGTGTAGTGTAACCCAAAAAGATCCCGTCAGAAGAACGCGACTCAAATTTGTCCAAATTTCCACGTTTTAGGATAAAGCAACGACAGCCAAAAACTCGAAGATGAGTAACCTTGGGCTGTCTCCCAAAACGTAGCTCATAAGATGTCAAATTCAAAATTGAGCGCAAGAAGATTCGGTTTGAGATGTAACAAGCAGTGTTCATGGCCTCACCCCAGAATTTTCTAGGAGTCCTGTGCTCATCAAGCATCGTCCTAGCCATCTCAATCAAGGTGCGGTTCTTCCTCTCAACAACACCGTTCTGTTGAGGAACCCGCGGAGCAGAGAATTGATGTTCTATGCCATGCTCCATGCAAAAGTCACCAAAGAGATTGTTCTTGAACTCAGTGCCATTATCACTTCGAATGAATTACAATGCACCAGGGAGTTCAGTGAAAAGTCTCAAAGCCAAGCTCCGAAAGTGTGAGAACACTTCATCCTTGCTGGCAAGAAAGAAGACCCAAGAGTAGCGAGAGAAATCGTCGACAATGACTAAAACATACCACTTGCCGCCTAAAGAACTAACCCGAGAAGGACCTACAGTGTCCATGTGGAGAAGTTCTCAGGGTTGTTCAGTCATCATAGTGGTGACTGGCGAGTGCGAAGCGGCAATCATTTTTCCATGTCGACAAGGAGCGCAAACTAAATTCTTCTCAAACTTGAGCTTGGGCAATCCTCGGATCAGACCTAGGGCACTCAGACGAGCGAGCAACTCAAAGCTCATATGCCCTAGTCTCCTATGCCACTTCCAAAGCTCAGAAGTAGAATGTGCAACAAGACAATGAGAAGAACCAGATGACTAAGAAAAATCAGCTCCAAAAACTCTCCCAACTCTAAAGATCTTACAGACCACAACGCCATCAGAATTGAGTACTTGCGAAGTATCGCGATGGAATCACACTTCGAAGCCCTCATCAAGCAACTGAGATACAGAAAGCAAATTGTATCCCAGGTTTTCAACCAAAGCAACATCTTTGAGAGTGAAATTCGAATTTATTCTTACCACACCTTTACCTTTCACTCTACTCCTTCGATTGTTTCCGAAGGTGATATGTTCCCTTTGCTTGGTTGTGGTGAGGATGGAGAACCATGCTGCATCTCTGATCATGTGGCGTGAACAACCAGAGTCCATGATCCACGTGCCCTCCAAGCCTCGGTCTGTCGCCTACACATGATAAGAAAATCTCGATCGCTCAGTGCTGGGGTGAGTGAAAATATGACGAGGCATCCAGCACTGAGTGATACGAGTAGTAGGCACAGTAAAAGTATACTGTCTACGCATAGGATAATCAGAATGATGCAAAGCGCGAGGTCTACCTACATGCTGTGATCTAACAACATGATGAGGTCTCCTACTCTAACGAGGTACAAAGCTACTCGCTCGGGGTCTACCACCATATGAAACATGGTGAACACCTCGAGGAGCAAAACCTCTCCGAGAAGCACGAGGAGCCTCAAAAACAGGACGGTAGTAAAACTCAGACTCATGCATACCTAAAGATGGGTAATGCATGTCCTGGTAACTCATCGCCTGAGAGCGTCGCTCATCCTTGATGCGACGAAAACATAACCCAACCAAATGACCCGCCCGCTAACAGTAGGAACAATGAAAAACTCTCCTAGGGGCACTCTCATGGGTCACAGGAGCAACTCTCACAGGCTCCTTGGGCTTCTGCTGAGTGGTTTTCTTGGGAGGGATTTTCTTGGCAGGAGGAGTGGTTTTCTTTGGTGTCCGGGTAGGCTTTTTGGCTGATGGAGTGTCTAACAGAGCTCTCTCTTTCTCTAAGGTAGTGAGTGAGGTAAAAACAGTTTTGTTCTTACTGTCTGAAGGAATCCTCTCAAAACCCAAACCTAGAGATACCCCTGCTCTGTCAGCACACATCTTGGTTTTGGCCAAGAGCAAGTCCATCCTACCCTTTCCCTCAGTGCATTTGTTAACCACAGAAAGAAGGTACTCATTCTCAGTCATAAGGTTCTCAGCTCGCTCTCTAACAGTGCCTAGCTAGTCCTTAAGGGTTATGCAAGTGTCACACACAGGCTGCACATCCTTAGAACTACCGGCCCTCTCCAATCTAGCCTCTAAATCATGAACATGCTTATCACGTAAATTAATGCTCTCGCGTAATAAAGAATAGTTCATGCATTCAATTATATTATGAGGTCTAGAATCAACCACCAAAAGCTGCTTCAGTGCAGTCTCAAGCTCAGACAGAGTTTGAGCATGTACAGAACGCAACTGAGCAAGCTCACCCATGACAACAGTACAAGATTCACATTCAGCATCATTAACTTTAGACTTAAGCATGGCATAATCAGTAGAAACAGATTCTAGCCTAAGTCTAAGGTCTTTTCTTTCTCTAGCGGCTTGCACAAGTAATCTATCCTGACCAAGAACTACTTCATTCAACTCATCTAGTTTTATTGAAAGTTGGTCATAGGATAGAGGTACCTTAGATGAGTCAAGATCATCGCCGTTGAGATCGCTGTTGGCCATGAAGCAAGGCCGGTGAAATCTCGTCCCTTCTTGTCCTTCTTCTCCTCCTTCCTTGGAGACTCCTCCTCCTCAGAGCTCGACTCCTCAGTTGAGGAAGTGTCGATGTCGCTGAGAGCAGCAACAAATGCTCTGGAAGCGGCTATGGCTACTTTCTTAGCCACCTTGCCGCGCTTGCCCTTCACAAAGGGTTTCCTCTCCTTTTTGTGGTATTTGGGGCGCTCACTCTCTTCTTGAGTTTAGGGCAATTGTCCTTGATATGAGAAGTGTCGCCACACTCAAAGCAACCACTAAAACTGCTTCTCCTCTGATCCCATCTCTCATGGTGAAAACGAGTGAACCTTCTGGCAATGAGAGCTAGCTCATCATCATCCAGAGTATCCACCTGCTGCTTAGTGACGGAGACCAGGGAGGACAAAGCAAAACCATCTGCAAGAACACAAGTGCCAGATGTGCTTGGTTCTGAAGTGGTGCCACGGCTAGTGCTAGAAACCAATGCCAATGGTTGTGGCAAAGAGTTTCTGTGCATTGCAAGAGATGCCTTGGCAATCTCTGTGGACTTCAGCTTGCTGAAGAGCTCATCACAGGTCAGTGTCATAACCTGCGGACTCCTCAATGCTGGATATCTTCACTTTCCATATGCTACGATGAAGAGCATAGAGAAGCTTGATAGCCCTATCATGATCATTGTAAGCAAGCGTCCCGTTGGACCGCAAGTTACTCACTATTGCATCAAAGCGAGAAAACATGGCATCTATAGATTCACTAGGTTCCTGCACAAACAGCTGATACTGTTGATTGTATGTGCTTTGGCGCCTGGCCTTAATCTGTGTAGAGCCCTCATGAAAAATAGTGAGAGTGGTCCAAATTTCCCTAGCTGTCCTAAGGTGCTGCACCCTATCAAACTCACTCCGGCTCAAACCAATGAACAGTATATTTCTTGCCTTGGAGTTGGAATTATACTGATCCTTTTCTATTTGAGAGGTGTGAGTTTCAGGGATGGAGTATTGTGAGTCCACAATCTCCCAAATTGCATTTCCTTGGCTTAGCAAGTAAGCCTCCATGCACACCTTCCAGTATGCAAAATCAGTCTCATCGAACAGAGGAATTTTACTAACTCTGTCCATGTCACCAACAGATCACAAAACCGGTTAAGGTCAACTAGTGATCTTAACCTAGCTCTGATACCAATTGTTGGACCGGAAACGGCGACCAGAGAGGGGTGAATGGGAGCTTTTAAAATTTCAGACTAAATACAGCCTTCTGTTTTAAATCTGTCTTCTGTGGAACGGGCTTCGAACACACCCTTCGAAGTTCAGGTTCGGAGGTATTTGACGGCTCCGAACACAGGCTTCGCAAGGAGCAAAAGTTTGAAGCCAAGAAGACTTCACTCCACCCACAACCCCGAAAAATCGGCTCTTCTAAGTCAGTGCAGGCTCCGCACACAGGGTGCTTCGAGCAGGCTTCGCACTTCACCCTTCGCTAGAGCGGACTACCCTATGAGGACTTCGACCAAATACTTAGCACAACAACTGGTGCTGGGCTTCGTACTTCGAGGGTCTAAACGCACACTAAACAGACTTCGCCGAGAACTTCGACACGGGAAAAAGACGGGCTTCGATCAGTGCTTCGCTCGTAATCAGCGAGGTCTAGCCTCCAGTTTACACAGCGAACACACACTGAAAAACACACTTCGCACAAAACACACTTCGCCCAAACAGGCTTCGGTGCACTACCTCAAGTCAATCGAAGTGACACACAAGAGATCGAAGCATGCAGTGAGGTATGTAAACAAGCTCAAGCAGAAAATGAACACACAATCAAGGCTTCGAAGCTTGAACAGGGAACACAAAAATTGAACTCACAGGATGAATACATAGTATGGTGGCTAGCACAAGAGTTCTACAATGAATGCTCAAAGTGTTAAATGTGACCTACCCAGCCTCCTCTATTTATAGCCACTATTCACCCATGTGAATTGACTACTTTACCCCTAGGGTTTACATTGGTTCTGTCTCTTCATAACAGAGGGGTACAAAAGGTAGTCTGCTTTTATTTGGAGGCTTCTCTTGTCAGCTTTGCATAGGGGACAACGTCAGCTTTTTGCAGAGCAGACACTGTCAGCCTTTACAGTCTAGGATTCTTCTGAAGCCCCCCTTCGCACGCGAGGGGTGCGGTAGCTTCGGTGAGAAGCCTTGAGCCTGACGGCCTTCGCTTCACCGAAGTTAGCCTTCGATACAGTGACGGTTTTGAGCCGAAGCCGTCAAAGCCCTTGGGCCTTCGTACCAACACCTTCGGAGTGGACCACCACGGCTTCGCAGCTTCTCCCAGCTCGAACTCCGTCAGTCCGTGTACCGAAGCCATGCAGGGCCGAAGTACCTCAAGTCAACCTCACTCTGGAGCCAGCCTAGCTCTGGAGCCAGCTTCGCTTCGAAGCCTGCTTCACTCCGAACCCCCACCTTCGGAGTACCACCCTTCGAAGTCCCTCCTTCGTACAAGGCCTCCGCATGAAGCATTCCATGAGCACTTCGTCGCAGTGTCTCTCTCCGAGCACACTCCTCGACGAGCCTCACCTGGACCATGCCTTCGATGCACCTCGACTTCTGAGACCTTCGTCTCGTAAACCTTCGAGTGTCTCCCTCCGGAGCAAACTTCGAACACCTTGCCTCTACTGAGGACTTGATCCACCAAACTCCGATGTCACTCTATTCGGAGTACCCTTCGAAGTGCCTCGCCTCCGAGGACTTTGTCTCGGAGTACCTTCACCCGAAGTCACACTCCGCACTTACTGCCTTCTCCTGGTGCACCTCGACCCGAGGTCCGACCTCGACCCCTTCGCAGCCTCCGTGACGGTGCTCCCTGCTCCCCTGGCATCAAGCCTCCCGCTTGACCCAGGTTCACCTGCTGCGAACTGTCCGTCGCCTCCGAAGTCCCCTGCGCACCACAGACAAGCAGACAAGTGTATCCAGTACTCCGGAGACCTCTCCGGGTAAGCAACCTTCAGCACACACTCCGGTGTACCGCCCAAAGTACCGAACCCTTCAGTACAACCCATCATCATGTACTGTCGGACCCCTCCGACAGGCACACTCCGCTACGACAGCTGCAGCAAACAGAGCCTACCGAACCCTTCGGAGAACCAGCCTCCGAACCCCTTCGGAGGGACCCCTTCGAATCAGAGGGTAAAAACTGTCAATCACTCATCACAGACTCCGAAACCATTGGTTTCTCAGATACATATACTAATAATTTTTATGACACCGGGGTAGGAATTGGATAATGATTGAACAGAGAGGTCGCGAGTGCTCACGCCATGTGAACGGCATCCTCGAGATTCTTATCAGGGAGAAGTTCTCTGGTTTGGTTTCTATTGATGGTAGGATTGAGCCGTTGTACTCATGGAAGCACTAGAAACTGCGTCAGACGCTCCTGACCAGGAAAGGAGGCAGTTTTCCCACGTAGCCGACCGAGTGAGGGCTGAAATCTGGGTAAGATTTTGTTCACACTATATTTGTCAATATTACTCACATTTGAATTACATGACCTTTTCTTAACACCTATATGCATGATTTCTTTAGGTGTGATGAGGGGTACGCAGATCATGCTTTCATTGTTATCAACAGAGCCGCTAAGAAGATTATCACTGACATGCATTATGAGGCTCGTATTCAAGCCATGGTCGACTACTACGCTCATCAACTTAGACAAAGGATTAAAAAGAAGGATGCTCAAACCACGTATCTGACACGTGAGCAATACATGATGGTAAGTGCATTATCATTTATCTTATAATACTTAATATATTTTCTTTATAAATTTTACATGTATATAAATTTTACGTGAGCAATACAGTGGTGTGCTACTCATCTTAAATGCCAGGGGAAAATTGTTGATTCGTGGTACTCTTCCGAGTGGTAGAGCACTCATAATGCATGCCGGGAGAGGCGCCTACTCATGCCAGAGGCACCACACCATCAAGGTTCACAAAACCTCAACCAATATTGAGAGAGATGGGTATAAAGTTACTTGTTTTCTTTCTTTTTGCTTGATTGCACAATATAGCTCTAATTTGTTTTATTGTTGCAATCAATAGCCAACACGGGTCGAGAATGCTCCCAAGTCATGGCATTTGCTTTGGCTCACAAAGAGAGGGCAGTTCAAGGAAACACATGTAATCTAGATGACCTCACTGAGGCATATACCAACCAAAACGCGTATCAACGCCTCAAGGACTACACAACGATGGAGAGAGAAGTGCATGGTGTTGATTATGACCTGTCCCAACATAGCATCGATGGAGAGGTGGTCATGAGGACTGGAGAAGGCAAGAGACATGGCCGCTATTTGATGGGCGACGGAGCAATATATGTTTGTCATACTCCTACTCTATCTCAAGTGAGAGCTCAGAGCTCGAGCTCTAGTCTAAGTATATATACACCCTCGCCGAGACGCATCATTGGGTCTAATTAGCAAGCTCCAAGTTAGTTCAATTCCATTAATCATCAAATCTTTCATTTTTTGTTTTGGAACGATAATGAATTTGCAATAACGGTTTGTAGGCCCGACTAGATGAAGAGCAAAGACAAAGGGCCAAGATGGAGTCTAGGTGGTAGACCCAATAGGCTGAGTGGCAGGCCTAGTAGGTCGAGTGGCAGGCCTAGATGCAGGCCCAGATGTAGGCCTAGATGCAGTAGTATTTTGCGTAGATGATGAGTGGGTCTTCTTCAAGTCAGATGGGCCAACCTCAATCACCATAGACACCCTTTCCTGCACTTTCTCAAACTCAACCATCTCTACAAACTCCACAGAGCGGCAATGTGAGTTTCTAAAATTGTTTTTGTTGTTATTATTATATATAATTGTGCTAACTATTTTCCTTTTCACAGTTTCAATAATCAGTATCAGGATCAAATATGCAGCTACCGCCTTGGGATCCTTGGGAGTGGCAAGATTCGTAAGTTGTGATGTGAATTGTGAATGGTGAAGTCATTGTCACGTCACTCCTGCTTGTTACACGGGTTACTTTGCTGAGTGCCACGTCAGGTGCTTGACAAAGACGACTTGACACTCGACGAAGCACCTCTCCACCGAGAGCCTGGTCGCCATGTGAGATTTGTCGAGTTTGGCACCCGACGAAGCCTTCACCAAGTGGAAAAGGGGCTTTACCGAGTGCCAATGGCACTCGGCAAATTTCTGTATTCCCGTAGTGGCATGCACGTGTATATAAGTACATACATACATATGTACACGTGGGCGCTACTATATATATGCATTCAATGTTTTAATTCTTTTTGTTGCGCACGTATTTTAGAATCTGGAACTTTACAAATGATATATATTCTAGGTCTAAATTGTGAAATCCAATATATGTAGAATTTAAAAATAGACTAAAATATAAAAATTGAGAAACATCGTGTTCTATATATAGATTCTCATCAACTACTAGTTGTTTATTAAAATCTGAAGTTTCTCAACAAGACTCAAAGCAAGCGCTAGATAGTTTTACGAATGCTACAAGAGGAACAATTAAATTAAATAAATTAAGAGAATAAGAAACAACAGTAAAGTGTGCTATATTAATAGGGGCCTTACAGCTAATTAAGTTGTTGTGTGTTAGTTATCTCTTATTACCTGTCATCTTAATTTGAACAAATAGCTTAAACCTGGACAACTTTACTTTCCTTTACTAAGTACTCACTAGATAAATATATATGCACTTATATAATTTACATGTTACATTTATAGGTAATTTTACTTTTTGACTGGTCAGCAATTTTATAAAAATATCAACAATTACAGTGTTAAGTGTAGTTTTATGAAATCCACCGTAAAATATTTATTAATATTATAGATTTTGATATATTTTTCTTTAATCTTGGCATAGCTAGAGAAAATTATTTATTTTAAAAAAATTAAACAACTTACAATATAAAATATAAAACAGAGTAGTAGATCATAAGTTCCATCAAAGATAAAGTATAGTTTTTAAATTTTCATTTAGACTATTCTTTATTTCGTGGAAGAAAAATGAGGCATTTAAGTCGTTAATGTTGATTTAACGGGTTAAAATTATTGACACGGTCGATAAAAAAATCGGTTAATTTTTGATAAATGACGGTCCTATATTTAGGGGGTGTTTGGATACGAGGACTAAATTTTAGTCTCGTCACATCGAATGTTTAAATATTATTTTAGAGTATTAAATGTAGATTGTTTACAAAATTCATTCATAATCGTGAGATAAATTTAATGAGCCTAATTATGCCATGATTTGATAATGTGATGCTACAGTAAACATTTGCTAATCATGTATTAATTATGCTTAATAATTTCGTCTCACGAATTATTTTTATAATTAGTTCACGTTTAGTCCTTCAAATTGATGTCCAAACATCCGATGTGACATGGATTAAATTTTAATCCACGAAACCAAACACCTCTTCACGATACAAACGTGACTTGCAAATAGCTCATATCTATATCAAATACTACGAACATAACTTATAATCAGATAGAGAGTCTGACGACCATGAATAATTATAAAATATTGGATAGTGGAGCGTGTTATTAAACTTTTGGGCGACAACTAACCTGCTCGTGTACCGGCCGGACGTGCGTGCGTGTAGATCTGTCTCGACCGGCCGGGCGGCCGGGCCGGGGTGTACGTGGTCCACGCCTAGGTCCGGTCCGTACGCGTGGTGGTCCGGCCGGCCGGCGGGCTGTCTGCTCTGCCACGACAGCGGGCTGGTCGGTCCACGTGCACGTACCGTTAAGTTGGTGCCCAAATTCTACGGTAAGATAGTCTCTTTCTTCTACCGGCTGCTAGCTGCGCGCCTAGCTAGCTGGTGTAGTCACACAGTCCTGCTTGCTAGCGTGAACAAAATCCATCGAAATATGATCGATCAATGATGAGAGCTAGCCCGCTGTAAAGTGTACACAGCCACAGGTTTGCTTTGCATGCATGTACTCCGCTAGGGATGGTACGTAGTGCATGGGTATCCGAGATCAAATATGTTTTTACTTTAATTTATTAGAATATAGTTATAGATTAAACTCATCATATGCACGTACCTATAATATAACCTGACGCATAGTCCACTGTACGTGTACCCAAAATGCATGTATATATAGTAGCCTAACAATACCTCACTCGATCAATTCATGAGTTGAACCCTTAATTAGTTTCGTATATATATACCCGTTACCTATCACATAGTATGTATACAGCCGTGAAGTTATATATATACTCACGTGTGTGAATGAGGTTTTTTGACGGATATATATATATATAAATGCTATTCTACACCGGTGTAGAATGCTATTCTATACCGACGTGGAATGGAGGGAGTTGGGATTGGGTGGGGTGTGGGAGCACGGGATAATCGGTATAGAATAGCATTCTACACCCATAGTATAGAATAGCGTTCCCGTATATAATATATATATATATATAATATATATATATATATATATAATATATATATATATATATATATCCTGATAGGCCGATCGAGTATGCATGGGTGGGTATTACGTACCCATCATTAATTTGATCAAGAGTACGTGTATTAATATTAACCGGCACCACCGCTCAAATATTCAACTCTAAACATGGCCAAGATATATAGAAAGCGATCATATATATAAGCTGGATATATAGCTCTAATTTTCCAAAAGAGAGAATTGAAAAAGGACATGATATTTCACCGTATGTATATATCACTTGTATAAATCCCTGCACATAGAAGCTGCTAGCTAGGACCCGATTAAAAAATACAAGATTTTTATGAATTTGAAAATTATATATTATTTTAATTTTAATTAATAATTTAGCTAAAACATATAATTTTGTGTTATATATTTATATATGAAAAATACTTCCGTATGATATTGTTTTTATAATTATTGCTAATATACGGTGAAACAAATAATGATCAAATTTATACGTTAAATACCACCTTAATTAAAAACTTATACGCCTTATATTTCTTGACATAGAGATAGAGTACTGTACGTCTACGTGCATGCCTTATATTTGTCATATATACAATTTGTTTTTAGCTTGTTTTTTAATGTGCGCATAATTAATAAGCATTGGCTAATCAAGCTATGTCATACAGTTAGCACGTCGATCTGAAAATTAAATCTCACAAAATTAATTAATAACACCATGTTCATTTCTTCGATTCAAACTACAAACCCTTGTAAGAATAATCGTTAAAAGTCAAAAAAAAAGGACGGAGAGCGAGCGAGGGAGTACGTACTTTTTGACGTACAGTACAGGTAGACGTTTTAACTATATATATAAGGCTTTAGTAAATGGCATGCCGTTGACATGTCCTCAGTCCTGACTGCATCTACGTGCGTACCCTGCAGCAGGCCCGTCTTAGAGGGGGGTGCACCCCGTGCGATCGCCGGGGGCCCCGCAGGTTGGGGGGCCCATGAATCTATCATGTATGTATACATTTTTGCGAATAAATTTTCTCATGATAATAAGTCTGATGTTGAGTTAGATGATTTGTTCTCTGAGTTAAAAGTGTTGCAAGTAACTTTGCTAGATCAGTTGATGTTAGCATCTGAGATTCTTCACTTTGTTAAAGATTCTTCACTTTATTAAAGTTGCAGATTGCTACCCAAATGCTTCTATTGCATATCGGATTATATTAACTATTCCAATGACAGTAGCATCAGCTGAAAGAAGCTTCTCAAATTGAAGCTATTAAGAAATTGTTTGAGATCAACTATGCTACAAGAAAGATTAAATGGCTTGGCTATATACAACATTGAGAAGGATATTTTAGATACAATTGATCTTGACAGTGTTATTGAAGATTTTGCATCAAGAAATGCCCAAAGACGCCTTTTTAAAAAGCACTAAAGCATTGTACTTTTATTTGAGGTAACCATCATAGTTATTTTGTCGTTTTTATTCTTCTTTGATGCACTGTTACTTTTCCAAGAAGAATTATATATATATATATATATATGCTACAAATTATCTGTTAACAATATTATTATATATTGTAATTATTATATTAAAATATTAGATTGTCGGGTCTTTAGTGTACTGGCACGAGGGCCCATAAAATTGGTGGGACGGGGCTGCCCTGCAGAGAGCCCAGCGTCGTCAGTGTGCGTGACACGTACAGCTACTGAGCTAGAGAGATCGATCGATCGATCGGCCATGTGCTAGCTGCTGGTTAAGTGATCAAATTATGTGCATGCACGGGTGCAGTCTGAGTCTCTGAGACCACATTAACATCGGTTATTTACTCTCGTCGATCGATCCATCGAGATGATCTTCCTCCCGAGAGCTGGCATTTAAGAGGCTAGCTAGGGCCGGATCGAATCGAGGAAGCTGCTGGTTGATATTTGTTGGACTATAGATAAAAGCCTCCACCTCTCCCACTATAACGCCTAGGTTTTATGGTTGGGTTGGCTAGGTGGGGTGAGTCTAATATGGTTTCAGAGCAAAAGTCCTTGGTTCGAATCCCCCTGGCCACGCATTTCCGCTGCGCGATTTCCCCTGCGTCTCTCTTGTGTGCTAAGACCTGCTGCGGGCTACGCTGGGCTCGCACGCCGTAGGTGGAATGTTGGACTATAGATAAAAGCCCCCACCTCTCTCACTATAACGCCTATGTTTTATGGTTGGGTTGGCTAGGTGGGGTGAGCCTAACATGGTTTCAGAGCTAAGGTCCTGGGTTCAAACCCACCTGGCCACGCATTTCCGCTGCACGATTTCCCCTCGCCTCTCTCGTGTGCTGAGGCCTGTTGCGGGCTACGCCGGGCTCTAGAACCTGCTGTGGGCTACGCCACGCTCGCACGCCGTAGAGGGAATGTTGGACTATGGATAAAAGCCCCCATCTCACCCACTATAACGCCTAGGTTTTATGGTTGGGTTGGCTAGGTGAGGTGAGCCCAACAATATCTACGGCGGCGAACCGGCCGGCCGGCCACCGGCCGTCGGTGTACTTCCTGCAGCTTGGTGCGGTCGTGGGGGTACATGCACGGGCGAACGATCTAGATAGGGTGTCAGGCTAAGTTCCCTTTTTCAGACTGTTGTTGCTTATTTTATAGGTCAGTTCTATCTTAACATTTCAAATAACTAGTCAAGTTCATATGCGTTAAAAAACTTTGACAACACGAAAAAACATCACGTAAATGATATAGATTACTTTAAAATGATAAAATAATATTTATCGAAAGTAATACATCAGTTTTAAAAATAATATAGATGTAATAACGCGATAGGGTTCATAGGTTAATGAGAATATATACATGTAATATGATGTTTAATTAATAATACCATTATTTAGGGTAAATGTTTAACATTAGGTAAAGTGAATATCGAAATAAGCGCTCGAGAAGCCTCGCCTCACAACATGAGTTTTTTTCACTAACATGAGTTTATGGTTTATTTGATGAAATTTTTTGTCTTCTAAACATCGTACCTTAACAATTTTTCCAAACCATAAGTAACAATAAACTGTCGAGGCCTACTAATAAGTGGTAACAGTAGCTAGCTACGAGATGTTTGCATGCATGGCAATGTGAGTAGCTAGTGATCACAAGGAAGCTAGCCCCCGCCCGTAAATACGGAGGATAATAGATTTTATTAGGTTAATAGTGTTACCGTAAATTTATTAACTAATAAATCATTGTTTTTATCAGGTCATTGAGATCGATAACTAGCCAGCAGGTCAGTTTATAGTCATTAATACTAAATTAGAGTAGGATATATATTTGGATCAACTAATAATATATAATAGCAAACATTACACACTACTGTCAGGATCATATCCACCCCTATCCACTTGGATGTGAGATAGTAGAGAGAGGAATACTCTGAGAGAAATGGTTAACGAGTATCTAGCTTACGTGAATATCCAACGAAATTAGGATACTTTGGTTTCTAGCTAGCTAGCTTGTAGTTTATTCGTGGATTCTAGAGGCGGTACCAAGTCCCAATCTTAAGAAAAAACCTAAACCCAGACTGTTTAGGACAGCTGAAAAGCAAAAGCTACAGTGGTACGGTTAAAAGCTGGATTAATTATACAGGACCTAAATGTGCAAAAATTAGAAATGGACGCTGACATGGAGAGATTGGAGAACAATGAGGATCGATGATGTGATGAACCAGCAGCAGCTGAGGTTTATCGTCTTAAATTTTCTTCTGGGAATATAATATCCCTCAAGACAAATACATATCATGCACATTTACGTACATGAATGCGTGCGTGTGCATGCATATCCCACTACTCATGACTGCTTGAGAAATTTGGAGGTCCAACGACGTACACTACCTCAATCTTGTATTAATTGTGCCGGAATAATGAACAAACACACACTCAGCTCGCGTATATACGTGCATATAATATATATACTGTTGGGCGAAATACTTTATCCCTAGAACCTTCAAGATTACAAGACAAAAACAAATCATAATCTCCAAATCTAAGGCATGATTCCGAGCTAGAAGGGTTAAAGCCGGAGGGTTCGTACAGGCTCCGGTCCGAAGATACCCTCCGAAGGTTTCCCATCCGCAGTGGAAAATAGCCAGAAGGATGGGACATCTACTATGTCTATCTCCTTCGAACATACTTTACCATATTAGCCCTATTCAGGGTACCAAAATAGTTTTCACTATGTCGGTTGTAATAGAGGAGTAAAAGAGTCTTTTCCTTAGAGTTTTTATCTATAAATAGCCCCCTTCTCATCCTGTAATGGGCAACGAATATTGAGATATTCAATACACAACTTCGAACTACTTCGAGCTATTATCCAATTCGGAGGCTTGAAATAGTCCGCTTTCACAAACATTTCGTTTGTTAGTTCTTAACTTTAGAGAACCTGTTAGCGTAATCCGTTACGCCAACATATACTCTCTCATATTCTTATTTAGCTTTCTCAATCATTTTCTAAACTTTTTTAAGTATAAGTCATTTGTGAAATTTAAAGCATTTTCATATTTTCTTATATGTTTGTTCTTGTCAAATAAAGCATGAAAAATTTTACAATACTTAAAAGGTACTAAGAGCTAACGTACTAGAATTTTCAATATCAAAAACGAAGGTACCAAAATTAACACTGAAAATCCGAGTAATAAAATCACTCTAAGAACACATAATATTTAATCGATAGGTTAGTTAACACTAGTAGCTCCCTCTTTTGTTAATCAATGCCGGCGGTGGTTCAGCCTTTTCCTCAGTTTGAGGAGCGCGAAAATGTTTGGTTTATTTAGTGCAATTAATTGATTTGATGTAGCCTGGTCGCCTGGATGCAGGTCGAACTGTGCAGGTTAATTTGCATCGATAGAAGAAGTGGACCACACGCACCGCTAGCTCATCTACTACCACTGTTCGGCCGGGTACTAAAATAATCATGTGTGATCCAAGGCCGTTATACCTAAACAGAGTAAAGTCCGGCCAGCCGGCGACGTACCCGGCGTACGTAGTACGTGCAGTGCGTACGTAGCAGCTGCAGCTTGCATGCATGCATGCAGGGGACGGTGGCCGGCCGACCGACCGGCCGGGCACCACACACGCACTGTCCTCATATGGAAAACGAAGCTAACTTAGCAAGCGGGGAATCGAATTGGGCGATCCATGTATGAAGCTAGCTAGCTAGCTAGCATGTGCAGTTGCTTGAGGATTCGTGCGTGTGCAGTAGTGTGTGTGTGTGAGCCCTACCTGTCGTATACTTTATTCGGACCACAAAAAAATGATTTTTAAGATAAAACAGCAGCTTATAGGTTAGTGGTGAAGATAAAATATCAGACCGTCTAGCTTATTGATAAAAGTAGCATTGTTAAGTGATATATAAGGGTACGTGTACTTTAAGGGTTGTTAAAGTAATAAAATTTATTGATTATGTTGTTAAACCATTTGTATAGTAGACAAAAGTGCATAATTTAGACTTAAAAATAGTAGACACTCCGACCAAACGTGGCTCCATCACTGCCATAAATGATTTTTTGCATGCGACCTCACCACATTGCCGTCCGTACGTATGCACGTATAATCGTACGGACGTTCGTGTTCAAGCTAGCCTGAACATGTTCAATGCTTCCTCAGTTTTACAAATGTAATTTTTTTAATCTTGCATATATTCATGATCAATGTATGTAAATATATATATATATATTGATCTATAAATAAATTTAAACAAAACTAGATAACTTATATTCTAAACAAAATCTAAACTGACATAGAAATATATTTCAATTTTCAAGGTAAAACCAAATTGCAAATATCATATAGACCGGAAACAAATTTTTCACAAAATGATGTAGGTTTGCCGAGTGTTTTCCCATTAAACATTCAGCAAACCCTTTTTCGTCGAGTGTAATTGTTTATCATGAGTTCAGCAAAGAATTCGATACTCAAAAAAAAATCAGTTTCCCATATTGGTTGAAGAGGTAACAGTGGCATGCATGCACTGTACGTGATTGATCGATATGATCCATCGAACGATCGATCGCCTGAAGGCTGAAGCATATGTGATATGTCGGCCGGCAATCGCGCAGCAAAGGGGAGCTAGCTGAGGGAACACCGAACGACGACCACTCACATCGACACATGCTATATATATGCATGTCTGGAATATATGCTCATCAGCTCCTGGCCTTTGGTAATAACAAATTAAAGGTAACCTGATCAGTTTGTTGCTGTTTCATTTGCTGTTGCTCAGCTATTGTACAGTGTGTAATAATAGCTGGAGCTGAGATAAAGCTCTCGATCCACTTCATATATATTTGAGAGCCATTGGAGACGATTCATCATTAACTTTGTACGTATGTATGTGTTTTAACCGAAATGAGATCCCTTGCAGTGGAGGGAATCGACTGTAGGGGGCAGTCGACCCATTTCACACCATCGAATTTCGATCCGACGGATACCGCCGGAGAGGACTTCGAAGAAGACTTCGGAGGTGAGCTCCGTACAAGGTGTGACCCACCTCCGCAGCGTCGGAGGACCCCGCACCGTCGGATCCACGCCAAACGACGCGGGATCACAACTGCAGAAGATAGTCGGAGCCTCGAACGTTAGAGGAGTTGTCGCTATTCTTGTTGATATGATCTTCACTTACTGCTTGCTTCTGTACCCTTAAGACAACTTATTGTTTTAGTCTAATTCGATGAGTTTTATCTAGCCATATGGATTATAGCCAAATAAATGTAAGCTTGCAATGCAACATGCAACGATAACTAATTTGAAGGTAAGAGTTCTATACCGACATTCTTGGTGTGGTCTGAAAACCAACGTTGAAAAACAGAAAAATGGTAATAAAACTCCAAAATTAATATATTGGTTCGCTGCATTGGAGGCTCTTACAGAACAATTTCTAGGGCTTGGCTCATCAGCCATTGCTTTGCAATTCATGAGCTCAAGGCCCATCTATTGACTACATATATATAACATGGCCCAACGTGACGAACGAACACTCACCCTCGGACTGAAAACAACCGAGTGAAATATGACCTTTTAGACAACTTTTAACTTATTTATAAATGAATAAAAATAAAAATTACTATCTTTAACTATCATGTAAATTTAAATAAATCATAAACTATAAAACCGTTTAATTAACTCTAAAAATTCAGAAATCAATTTACTGTGCAACTATCCGCTCCCGCCGCGCGCGCCGCACGAAAGATGTTGGACAGAACGTCTACTCGCCTTGTCAGTCACTTGCTCGTGACGCGCTGCGCCCTCGCCGTCACGTTCCCGCTAGCCGCCCCTGCTCGCGGGCCGCGTGCCGCGCCGCGGCGAGGGCGGACACAGGGGGCGGTGCGTGGCCGCGGCGCGAGGGAGAGCGGGTGTGCGGCGGGCAGGACAAGACTTTGAAGAAGATTGTCCAAGACGTTTTGATTGTTGAGTACTTCTGGGTAAGACAAGACCTTTTTTTTTGTAGAAAAGTGCATAAATTAGGGTCATTATTCTGTTTTTCATACTACTTTTTTTCCAGATGCTGTATAGGACCTTACATTGATTGATTTGCTCTGGCTAATGATGTCCTCTTGTCTATGTTAATATATGTACAATCACATCTTCTAAAGTTCAGGTGCAGCAACTACTACTGTTAAGGAATATATATATATATATATATATATATATATATTCCAGTATCTGCTTATTGTTGTATGTCTCTCTCCACATATTTTTTGCAATTTCGCACTGAAGTTTTTGCTTTTCAGGAGTGGAGTGGAGCTTCAAGCAGAGAAGATTATAATGTCGTTTCTTGCTCTTATACATTATACATATATATATATATATGTTCTTGAGTTGAATAGTTAATTTCATACCTCTTTAATGAAAGCTTTACTTAGATACAAGTTCCATAATGATTACTCTTCCAAACCAAAAACAGTAGTGATTCAATCCGCTTTTTCATGGTTGATAACTTGATTATTTTCGTTAGTTATAAACGGTTATCATTTACACATTACTTCCACTCTCATCCAAGTGTTTTTAAAAGAAAAGGAAACAACCTGTTACTTTTAGATATTTTGGGCCAATTAAGGCATTGGTCGATTCCAGTAAAAAGATGATTTTTCCCATTTTTATCAGTTAAGTCAAGTACAGGTGGAATGATAACGTCTAAAATTGAAGCTTTTATGGAAAATTTCCTATATGGGCAGCCTGATAACTTGTAAATTAAAAATAAGTGTTTTATGAAAGATTTCATGTTTAGGAATTAATTATACTACAAGTCATAGAAATGTACACACCTCATCATAGTAGAAGACCTTTTTCCTCTCTCGTTTCTAGATCTGTCTTTGCCATTAAGATCTAGTACATTTTTTTTAAAAAAAAATAATATTTGGGGCAGAGGGTGAAATTACATTTCAGATACACAGTTTCAAAAATTAAAAAAAAAAACAGAACCATGTCGACGGTTGAATGGCCGACAACATGGTAAGCAAAAAAGAGCAAAACAGGCATGCTGTCGATAGTTGGTTCATCGACAGGGAAGGCGGAAACTGTCGACCACTGAAAAGACCCGAGTTAGTTTTGTAATTGCAAAAAAATATATTATTTTTTATCCTTTGTAAATGCAGTCGCAGGATACACGATTGATACATAGAACTTAACCGATGGATATATATATGGACCGTTCCACTTGAAAACAAATGTATAATTGATATATCACATGCCCATATCACCTCAGCTAGCTGCTAGCTAGATGATGGTCAGGGGCGGAGTTACGGTGTCTGTAGAGGTTTCCAGAAATCCAGTTCAATTTTTTTTAAATTATTATTAAAAAAATCACCCTTTGTGTACCTCTTAAACTCAATACGGTGTACCGCTTAGGCCTAGTTTAGATGTCTTCAATCCCGGCCCATCCACGTGGATTGGACTGGGATTGAAGGCCTCCAAATAGGCCCTTAAAGTGGTGCAACCCTCTCAGTTTGTCTCTAGCTCCACCAACAATCGAAGGAAGCCATTATTCGATTATATATTCCACGCTAGCTAGCTTCGCCAATGCATCATATCCATCCATCTTACGCTCGATATATATAACAAATCTTATTGTTGTAGCAATTGCGTTAGCTACAGCACAAGTTTTGTGTGTATATAGTGTATAGAGTGAACCTCGAAGGGTTCTCACAGAGGGAGGAATGATTTATACTGGTTCAGGCCTCTCTGAAGGGATAATAGCCCTACGTCTAGTTTACAGTGGATTTAGCATAGTTTGCCTCTACGGAACCTAATGGATCCCCTTATTACAAGGGTATGGCCCTGCTTTTATAGGAACACGGGCTAAAGGAAAAAACCTAAATGCCCTCTACAAGTTATAGGCCTTATAAGAGCAAAAAGAGGAAAAAAACTAGACTATTGTACAAATAGCTTTACAGACGTGTCAGATAAACGTCACTTCTGAGCAGCTAAACGACATACTAGGGGCGGAGGGGCCCCCGGTATGGCTTTACACTGCATCAGAATTAAGATATTTTCCTGGTTCGAGGTAGTGGCCGGAGCTCTTCGGGCGAAGACAGCGTCGAAGGCTTTGAAGGGCACTTCGAGGTGGACTTCGAAGTATGCTCCGAACTGAACTCCAAATGGACTCCTGGAGACTTAGCTTTGAATGGACCAGAGGAGAGGTCCGGAGGTTGGCTCTGGAGAACCCCGAAGGCTTGACTCTGGAGGGTTCCGAAGGAAGCCCGGAGGCTAACTCCGAAGAGAGCCCGAAGGCTAACTCTAGAGGACTTCGAAGGGAGCCCGAAAGCTTGGCTTCGAAGAACTCCGAAGGAAGCCCGGAGGTCTTGGACTGATTGTTGCTTGGAAATAACTTTGACGGGAGGGATCTGCTTCGACAGTATTAAGCTCTGGGCCTGAGGCCTATGGAGGTTGACGTCATTTGGCCCCTGTTTAAGGGAAAACTTATTCCCCCAACACTTATCTCTTTAAACCTCCTTTTTTTGCGAAAAAGTCCATGTAGTTTTTGCAATTTGTTAAAGGTCCCAGCCTTCGTGCAGCGAACCACCCTCTATTTTCTGTGAATTTGTTGTGGTCCATTTGGGCGTAGATAGACAGGAGCACAGCCACAACCGCCTCGACCGATCTCATCCCTAGCTCACCGCCGTCTCCCCCGCTTGGCCGTTTGGCGCTATCTTCCAAGGGGCTGCTCACCGCCACCCACCAGCGTCGTCGCTCGTGTACTCGCCTCGCCTCTTGCCACCTCCAGCTCATCGGTCGTCGTGCTCCCGGCTCTGGCTCCTTACCCACCTCTCGGTTCCCATGGACTCCGCCGGCTAGTCGTCGGAGGAGATTTACTACGTTTGGGCCCTCTGGACGCGCGCTCTATGCAAACCTTGGTCGCTAGGCTATCCTCCACCGCATCTCTTTCAAGGTCGCCCCCTCCGATGTGCGCTTCAGCCCCGATGGCTAGCTCATCGCCGTCATCGTCGGTAAGATTGTGCACATATGACGCTCTCTCGCCTTCTGAAAAGAGTTCTTCCCTTTCCACCTACTCTGCACCTTCCCTCGCTTCATTGTCGGAGTCACTTCCTTCGACTAGTCGCTTGACTCTGTGTTCCTACTTGCCTACTGCAAGGACCTCACCGCTCGTATCTTGCCCGTCAAGAAGAGCCTTAGAGGCAAACCATTCCTCTTCCTTGGCCACCGCGCACCTATGGTTGAGGGCTTCTTTGCCACCGATAAGAAGACAGGGCGTGTCAACAGGGTTTATCCAATTTCCAAGGACAGAGCTATCTTTACATGGAATCGGGTCGAAGGAAGTGATGATTCGCCTCCACCTTCACCGGGGACGCCAGAGAAGGAAGTCGTGCATAATGACGAGCTCGAATTGGATGGTTGGAATAGGAAAAGAAAGAGTTTGGGAGAATTGGAAGAATCAGACATTACTCCACTGCATATGGCGAAATGGGAGCTGCAGAAAAAAGACTTCTTCATGCAGTCACTTGCTAAATTAACAGCATGTGATTACCATAGGGAGATTGACTTGGTGGTGGTTGGATTCTCTAATGTTGTATTTGGGTTGTACCAGATGCCAGATTTTGTGTGCCTCCACTTACTGTCAATATCAAGGGAGAAGATCACTACAACTATTTTCAATAGTTTGGGGAATTGGTTTGTTTTTGGATGTGCCAAACTTGGGAAGTTATTAGTATGGGAGTGGCGATCGGAGAGCTACATTTTGAAGCATCAAGGGCACTACTTTGATGTTAGCTGCATTACATACTCATCTTACTCTCAATTACTTACCACCGGAGCTGATGATAGCAAAGTCAAGGTGTGCTACAAGAAGTGACTTATACACTCTCTATTATACTTGTTTTAGTTGTGCCATGGAGAAAACGTATCGTTATATGGGGTTCAACAATGAAAATCTTGATAGTACTGACCATTGTTTTTAACTTTGATGAAGTGATATTCAAATAAAGAAATCAATTCACCAATGGTATACGATTAGTAGAAGCATTGGTCTACCACTTTGAGCTATTACTTGCATGAATCCTATTAATGCCAAGTTAATAGTAATGTATAGTTGTCTATCTGTAGAAAGAGAAGACAATAAAAATGATTTTTAAAATATTTATGACCTGCTATATAAGTTGTGTACTGTGGTGAGCTCTCTCCCTTTTCCGCTTCATTTGCCACCTCGAGTACATCGTGAGCATCTGAACACACTTCTTGGATAGTGCTTTATGTTCTTGCTTTTTATGTTTAGTGTAAGCTTGTTTATTGACTTTGTATGTTTATATGTTTATGGTTTCATAGCTATAGATGGTTCTGATTGCTCACGAACTTTGTAATAAATGACTATCATTAGGTGTTGTGGCCATTTGTTTATGTTTTGAACATACTTGGATAGTGCTTTATGTTCTGGTTGTTTATGGTAAAATTTTTATTGTTACTAGGTTGCTAACTATCTAAGCTACCAATCACTACTACAAAGCGACACAGTAGCAGCGGGCAAAAACGTCCTGTAGTGGTGGGCATCTAGTACGCCACTGCTCTAACGCCACTGCTAATATTGGTTAGCAATGGCGGGGGGCAGAGTGTCCACCACCGCTGTGTCAACAGCAGTGGCGGGCAGATGAGGTCAGCGCGCCCGCCACCACTGTATCAACAGCAGTAACGGGCGCGCTGACCTCATCTGCTCGCCACTGTTGTTAGCAATAGCAGTGGCAGGCAGATGATGTCAGCGCGCCCACCACCACTGTATCAACAGCAGTAACGGGCGCGCTGACCTCATCTGCCTGCCACTGCTGTGTATACCCCATTACACAAAATGTTGTGAACCTTAATTCACACAGCCCCACAAACCAAAACACAGAAATTATATGCTTCACACATCCATCCACATACACAGCAGCAAAACATCCACATATCCACATACACATCCACAACAGCAACACATCAACACAACAACCCATCTCATCAATTTACAAATTTACAAAGTTTACATTATATGCTTCACACAACCATCTACATACACAGCAACAAAACATCCACATATTCACATACACATCCACAACAACAACACATCAACACAACAACAACCCATCTCATCAATTTACAAATTTACAAAGTTTACATTTCATCACACATCAAGTTTAAAAAGTTTACATCTATCAAAATTTCAAAATTAACCATTGTTTCACAAATACATGCTCATGCGGTTTATGTTTTCTTGGAAGGCCAACTCACATCTTGCGCATCTTTTTTTGCTTCTCAGCTTCAAAATTCTTATAGATCTGTTGTGCTTGCCTTTTCATTCTTCCGGCCCAATCATACTGAGTTGGATGCTTGTCCACTTCACTCTCAGGATCGAACAATACTCCACGCTCATGAAGAATCTCATGCATCGTGAAGCGGCGCATCCTTGATACGATTTCGTACATTTGTGATACTGAGAGTTGGCTCTTCTAGGCAATGGTTGATGGACCTGACGCCTGCATACGTAACATATAAGTACATACGCTGCAAGTTATATTAGATTAACACACAAGAAATCAACTTACTTCTTTAGTATCCTCAGATACTGTCCGCGCAAACTTTCTTAAGTTATTGCTCATGAAATCACAAGTATAATAGCCACAATGCACCGAACCAAGAGATTGTTTGTGACACTTCAAAATAGACAAAGTTAAAATGATATATAGTTTGGCTTTATCAATTGAATTAAGAAATTTAAAAATATAATATTACCGGATAGTTGGTTCTGATAAGCATATCTTTCGGCCTCTGTGGATCATGTGGGCCACCTAACTTTTCCACGGAGTATTTGTATGCACTCTGAATAACATTTAATATATCTTGATATTCTTTTTTGGGTTTGTCGAGCGAGTCGAGCACATAAACCCTTGAGCTCTTCGGGTATATCAGAAGTGCAATGCAATGATCACTATCGAAAGAAGTAATATATGATTATGTTAGTTTCATAATCGATAAAACATGATTAAGTGGATATAGTGGGTATACTTACTTAAAGTTATATGCCCCACTTATCATTTCTCCGTCCTTCCATTGATCCATGCACCGCGCAATATACAACGTGACACAATTCCTTTTCTTCTTCTTAAGTGCGTCTTGGTCTTTATTGAACATCTTCCTTTGAAATTTTTTCTGACCCGTAGTCCAGTACTTGCCATCGTTCTGGTTTAGTGTCGGGTTCAGTGCACTTTGGCTTATGAATGACGGGTTCAAGTACCCATACATATTAGACGTGTCACAACATGAATTCAAACTGCATATGTTATGAAACAATAGTCAATATAAGACATGTTTGATTTTTGCTTTGTATTGACAAAGTATAAATTACTTACATGCACGAGATCATCATGCTTGTGATGTCGGTTCGCTGCAGACGAAACATCCGATGGAAATCATCGAAAAATAGTGCAAGCTTAAACTCTAGGCAGTTGAATATTTCTTTTGGAACCTTTAGTTCTATTTGTGTAACTCCTAACGAAGAAGCTTCGAGGTATCAGTCATGAAATGTTTTCATCCACCAATACATACTCTTAAGTACTCGTTGGGGTAATAATGGTTTGTCTGGTTCGTATTCGATATAATCCTCGTCTCCGTAGGTCCATTTATCAACAGAAAGTGAGCCCGCCTACTTTTGTACTGGAGCCTTTATTGGAGCCGCTTCGGGCGTAGAACGTGTTTGCCCCATAGTAGTAAAAAATTTATGCATCTCAGATTTTGGTGCAGAACACTGCCCAGCTTGAACAATTATCTTGTGGATTGCTGGCTTTGGGCGTGCATCTTGTTTTTTAGGATCGGCCACTAGCACTGGCACTTGAAGCTCGACCACTAGCACTTGAGGCTCGGCCGGAACTGACACTAGCATTTGATCTAGCTCTGGCACTTTTGTGTTGGGCTCATCAGTGGGCTCAAGCACTGGTACTGGCTCTGTCACTTGAGGATCAGGCTCACTCACTTTCGATTTTGTCACTTCTGCCACTTTATCGGGCACTAGCTCTTTCTCTGCCTCTTCCTCTATCTCACGCTCATCAACAGGTGATAAAGATCCTATATTTTGCACATCCTGAGATGAAATATATGCGGGGGATTGTGATGAGACAATAGGCAGTTTACTCTGAGAACTTGTCTGCAGTAATTTGATATCTCGGCTCGCCCATAGAACAAAGTTATTCAGCGCATCTCCGATTGTCTCAATCCCCTCATCAGGCATTGGAAGATCCAAGGGGTTATTAATAAATCCGTCGTTGGTGATCTCATTGACCTAGACCTTGGTATACACAGCAGGAATAGGCCAATTGTGAAATAAATCCCCAGGCATAGTGTAACACCCCAAAAATTAAAAGGAATAAAATAAAAAGAAAACATTATTTATAATTATTTCTGGATTTATTATTAAAGGAAAATCACAAAAGAACCCAAATAAAGCCAAACAGGGAGAAATACTCAAAATCTGGACTTGAAAATTTTATGAGATGAACTAAAAGCCAAGATATAATTTTAGGAATTTTTACAAATTTTTATCAACAGTGATCCAACCCTTAAACAAATATTTGAATTTCTGGAATTATTTTAATTGAAAAATACATTTTAATACTTATTGGGCCGCAACCCCATTTTCCCCTCTGAAGGCCTTTCGGCCCAGCCCATTCCGGCCGCACCCACCGACAGGAGGGACCCACCTGTCGGCGCCGCCCTCCCCTCTCTCCTCCTACCCGCGCCCCGCCTGGACCCACCTGCCAGCCCCGCCGCGCCACTGACCGCCCGGACCCGTCTGTCGGCCCCCTTTCTTTTTGGATCGCTCACTGACAGGTGGAGCCCACCTGTCAGGTGCTTCGTCTCCGATGGAAGGGGATCGCTCCCCTTCCTTTCTCCGGCGATCTCCTTCCTGCTTCACCGACGGCTGCCCGTTTTCACCTGGATTTGCCTCGGATCATCTTCCCCGATCGCCACCGCTCCCATTCCATCGTTAACCGACGCGTTTTCACGCTTAAGGAAGCTAACCGAGCCAAAGGAAAGCCTCGCCGGAGTAAAATAGGAACCCTTCACGGATTTCCCTCCTATAGCCTACCATAGCCATCGCCGATGACCCTATAAAGACCCCCTCGGCCACCGCTCACTGCCCACACCACCTTGAGCGCAAGCCCTCGCTTTCCAAGAGCTCTGGCGCAAGGTTTTGCCCTTTTGCTCTGCTCCGCCTCCAGCCACCGCTCGCCGGCGATACAGGCCACCGCGCCCCTCGCCGTCGCCACCTACGTGACCACCAAGGCCCGCCCGTCCTCGGCCACGTCTTCGTTGGTCGGAAGGACCACCGTATCGCCTCGCCGCCGACGAACCCGAACGATTCCTCCGCCCCTCTTCGACGCCGGTCGCCGTCCGCTCGCCGTCACCACCACCGCCGGTACGACCAAGTTCCCCTCACATCACTGGTTCCATTTTTGGCCTTAGCGTCGACATCCTATCCACGCCGTCGCCGGAATCCTTCGCCGTTGGACCGCCGGAGCCGAGAACGAAGGGGGTAATCACCCCTTTTGCTCGTGCCGTGCCGGACGGGTCCCTGGCCGTCCGATCCAGATCGGAGGGCTAGGATTAAATCCCTTCGGGATCTAATCCAGGCCCTCGGATCCGGTCAAACCGGTATCGTTGAATCTCGGCCGTAGATCATGACTTAAAACGCTGGAGCGATCCCGTGCGTCCACGTATACCCCTTCGCCACGTTTTAATCTGGGCCGTTGAAACTCATTTAAAACCCCCGCCTCGCATCTGGCCGCTGGATCCTGATCCAACGGTCCAGATCTGATCGGTCCACACGCATAGTCACGGGTTCACGGTGAACCTGGTTCACCGTGGACCAGAGACTGTTTTTAGTTTAAATAAAATCCAGAAAATTGATTTAAACTTTGAAAATTCATATCTTGCTCAAATTAACTCCAAATTTCACCATTCAAATTTTGTTAAAACCAGAATATTATTCTCTACACATTAATGCCATAAAAACAGTATGCTTATGTTACTCAAAATATTATTAATAAATAAATGAATAAAAATCCCTTAGGGTTAAAATTAAAAATACAGAAAATAAATTGGGAAAATTCTAAAATATTAAACTTTACTGTTTTGAACAAAACCTTGAAATATTAAAAATATTACTTCACATAATAAAACCTACAAATGTGTATGTTTAATATTTGGTGAATTTTTATCTGTTTATTGAATGTATTGTTTATTTTCCGTATCGAGAAGACTACGAGTTCGTCGAGGAGCAGGAGTTCTACCCCGAGGTTCCTCCATCCCCATTTGCTGAGCAAGGCAAGTCATCGACCACCTCTGTGGAAACAGTTGATCATAATTGAGCCCATGTTTTAATAAATTATCGCTATAACTCATAGGTTAATATTGCATTAGTCCAATATGCAAGCCTTACACTTATATTTATTAGATCCCCGTCCTTGTGTGCAAACCCAAGCCATGCTTATTGAGCCTTAACTCCTTGTCACTCTACTATAAAAATATTAGCTAGTGCCCAATGTACCGGCACAACTGCTATAGGTTAAAAAGA
This sequence comes from Zizania palustris, assembly GCA_019279435.1. Taxonomy (NCBI): domain Eukaryota; kingdom Viridiplantae; phylum Streptophyta; class Magnoliopsida; order Poales; family Poaceae; genus Zizania; species Zizania palustris. Next base: position 62,244,519 of record JAAALK010000082.1, read on the forward strand.
ACGAGTCGTAGATAGCTGGATTCTGTATATGAATTTCCCTGTTATTCTCGTCTCTGGACTCTGTTGGAGTTGGCTAGGTTATAAGTATGGTGGGTTCCGGGTGCAAGCTCGGGCACTGGTTTGTCGCACCCGGGGCACTATAAGGACCGGTCTGCGGGATCTGTTGCAAAGCACTTCCGTACCAACCACAAGTCTAATGGGTAAGTCCTAACTGGAAGTATGGAATACTCCGGCTTGATGCACCATAGAGGAGGGGGCAAGGGGCTAGCCTGCGGGCGACTTGTACCGACGAGGCTCAAGGGGGGGTATGGTGGGGCTCCGATGCGTCGGGACACCATATGAAACCCATAAGAGGGTGCTATTGAGTCGGGGAGGACTATATGGAAGGTTTTGGCACGAGTTCCCGTGTGATGGGTCATCTCGTTACACTTTGGTGTAAGTGATGAGTGCGTGCCTTGTGGGTACAGTGGTACATCTCTGATCAGAGTAATTTAATCTTTTCGAAAAGCCGAGCCCACGGTCAAGGGCGGGTTGTGTGACTACTCGCAGTTAGTTTACAACTGTTTGCCTGTTCAAGTTATTCATGGCACGTAAGGACTGTTGAGCGAGGTGGGGCTGACTGTACCCCTCGAGTTAGAAGATGATGATACACATGCACATGTTTATATTTCCGTACTAATAAATTGCTCACATTTAAAGCCTTACAATTATGCTGCTTCCGCTAAACTAGCCACTATCTCCCTTGTGATTACCTTGCATTATATTTGCATTCGGTGGCTTGCTGAGTACATCTGTACTCACCCCGTTGACTTACACCATCAGAGCCAGTCTACTACGAGGAGGATGAAGGTCTGGAGTAGCGACCCAGTCAAGGCGAGACTGGAAGGAGGCGTTCATCTAGGACCCTTATTTTATTAGTTTCTCTTCACCTTTATTCACTTTTGTATCAATGCGGTCTACGAACCGTGAATGATTGTCCATATTGTACGTGGTCGCATGATGAACGTCTTGTTTTATTGATTTTCTATGGAATTTCAATAAAGTCCTGATTTATTAAATCGGGGCGCGACAAGATGGTATCAGAGCCGACTTGACTGTAGGAAGCCAAACAGACCTGACCTTAGGACTTATATATATTCACTATATTTTACAAAAGATTACTTATCCTCTCATCTTCTAAGATTTTCACAAAAAAAATTTCTCTCTTTTGTAGATGCCGGTTCATACCATGAGCGGGACTCTTCATGACGAGGCTGGATTCATCCGCGAGCTTCGCGTGCTCGTCGACTTTTTGGGGTTTCCCCATGAGCCTGCGTTCCACGGGATTTTTCCCGATGCGAACGAGAGCTACTGCGAGGTCACGGTTGTGATCCGCCCCTCTTCCACGCAGCCACCCTTCTACACCCATGGAGTTGGAGGACCTTCCTTCGTGGTGGCCAGCCAGCGAGCCGCTCTCCAGTCCCTCGCCGAGCTTCGACTGGTCTACGACTGCCACCTCCGCGACACCGTCTACCGCTTCATGCCCATGCGCACACCCGGGAGTCACCGCAGCATCTACATCAGCCCCCTCACCCAGAGCAGCTCCGCCATCACCCGCACGATGAGACTTTTGGAGGCCATGGACAACCTCCACACAGAGGCCGTCCTCGACGCAGACAGCCAGCACGACACCATCGACTTCTACCGCCACACTTCGGAGAACCTGACCAGGGAGAACGCCGAGCTCCGTCGTCAGCTTGAGCAGAGCCCGCTGTTGACCCTTGAGGTAGAGGAGTTGAGACGTCAGAATGAGCTTCTGCGCCAGGGCGCCATGGTCCATACCCAGCTTCGTCAGCAGCTCAGAGAGTTGAAGAAGGACATAGAGGAGATCGCACCTCTTCCGCCTCGCCGGAAGAAACCCATTCAGACTCCCACAGTGAGGCCCAAGAGGATCTCCCGCAGTGCACCACCCGCCGGACCGTCCAGTTCCTCAACCCCGCCCGTCTCCCACGAGCCCGAGATCGAGCCATCCCCCGAGCTGCCTTAGACGTAGTATTACGATTGATTGTTTTTCTTTTTAATTTGATTGCTTGTATTCAACATTCATGTCAAAATATAAGGCATGAATGAGGAAATAAATAAGTGTAACCGCAAGAACGGTATTCTTTTGAAATAAATATAAAGAAGTTCACCCAAAATAAATATGTGTACATTGGAAATTCCAGGATGACCAACACCCAGGGATCAGACGCTCCTCAGTACGGAGGGGAGAGTGGCAACCTGCCACAATGGGGAGCCACCGGGCAGAGGCAGGCCCCGGTCGCCAACCACCCCACCGTGGCTGAAATGATGGCCACTCAAAACCAGTTGGTCTCAGCCCTCCTGCACCAGATGCAGCAGCAGCAGCAAATGCAAGAGCAGCAGGCTCACTTCTTCCGCCTCCACCAACAGCCCGAGCTGCCCCGACCCGCCACACCAGCTCCCGCTCCCGCAACTCAGCTCTCGGAGTTCCTCCGAGTCCGCCCACCGACCTTCTCAAGCACCACCAACCCCATGGAGGCTGGGGATTGGTTGCGGGCGATCGAGAAGAAACTCGATCTCCTGACCTGCACTGAGCAGGAGAGGGTGGCCTTCGCCACCCACCAGCTGCATGGTCCCGCCGCTGAGTGGTGGGACAACCACCGCGAGACTCTGCCCGAGGGCCACGCCCACACTTGGGCAGAGTTCTCAGCTGCTTTTCGTGCCGCTCACATCCCCGACGGCATTGTAGCTCAGAAGCAACAGGAGTTTAGGGACCTGCAGCAGGGGAGCAGGTCCGTAACAGAATATCTGCATGAGTTCAACAGATTGGCCAGGTACGCACCTGAAGAGGTTCGTACGGATGCGGCCAGGCAGGCTAAGTTCCTCCGGGGACTGAAGGATGAGCTGTCTCTACAGCTTATCTCCGGAGACTTCGCCAACTTCCAGAAGTTGGTGAACAAGGCTATCATGCAGGAGACCCAACAAAATAAGGTCGACCTGAAGAAGAAGCGCATGATTGCCTTCAGGCAGAATCAGGGCATAGCCCAAAGACCCCGCTTTGCTCCACCTCCACCAGCGCCACAGTACCACCCCCGGCCAGTGTATCGCCCGGCGCCACCAGCTGCCAACGCCAGAGCCAGCCAACCTCGCACCGCTCCAGTCGCACCTACCGCCCCAGTCGCCCCGGCCAAGAAGCCGGAGGTCTTAAGAGACAGGCATGGCAAGCCTGTGGTATGCTTCAACTGCCGCCAAGAGGGACACTACTCCCACCAGTGCCCCCATCCCAAGAGAGCTCAAGGAGTCACCTCCAACCCCGCCGTCCGCGCCAAAGTGAACCACGTCTCCGCCGAGGAAGCCCAGGCTGCACCAGAGATTGTCATGGGTAAGTTTATGGTTCATTCATCGCATGCAGTGGTATTATTTGACACCGGAGCTACCCACTCCTTTATATCAACTGCTTTTGTGGAAAATAATGCACTGGACATAAGTGAACTACCCAGGCCAGTACTAATAGCTACCCCGGGAAAGCAAACCCTCGCTTGTTCCTTTAGTCCAAGGATATGGGTAGATATCCAAGGCACGATATTTTGGGCCGACCCCATTCTAATAGAATGTCAAGGTTTGGACCTCATTCTAGGGATGTACTGGCTAAATAAACACCAGGGTGTGATAGAATGTGCCCAGAGAAAAGTAACGGTGACTAATGAAGAAGGGATTATGGTCACATTCCAGATGCCCAGCATGAAGGCCGGAAGGACAAGACTACATCAGATTACCTTGGAGGAGATACCAGTAGTCAGTGAGTACCCAGATGTATTCCCAGAGGATCTACCAGGGATGCCACCTAAGAGGGACATCGAGTTCAGGATTGACTTGGTGCCCAGAACAACTCCTATTTATAAGCGACCATACCGGATGGCCGCCAATGAGTTAGCTGAGATGAAGCAACAGTTGGAGGATCTTGAAAGGAAAGGTTATATCAGACCAAGCACATCACCGTGGGGTGCTCCCGTCATCTTTGTCGAGAAGAAAGAAGACAAGGCAAAGCGTATGTGTGTGGATTATCGCGCCTTGAATGAGGTAACAATCAAGAATAAGTACCCGTTGCCTCGGATCGATGACCTCTTCGACCAGCTCAAAGGAGCCACGGTATTCTCGAAGATCGACCTACGGTCTGGTTACCATCAGTTGAGGATTCGAGAAGAAGATATACCCAAGACGGCCTTCACTACCCGTTATGGTTTATATGAGTGTACGGTTATGTCCTTTGGATTGACCAACGCCCCTGCATTCTTCATGAATATGATGAATAAGGTATTCATGGAATATCTGGACAAGTTCATCGTGGTCTTCATAGACGACATCCTCATTTATTCCAAGGATCAGGAAGAGCATGAGACTCACCTCCGGTTAACCTTAGGAAAGTTAAGGGAACACCAATTGTATGTCAAGTACAGTAAGTGCAAGTTTTGGACGGCAGAAGTAAAGTTCCTTGGACACATCATCTCTGCACAAGGAATCGCAGTAGACCCTGCCACCGTAGAAGCAGTTACGGATTGGCTGCCACCCACGAACGTATCTGAGATACGAAGTTTTCTAGGATTGGCCGGATATTACCGAAGATTTATCGAGAATTTTTCTAAGATAGCCAAGCCAATGACCAAGTTGTTACAGAAAGGAGAGAAGTTTGAATGGACTCCTGATTGCGAGGAAAGTTTCCGCACCCTCAAGACTCGTTTGGTGTCTGCACCTATATTAACCCTACCAGATATCCGCAAAGACTTCCATGTCTATTGCGACGCATCTCGCCAAGGATTAGGATGTGTTCTTATGCAAGATGGAAAGGTCATCTCTTATGCCTCCAGACAATTGAGACCCCATGAGTTGAATTATCCGACCCATGATCTGGAATTAGCCGCCGTAGTGCACGCCCTCAAAATTTGGAGGCACTATTTGGTTGGAAATCGCTGTGAGATCTTTACGGATCACAAGAGTTTGAAGTATATCTTCACACAACCTGACCTTAATCTGAGGCAAAGACGATGGTTGGAACTAATCAAGGACTATGACTTGGGTATTCACTACCACCCAGGAAAAGCAAATGTGGTAGCTGATGCCTTAAGTCGCAAGGGATATTGCACGGCCATGATGATTCAAGAACACGCACCCTTGTTATGTAAGGAGATGGAAAACTTAAATCTTGGATTGACCACCAGAGCATATCTAGCCACCTTGGAGACCCAACCTGTATTGTTTGAGCAGATTCGTGAAGCTCAGTCAGAGGACCCGGATATAGCTGCCATTAAGAAGAACATGAGACAAGGAAAAGCCCCCGGATTTTCAGAGGACGAGAATGGCACCATATGGTTTGGAACTCGGATATGTGTGCCGGATAAACCTGAAATAAAGACTCTTATCCTAAGAGAAGCCCATGAGACATTGTACTCCATTCACCCCGGCAGTACCAAGATGTACCAGGATCTGAAGGAACGCTATTGGTGGGTTAGCATGAAAAGAGAGATTGCCCAGTTCGTCGCCGAATGTGACACCTGCAGAAAAGTAAAAGCTGAACATCAGAGACCTGCAGGATTGTTGCAGCCACTTAAAGTGCCGGAGTGGAAGTGGGAAGAGATCGGTATGGATTTTATCACCGGATTACCAAAGACCCAACTTGGATATGATTCTATTTGGGTGATCATCGATCGGCTTACGAAAGTGGCTCATTTCATAGCCGTCAAGACGACCTTCAGTGGCCCTAAGCTAGCAGAGCTATATATGGCCCGGATAGTATGTCTTCATGGAGTGCCCAAGAAGATAGTGTCTGACCGAGGGAGTCAGTTCACCTCTCGCTTTTGGAAGAACCTCCAAGAGGAGATGGGCACGAGATTAAATTTCAGTACCGCCTACCATCCTCAGACAGATGGACAAACAGAAAGGGTAAATCAGATACTAGAGGATATGCTTCGAGCATGTGTTTTGGATTTTGGAGCCACTTGGGACAAAAGCTTGCCATATGCAGAATTTTCATACAACAATAGCTATCAAGCCAGTCTTCAGATGTCTCCTTTTGAGGCCCTATATGGACGTAAGTGCAGAACTCCTCTACTTTGGGACCAAACTGGGGAATCCCAAGTATTCGGAACCGACATTCTCCGTGAAGCTGAAGAGAAAGTACGGATCATCAGAGACAGACTCAAGACGGCCCAATCGCGACAGAAGAGCTACGCCGACAATCGTCGTCGAGATCTAGCCTTTGAAGAAGGAGACCATGTATACCTTCGGGTTACACCTCTTCGTGGGACTCAACGGTTTAACATGAGAGGAAAGTTGGCCCCTCGATATGTTGGACCATTTCCCGTTATTCGACGCCAAGGCGAAGTCGCATATCAGTTGGAATCACCGCCTTCATTGGCCGGAGTGCATAACGTGTTTCATGTGTCTCAACTCAAGAAGTGTCTCTGCGTCCCCACGGAGCAAGTGGATCTTCAGCAGTTGGATGTCCAAGAGGATCTGACCTATGTAGAAAAGCCGGTCAAGATATTGGAAGTCAAAGAAAGAACCACCAGGAGTCGAGTCATCCGCTTCTGCAAGGTGCAGTGGAGCAATCATCCAGTAGAAGAAGCCACATGGGAAAAAGAAGATGAACTCAAGGCACAGCATCCTGAGCTATTCGAGGATTGATCCGAATCTCGAGGACGAGATTCTCTGTAAGGGGGATAGGATTGTAACACCCCAAAAATTAAAAGGAATAAAATAAAAAGAAAACATTATTTATAATTATTTCTGGATTTATTATTAAAGGAAAATCACAAAAGAACCCAAATAAAGCCAAACAGGGAGAAATACTCAAAATCTGGACTTGAAAATTTTATGAGATGAACTAAAAGCCAAGATATAATTTTAGGAATTTTTACAAATTTTTATCAACAGTGATCCAACCCTTAAACAAATATTTGAATTTCTGGAATTATTTTAATTGAAAAATACATTTTAATACTTATTGGGCCGCAACCCCATTTTCCCCTCTGAAGGCCTTTCGGCCCAGCCCATTCCGGCCGCACCCACCGACAGGAGGGACCCACCTGTCGGCGCCGCCCTCCCCTCTCTCCTCCTACCCGCGCCCCGCCTGGACCCACCTGCCAGCCCCGCCGCGCCACTGACCGCCCGGACCCGTCTGTCGGCCCCCTTTCTTTTTGGATCGCTCACTGACAGGTGGAGCCCACCTGTCAGGTGCTTCGTCTCCGATGGAAGGGGATCGCTCCCCTTCCTTTCTCCGGCGATCTCCTTCCTGCTTCACCGACGGCTGCCCGTTTTCACCTGGATTTGCCTCGGATCATCTTCCCCGATCGCCACCGCTCCCATTCCATCGTTAACCGACGCGTTTTCACGCTTAAGGAAGCTAACCGAGCCAAAGGAAAGCCTCGCCGGAGTAAAATAGGAACCCTTCACGGATTTCCATCCTATAGCCTACCATAGCCATCGCCGATGACCCTATAAAGACCCCCTCGGCCACCGCTCACTGCCCACACCACCTTGAGCGCAAGCCCTCGCTTTCCAAGAGCTCTGGCGCAAGGTTTTGCCCTTTTGCTCTGCTCCGCCTCCAGCCACCGCTCGCCGGCGATACAGGCCACCGCGCCCCTCGCCGTCGCCACCTACGTGACCACCAAGGCCCGCCCGTCCTCGGCCACGTCTTCGTTGGTCGGAAGGACCACCGGATCGCCTCGCCGCCGACGAACCCGAACGATTCCTCCACCCCTCTTCGACGCCGGTCGCCGTCCGCTCGCCGTCACCACCACCGCCGGTACGACCAAGTTCCCCTCACATCACTGGTTCCATTTTTGGCCTTAGCGTCGACATCCTATCCACGCCGTCGCCGGAATCCTTCGCCGTTGGACCGCCGGAGCCGAGAACGAAGGGGGTAATCACCCCTTTTGCTCGTGCCGTGCCGGACGGGTCCCTGGCCGTCCGATCCAGATCGGAGGGCTAGGATTAAATCCCTTCGGGATCTAATCCAGGCCCTCGGATCCGGTCAAACCGGTATCGTTGAATCTCGGCCGTAGATCATGACTTAAAACGCTGGAGCGATCCCGTGCGTCCACGTATACCCCTTCGCCACGTTTTAATCTGGGCCGTTGAAACTCATTTAAAACCCCCGCCTCGCATCTGGCCGCTGGATCCTGATCCAACGGTCCAGATCTGATCGGTCCACGCGCATAGTCACGGGTTCACGGTGAACCTGGTTCACCGTGGACCAAAGACTGTTTTTAGTTTAAATAAAATCCAGAAAATTGATTTAAACTTTGAAAATTCATATCTTGCTCAAATTAACTCCAAATTTCACCATTCAAATTTTGTTAAAACCAGAATATTATTCTCTACACATTAATGCCATAAAAACAGTATGCTTATGTTACTCAAAATATTATTAATAAATAAATGAATAAAAATCCCTTAGGGTTAAAATTAAAAATACAGAAAATAAATTGGGAAAATTCTAAAATATTAAACTTTACTGTTTTGAACAAAACCTTGAAATATTAAAAATATTACTTCACATAATAAAACCTACAAATGTGTATGTTTAATATTTGGTGAATTTTTATCTGTTTATTGAATGTATTGTTTATTTTCCGTATCGAGAAGACTACGAGTTCGTCGAGGAGCAGGAGTTCTACCCCGAGGTTCCTCCATCCCCATTTGCTGAGCAAGGCAAGTCATCGACCACCTCTGTGGAAACAGTTGATCATAATTGAGCCCATGTTTTAATAAATTATCGCTATAACTCATAGGTTAATATTGCATTAGTCCAATATTCAAGCCTTACACTTATATTTATTAGATCCCCGTCCTTGTGTGCAAACCCAAGCCATGCTTATTGAGCCTTAACTCCTTGTCACTCTACTATAAAAATATTAGCTAGTGCCCAATGTACCGGCACAACTGCTATAGGTTAAAAAGAACGAGTCGTAGATAGCTGGATTCTGTATATGAATTTCCCTGTTATTCTCGTCTCTGGACTCTGTTGGAGTTGGCTAGGTTATAAGTATGGTGGGTTCCGGGTGCAAGCTCGGGCACTGGTTTGTCGCACCCGGGGCACTATAAGGACCGGTCTGCGGGATCTGTTGCAAAGCACTTCCGTACCAACCACAAGTCTAATGGGTAAGTCCTAACTGGAAGTATGGAATACTCTGGCTTGATGCACCATAGAGGAGGGGGCAAGGGGCTAGCCTGCGGGCGACTTGTACCGACGAGGCTCAAGGGGGGGTATGGTGGGGCTCCGATGCGTCGGGACACCATATGAAACCCATAAGAGGGTGCTATTGAGTCGGGGAGGACTATATGGAAGGTTTTGGCACGAGTTCCCGTGTGATGGGTCATCTCGTTACACTTTGGTGTAAGTGATGAGTGCGTGCCTTGTGGGTACAGTGGTACATCTCTGATCAGAGTAATTTAATCTTTTCGAAAAGCCGAGCCCACGGTCAAGGGCGGGTTGTGTGACTACTCGCAGTTAGTTTACAACTGTTTGCCTGTTCAAGTTATTCATGGCACGTAAGGACTGTTGAGCGAGGTGGGGCTGACTGTACCCCTCGAGTTAGAAGATGATGATACACATGCACATGTTTATATTTCCGTACTAATAAATTGCTCACATTTAAAGCCTTACAATTATGCTGCTTCCGCTAAACTAGCCACTATCTCCCTTGTGATTACCTTGCATTATATTTGCATTCGGTGGCTTGCTGAGTACATCTGTACTCACCCCGTTGACTTACACCATCAGAGCCAGTCTACTACGAGGAGGATGAAGGTCTGGAGTAGCGACCCAGTCAAGGCGAGACTGGAAGGAGGCGTTCATCTAGGACCCTTATTTTATTAGTTTCTCTTCACCTTTATTCACTTTTGTATCAATGCGGTCTACGAACCGTGAATGATTGTCCATATTGTACGTGGTCGCATGATGAACGTCTTGTTTTATTGATTTTCTATGGAATTTCAATAAAGTCCTGATTTATTAAATCGGGGCGCGACACATAGCAATGCCTCGTGCAGCCTCTTGGGAATGCCCTTTGCGCTCTATCGGTACATGCAGGCTGCATGGTGTGTCCTCTTTAATATAATTTACAGGAAATTTGTCTTGTACTGAGCCAACATTGCTTGGTATGTAGAGTCGTACCTATGGCACAATTATTTGTCCCGCTGTAGCCTGCATTATGTTTGGATTCTCATTAATAAATTCAAAAAATTATCGCTCCCACTCTGCACGGCGCTCTAGGGCGTCGTCTGTGCGTGCTTGACGCTTCTTGTATGTGGCACCCTCTTGTTTCTTGAAAGTATTTTTCTAGGGTGCTATAGAAGAGACACCTCGGGTGCGCCCTCGATGTTCCTCGTTTCCGAGAGCAGATGTAAGCTGGTCATTACATCCCTCGGGCTTGAACTTTCCAGTCTTCTCCAACTCAGCGATTTCCTGTGCTTTCTGGAATACTTCACTAGTCCATGAGTCGGACAACATATATTGGCCCTCGGGTGTTTTTTTAGTTCGACCTAGGAGCCATCTCTTAGTGCACTGATCAGCACCTGAAAACTGTTTAGGTAACCCAGCCGCACGGTCCTCCTCCTCCTTTCTACTCCACTCATCCTCCTTGGCCTTATATCCACCTGGCCCAAGTTTATGTGAGAACTTATTCTTCTTATTAAGTTCTTTGAACATGATGCTCTCTTGTTTGGCTTCTTCCAAGCAATGCTGCATTTTGAATTCGTTCCATTCATTTGGCGTTATAAAGTCGTAGTCATTGAGCGGCGACTCATCTTTCTGAAGGTATTGTGTGTTCAGTTTAGTCCTAAATGTACGGAGAGCCTTCCCGATAGTCTTCAATGTGGTAGCTTTAGCGTCTTCTAAGTGGTCTTCCGGGAATTTATAATGCACTTTTATATGCTGCCACAATTCATTCTTTGTAGCTTCAGGAACACTCTTCCAATTTTTCCAAACTATCTTACATCGCTCCCTGGCGAGACATCCACAGTCGTTACACCACTTAGCTGTGATTTTCTTTTGGCTTCTTTGGAGCCCCATCAACATGCACTTCTTCAACCTCATAGATAGTCGTATGCAGCTTGTTCTTCTCCCGTTTCCCTCTCCTCTTCGCATTTGCAGAGGATGTTGTGGTAGCGGGCTCAACATTTGTTGGCTCAGCTGACTCAACAGCTGGGACAATGGTTGTTCTTTTCTCGACTTGGAATAATCGACGCTTGCTTCCTCGCTTTGGATGATCCTACGATGATAGACAATGTGAGCTTTAGGAATGTAATCCTCGGTTAGAAGCTGCTCTGACTTGTTACTAACGCAATAATTACATCCGCTTCAGCTTCAGGAATGTAATCCTCATCGGCGTCTTCTCTCGTTCTCTTCTTCCTAGGCTCCATTGGATGTTCATTCTCCGGAGAGTGGTACGAAGATTCGCTATCGGAGGATCCTTCAGATGAACCCTCTTTATTTGTTTTTGCGGGAGACTCGTAGATGAGCTCCTCGATGGAACGTCCTTCTTCCGCCATAGATAAACTATTCATAGTTAAGAGGCTAATGTATCAAAATTTTGGTTATGCAAAAAAGGTCTGCTATCATATTTTCGTAGTTAAGAGGCTATTACTTCTGAAGCCACTATACTAATCCTCAAGTTAGGAGATTGTGTTGTTCTCTCTCTAGTGTTGTTGAGGCCTCAGCATATTTTGTGTTGTTTTTCAAAATGTTCATGGCTGCCATGGAACCATGTGCACATCCATTCCCTGTCAACAACACGAGAAAGAAGAAGTTGTTGATGGGAATGGACGTGTCACATGGCATGATGACATACATGAGATAACTCATTAACAATTTGCATCATAGGCCTCTAAAAAGAATTGCGGAATCTAATATTGGTCTTCAGCTGGATGAACTTGAGGATTAGTATAGTAGCCTTAGAAGTAATAGCAGTAGTAAACTGATCACAGTGTCAAAGATGGGAAGTGTATGAAAACTCTTCTTGACTACAATAGTCAGCTATTACTTCCGAAGCCACTATATTAATTCTCAAGTTAGGAGATTGTGTTGTTCTCTCTCTAGTGTTGTTGAGGCCTCATCATATTTTGTATTGTTTTTCAAAATGTTCATGGCTGCCATGGAACCATGTGCACATCCATTCCCTGCCAGCAACACGAAAAAGAAGTTGTTGATGGGAATGGACGTGTCACACAGCTTGATGACATACATGAGATAACTCAATTACAATTTGCATCATAGGCCTCTAAAAGTTGTTCTAAAAAAGTGGTAATGTGGTATGCAATATTTCTCATGGCATAACTTAGATATAGTATACTTCACCCAAAATTAGACTAATATATATTGGGTGAATGGTACATTTCCATTAATCAATGCCAAAACAGGTGTAACAAATTAGTATACAGTGGTTCTACAAATGATAACGATCCACAAATGTAAGAGCATCTCCATTGTATATAAATTGATTAAATATAGCTCCATTTGCATAGCAATTCACATTTAGCAAGTACAATGGAGATGCTCTAAGGACAATAAATCCTAAAAACCTAACTTAGCTTGTGCTGGCCTACCTATCTCAAAAATACACTCAAGAACATAAGAACACTCAAGAACTAGAGGGGGTGAATGGGCGCCTCGACAAAATTCTTTTGAATTAGATGGCCTTTTCAAAACACCCAACGCTCCTCCAAACTTTTCAGATTCAAATTTTAAACTATCAACACAAAACAACCTGGAGTTTTAAAGACTATATCTGTAACAGCCCCAAAATTAAAAGGGAATAAAATAAAGGAAAAATAATATTAAATGAATTTCTGAATTTTGTTATTAATAAAAAAATTCTAAAAGAGCCCTATTAAAGCCAAACAAAGATAAATATTCAAAATTTGGACCTGAAAAATTTATGGGATAAACTAGAGGCCAAGAAATATTTTTTGTGAATTTTTACAAAATTTTGGCAACAGTACTTCAAGTCTTAAACCAATAAACCAATTTCTGGAATTAAATTAATTAGAAAATGCATTTAAATTCTTATTGGGCCGCAACCCCCAATTCCTCGCCCAAGGCCTTTCGGCCCAGCCCAGTCCAGCCTCTCCCGCTGACAGGCGGGGCCAGCCTGTCGGCGCTTCCTCTCTCCTCCCCGCGTCCACGTCCGGATTGGTCCCACATGTCGGTCACTTGCGCGCGCGCCTAGTCGCTGCCCTCCCGGGCCCACTGGTCGGCACGCCGCCCCCTTCCTCTCTCCAGCTCGCGCCCCGCCAGGCCCACCTGCTAACCTCCGCACGCATGCGCTCCTCCCACTGCCAACCCTGGCCCACCTGTCGGCCTCTTCCCTTCCGCTCGCAGCCACTGACAGGTAGGGGCCACCTGTCAGCTTCGTCTTCAACAATGGAAGGGGATCTCCCCCTTCCATTCCCGTCGGCCCCCCTTGCCCGATTCCTTCGCCGGCCGCCCAAATCCACAAAATCAAGCCCTGGATCGCTTCCCCTCACTCCGGCGATCCCATTCCCCCTAAAATCGACGCGTTTTCATCCTTTTGGAAGCCAATCCGAGAGTTATAGAAACCTCGCCGGAGCTTTTGGAATCCTCCTCGATTTCCCCTCGGTCAGCCTTCCTATTCCGCCGCCGGTGACCCCTATTTAATCCCCCCAACGTGGCCGCACTTCACCGCGCCACCAAAGCCCGAGCCCTCGCGTTCCCGAGCATTGCCACCATCTTTCCCTCCCTCCCCTCTGCCCGAGCTCCAGCCGACGATCACCGACGCCCCGGGCCACCTCCACCCTCACCGCCAACACCGACGGGACCGCCATCGCTCACCCTCCCTCGGCCCCATCTCCGTTGGGTCGGATCACCGCCGGATCGCCGTCGCCACCGTCGACCCGAAGGTCTTCATCGCCTCTCCTTGCCGCCGGCCACCGCTGGTCCCCGTCCGTCCCCACCTCTGGTACGGGTGTGACCCTTGAGCTATGCTCGTTCCATTTTTGCGCTCGGATTAGCCCCTAGGCCACCGCAACCGTCGTCGCACGCCTCGCCGTCGCTGGGGAAGACGATACCCCTCGCCGTCGTCCTGTGCCGTGCAGGTTGCGATCGTAGCCATCGGATCCGAGAAGGACGGCTGCGATTAAAACCCCAGATCAAGGGCCCAGATGTCCTTGACCAGAGTTGACCGGTACGGGCTCATCTGAGCCCTCCGATCTCATTTAACCACCCCGCCCCACCGACGACCATTGGATCTGAATCCAACTGTCCAGATTCGATCGGCCCACGCGCACAGTGCGCGGGTCCATGGTGGACCTGGCTCACCGTGGACCCCCACAGATTTTCTGGTTTAAATAAAATACAGAAATTAGTTTAAAACTTTAAAAATTCATATCTTGCTCAAATTGACTCCAAATTTCACCATTTTAATTCTAGAAAATTTGTCTTTTTACCCTCTACACTTTTATGCAATAAAAACAATATGTTTATTTGGCACATAATAATCTTATTAAATAATAAAGAAAAGTCCCCTTTAGGAATTAATTAATATTTCAATAAAATAATTCAGATAAACCCTTAAAAACTTATAAATTAATTTCAGAAGATATTTTGGCTCCATTTCACTGTATTTAATACAATAAAAATGGAATGACCATTTTGTCCATGACATTTTATTAAATAACATTCCTAAGACCCCTTTAGGATTTAATTATTATTCAGAAAAACTCTTAAAAATTTATATATTAATTTTAGATGAAATGTTGACTCCATTACACTGTTTATAAGCCAATAAAAATATAATAATTCATTTTGCTCATTTTAATTTATTAAACAACATTTCCAAGGCCCTTTAAGATAAAATGATGAACTCATATAATGGAAATAACATTTTACAAAAATATCATGAAAAATTATATAATAAATTCAGAGGACTTAATGACTTTATTCCACTGTTTTAATGCAACAAAAATCACATGTTCACTTTGCCCACTTTAATATATTAATTAATATTGTAAAAGCCCATGTAGGATAATTAAGTAGTTCATATAATAGAAGTTAAACACTTTGTAAAAATGTCATGACAACTTATATAATAACTTCAGAAAACCTAACAACTTGAGTTCACTATTTTTAATTCAATAAAATAGAATATTCATTTTACCCACTTTAATCTATTAAATGATATTGCAAAGGCCCTTTTAGGACATTTAATGAATGCATTTAAGAAAAAGTCAACCCTTTATGGAAATATCCTAAAAATTTATATAACAACCTCAAGAAACCTAATAACTCAAGTACAGTATTTTTACTACAAATAAAATAATAATAAGGTTATTCAATACCTTTTTACTTCAACTTTAAAAAGGGAAAAATAAAAACGCCCTTAGGAAAAATAATTATATCAAGTTATAAAATTAAGGAATCTCATTAAAAATTAATCTTAAATGTTTAAGTAACAATTCCCTAGAATTTAGGACTCTATCTCCCTTACTTAAATCCAACAACAACTTGTATGCTTGTATGCTTGATTTTGGATTGTTTATTGAATGTTGTGTTTACTTTTCCGTATCGAGAAGACTGCGACGTCGTCGAAGATCCCGAGTATTATCCCGAAGTTCCACCTTCACCATTCACGGATCAAGGCAAGTCATCGACCTCTCTTGTGGAAGCAGTTGATCATCATTGAGCCCATGTTTTAATAAACTATCGCTATAACTCATAGGTTAATATTGCATTAGTTCAATAATCAAGCCTTACACTTATATTTATTAGATCCCCGTCCTTGTGCGCAAACCCAAGCCATGCTTATTGAGCCTTAACTCCTTGTCACTCTACTATAAAATTATTAGCTAGTGCCCAATGTACCGGCACAACTGCTATAGGATAAAAATAATGAGTCGTAGTTAGATGGATTCTGGTATATGAAATACCCCGTTATTCTTGTCTCTGGACTCTGTTGGAGTTAGGTATGTTATAAGTATGGTGGGTTCCGGGTGCAAGCTCGGAAACTGGTTGGTCGCACCCGGGGCACTATAAGGACCGGTCTGCGGGATCTGTTGCAAAGCACTTCCGTACCAACCACAAGTCTAATGGGTAAGTCCTAACCGGAAGTGTGGGACACTCCGACTCTCGGCACCATAGTGGAGGGGGCAAGGGGCTAGCCCTCAAGGCGCCTTGTACCAAAGAAGGCTCAAGGGGGGGTTATGGTGAGGCACCGACGCGTCGGGGCACCATATGAAACCTATAAGAGGGTGCTGTTGAGTCGAGGCGAACCATATGGAAGGTTTTGGCACGAGTTCCCGTGAAATGGGTCATCTCGTTACACTTCGGTGTAAGTGATGAGTGCGTGCCTTGTGGGTACAGTGGTACATCTCTGATCAGAGTAATTTAATCTTTTCGAAAAGCCGAGCCCATGGTCAAGGGCGGGTTGTGTGACTACTCGCAGTTAGTTTACAATTGTTTGAATGATTGAGTTATTCATGGCATGTAAGGACTGTTGTGCGAGGAGTTAAAACGTACTCCTCGAGTTAGAAGATGATGATGCATACACATGTTTACTTTTCAGTACTAATAAAATTGACCACATTTAATGCTTTACAATTATGCTTCTTCCGCAAAATTAGCCATTATCTCCCTTGTTACTACCTTGCATTATATTTGCATTCGGTGGCTTGCTGAGTACATCTGTACTCACCCCGTTGACTTACACCCTTAGAGCTCGTCTACTACGAGGAGGATGAAGGTCTAGAGTAGCGACCCAGTCAAGGCGAGATTGGAAGGAGGTGTTCATCTAGGACCCTTTGTTTTATTAGTTTCTCTTCACCTTTATTCACTTTTGTATTAATACGGTCTACGAACCATGAATGATTGCTCGTATTTGTACGTGGTCGCATGATGAACGTCTTGGTTTATTGATTTTCTATGGAATTTCAATAAAAGTCCTGATTTATTAAATCGGGGCGTGATACAAACTTGCTATTTAATCTTTATGTCTAATCAAGAAATCAGAATTTAAACAAACTTAATCATCTAAACACCTTGCAATGAATTTAAGGAAAAGCTGAAACAATAACCTCAAACTGAAATTGAATTTCTGAATCAGGGCATTAATTTCAGAGAAAATTGGAAAAGGGGAAATTTTTAGCAACCTGAACGGGGACGGCGGCGTGCGCTCGGGACGGGGACAGCGACGTGGGCTCCGATGGAGTTCGGGGTGACGGCGGCGACGGGTTCCGAGGGTGGCGACGCGGGCTCCGGGACAGGGATGGCGGTGTGCGTCGGGAACGGGGATGGCAGCGACGAGGGGTCCGGGTACACCGACGCGGGCTCCAGTGACGGGCTTCGAGGACGACTGCGACGGCTCCGAGGTGGCGGCGAGGGGTCCGGGGACACCAACGGCTCTAAGACGGCGGCGACGGGCTTCGGGGACGACAACGACGGGCTCCAAGGGTGGCGGAGCGGGCTCTGGGAGCGGCAGTAACTGCCGGGAGAAGATTAGGGTTTAGAAATGAAAAGTATTTTTCAGACGGCGAGAGCGAAAAAATTATATAGGCGGATTAGCAGTGGCGGGCATGCTGATGTCATCCTGCCCGCCACTGCTATTTTCTCTTAGTAGTGGCGGGCGATGACATCACCAGCCCGCCACTACTAATTCGCCCGCCGCTGGTGCTCGACTGCCACTACTAAAAGAAATAGCAGTGGCGGGCTGGTGACGTCAGCATGCCCGCCACTGATTACACCCGACCACCACTACTATGAGAGGTGGTGGTTATCTAATATACGTTGTGTGTACATTTCGAGAAACACTTTGTAGCGCAGTGGTGCGGGGGGTTGCTATGGTGCCATGCGGTTCGAGGTTCGAACCTTGCTGCCGGCAGACGGTTTGAGGTTTGAACCTTCCTGCTAGCATCCAAACATTTTTTTCATTTATGTTTTAATTTTCATGACTTTTTATTGATGTTTAATTTCTAGTTTGAACTTGATTTTTTTAACAATAAAAATACATCATAACTTATCAAATTTAAAAAATTGGTATTTTTCTGCCTCACTTTACTTTTTTTTATTTCATTAAGAAACCTGAAATTATCCGGGGATGTATTAGGGTTTAGAGATGAAATGACTGAGGTTTGGAAGCAAAATCTATAGTTGATTCTTCCTTTGAAATTGAAACTTTTTGTACAATAAAAATACAACACCAATATTCTAATTGCAAAAAATGGTATTTTTTTTCCTCAGTTTACTGTTTTTATTTCATTAAGTTTGTTTTTATGATCAAAGTCAAAATAAGTTCAATTTGAACTACAAGACATGAAATAATTCACCAAAATTTATAGAAAAACCATATTCATGTTTTTGACTCTATAATTAGTTATTATCCAATAAATTTAAAACCATCATAAAAAATGTAGGTTTCCACAACACTCGATCGACAACTTGTATTTTTATAGTTTTTTAATCCTCAAAAAATAAAACAAAATCTAAAAAGATGAGACTTGTCATGTTGTTATGATATGATCGATCCATAGATGTTGTCATAAAAAATAAAATTGTTTCGAGAAAATAATCATGTAGGGCGATAAGAAACCTAAGATTCTCCGGGGATGAATTAAGGTTTAGAGATGAAATGACTCACGTTTGAAAGCAAAACCTATAGTTGATTCTTGTGGCGCCCTGATTTACCGAAATTGGAGCATTATTGAATTTCCAAAGAAAAACAATAATACAAGAGGTTCATCATGCGACAACGTACATACGACAAGCATTCATGGTACGCAGACCATATTATTACATAAGAGTGTAATTAAAATAATAAAAATAAACTGCATGACGAACATCTTCTTCAGGATCTTTCTTCTTGACTGGGTCGCTACTCCAGACCGTCTTCATAGTAGGCATCCTCTGTGGGGTCCAACGGGTATGAGTACAAAAAGTACTCAACAAGCCACCGCAAATGCAAGTAATAATGCAGGATAATAAACAAGGAAGGGTAATGGCTAACAGTGCGGAAAAGTACATTTTCAGTTATTGCATTTAGTGTGGTCAAATTTTCATCATGCGGAAAAGTAAACATGAGCATCAACAACATCATCTAACTCGAGGAGTACGTTTTACCTCCTCGCACAACAGTCCTTACATGTCAAACAATCATGCACATACATATTCAAAGTAATCTAACTGTGGGATGTCACGCAACCCGCCCTTGACCGTGGGCTCGGCTTTTCGAAAAGATTTATGACTCTGATCAGAGATGTACTACTGTACCCAAAAGGCACGCACTCATCCCAAACGAGATGACCCATACCACGGGAACTCATGCCAAAACCTCAGCATGAAATGCTCCAAGCGATAACCACCCGCTCTAGGTTTCGCCGGCACGCCGGGCCGCATCCCGGCTAACGTCGCACCCCCTTTTGTGCCACGTCGGTACAAGCCACTCGCAGGTGCTGCTTGACCCATCTCCAAATGGTGGCCTCGGTTTGGAACACTTCATACCTTAGTTAGGACTTACCCATTAGACTTGTGGTTAGTACGAAAGTGTATTGCGACGGATCCCTCAGACCGGTCCTTATAGTGCCCCGGGTGCTACCGACCAATGCCCTAGCTTGCACCCGGAACCCACCATGCATACACTCACAACCATAACTCATCACCAACAGAATTCCAAGGATAAGAAGTAACGGGGATCATATAGTAGAACCATTTTACTACGACTCATTTTTTTTAACCTATAGCGATCGTGTCAATACATTGGACACTAGCTAATATCATTAATCATATGGTGACAAGGAGGTTAGGCGAGATAGCATGGCTTGGGTTGCACATCAAGGTCAGGGGATCCTAAATAAATATATTGTAAGGGTTTCATTTGACTAATGCATGTATAACCTATGTGTTTTAGCGACAGTTTAATAAAACATGGGTTCAATATGTTCAAAAGATTGGTTTGGTGACTTGCCTTGTTCAGCGAAGGGTGAGGGAGGAACTTCCGGGAAATATTTCGGCTCCTCGGGGACGTCGTAGTCTTCCCAATATAATTAAAGTAAAATAAAAATAAAATAAATACAACATTCAATTAAACAATATAAAACCACACAATAAGCACATAGGTTTAAGTTGGTTTAATTCAAAGGAGATCAAGTTATTGTACCTCTGAAAGTAATTTTATAAATCATTTAAAAGGAATTAAAATGAAATGTTGTCCTTGGTACAAAGGGGTTTTAAAAGTGATTAATCTCATTTTAAGTTTTCTAATTAATTTTAAAAGGAATGGTTCAGAGAAAACTTAGTGGTTTTAGTGTATAAACAGAAAGGAATAAATATAAATTTTACTGAAGTTTAAACACTTGAAATTATATTTTAACCCTAAGGGCATTTGAATACCTATTTAAATAAACATGAAAAGTCCAAAGTAAACCTACTGTTTTTATTGAATGAACATGTAGAGAATAATTTTACAAATTTTTTGAAATTGAAATGATAATTTTTAGAGTTCAAATGCGCCAGATATGAATTTTACAAGTTTTAAACAGTTTCTGGAATTTATTTCTAAATTTAAATCCCCTCGGGTCCACGGTGAGCTAGGCCCACGGTGAACCCGCGCACTGTGCGCGTGGTCCGACCCAATCTGGACCGTTGGATCCAGATCAAACGCGCGAGGGCGAGGCGGGGCGCTTAAGTGATAACGGACGGCCAGGATTAAAACGCGCGAAAGGGTACCACGTGGACGCACGAGATCGAACGCGGGTTTTAAATACTAACGGACGCACGAGATTAAAACGTACCCCTTCCCGAGATCTAACGGATCAGATTAAATCGCACGCGGGAATTAATCGTCACCATCGGATCCAGATCGCACAGTCGCGCGTGAATCCGACACGGCACGGGTACTCAGCCCGTGTCGGTCGTCTTCTCCGGCGACGGCGAGCGGGCCAGAGGCCACAGCGAGCGATGGCGGTCGAAGCTAGGGACTAAAACAGAAAGAGGGCGACAAGGGGGTCACGAGGGTACCCTTGCGGTGACGAACGGTCGACGGAGCGAGGCCGGCGACGAGCGGAGGCGGTGAAGGCGTTCGGGTCCTCAGCGGTGACGGCGATCTGGCGGGTTTCGTCGACGATAGAGTGGTGGCCGAGGTCGGTGAGGTCCTGGCGGTCACGGCGGTGCGGTCGGCGCGGACAGAGAGGGGCTCCAGCGACGGCGAGTGGTGGCTGGAGGCGAAACAGAAGGAGTGCGCTAAAAAGTGAACTACGGGCGTTCTGTTCGGTCCTGGGCTGCGAGAGCGTGGGGGTCGAACGTGGCAGAGGCAGGGGGGTTTAAATAAGGCCACCGGCGGGGCAGAGGCGGTGCAATTGGGGGAGACCGTGAGTGAACGCCAGCGAGGCGGTTTCACCGCTTGCAGGCGATAACGGGACGATCACGCGTGGAATCAAGAGAGGAAACGGTCGACGTGATACGGGGATTTTAATGCCAGCGAATAATGGAGGGGAGGGGACCGGCGACGAGCAAATCCGAGGGATTAAAGTCAGCCGGCGCCATTTGGGGGTGGTGGCGCAAGGTTGATGACGGGTCTGACAGGCGGGGGCCACTGGCCAGCGGGCGCGAGTGCGCGAGGGAGAGGGCTGATGGGTGGGGCCGAGGCGTCGGACGCGCGCGCGAAGAGAGGAGGGCTCGCTGACAGGCGGGGCCCGGGTGTCAGTCTGAGCGCGCGGGAGGGAGTGGGCTGGGCCGGCCGGGAGAGAGGAAAGAAGGGGAGGGAGCCCGTTACTGTTTAAAATGTTTTCTGTTTAAAAATAATTGCAGAAATTGGTTTAAAATAATAAGGCCACTTCAAAGGTTGATAAAAATTCTCAAAAATATATTTTGGCCTTGGGAGTTTATACAAAAATTTTCAGCTCCTGGTTTGGTCATTAACTCTATGTTGTAGTTCAAAATGGTATAGAAGGGTATTAAAAGTATTTTCAAAATAATAAAATCCAGGAAATTGAATTAATTAATATTTTTATTCCTTTGAAAATTTGGGGTGTTACAATTCTTCCTTTGAACTTGAAACTTTTTGTACAATAAAAATACAACACCAATATTCTAATTACAAAAATTGGTATTTTTCATTAACAAAAATTGGTATTTAAATACAAAAAAGTCCAGGTAGAGGTAGGGATTATCTAGCATACACTGCAAACATTGTCGAGAAAGACTTTGTAGCATAGTGGTGCGGGGGGTTGCTTTGGTGTCATGCGGTTCGAGGTTCGAACCTTGCTTCCGGTAGGCGGTTTGAGGTTCGAACCTTGCTGCTGGCGCCAAAACAACATTTTTTCTGTTTTGTACTTTTTTAAATTTTCAGCACTTTTTTATTGATGTTTAAATCCTCGTTTGAACTTGATTTTTTTTAACAATAAAAATACATCATAACTTATCAAATTTAAAAAGTTGGTATTTTTCTGCCTCAGTTTATGTCACTCGACTTAGTGGTGGTGGGCCGATGACGTCATGCGACCACCACTACAGCAGTGGCGGGCTGGTGACGTCAGCATGCCCGCCACTGATTACACGTGCCTGCCACTACTAATATGGGTAGTAGGGATTATCTAGCATATAATACACTTCCTACAATGTCGAGAAACACTTGGTAGCGCAGTGGTGCGGGGGCTCACTTGGGGCCATGCGGTTTGAGGTTCGAATCTCGCTGCTGGCAAGCGGTTTGAGGTTTGAACCTTGCTGTTGGCCCCAAACAATAAAAATTTTAAAAACTTTTCTATTGATGTTTAATTAAATCCTCATTTGATCTTGAACATGTTTTAACAATAAATGACATAATTGATTTTACAAATACGCATGCTAAACATAAATGATCTAGCCTTGCACTAATTTTCCATCGCCATTGGTGCGTAGATAAGGAATGACACTGCCAAATGACAGTTTTGCTTCAACCACATTGATCCTTGATATGTCAACGAAAAACGACACCTCATCAAACTGATTGTATTCTTCTTCGTCTTCGACTCCATCAACTCCAACAATTCTTTGTTTTCTTGGAGCAACGATGTATTTTTTTTCTCATCTTTAGGATCAAGTATGTAAAATACTTGTGCCACGGATTGAGCGAGTATCCAAGGGTCATCTTTATAAGCCACCTTATTAAGGTCAACTATCGTAAACCCGTAATCATCCACCTCCACACCTTCTGGATGTATGACCCACTAGCACTTAAATACAAGGATTTCTATAGAGTTCCCATAGTTAAGTTCTCATATTTCTTCGATGTATCCATAGTAAGCATTTTTTTGTTCAGTGCTATCTTCTGTATCTGCTCTGACACCACTATCTTGGCGCTGACTCTTTTGATCCTTTGCTTTGGTATAGAATGTGAAACCATTGATGTCATACGCTTGCCATGTTTTAACCATGCTCAATGGACCGTAAGACAATTTATTTATCATCATCTCTTCGTCGGTTTCTCCAATCGAAAGGTTTAGATCCCTCAGACATGATGTGAAATGAATTTTGTGTTCTTTCATAATCCATTGTTCATCGCGATCTTCATTCTTTTCACCATGATGTGAAATCGAAAGGTTTAGATCCCTTAGATATGACGTTGAAGAAGTGACACATGCGTGTTATCACCATCTTCAGAAATGAATGTTTGATTCCTCTTACTGCGATGGAGAGGAATAGCCCATGCATAACATGACAATCATGAGTGTTGTAGCCGCTCATCCTCAAATCTGCTACGAAGACAATATTCTTTATATTCGTTGAGAATCCTGTTGGAACTCTAATTCCATATAGACACCTGTAGATTGATCTTTTCTCGTCAGTTGTGAGGTTATAGCTAGCAGCCGGAAGGAAAAAATTTCCATTGGCCCTTTCCTGTGGGTGAAGCTCGGGTCTAATTCCGAGAGTTTGAAGGTCCCTTCGTACTTTGAGTCCATCTTTTGATTTGCCCGGTATGTCTAACAAAATACCGATGGTGCTTTCGAAGACATTCTTCTCAACGTGCATTGTATCGATAGCATGACCAATCTCCAACTCATTCCAATAGGGCAAATATCTAAAGAAGATCGACTGCTTTTTAAATGGAGTGTCCTTTGAAATTTTTTCAGATTTCTTCCTCTTCTTTCCGAAAACAACTTTGATATTCTTTACCATTTCGAATAGAAATTTGCCATCTCGATTTCGTGGAGGCTGTCCAAGCTCGATTGTACCGTCGAAATGGTTCCTATTTCTTCGATATTTGTGGTTTTT
The DNA here is from genome assembly GCA_019279435.1 of Zizania palustris. Classification (NCBI taxonomy): domain Eukaryota; kingdom Viridiplantae; phylum Streptophyta; class Magnoliopsida; order Poales; family Poaceae; genus Zizania; species Zizania palustris. Next base: position 62,268,769 of record JAAALK010000082.1, read on the forward strand.
TGGTAAAAATCTGCGGTGTCGCATATATATCATCTTAACGAATGATGGAAGATGCATAGATTCTGTCTGGTCCACACAAACTACACATGTTGTCTTTCCTTTAACCTGTCCTGTTAGGGACATGCGTCCTGGGTTGTCAGCTATGGTGCAAAAGATTATGGCTCTTAGATTGAAGTGCTCTTTCTTGTGCTCATCCCACACACAGACACCATGTTCCCATAGACGTTTCATATCCTCCATCAAAGGTTCTAGAAAGATATCAATGTCATTGCCAGATTGTTTTGGACCAGAAATTAGAGTAGTGAGCATAAGGTATTTTCTTTTATGGCACAACCATGATGGAATGTTGAACAAGCATAGAAAGACTGGCCACGTACTATGTGGGTTCCTCATCTCACCGAAGGGATTCATTCCATCTGTGCTAAGTCCCATCCTGATATTTCTAGGATCGTTCGAGAAATCTGGATGGGCCGGGTCAAATGATTTCCACTGCCTAGCATCCGCAGGGTGCCGAAGTTTTCCGTCCTTCTTTCGCCCAGCGAAATGCCAGATTAATAGTTCAGCATCTCTAGGATTAGAGAACATACGTTTCAAGCGATCAATCACCGGTAGGTACCATATTACTAAGGCTGGAACTTTCCTCTCCGTCTTTTTTCCAGGATGGTCTGCAATAACATTTTTATTCCTCTTCTGCAACCTCTCATTATTCTTCTTCTGGTGGTCATTGTAGTCCTCCACACAGTAATTTGGATGTTTGTATCGACTTGCGTTGCACTGCGGACATCTCTCTAACAATCCATACTCTTTTTGATATAGGATACAGTGGTTCGGGCATGCATGAATCTTCTAAACGCCCAAAGTCAACGGACAAATCATCTTCTTTGCTTGGTACATATCAGATGGTAGACCATTAGGTTTCGGCAAAACCTTTTTTAGGAGTTATAAAAGATCTGAAAAACTAGTGTCAGACCATCCATTGCTGGCCTTCAGTTTCATAAGCTCAAGAATTGTGTACAACACAGTATACTGCTTATCGCATCCGTGGCGTTCCTCATAAAGAAGGTTTTTTGATGCTTTGTCAAGTGCTTCAAAGTTATCGTATCCTTTGGTTGTAGTTCTTTGCAACAGCACCTCAGGCGCAACATTTCGCATCAGTTCCTCCACATCAAAGGCGTCATCATCGTCATGTTGATCAACATCATCATGTGTTATGTCGGATGTATGATCACAACCTCTTCTATGTTGATGAGCATCTTGCGGCACATCAGAATCTTCATGAGGATTTTGGTCCATCTCACCGTGTTTCGTCCATATATAATAGTTCTTCATGAAACCATTTTTCAACAAGTGAAACCGTATGGTTTCACGATATGAACACGGATACATCGCTTCGTTTTTACAAACTTTACAAGGACAATATATTGCCTCTTCACTCTGACGGGAAGCATATTGTGCGGCAGCTTCAGTAAATTCAGTTACTCTATTAAAATATGCCACCACATCTCCGTCGTTGGACGAGTACATCCAGGACCTGTGCTCCATCTAAAACATATATTATTTGAAAAAATATTAATAAATTAATTATTGTTAATTTTAGTAATTTACAAATTGAAAATATATTGATTTATTATCACTCATAACAACATTAATTAAAAATGCTTTAATTCAAACTATGTATTAAGCAGAAAAAATTATTAAATAAATTAACTATATTGTTTTCTCTCTCTCCAAACAACATAACTCTAGATCTATAATCATAAATCAAATTAAAAAAGAGATTAAAATGACGTAAATAAATATACAAGTGATGAATAATTGTGAGGAGGGTCATATTTGTTCATTTGGGAGAAGGAAACACTGTAAATGGAAATGGAAGATTATTTGAAAATTTCTATTCACAAACCCTAAATTAGTAAAACGCTAATAACTCATTGTATACATGATTAAATACAAAATAAATGTGAGATTCGGCATGGATTTACTTCCGAGAATGAAATCCTTCAAAAGAAACGAAAACAAAGCCTCCCCCTCTTTATCTAGATTTTTGTCGCCATTGTACGGACAAAATTAAATGCGAACTCCGGTAGAGCTCGGGGAGGAAGAAGCTGTGCATTTATAGCTAGAATAGTAGTGGCGGTCGCAAGTGATGTCATCAATACTTTAGTGGCAGACAGCTTAGTAGCGGCGGGCAGCACCAGCGCCCGCCACTGCTATTGGTAAAATAGTGGCGGTCCGGAATGACGTCAGCACCGACCGCCACTACTTTACCAATAGTAGTGGCGGGCGTTGGTGCTGCTGTCAGCACCAGCAACTGTAGTGGCGGGCATCTAATGGCCCGTCACTACAGTGTTTTTGCCCAACGCCACCACAGTGACGGTTTGTACTAGTGAATGTCTATCATTAGACTTGTTCTTTATATTTATCTCAATTTTTAGGCTTGTTATATTCCCACAACTCTTGATGCTAGCTTACTGATTTGTTCTTTGTTCCATTATGACATTTTTTGGTGACTACAAGTTATAACAGCACTGTTTCCATTAGCTAACAAGGTTGTAGTCCATTATTTGTGTAGGGTTAGGGATGGATATGGATGTTAGAATATCCGAATTATCCGTATTCGTATTCGAATTACTGTAAATATGGATATCCGTATTCGTATCCGAATTAAATATGGATGACATTCGGAAATATCCGAATTCGTTTTACAAATGTGGATATGGAAATGGATATTCGAATTCTACTGAATGTGGATATGGAAATGGATACATCCGTATTCGTTTTAGGATTTCACAAAGATTAAACTTAGATTCAAGATAATATATTATCACTATATTAATGGTTTATTTATTATTTATATAATTATGGAATACTTAAGTTAGTGAATATTAATAAGTTATGGTTTAAAATAAATTGATGGTTAAATATTTGTTTGAACTTTAATTTTTTTATAATCAAAATACAACATATATCATTTCATATATTTTTTTGTATTTTTTTAGATACATTTGCTATTTTTAACTCATTAATTGTGTTTCTAGGATTTAAATTGAAATATGTGAAATTTGAAATGCAAGTACCTAAAATAATGCACTAAAATTTATAGAAAAATTGCATTCACTATTTTGTGTCCATTTTTAGTTATTATCCATGAAATTTAAAGAAATATTAAAAAAATTATGTTACGACACTTCATCGGTAATGTGGAGTTTAAGGGTTTTTTAATTATAAAAAATCAAATAAAGTCTGAAAAATACGAGAATTATCACAGTGTTATAATATTATACGTAGATACCATGATAAAAATTTGAAAATGTTTTGAGAAATTTATCATATAGAATGTTAAGAAATCTGAGATTCTCTTAAGAGGAAATAGAGTTTTGAGAAGGAATAGGTTATGGTTTAAAATAAATTTATGGTTAAATATTTGTTTGAACTTGAATTTTTTTATATAATCAAAATACAAAATATCTCATACCATATAAATGTTTTGTATTTTTCCAGATCCATTTGCTATTTTTAACTCATTAATTGTGTTTCTAGTATTTAAATTGGAATATGTGAAATTTGAACTGCAAGTACCTAAAATAATGCACTAAAATTTATCTAAAAATCACATTCACCATTTTGTATCCATTTTTATTTCTTATCCACTAAATTTAAAGAAATGTTAAAAAAATTATGTTACGACACTTCATCGGTAATGTGGAGCTTACGGGTTTTTTAATTATAAAAAATCAAATAAAGTCTGAAAAATACGAGACTTATCACAGTGTTATAATATTATACGTAGATACCATGATAATGTTTTGAAAATGTTTCAAGAATTTATCATATAGAATGTTAAGAAATATGAGATTCTCTTAAGAGGAAATAGAGTTTTGAGAAGGAATAGATTATGGTTTAAAGTAAATTTATGGTTAAATATTTGTTTGAACTTGAATTTTTTTATATAATCAAAATACAACATATCTCATACCATATAAATTGTTTGTATTTTTCTAGATCCATTTGTATTTTTAACTCATTAATTGTGTTTCTAGTATTTAAATTGGAATATGTGAAATTTGACCTGCAAGTACCTAAAATAATGCACTAAAATTTATCGAAAAATCACATTAACTATTTTGTGTCCATTTTTAGTTCTTATACACTAAATTTATAGAAATGTTAAAAAATTTATGTTACTACACTTCATCGGTAATGTGGAGCTTAAGGGTTTTTTAATTATAAAAAAATCAAATAAAGTCTGAAAAATACGAGACTTATCACAGTACTATAATATTATACGTAGATACCATGATAAAAGTTTGAAAATGTTTCGAGAAATTTATCATATAAAATGTTAAGAAATCTGAGATTTTGTTGAGAGGAAATAGAGTTTTGAGAAGGAATATGTTATGATTTAAAGTAAATTTATGGTTAAATATTTGTTTGAACTTGAATTTTTTTATATAATTAAAATACAACATATCTCTTTCACTATAATTGTTTTGTATTTTTCTAGATCTATTTGCTATTTTTAACTCATTAATTGTGTTTCTAGTATTTAAATTGGAATATGTGAAATTTGAACTGTAACTACCTAAAATAATGCACTAAAATTTATAGAAAAATCACATTCATTATTTTGTTTCCATTTTTAGTTGTTATCCACTAAATTTAAAGAAATTTTAAAAAATTTATGTTACAACACTTCATCAGTAATGTGGAGCTTAAGGGTTTTTTAATTATAAAAAAATCAAATAAAGTCTAAAAAATATGAGACATGCCATAGTATTATAATATTATACTTATATACCATGATAAAATTTTGAAAATGTTTTGAGAAATTTATCATATAGGATGTTAATAAATTTTTGAAAATGTTTAATTTTTAAAAACAATAAAATCCAGCCAATTCTTTCCAAATTGCCGCCTGTTTTTTCTGCATTTGCGCATCTGGACTCAATTTGTGTGTTCTTGTTGGTTGAAATGTATGATGACTTTCGGTTCAAGACTTTATGTAGTTCTTATTGGTTGTTGCGTATGATTAATTTTAGCTAGTGTTGTTTAAAAATTTATTTTGTGCATGGTTTATTGTGTATCATTGTTTCTTATTAATTATTATTCTAATTTGGTATATTGTACCCTTTGAATTTTTAAAAATTTTGTGAAACAACGAACATTTGGAGTTAAACCGAGTAAACATCCGAATACATATTCGTATTCGAAACATCTGTTTTGTATTCGTATTCGAGAACATCCGAATCCGTATTCGTATTCGAATTAAAATGTGGTAAATAGTGCTATCCGGATTCGTTTCCATCCGTATCCGATCCGAATTCATCCCTATGTAGGGTTCGATTGGAAAGAAATGATAGTATTTATTTCCCATTTATAGTAGTTGTATTCTCTCGCTTAAGATTAATTGACATGTCTATTTTACATTTTTTGTTAGTCCTACAAATTAATGTAAAGCATTTGATGATTTTAGATATCTAGCGGTTAGCACAGCAGGTGAAAGTTAGACAAAGGTTAGACCTCCTTTCCACTTCCTAGCCCATACCATTTGTTTAGTTTGTTGTTTATTTCATCCCAGTTGCAGGGTACGGTGTCATTTTTTATTTTATATGTTGCACTTTGAGTTGCAATGACTTGATATTCATCATCTCCGTGGAAATGTTTGATGTGTTCATTGTGAATATATCTGGTCATATATATATATATATATATATATAGCTTGTCATGTTTCATTGTTTAAACGAGGGAAATTATCAGTTCACCGTGTTGAAGGGAAGATTATGTTTTCCGTTCACATTCGATCTCTTGATGATCCATTGTCTTTTTTGTTAATTTTACAACATTTAGGTGAATAGGATATCACATACAACAAAAATACGGTAACGGAGTCAAGATATACTAAGATTAGTCAAAATGTGTAAGTATGTGATTGACTAATTTGTTGGTATGTGTTGGTTTTAGTAAGATACATGTCACATACTATTTGGATCAAAATGTTTTAGTAAGAATGTTTTTTCTGTGATCAAGATCAAAAAATTTCATTGTTAGGTTGATACAATATTGAGTCGTCGCAAAGATAATACCGTGGATAAATATTTTTTTCTATGTTTTTTTCTATCGATGTTAGGGCATGTACAACCCTGAGACGGTGGAACGGTTTTCAAAGTACAAGAGACAACAAAAAAACTGTATGGTACAACCCTAAGTCTCTAAATCATAAATACAGCTAAAAGACAATGCATATGGAGAATCGTGTAGAGACGGACTCTTCGCGAAGAGCATGTCTCTTGTATTTTTTTAGTTAATCGCATAGAGACCTCTCAAAAGATCATCTATTAAATAGGGTTGTACACGCCCTTATAATATTTTCCTAGATCTTTTCGTGCTATGATTTTAAAAAATACTACATGTTGACTCTTTAATTATGCAGTTATTCCGAATACAACAATGTTCTTGACATTGCATGTTTATTGAATAATTAAGAATGGTCGATCTCAGGTGGCGAGCGTGGTGGGGAAGCAGCTGTCGTGCACGCAGCGGAGCACGTCGCGGTAGTCCCTGTCGACGGTGAAGGAGTCGTAGACGTGGCCGTCGCTGCTCTTCTTGTACTCGAACAGCAGCGACGAGTGGTTGAACGCCGTGAGCTTGACGAACCCGAAGTCTTGGTCGCGGAAGATGCTCCAATTGGGGATCGCCGTCGTGTAGGTCGAGAGGTGGCTGCCGCCGCCGCCGGCGACGACGAAGATGGTGCCGTTCATGGTGCCGGAGTAGCGGCTCCTCTCGCCGGTGACGCACTGGCTCTGGTACAGCGGGCACGTCCGCTCGTAGTTGTGGACGTGGCCGAAGAAGGCGATGTCGACGCGGTACTTCTGCCACAGCTTCTGCAGGCTCTCCCTCCCCTCCGGCTCCTCGAACGAGCCCTGCGCGGCGTACCACGAGTTGGAGGAGTAGCCCAGCACCCTGTGCGCCGCGAAGATGAGCCATGGCTGGTGCTTCCGGTCCACCGTCGACAGGCACTGCTCGATGAACTTGTACTGCTCCGTCCCCTCCCTCCAGTCGTGCTCCGAGTCCGCCACGCAGAACCGGAACATCCCGTAGTCAACCTTGTACCAGAAGTTGGCTCTGTTCTCGGCTGGGTAGTAGTACATGGTCTCGGCCGGCACGCCGCACTCGCCGCCGGAGTCCTCCACGTCGAAGAACCCGCCGGTGTTGGGCCAGTCCCTCTCATGGTTGCCGCTGCATGCATGCACACCAATATAATCATTCAACCGATATACAGTTTGATCGATCAGATGCCTGCGCATGTATTTCCTCACTTGTCTGATGAAATCAATGCATAGTTTACCTTGCGATCATGTAGGGCTTCTTGGCTGAGATGGGCGCGACCTGGGCGGTGAACTGATCCCACTGGGAGATGTAGCCATTGGCGTAGGGCATATCTCCGATGTGGAAGACGATGTCGTAGTTGTCCAAATCCTCGATCAACCTGTCCGTCGTGTTCAGAGATCCTGGCTGATAGTTGGCGAACTCGTTTGATCCATCCCTCTCCGCCTGAAATTATCCACATTTGTGCATATATATATGCAATTCAACTGTCAGAACTTAGCACATCAATTAATCATTCGTCTAGATTATCTTCGATTTGGTTGTTTGCGTGCTTCGTCGTCAGAAAACATTTCATTTCACCTTTCCCATGTCGCCGAAGACGATGATGCGCTGCAGCGAGTTCTGGCCAGGGGACGGTGGCGCCCGGAAAGAGTAGGCCTTTCCCCACACCACTGATCCGTCTGGCAGTTCATGCCCAATCTTGTAGTAGTACCTGATCGAACCAAAATGTGATCAAAATTTGATTTTTCAATCAAAATTATCTGAAATCGAGAATAATGGCAATACTATTGCACTCACTCTTTGTTGGGCCACAGGTCCCTCATGAAAGCTGTGTGGATGAAGCCGGGTTCCCTCCATCCAACCGTGCGCGCTGGTTCACCTGAAGATTACACACACGTACATATATACGCCACGACGGTGAGAGATCCGATCCTCTACCATCACTACACCATCTACAGTTGATATACACGCGTACCGCACATGCTGCCGCGGCTGAAGGTGAGAGTTCCGGCGGGCGTGCGCGTCGGGGCGGCGACGGCGCCGACCTTGCCCCACTCCACGAACGGGTACGCCTCGCTGATGTCGTAGCCGCTTGTCCATGTCACCGTCATCTGCAACCATCCACGAGCTAGCAAGCTTAGCTTTACATTACCAGCCATGGCGCTCTTGATCACGTTTCGTACGAGATTCATATCTACTACTCATACGAGTTTTAGTTTCCTGTTTATTAATACTAAAAATTGTGGTATCTTTTAATAACTCCTTAAAAATTATAAAACTGATCGTAACTTAAAAATTGTAAAATTGTTCATCTACGCGTCTACTAATGGAAAACAATACCCAACAGATACACACTACATAAAAACATGTCATTAGTGACGGGTCATAACAGTTATTAGTGACGGGCATCGTATCTGTTACCCTTATCACGTCACTAATGACCCATCATTAGTGACGGGCATACACCTGTCACTAAAGGTAACCTTTAGTGATGTATACATGTCACTAAAAGTGACCATTAATAACGGGTATAGATATTCACGCGTCACTAAAGGTCACCTTTAGTGACGCACATACATCTATTATATACCCGTCACTAAAGGCCACCTTTAGTGACACACATACATCTATACACATCATTAAAGGTGGACCATTAGTAACGAGTATAGATCTTCACGCGTCACTAAAGGTCGATTTTTTTTCATTTTAGATCTGTTCTACACAGTTTCGTTTAGTTTCTTTCAATTCAAATGAGTTGACGATTAGATCTGAGGTAGTCATGGAGGGACTCTTTTCATCGTTTTTGTCATCGTTCCGATATGATTTCCATGTGTGGTCATCATCGGTGAGGGCTCTACCTTTAGCCACAATAGAAGAGGAGAGGCGATGATGACGAAAAAGAAGAAGAATAGATCTGAGGTGATTATGGATTCGCTCTTTCCATCAATTTTGTCGTTGTCCCGATATGTTTTTTATGTGGTCATCGTTGGTGAGGCCTCTACCTCAAGCCAAAATAGAGGAGAGGCGACGATAAATAAAACAGAAGGAGATAAGGAGGTGATAACAATGGACGAGATCAAGCATTAAGATTTGGTGAAGCAATGGTAATAACTATGTACCCTTTGTTAAAGCAACTCGATATCGATGAGCTCATGATCGGGTAGAGCATGAAGTAATATAGGTGTCGTCGAGTATAATTTGTAGTACGCTAGCCACCATCAATTGAGCTCAAGATGAGAATGGTAAAGATTACGTAGAGAGAGCAAGGGAGAGAAGTTATAGAATAGTTGAGAGTAAAGACTAAAGAGATGAGACAGTGCTTTATAATAGTGTGTGTATGTTTTTGGACTAGTTTCTTCTTCCCGACCAAATTTTCAAAAATGTTCGTATGCATCGGTCTTTAGTGACGGGTTTAAATATTCACGCGTCACTAAAGGTAGGTATTTAGAGACGGTTCTAGATATTCACGTGTCACTAAAGATATGTCTTTAGTAATGTGTCTCACACACGTCACTAAAGCTAGGTAGGTCATTAGTGACGAGTCTCAACGTTACCCGTCACTAATGATCAATTTAGAATTTAGCAACTCATTAGTGACGCACATTATTGAGACCCGTCACTAAAGGTATATTAGTGACGCGTATCTTTTATCCGTCACTAAAGCTACGTCACTAAAGACCATTTGTGTGGTAGTGACACGGATATAGGTATAGTTTTCTAATATATATATACTTGTTATCCGATGGGTATCCATCACCCAATAGGCTATATTTTTGGGAGCTTAAATTATTGCTGATATTGTTGTAGGTTAAATCATTGTTGTATTATATTTGAGAGTTTATTTTTACATGTAATTTTGATCTTATTGCTGAATGAGTGATCAATCTAATTAGGTGAAACACTATTTTTGTGAGGATAGATACATAATTGTTATTTATTAGCTTATTTAATGTGTGTTGCTTGTTAGCGGGTGTGAGTACCTGATGGGTATATTTTACCAGCATGGGTATGGATTTTGAGGAGAAATAATACCCGTATATATATATGGATTATCTGACAAGAATTTTTTTCTAATAGATATGGGTTTAAGATGGTCAAACCCAATAAATATAGATTCATTATCATCTTTAATGGAACAGAAAGATACTACTAAAGATTATAATAAATTCTGCATTCTATTTAATATGAGTAAATAGGAAATCCCGAAGGAAGAAGTATGTAGTAGGTATATAAGTACTATCTCGAGGGGATTGAATAAATTCAGCCATTATATTACACGATGGATACCCATCACTCAATAGACTATATTTTGGGGAGTTTAAATCATTGATGATATTGTTATAGGTTAAATCATTGTGTATTATATTGGGTTAATGGCTTCTGTGCCACCGTTATTCTCCATTTCATCAAAAATACCATCAAAATTTTGCGAATAGCCGATATGCCATTATTATTTCAGATTCACTCTGAAATGCCATTTGGGCCCACTCGCAGAGTTGTTTTTTTCGCAAATGCCCATATTACCCTTACATTGTTCATCTTTCTCCTCCCTCCTCTCCTCCTCCCTCCCTCCTCTCTGTGCCGGCGCCCGGCGCCGCCACCTCCTCTCTACCGCCGGCCAGCATGGCTCCGCTGTCGTCCCCAGCGCCCCTCTCCACTGCTCCGCGAGGAGGGCGCGCCGCGCTCGGTCCAGCCTCTCGCCGATGCCTACCAGGCGCGCCGCAGCCGGTACGGCCCAGGGGACTTTGACTCCGGCGAGCTCGCCATCCCGCCGCCCAAGGCTCCTCCCTCGCACAAGGTAATACTACTCTATTACTACCGCCCTCATCACATCGCAGCTCGTACAGATTTTACCTCTCCTTCCTCTCTGTGTCTCCCTCTCTACTATGTATGTGCTTAGGTTGAAACTTGGAACTCGATCGATCGAACACTTTGTGCTTGAGTTGCTCTCGCTGCTTGCCTGTAACATCGATCGGAGATCTGCATGCTGTTGTGCTTGGTTTGCGATTTGTTTTGGTTCGTCTGGTATCCAGCTGGTGAGAATTCTCAACGAGTTGATACAGATTATGCGTCGGTGGAAAGTTTGGTTCGAAATCTCAATCTGCTTTCAACCTTCATCTGCTAAAAATGGGGGCTTCGAGGCATCTCGACTACTTCAGATTGGTCGGAAGTAGGGTATCGTTGAAAAAGCTGCTGTTTTTCCTCTTTCGCCGCCGTGATCGGAGATTCAGAGAAGTCGTTGAGCTGGCCACAGTGAATCTTAATTAATCTGTCTTTTGCTCTCAAGGCTGCCATGGGAATCCAGCTGAAGCTTGGCGAGGAGAGGAGAGTGGGAATGGAGGAAGGTTGCTGCTACTGGGGCTTAGCCATGGGCCATGAGCCGAAGGGGTGCGGGACCAGGGACTCGTGGCGGCGGTGAAGGGCCCCTGGTCGGCAGCAGAGTAGTGGAGAGGGGCGCTGGGGACGACGGCAGAGCCATGCTGGCCGGCGGCAGAGAGGAGGTGGCGGTGCCGGGCGCCGGCACAAAGAGGAGGGAGGGAGGAGGAAGATGAACAATGTAAGGTTAATATGGGCATTTGCGAAAAAAACAACTCTGCGAGTGGGCCCAAATGGCATTTCAGAGTGAATCTGAAATAATAATGGCATATCGGCTATTCGCGAAATTTTGATGGTATTTTTGGCGAAACGGAGAATAACGGTGGCACAGAAGCCATTAACCCTATTATATTTGAGAGTTTATTTTTATATATAATTTTTATCTTATGACTGAATGAGTGATCAATCTAATTAGGTGAAACACTATTTTTGCGAGGATATATACATAATTGTTATTTGTTAGCCTATTTTATGTGTGCTGCTTGTTAGCGGATGTGGGTACCTGATGGGTATATTTTACCAGTATGAGTATGGATTTGAGGGAGAAATAATACCCGTATATATATACATATATATGGGTTATCCGACAAGAATTTTTTTTCTAATAGGTATGGATTTAAGATGGTCAAACCCAACGAATATAGACTGATTTTAATCTTTAATGGAACGGAAAGATATTACTGATTATAATAAATTCTGCAGTCTATTTAATACGAGGAAATAGGAAATACCGAAGGAAGTATGTATGTAGTAGGTATATAAGTACTATCTCGGATTGAATAAATTCAGCCATATATGAATGAATCAAAGAATCTAGATTGTGGATCTAGACTAATCTAAATTCATTAATCTATAATAAATTTAAGTAATACTAGAATAACTTACATTTTAAAATAGGCGGAATGAAAATAATATACATCCATATATCGTATCGATGGATGAGAGATGATGCATGTACTATATATAATACGTACCTCGTCGTAGGATTTGCCCTGCGCGAGGCGCGGGTAGACGGGGGCCTTAGGGTTCTTGAAGGAGATGGGCGCCGACACCGCCACCAGCTTGGGTTTGTCCAGGCCGCCGGTGAAGAGGGCGAAGGAGAAGTTGTAGCGCTGGTTGATGAGCTGAAACCGGATGCTGCCCTTGCCCCAGTACATGTAGTTCGCCGAGTAGTTGGCGTAGTGATACTGCATGCATATATTTATGCACCAAATGTATAATTACTTTTGACATGATAAAACTGATAAATTAGTCGTAAGAATATAATAAAAGATCAAAGTGTCCTAACATTTGTAAAGTAATATATAAAAGATATCGAATGAATCAAATTTCTTAATTTAATTACCAATCGAGTGAGTGGGAAAGAATTGAAGGTACTTCAATTCCCTGTCCGATAAGTACTTTAATTTTAAAATAAAATTGATAAGCTAGTGGTGAGATTAAAAAACAAATTATTCTTTATCAATAAGAAAGTACTATTTACGAATTGATATGTAAGAGGTGTGTACGGTGTATTGAATGGATATAACTTTTTAATTTACGAACCAAAGATATAGCTAAAAATAGAGTTTTTTTGATAAAGCTGAACAGTTAAAATTAAAGTTTTTTAGATAGAGTAAAAACAAATTCTTCTAGACAGAGTTAAGTATTTATAACTAAAGTCATTTCAGGACCAATGTAGCAGAAATTAACTGCAGTACTTAACGGGATATAAAACCCAAAACAAAGGAAAATTTTAATGTTCTTGAGATCATGTTTTTTAATGTTAATTTTGATTCTTAAAATATGAGATTCTCACCTTGATGGGCGCAGTGCATAGAAGTGGCTCGTCGGGGTACCTGGAAGGGTTAGGGCACGTGCCCGAGCTGCACAATCACAAGACACAAAAGTTGAGATGCAGAGAGCTAACTTTATTTTACCGTTGAGATGTGTGTCCAGTCATCCAGTGGATGCATATCTCATATATGTCAGGTGAAGAAAGACGATAGGATTTAATATTAATTTAGCTGGTATGTAGTACATGAAATCCGCCGGAGAGAAGACGGCAATCCAGTCGTCAACCGAAGGGGTCGCCCAGCCGTATTTCACAGTGACCCACTCCGTGTCTTGCCCCTGCAGCCAAAGAGATAGCTCAAAATCTCGAAGATCGAACATGCAGTATTCTGTACGTATTCCGCGTGCCGGATTAGTAACATCACTGTTCGTCCAGATCGATTTTAGCATTGCAAAATTTTAGCGATATTATTTTGAGGTTTATAATTAATCCCAAAGTGCTGTACTCCGAAGAATTTACTCTCGAAAACTGCTATAGTACGCCGTTACCCAACGATACGGTAGTACAACAGGTGCACGACACAGAGGTTTTACCATTGTTACGGTATACCGTCGTGCCGGGCAGTTGTTTACTCTTTTGTACTCGTTCTCGCACAGAGTTCTATAACGAGAATTACTATATTTGTGATACCGAAACCAGCAACCGACAGCAAGTACGTTCTTTATTCCTTTACCTATCGTTAATTAATATATTTTTATTTCTTCGACGCTCTAAACCTATCGTTAATTAGTCCTCACTTGTTCAATAATTTATCAATGAAGACACGTTATCTTTACTGTCAAGGACAGTTTATCAATTTCATCACGGTAAAGAGAAAGAGCTGATGTCGCACTTTGCTACTCCTTCTGACTAATTTATTGCGTGAGACAGTATCGAACTGATTAAGTAACGCTAGTTGAAACGCTAGATTGGTAAGATGCATGCATGATCTGCATTGTTATTCAGGTACTCAGATCTGTTCCAACTTTTCAAATAAGCATTAAACTACAAAACGCACAGCTAATCGTTCACTAAAAAGTAAATTTTAGATTCATTTTTAAAGCGCGCGACGGCCGGATGATCCGTTTGGATGCGCCCGGGGCTAAATTTTAGCCCCTCACGTCGGATATATTTATGTGCTAATTAGAACTATTAAACATAGGTTAATTATAAAACTAAGTATATACATGAGTACTAATTTACGAGATGGATCTATTAAAACTAATTAGTTAATAACTAAAAATAGCCTATAAATTTTTATTCTAGTACTTATAACTATTAAACCTATAAAATTTTTTAGCCTCTGTCACATCCAATGTTTAAATACTATTTTGAAGTATTAAATGTAGACTATTTACAAAACACAATCATAATCGGAGGATTATTCATGAGACGAATCTAATAAGTCTAATTACACCATGATTTGACAGTGTGGTGCTACAGTAAAAATTTGCTAATTATGGATTAATTAGGCTTAAAAAATTCGTCTCACGATTTAGTCTCTGATTCTGCAATTATTTTTATAATTAGTTCACGTTTAGTCTTTCAAATCAATGTCGAAACAACCGATGTGATATGTACTAAAATTTAGCCCCCTTACCCCTTATGGGGTGTTTGGTTTGAGGTTGCTAAAGTTTAGTGACGTCCCTTTTAGTCCCTAAATTGCCAAACATGGGAACTAAAAGGGACTAAACTTTAGTTCCTAAACTTTAGCCCTTTAGTCTCAAAAATCTTGCTAAAGAGGACTAAAAATACTACTTACCTCTCAACCCTCACTCTTTTTTAGTCCTTTAGTCCTTAAAACCAAACACAAGGACTAAAGTTTAGTGCAATAAAAAAAAGACTAAACTAAGGCCTTAGTATCCGCATCGGACGTGACTATGACTTTTCATCCCAAATTCTTGAACACGAAGCAAAATTAATGCTGCGGTTCTGCATTGTACTCATACGTCTATACTATTCCAGTATAAAAAAGTACGCTTTTTAAGTACATTTTAAAAGTGGAAAACGACCAGTTTTATACGGCAGGAACGATGAACACGCGATGGAATGAAAGCTGCGGATTTGCATCGTGCACAAATGCGTCTACCTGGCGCATCCACGGCCACACACATGAATGAGCAAGCTAGCTAGCTAGCTCAGCTCGTTGCAGATATATTTTTTTTCTCTGGCTGGCTGTAATTAAACTGTAGTTAGCTCATCAGCTAGCTGACTGATTTCTATGGATTAAACTCCACGCATGTGCCTGCTGGCCGTTGACGGGGATCAATTTGGAATATTTTAGTGAGCTATTTGGAATAATTATATTAGCTAGCTTGATTAAGTGTTGTTGTGACTTGTGAGGGCAATAATTTGGCACATATTATCTATGAACTTCCAAATTCAATCCTGATAACGAAATGATGGCGATCGAACGGAGAGACGAGAGGATCAGCAGGTAGTAGGTAGCTAGGATAGGTGTGGTAGCTGGCGGTGCCGGAGTGAGTTCGTACGTACCTGCTCGCCGAGCAGCGCCGGCGTCGCCCGGACGTACGCGGAGCCGTGCAGGTCGACGGTGGCCTTGTGGAGGGCGATCTTGGACAGCGGCTGCAACCCTTCCGCCGGCGACCGGCCGGACGCCGCCGCCGGCAGCGCCAACGACGCCGCGGCCACCAGCGCCGCGGAAAGCACCACATGCAACGCCACTCCTCTCCTCCCCATCGGGCGCGCGCCGCCTCTCTCCCCTGTGCCACTGCGTCCCCACAAGCTGGATGACTCTCGCCAATCGCCATGGCTGGTGTTTTTATACACAAATAAATGGAGGAGAAGAGGGGAATAATACCGCGTGCCGTTATAATTTTAAAAAATATTTACATGCCATTGTCAGTTACTGTGGTGGCCCCATTTATCAGTGACACACCGATGACATATCGGCAAACCGTAAAAATTATAGTGACACGAAAAAATTAACCCGAGAGGATAGGAAAAATTACACGCATATCATTATAATTTTCAAAAATTGTCTATATACCACTGTCACTGATTGTGGTGGCCTCCATTTGTCAGTGGCACATCGATGACATATTGGCAAACCGTAAAAATTATAGTGGCATGAAAAAAATTAACTCGAAAGGATAAGGGTTTTTGTATGGAAACATCCGTCCGAAACAACGAATTTTACATGATTTTCGTGACAATTGTTAGGAATTTAGGCATTTCCATGTTAAATTTAATCCATAAATAGCATGCGATTATTATGACGACATAAATAGCAGTAGCTTGAAACATATTTATCATCAAACACAAGACGATATAGTTAAAGAAATAGAACACAAAGGTTGCTAGGATGTACCCAGCGGAGGGACTCATGCTCAAAGCACCGGTTTCTCCATTCACGTTATTCGTCATAATAATCGCATGCTATTTATGGATTAAATTTAACATGGAAATGTCTAAATTCCTAACAATCCAAAAACCTGATAACAGGCATTCTTCTGTTAGTGGTTTTGCTGCTGCGTTGAAGTCGAATGCTTTTGACGGTACGTGCTATAAGAGATGGCACATTAAGATGGTCTTATGGTTGACGGCTATGAATTGTTTTCACGTGGCACAAGGCAAGCCTGGGGATTTAGCCCCAGGCAGTTCTGAGGAAGAGACATTTGATGCGTCTCCTCAAGGACAAGCCTTTATGGTTGATGATAACCTTTTCAGAGGTGCCGTGATCAGTGCAATTGCTGAAAAATACCAGGACTCTTACCTAACCTTCAAAACTGGCAAAGAGTTATGGGATGCGCTTGAGGCAAAGTTCGGTGTTTCTGATGCTGGTAGTGAGCTCTATGTGATGGAGCAGTTCTACGACTACAAGATGGTTGAAAACCGTCCTGTAGTTGAACAAGCTCATGAGATACAGGCTCTGGCAAAAGAACTTGAATAGTTCCCCTGTGTGCTACTCGACAAGTTTGTGGTCGGTGGTATTATCGCAAAGTTGCCACCTTCTTGGAGGGATTTTGCTACCTCTCTAAAGCATAAGAGACAAGAGTTCATCGTGGCTGAACTCATTGGTACTCTTGATGTTGAGGAGAGGGCGAAGGCAAAGGACACACGCGGGAAAGGAATTGAGTCTTCTAGTGCCAATATGGTGCAGAAGAAAAATTCCAATAATGCATCTCGTAACAAGAAGAAGAAGAACAAGCAAGAGAACGTCAAGCCTAAACAAACAACCACGTTTAATAAGAAAAAGGGCAACAAATAAGGTGGATGCTTTGTTTGCGGGAGCACTGAGCACTGGGTGAGTGCGTGCCCAGACCGCAAATTTAAGCATGAGAAGAAATCAGCTAACATGGTGATATGTGAGACCGGTGGAGGAACATAAGGGTATGGTAATTATTTACCTACTGTTCTTTCAGTTTGTCATTCGCCTGAGTGGTGGATTGACACCGGTGCTAATATTCATGTGTGTGCTGATATTTCTTTGTTTTCTTCTTATCAGGTCGGCGAGACTGGATCCTTGCTGATGGGAAACGGATCATCTGCGCGTGTTCTTTGTGTTGGTACGGTCATTCTGAAGTTTACTTCGGGAAAGATGATGTCATTGAAGAACGTGCAGCATGTCCCCTCCATCAAAAAGAATCTAGTTAGTGGATCTCAAGTGTGTCGAGATGGTTATAAACTTATGTTTGAATCCAATAAGTGTGTACTTTCGAAGTATGGTACATTTGTTGGTAAAGGTTATGACTACAGAGGCTTGTTCCGTTTATCGTTGCATGATGTGTGTAATAATAATGTGAACAATGTTATTTCGAATGTCGAATATTTGGCATTCACGGCTATGTCATGTTAACTTTGGTGTTCTATCGCGGTTAGCAAAGTTAAATTTAATCCTAAAATTTGATTTAGTCAAAACTTCTAAGTGTTATGTGTGTGTGCAATCTAAGCAACCTCGCAAGCCTCACAAGGCTGCGGAGGCAAGGAACTTGGCACCGCTGGATTTAATTCATTCCGATTTATGTGAGATGAACGGAATATTGACTAAAGGTGGCAAGCGTTATTTTATCACATTTATAGATGACTCCACTAGATTTTATTATGTGTATTTGTTGAAATCAAAAGATGAAGTGTTGTATTATTTTAAAACCTATAAAGTTGAAGTTGAGAACCAACTTGAGAGAAAAATTAAACGGCTACGGTCTGATCGCGGTGGAGAGTATTTTCCAAGAGAATTTTCTGATTTTTGTGCGGAACACGGGATTATTCATGAGAGGACACCGCCATATTCCCCACAATCCAATGGGATTGCCGAAAGAAAGAACCGTACTCTAACTGATTTGGTTAATGCCACGTTAGAGACTTCGGGTCTATCTAAAGAATGGTGGGGTGAGACAATTTTGACTGCATGTCATGTCCTGAATAAAGTTCCCACAAAAGACAAAGAAATTACACCATTCGAGGAATGGGAAAAGAAAAAAAATAAATTTCTCATATTTGCGTACTTGGGGTTGTTTGGCCAAAGTAAATGTGCCAATTAACAAGAAGAGCAAATTAGGACCTAAAACTGTTGATTGTATTTTCCTTGGTTATGCTTTCCACACCGTTGGATATAGGTTCTTAATCATAAATTCTAGGGTACCGAACATGCTAGTTGGCACAATCATGGAATCCAGAGACGCTATATTTTTTGAGAGTGATTTTCCTATGAAAATTACACATGACACATCTAGCACTAAACCTGAAATATCCCATGAGTATTTTATTCCGATAGAACACATTGAGGAACCCCATATGCATAATTATGACGAGGATGACAGTATAGCAACTCGAAAGAGTAAGAGACAAAGGATTGCAAAATCTTTTGGTGATGATTATATTGTGTACCTTGTGGATGACACACCAAGAACTATTGAAGAGGCATATTCTTCTCCTGATTCTGACTTGTGGAAGGAAGCAATAAGGAGTGAGATAGATTCTATTATGTCTAATAGTACTTGGGAAGTTGTTAAACGTCCTTATGGGTGCAAACCCATTGGAAGTAAATGGGTGTTCAAGAAAAAGCTTAGGTCTGATGGCACGATTGAGAGGTACAAGGCAAGACTTGTGATTAAAGACTATTCACAGAGGGAAGGTGAAGATTTCTTTGATACATATTCACCGGTGGCTAGATTGACCATGATTCGTGTGTTACTTTCCTTGGTTGCCTCTCATGATCTTCTCGTCCATCAGATGGACGTTTAAAACAGCTTTCCTGAATGGAGAGTTAGATGAGGAGATCTACATGGAGCAGCCTGCGGGGTTTGTAGCAAATGGTCAAGAAGGCATGGTGTGTAAATTATTGAAATCATTATATGGTCTTAAACAAGCACCCAAGCAATGACATGAAAAGTTTGATAAGACTTTGACATCTGTCGGTTTTGTTGTGAACGAAGTAGATAAATGTGTTTATTATCGGTATGGTGGGGGCGAGGGAGTTATCTTGTGTCTTTATGTTGACGACATACTGATTTTTTGCACTAGCTTTGACATGATCAAGGAAGTGAAAGACTTTTTGTCCAATAATTTTGAGATGAAAGATTTGGGAGAAGCTGATGTTATTCTTAACATTAAGCTATTGAGAGAAGGCAATGGTGGGATCACACTTGTGCAGTCCCATTATGAGGAAAAGGTTTTGAGTCGCTTTGGGTTTAACGAATGTGAACCTGATCCTATGCCTTATGATCCTAGCAAGAAATTGAGGAAAAATCGAAGAATAGCTAGGGATCAATTAAAATATTCCCACATAATTGGTTCGCTCATGTATTTGTCTAGCGCTACGAGGCCTGACATCTCGTTTGCTGTGAGCAAACTCAGCCGGTTTGTGTCAAATCTGGGAGATGATCATTGGCATGCTCTTGAGAGAGTATTGTGCTATCTAAAAGGGACAATGAGCTTTGGCATTCACTATACCGGGTACCCGAGGGTACTGGAGGGTTATTGTGATGCAAACTGGATATCTGATGCTGATGAGATATATGCCACAAGTGGATATGTGTTCTCACTAGGTGGTGGTGCTGTTTACTGGAAGTCTTGCAAGCAGACCATTTTAACGAGGTCAACTATGGAAGCAGAACTCACAGCGTTGGACACCATCTCGGTTGAGGCTGAGTGGCTTCGTGAACTCCTTATGGATTTACCGATGGTTTTGAAACTCATGCCGGCTATTTCTATAAACTGTGATAATCAAAACGTGATTATTAAGGTGAACAGTTCTAAGGATAACATGAAGTCGACTAGGCACATAAAGAGGCGTTTGAAATCTGTCAAAAAAATGAGAAACTCCAGAGTGATAGCGTTGGACTATGTTCATACGTCTAAAAATCTGGCAGATCAATTTACTAAGGGACTGTCACGCAATGTGATAGATATTGCATCGAGTGAGATGGGCTTGAGACCCACTTGAAGTCTATCATGGTGGTAACCTATTCTTTGTGATCGGAGATCCCGTGAATTAGAATGGTGAAACAAGCTAGTGGTAGACTGAGAGGAAAGACCCTTAACAAGGTCCATTTCAGATATATTTCTTTCCTAACTGTATGGCAGGTTGGTGTTTTCACCTTAATGTGTTCCAAATGGCTTGTTGAAGCAAAGATGTTGTCCTAGAGAACATTTTTTAAGGAACACACCTATATGAGTTCAACTGCTAGTCACAGTTTATAAGATCTGGGTAATCTCTAGATACTCATAAAAGGACCTGGAGTGTGATTTATATGCTCCAACCAGATGGGATGCGTTTGGCAGCCTAGTATCAGTAAATGACTTGGATGAAACTTATTACACACAAAACTGTCAATTCAAGGCATAGTTCATTGTACAGTTGTGAATAAGTGTAGTCTTTGCTCTAGGTGGATGTTCAACTTAACAGTATCCACCGAAACACTGGTATATTAAACGCTTGAAAGGCGAGAGCATTTCTATTGCTTCGCATTGGTGGGGATTGTTGGATATACATGGGCTTGTCCCATTTTGATTTATTCAATAAATACATTAAATGAAAAGGCACACAATAATGCTACGGTGCACTAAAACTTTTAGTCTCATATTGAATGTTCACATGTCTTTTACTCAACTTAAATAGATGGATTGATTGTATGTCTATTGAGAAGATGAGACAGGCTAAGGGCGTGCGCGGCGACGGTAATGGAACCGTGTTTTGCCACTGTGTCGCGCCACCCTAAAATACTGCCATGACAGTTGGCCTTCCATCTTCCTATTCATGAGAGATGATCGTTGACCTTCCATCTCCCCATTCATGAGAGAAGCTTAATTGCGGAGACCGTTGGCCTTCCGTCTCCCTATTCATGAGAGATGACTGTTCGCCTTCCATCTCCTCATTCATGAGAAAAGCTTAATTGTGGAGACCGTTGGTCTTCTGTCTCTCTATTCATGAGAGATGACCGTTGGCCTTCCGTCTCCCTCTTCATGAGTGAGCTTAATTGCGGAGACCGTTGGCCTTCCGTCTCCCTCTGCATGAGAGCTATATAAAGGGGGCAGTAGCTAGACAGAACACTCCTTTTTTGTTCTTCCTCGCGTCGTTGCCTCAAACCAGCCCCGTCACAACCTTCTGCGCGCACAGAGAGTTGGGAGAGAAGGCCTTCGAAGCCACGCCCGTGATCGAGACACCTGCCGGGTGTGCGGGCGATCAAGTTTTTGGGAAGCGTCTTCGCGACTACTCGCTCCATCCTGGTGGTCGCGGTTGCTGCGCACGCCATCGTCTTTCTCCTGGTGCCCGTTCGTGGGACTGCACTGCGAACAACGTTATGACGAATAACGTGAATGGAGAAACCGGTGGTTTGAGCATGGGTCCCTCCGCTGGGTACATCCTATCAACCTTTGTGTTCTATTTTTTTAACTATATCGTCTTGTGTTTGATGATAAATATGTTTCAAGCTACTGCTATTTATGTCGTCATAATAATCTCATGCTATTTATGGATTAAATTTAACATGGAAATGCCTAAATTCCTAACAACAATTACACTAATTTTTTTAAAATTAATTTTAAAAAAATTGTTCCAAAGGAACCTTGATCACCGTCTTATATCTATACTCTATATTAATTTAAAAGAAATTAACAGTGACACTCAACTATTATACCTGAGTCTTGCGAGAAATGTCTCAAAGAAATATATTTCTTTGTATTTTTGTCATTTTGCACAACTAACATTGAATTTATTTATATATATATTTTTCAACACTCCTCGGACGATTTTGCTCTCGGGAAACTATTGGTGATCTGAACCATAAAATTTCCGGTGTACACAGTAAAATTTGCTTTCTACACAGATCGATGATATTTCCTGACACATCCTCTCAATTATTGCATTCTTTATACGCTTAACTGTACTGAACTCAATTATTGTACGAAACTATCCGTTCTTGTCTTCCTGACTGGTGTACTTAGATTGAATGGTTAACATAATTTTTTTTAATTTTACTCAGCAGCACACCACCTACGGAAATACGGAATCGTATCCTCTGACTTGTCACGCTATTGTTACCGTATGACATCGCCTCCATTCTAAATCAGTGGGTACAGATTAAATACTTTTAACCAATCATGTACAGTAATTAAGGCTTCTTTAATGCTAATTACAGGATTTTTATAGGAATTAAACTAAATCTTTTAAAATTCCTTTGAAACTACTCTATTGTAAAGAATGATAGGATTAATTGCATTTCTTTGGATGCTGTCGCCTGTCGGCGTCAAAGCAATTCCTCCATCTTCAATTACTATTATTAATTAAAGAGTGTGGCTCATTTTTTCCCTGGTGTGGCCCCTTCCCTCCCCGGACGGCCGGAGCTTCGCTGTTGCGGGATATTTGCGAAAAGGCTCTCCGCTTTTGTTGTAATTGATCCGTCCTCTGCTTACTTTCCCTTTTTTTTGAAATAATATTTTTTTAAAATAAAATTTCAAATTTGTACGACAGTTTAAGAAAATTGTAAAAATAGGTACCAATCAATTCTTAGTCGGCCGACTGGTGCCACGTGGCGCCTAGTCGACACTTGGTCGGTTGACTGGTGTCACGTCAGCACCAGTCGGTCGACCAAGTGCCGACTAGAACGCGCCAACAGCTCTTTTCGTCGATTGGTGTCACGTCAGCGTCAGTCAGCCATTCAGTAGACAACTCCTGCTGACGTGGCACCAGTTAGCAAAAATAGGACATTGCACGCCGAAGGGAGCCAACATGGCGCCTAGTCGACACTTGGTCGGTCGACTGGCGCTGACATGACATCATTCGGGCGACCAAGTGCCGACTAGACGTCACGTGGCACTTGTTGGCCGACCAAGTGCCGACTGGTACCTATTTTGTAATTTTTTTAAACTAGCATACAAATTTGAAATTTTATTTTTTAAAAATTATTATTTCAAAAAAATTCCCACATCGAAGATCGCTAATTTCATTCTGGTTTGATTCTTGAAATAAAATGTTTCTAGCTAATACCGATATATTGTTTTGAGTTCTAATAAAATAATATATGTATATTTAAATATATTAATATCTCAAATATAATATATAGATTAATATAATATAATATAATATATAACTTAATATAAATAATATATAACATATATATATATTCAAAATATAATTTCGATCGAAACATCGGTATTGAGGAAAATTTCGGTACTCTCAGCTCATCTCGCAGCACTCTCGAGCGCCGCCCTACCTTCATGCCATCCCTTAGTTTTGAGTTAATTGCATCTATGCCACTGTTATTTTCTAGATTACAATAAATATCGTTACTATTTTACTATTTGCCTTCATGCCATTACTATTTTTATATACTTGCTTCTATGCCTTTTTATACATATCTGTTGGTGCATTTTTGGTCATATTTTGACAGACGCATGGTCTGGAAGATCTGTTTCACTCCAGTGTAGGTCCTACATTCTTAGAGAAATAGTTCAAGGTGTACCAATCAGTTTGACCCTACAACTGATAAGGAAACAGAAAATATGACATTAGTAGCATGACCTATCGGTTATCGAACCGATGACCGCGATGAGGATTGGATATTCGTGGAATATCATACCGATCGGCTATAAGGCCGATCACTTGAAATGAAGCATTCGGGCGAACGTGCCATCAGCTGATAAGATGAACAGTGAACCGCGCAATGCAAGTTCGATTGGAATTTTGTTGCCTTGTCTGTGGAGATCACCCACAAGAGAAGGGTGCACCACAAGTCAAGGCATTGCAAGTTCGATTGGAATTTTGTTGCCTTGTATGTGGAGATCAAAGTTGATTAACTATTTGTGTTGCAGACAATGTCATTTCTAACTTACCTTCTGAAGAGCAATGCGGATCACATAAAGTTATATGAGGAAAGCACAATAAAAACAAGTATGTAATGGCGAATCATTATATATTTCGTATAAATATTGACAAATACGATAAATTCGTTTTCAAAATAGTCATCTACATGTCAATGCAATTAATCAGCATATAAATAACCTTGTGGGCCCTCACAAGTATAACTAGCATTTCTTACATAAATTCACAGTTGACAATTATTTCAGCTAAACAATTTTTAGCTTTCTGACGACTGTGATCAGAGTCGGCCCTAGGGTGGGGCCACCGGTGCCACTGCCCTAGGTCGGCCCCTATATAGTGTATATGTCTATGTATGTATACATGATTTAAAATAAGGAATACCAAATATCAAATGCGGATACAATCAATTCTGAAAATTGAATAACCGCAAAAAATCGATTTGTCTACCTTCCCAACCTCCCATGTCGTCGATTGTCGTCCTCGATCCCCTGCACGCAACACTCCTAGCCTATTTGTTGACGTCTCCTATCGACCGCTATAAGGGCAGCAGGGCCACATCGTGTCACGACCTTCCTATGATCCTGTCTTCAAGCTTCCTATTAATTTCAAGAGCATCTCTGGTGAAAAAATGAGTAGATTATTTGTGATTACCATATTTTTTATTTTGCAAGTCTGTCGATTGAATTAAGAACTAAGTAGATTAGATATTTAGATTTTAGAATTTGGTTTAAATTCTGTTGTAGACTTATAGTATGATTTAATTTAAATGTTGTAGTGCTTATTTTCTATATTTTAACATTATCATATCATCAAGAAAATATGCTTTAGACAGTGAAAAAAGAAAAGGAGAAAACATGTAGATGAATTGATACAATCACAAAGAGGATCTATTGATAAAATTTTTAAGAGCAATACAAATACTTCAGAAGATTCAAATATATTGACGATAATTTTGTGGAAGAATATTTTTTGAAATAATTTAATATACCCACATCGTTCTATAGCAACACTATTTTAAAATTAAATTTTAGCTCGCCCCGAACCCCTAAACGCCAGAAACCGGCTCTGGCTGCCATACAATAGCTTTTCCACCGCTGACCAAACGCACCCTCGTTCGGTTCCTGATAGCCGACGAGATGGCTCAGTAAGAACCACGGCCCATCACAAAGGGCCCATTACCCGATTCCGGCATCGGCCTTATGGCAAATTTGGCGGCGCGCCGGCAGAATCCTGCCGGTGATGGAGGAGGAGGCGGCGGCGCTGTGGGGGCACAAGCACCTCCCGCTCCTGGCGCGCGCGCAGTCCAAGGATTCGCTGGAGTACATCCTGCAGGCGCTCTGGCGCACCCGCCGCACCGGCCTCGACGCGGCCGACCGCGCCGTCGTCCGCGACATCCTCCAGCTCCCCTCCGACGCCGACCTCGACCCCGTCTGTACCCTCTCCCCTCCGCACCCTTCGCCATCACCGCCTCTTCTCTCGTTTCCCGCCCCGCCGGGGCGTTTTCTGGATTCCCTGCTCCGCGCTCGCTTGTAACGATCCTCTCTCTTGCAGCTGCTGGTATGCCTCAGGGTACTGATCCGCAGATGTGTCCATGAGAACATCGGGAAGGACGAAGTTCCCAAGCTTTTCCCCGATGAGGTGTCCCTCGAGCTGCAAAGGCTGCTCACATTGCTCCTGCAGAAGTTTCAGTCAGGGTGGCAAGAGGATGCTGCAAAGGATAAGGTAATATCAACAAATTCTGGCTATGTTTGGCTTCTGTAATTAATTCAAGAGATAATCGGTTTATCTAATGTTCTAAAAGTACCCGGAGTGCAGTGTTCGTATCAGAGCCTAAGCTCTCCCTAACCAATGGTTGGCAATTTGGCATGTTCTTAGTTTGTGGCATTGTGTGCTTGTTCAAGATAAAATGTTCTCACTGATCCAGTATTGAACAGAAGTATTTTCTTCTTGTTTTGACATCATGAGGTGTTTGTAGGCATCTATGTCACGATCGGGAACAGCTGAGCACCATTCAAATGAAAACCAAGGCACAGCAGATCTGCTTGCTGCTGGTGATACCAATACAGAGGTATGCTTTAAACAATTGCTTATTGCTGTCCTGTGCTATATATACACATCATTTGATCTCATGTATTTTTGCTTAAGATTTCATACTAGATGATCATTAGCAATTTAGCATACGGTTCTAACATTTCCGTCAGATTACCCTAGGTACATGACTTGATACTGCTTAAATAATTGTATTCCTTGCAGCTTCAGAATGGTATTAAATCACCACGTGTAGAAAAAGAACTGAAGCTTCAGTTAACCAAGGATTCTTTAGACAAAATGCTCAAGGATATGTACTCTACCAAGGGCCAACTGTCAAACGATGTGAGTTGGCCGGTTTCTTTCCCTTCAACTCTAAAATTTTTACAGTAGCTAGCTCGGTTCTTGCTTCTGAATGTTTTGATTCATAATTTTGCAGGGAAACACGAATGGACATGAAGAGGCAGCAGGAAGCACTTAGGGAAATGCTGTCTTTTGTCCATTTGGCTCCAGGGAATTTTGCATCAAAACTTTACTGGCTAACATCCTGTGTTTGCCTCCATTGTGGTATGTATTTCCCACTCCTGGGTCAGTTTGACATAGGTCCCGGTTGTTGCATCCGTTTACCCTCAGCTGCAAATGTTAGTTAGAAAAATGCACTTTGGTAGGTGATTCAACTGTAAATCTAACTCCATTGTAATATCATATCAGTGCCACTACTTTACATTTCCACGGCTAGTAGGGGAGTGTACTTGTTCACAACTTTGCAACTGATTTTCCTGAGATGTTTCTTTTTTCACATTGAATGCAACGCCTGTGATGTTTCGTATTGGTTGTTTTGTATTCTATAAGCAGCAGTCTCTTTGCATCCTTTCATGTCAGGGTTGATGGCAAATTGTCAACAAGCGTAAATATGGACCACCACAACTGCAAATTCTGCATTAAAGGTACCAGAAATATTAGCCATCCAATTGCCCAACAGTTCTACCAAAAAAAAAAATTGTTTCTTGTACTTCTTGATGCAAAGGGTAATGCTGATTTCTTCATGTCATACCAACCAGCAACAGTCCGTAAGGCTTGATAGGACACACAAGTTCAGAGTTTAGACCAGCAACACACAATTCTAACATAGATCTATTATACAGCAGTACACACATGTTGTTTGTAGAATGCAAATCAAAGCATTTAAATTTAAACACGACGTATTGATGTGTAGTATATTTAAGAATAAAATACAGGTGATTAATAAAAATCACGGTGTACACTAAATACTAGGTATCGTATTCAAATAAAATATTCTACAAGTTCAAACTACGAAACAATGGTTATGTTTACGAGCCAAAAGATAGGCTCAAGCTTGGCTTATTCCAGCTATTATGAGCCGAGTCACTCCAAGTCAAATTCGAGCTACCTCAGAAGCTCATGCTAATTCTATAACCGTACTACTAGCTTAGGTCTACTATTATTTTAGATTTTATATGAGAAGGAAGAACTTGTTCTGTAGATAAATTTCGGAGCAGAAAGTGTCACTCACCCTGTCTTTGACTTGTTCTGGACAAGACGAAAAAGTGCCTCGCCTTGGATTTTCTTATTGGGATGACAAAACAAATTAAGTCCAGTGTAATTACTTTTAGAGCTGACGAATAAAATGAGTTTTGGTCAATGTTGGCGTAAAAGTTACACCAACAGGTTCTTAGTAGTTAAGAACAAACAAGAGGTTTGTGCTTTTAGGACAAACTTGTACTCAAGAGGTCCGAATGTATGTGTTTGAACCACTGGTTCTGGATTCTTCTTACAAGGTACAATGGGGGGTATTTATAGGGAAAAAGGCTTAAGGAATAGACCTATTTACCCTTATATTACAAATGACCTCCAGTATTATAAACAAGGTTATACACGGTAAAGTGCTGTAGGGTAGATGGATAAGCAGGGCATCCAATCAGTCACGTCTTCCTGCTTCGAAGCCTCCTCCTTCCCTTCGGAGGGTCCTTCGAGACTTCGCATCGTGACACCCTCCGAACGTGCTGACGTATGCTTCGAGCATTAGTCAGCCATCTTCGGGATCTTCTTGGAGCCCTCGGAGGGTTAACCTTTAAGTCCTGGAAATGAAGTAATTTCCCCCAACAGTAGCCCCTCGAATACGCCTTTCTGTAGATAACCTATTTTTTAGAAAGAATGCAGTATACGAAAGGAACATTTTTAGTTTCTGAGGCTTAAAGGGAATGCGAAGATGTTATGATTTAGCCCAGAATATTGGGCCCAATATTTTAAAACATTCGTCTCCGAGTTTTGGCATAGTGAGAAAACTCCCTGGGAATAGCATGGTTTCGGAGCATGAGTGTTACGAGAGCGGTTACGGAGTGTGAACGTCGTGCAAGCGGTTACGAAGGGTCTTTCGTCGTGGCGACGGTTACGGAGTGTGAACGTCGTGGGGTACCGTCAATATGACCGTTACGGCGCAAATAGCTGTTACCCTCTGTAAAAAAGAAGTAACGATCGATTTCTTCAGCGGTTGCAAGCCGTTCCAATTACCAGCCCCACCTGTCGGCGACGGAAGCCGAACCTGCAGTGTGAAACTTCTCGAAGAGCAGTATAGGTTGTGTGGTTATAAAAGGGGGAAATAGGGATTACTGGAAGTTTTTTACCGCATTCACCGTTCCTGCAATTCACCTTTCCCTTCAACCTTCCGCACCTTCGAGCTTTTGAGCGCAATGGCGAGAACCAGCCACACAACTCCATTGGCGGCCAACACTCTGGCGCAGCGGCAGGCGTGGGCCGCATCAGCAGCCACGACAATGGCGGGGGGTCCGGGCGGTGCTTGGCCCAAGAACCCTCGAGCGCTCCGCCCGCCCTCCAAGAAGAAGATGGCCCAAAGTTTTGTCATCGGCCAGTCTGTGAGCACCGCGGAGTCCATTGAAGAGGCAGTAGACGGGAAGCTGGGAGCCGGAATGAGGACTCGAGTTCCCGGGACAGAGTCGACTCCACGGCCTCGGAGCGGAGAAGTGGTAGTCTTCGAGGCGTTCTTCGAAGCGGGTCTGGGGCTACCAGCCGTGGATTTTCTGGCAGAGGTACTGGACCTGTTCCACATAACCCTGCCTCAATTGTCCCCCAACGCAATCGTCCGCCTGGCCGTCTTCGAGTGGGCTCTTCGGGCGGAGGGGTGTGAAGGGCGCTCCGAGATCTTCGCAGCGACCCACGAGGCTATCTGCCAGCCGAAGCCTCAAGATGGGCCTGGAGACTCGAAGGTGACAGTGGCCTTCGGCAGTGTTAATTTCCAGCTACGGCGGGAGCACGCTCTTCATTTCCCTGCGAAGGCCATAAACGATCGATGGTATACAAATTGGATACTTCGGTGGTTTTACGCCGAAGTAGGAGAAGACTCCCCCCTTTCGGGCCCTCTTCAAGAAATCTGGTTCCGGAAGGAAGCGGACATCTCCCCGAACCCTAGCCTGCTCACGACGAGGCTAGGGTTGCTGGCTTCAGTGGCTCGTCGCATGAGTATGTGCGACCTGGCCGAAGAGTTCGTCGGCCTTTGGATCTCACCCCTCGGAGCCAGTTGGCCAATCTCCATCCCGCAAGCCTCGGAGGGGGACCTCCGAAACATAGGTACGTCTTTCTCCTGCGGCATCATTTTATATGAACACATTAATTATACTTATGCTTCTTATACCTTTTTCTTTTCAGCGGCACCTCTGGCCTTAGCTCCGGATGACATAGTCCGGGCTACCGAACGAATTCTCGGAGCCCCTTCGGTGGCCGAGAGGCAGAGGAGGCTGGAGCTGGTGGGGAGCTGGGAGCGCTCGAACAGAGTGTGGAGAGCCCTCGGCATGGAGCCTCCGCAGCTTCCCGACTTCGCCCCAGCTGGAGCGGCGGCTCGCAAGAGAAAAGCAGTGGCCGAGCCCTCTAAAAAAGCTGGCAAACAACCTCTTCAGAAGAAGGCGGCGAAGCAGCCTCCGCACTTGACGCCCGCTTCATCTTCTTCGTCGCCGGATGAGCGGAGCCCGACTCCCGAAGAGGCAGAAGACTCCGGAGGTGAATGAAGAACTCTTGGAAGAACGGAAGGCTAAGGCAGCGTCTGACGAAGCCCTTGAAGCCCTCCGCTCTCATGCCGAAGAAGCCGAGGCTGAACGAGTGGTCCTCCGTGCGGAGGTCGAGAAGCTTCGCCAGGATGCGGCTGCTTCGAACGGACATCTGGTGGAACTTCAAGGGGCTCTTAGCCAGGCAATGGCTCAGAAGAGTTCCTTGATGCTTCGGGTGGCCGCGTTGGACGCAACTGTAGCAAGCCTGGAAGTAGCAGATAGAAAGAATTCCAGTACTGCTGATCGTACCTTGGAAGCTCTTCAGGGTACGTTAGAGTACTTTGGCACCATGTGCCCTTCGACCTCTGCTGCAACCTCCGAGCCGCTCGACCGGAAGCTGACGAGGATCCAGGTAGCTTCGTCGCTGATGAAGAATTCCGGAGTACGGTACGGAGAGATCTCCGGGCAGTGCGCCGGCATCGGGGTTCTTCGCCACCTCGAATCTCTTCGGATTCCCTTCGATTCGGTTAGTGGCTCGTCTCCTGGAGGCTTCGCGGATGATGACCTGCTGCGGCCGTCTTCGGAGGTGGCTTCGGCTTGGGAAGCTTTCCGATCAGTATGGAAGGCAGATCATAAGGTTGCTGCTAAGGCTTGGATCGACGAGGCCCGCCGGCAAAAGCAAGCTCAAGCGAAGCCACCACTCCCGACTTCGCCAGCGCCTTCGGTCCCAGCTCCGCCAACCGACCCGCAGGTCTAGCCGCTTAGGGTTGTTGTGTACCTGTGGTCTTGTAAACTTTGTTTAATTAATGAGAAAGTTATAAACAGTACTTGTCTTGGGTGCTCTGTTCTTTTTTAGGTTCTGTCATGCCCTTCGAGCCCTGACTTCGTACTTTTGGAACCTACTGCCGAGCTTCGAAAGGAGTGGGCAGTTCTTGAAAGTTTGAGACCTTACCGCCGCTCCCGCTTTTCTGTTCCTCGCGGAGTCGGGGGGGGAGTTACCCTTGAAGTACGAAGGGACGTTCTGTCTTATATTAAAGAGGAAGAAAAGGAAGAGGGGTCTTCGTCTTCCGAGCCTGTCGACTGGTCTGACTCGGAGTATCAAGCCGAAAACCTTGCCGAGGCCGGCTCCGAAAGGCTCTTGACGTGGGCCGAACTTCAGGAGGAGCAGAAGAAACTGCGAGCCTCGAGGAAAAAGAGAAGTTCCCGGCCTAAAAAGACTTCAAGCTCCGAAGGGCAAAGTAGCCGCAGGGGTAGCTCTAGGGGTCGAAAGGGTCTCCGTTTTTATTTGGGTTTAGATAACAATTTTTCCTGATGTATGAGTATAATATTTTAATGTGGAATGCTTCGACAGTATGCTGTGTGACTCCTATCCTCCTACCCCCCTTGTGGGTGGCGGAGCTTTAATCATATATAAGGGTTCGCTAGGCACAATGATTGTCCGAACACCTGTATGCTTCGAATTTTGCACATGTCGCCATTGATAAGTAGATAAAAATTTAAAGTCCTTAGACTCTTCTACGGATCCTAACAAGCCGGAGCCTGGAATCCGTTTGTTGGCCACCTACGGCTCTTTTACAGATACTTCGCACCCGGAGGCTTGAAATTCTGTTTTGTTTAAAGTCCTTAGACTCTTCTACGGATCCTAACAAGCCGGAGCCTGGAATCCGTAGGTTGGCCACCTACGGCTCTTTTACAGATACTTCGCACCCGGAGGCTTGAAATTCTGTCTTGTTTAAAGTCCTTAGACTCTTCTACGGATCCTAACAAGCCGGAGCCTGGAATCCGTAGGTTGGCCACCTACGGCTCTTTTACAGATACTTCGCACCCGGAGGCTTGAAATTCTGTCTTGTTTAAAGTCCTTAGACTCTTCTACGGATCCTAACAAGCCGGAGCCTGGAATCCGTAGGTTGGCCACCTACGGCTCTTTTACAGATACTTCGCACCCGGAGGCTTGAAATTCTGTCCTGTTTAAAGTCCTTAGACTCTTCTACGGATCCTAACAAGCCGGAGCCTGGAATCCGTAGGTTGGCGGAGCCACTGAACCAATGGTTCGTAGCCAGCCCCTTGGGTTTTTTCGAAAAATGCTTGGCTCTGCTAGCATCACCGACCTTCGAATGCGTCCATCCGGAGGGTGGGATGTTCGAAGGGCAAAACAAATCTCAACCCTTAGCTTTATTTATAAAAGGAGTGTTACAAGTGATTACAAGGGAGCCTTAAGCGTAATATCTCTTAAGGTGCTCCGCATGCCATGCATGTTTCAACTCTTCTCCTTCTAAATTAGCTAATTTAAACGATCCGGGGCGTCCTGAGCGTAAGATAACATATGGTCCTTCCCATTTGTTTCCTAGCTTCCCCGGAGCTATTACATTTCGCAATACTAGATGACCGGGCTTTAACTCAGTTAACTTGACCTTCGGGTTATACCATGTCTTTGTGTGCTCTTGGTACTTCGTCAGGTTGGCGACAGCTCGAAGCCTTGTTTCTTCTGACAAGTCTATTGAAGCACTCCGATCATCTTCGTCTTCGTGTTGAATTACGCGAAGTGACTCCCCTTTGAGCTCCGTAGGGGTCATGGCTTCGTCTCCGAAGAGCAACCTGAATGGCGTGAAGCCGGTTGATCTAGTTTGCGTGGTTCGGATAGACCATAAAATTTTAGGTAGCTCTTCGACCCATAGGCCCTTGGCCAATCCCACAATTCGGCGATTTAACCCGGAGAGGATATTCCTGTTGGCTCGTTCGACGGC
Source organism: Zizania palustris (assembly GCA_019279435.1). Lineage (NCBI taxonomy): Eukaryota > Viridiplantae > Streptophyta > Magnoliopsida > Poales > Poaceae > Zizania > Zizania palustris. Next base: position 62,302,141 of record JAAALK010000082.1, read on the forward strand.
TCCGTTGGATTGCGGGTGTCGCACTGCTGCGAAGCACAGCTTAATACCCAGTTCTTCACAGAATGTTTGGAAGGTATCAGCTTCGAACTGGGTTCCGTTATCCACTGTTAATTCTCTGGGGACTCCGAACCTGCATATAATATTCTGCCAGAAGAACCTTTGCACGTTCTTCGATGTGATGGCTGTCAGCGGCTCTGCTTCCACCCATTTTGAGAAGTATTCTATTGCTACGACCGCAAATTTCAAACCGCCCTTTGCTGGTGGGAAAGGGCCTATGAGGTCCATGCCCCACCTAGCCATCGGCCATACCGGGGCAATAACTTGAAGTTGAGTTGGTGGGCGATGGCTCCTTATGCCCATCCATTGGCAGCCTTGGCACGTTCGAACTAGGTCTTCGGCGTCTCTGACGATTGTCGGCCAATAAAAACCTTGCCGGAGCGTCTTGCCTGCTAGCGCTCTAGGAGCTAGATGACCTCCGCACAGCCCTTCGTGGATGCCTCGAAGTATGTCTTGTCCTTCAGGTTGAGAGATGCATCGAAGCAGTGGCGAGCATACTCCGGCCTTATACAGTATTTCCCCAATAAGTTTGTAATTTCGAGTTCTTGATTGCAATCTTCGAGCTTCTGGGCCTTCCGGAAGGTCATTGCTACCCTGCAACATAGTTATTATCGGGGTTCGCCAATCCGTAGCTTGAATACACATTACTTCTGACGAGGGTATTTGGTCAGCTGCTGGCTGCTCTAATTCTTCGTAGAAAGCGCCCTCTGGGAGGTCCAATGCTCCTGCTGCAGCCTTTGCAAGGATATCTGCAAGTTGATTTTCTGCTCGTGGTATGCTTCGAACTGTAAACCCTTTGAATGCTGCTTCTGCCTTGCGGATTTCTTGAAGGTATTGCGCGAGATGTGGGTTTTTTGCTTGGAAGCTTTTGTCAATATGCCCCGCGACGACTTGGGAATCTGTCTTGATCATTATCCTTGTAGCTCCGAGTGCTTTAGCCTTTCGGAGGCCTAGCAAGATTCCTTCATACTCGGCGACGTTATTAGTGGTTCGAAAGTTAAGCCTTGCTGAATACATTGCCTTTTGCCCTGATGGTGACAAGATTACTGCCCCTGCTCCGGCACCTGATGCTTGGTAGGCTCCGTCTGAGAATATTGTCCAGAAACCGTCGGAGGGTTCTTCCGGAGTCCATACTGCAGATGGAGTCCACTCTGCTACGAAATCTGCTATAATTTGCGATTTAACGGTCGTCCTTGCTGTGAAAGAGATTTCGAAGGGTGCCAGCTCGACTGCCCACTTTCCAACCCTGCCTGTGGAATCTTTGTTCCGGAGCATATCTCCAAGAGGATACGATGTAGGGACAATAAGGTTATGCGCCAGGAAATAATGCCTTAGCTTTCGCGAGGCCATCACTAAAGCATAAGCAAACTTTTCAAGCTCGGAGTATCTGATCTTGGCTCCTGATAATGCCTCCGAGACAAAATAAACTGGGTTTTGTACCAGCTTCTCTTTAAGCTCGATTTCTCGGACCAGTACTGCGCTTACTGCTGATCCTGTCGCTGCAAGGTATAAAAGCAATGTTTCCCCTGGAAGAGGAACGGTTAAGGTTGATAATGTTCCAAGGTAGGCTTTTATTTCTTCGAAGCTCTTTTGACACTCCGGCGTCCAGCTGAAGCTTTCGGAGCCTTTGAGTGCCTTGAAAATTGGGAGGCTTCGCTCTGCCGATCTGGACAGGAACCTGCTGAGTGCTGCTAGCCTTCCTGCTAGTTTCTGTACTTGCTTCAAATTCTCGGGTGGAGCCATTCTTTGTAGTGCACTTATTTGCGTTGGGCTGGCTTCGATCCCTCTGCTCGAAACTAAGTACCCTAGCAGCTTCCCTGCTTGTGCTCCGAATATACATTTTTCGGGATTGAGGCGTACTCCACATGCTCGGAGGCTCTCGAAAATTTCATCTAAATCTATGCTATGCTGATGCTTTTGAGCACTTTTTATTACAATATCGTCCATGTAGGCCTCGACATTGCGGCCTATCTGATGGCCTAAAGCCTTAGCTATTAAGCGAGAAAATGTGGCTCCGGCATTCCGCAAACCAAAAGGCATTCTTACATAGCAGAATACTCCCGAAGGAGTTATGAAACTTGTCTTGGCCTCGTCTTCGCGTTTCAGCCATACTTGATGGTACCCGGAGTAGGCATCGAGGAAGCTTAATAGTTCGGAGCCGGCTGTGGAATCTATTAATTGATCTATTCGGGGCATTGGGTAGGGGTCTCGCGGGCATGCTTTATTTAGTGATGTGAAGTCAATACACATGCGCCATTTGCTGGAATCCTTCTTTCTTACAAAAACAGGGTTGGCCAACCACTCGGTATGGGCCACCTCCCTGATAATGCCAGCTTTTAACAACTTTTCCACTTCGGCCTTGGCTAAATTTGCTCTTTCTGTTGATAGCTTTTGGAGCCCCTGGCGCACCGGCTTGGCCTTCGGGTTGACGAGCAGACTGTGCTCGATGATGCTTCGGTCGACCCCCGTGATATCTTCGTCGGTCCAAGCAAACATGTCTAGATTCTTCTTGACGACTTCTTCTAATGAGGCGGTTATCTCCGGAGATAGCCCCTTGCCGAATTTTATTGGGTATTCTTTGCCGTCTTCTGAGATTATTCTTGTCTCGACATCACCCTCCGGGCTTGGTTTGAGCGAGGATCCCTTCGGGGGGCTCAAGGCCTCCGGTACTTCTTTGGCGCTCTCCGCCACATTATGCACTTGTCGAGGGTCCAATGGCTGCCCGTGGCCATATTCCGTCCTTCTGGCTACAGCCTGGTCTCCTGAAATAGTGAGCACTCCACCTTGTGTGGGCATTTTGAGACAAAGGTAGTTGTGGTGCGCTATAGCCCTGAATTGGTTTAACATCCCTCGTCCGAAGATAGCATTGTAAGCGTAGGGGGCATCCACCACGTCGAAAATCACCTCCTCTACTCGGGCCAGCGGCCCCTCTCCGAAGGCAACCTCGAGGCCTATTTGGCCGAGGGCATCGAGAGGCGGTCCTGAGAACCCTTGAAGTGGCCGGGCTGCAGGGAGTAGATGCTTCCGGGGTATACACATCTGGTCGAAGGCTTGGACGAAGAGTATGTCTGCGGAGCTTCCACCGTCCACCAGGATCCTCCGAACATCAGCCCCTGCTATATCGGCAGAGATGACTAATGGGTCAGCATGGGGAAACTTCACCCCTACTGCATCGCTGGCTGTGAATGAGATGGGCACACGGGACCATTCTGGCATCCCCTCAGCGGAACTTGAAGTCCCAATGTGCCCAACTTCGCGGACGTACTCGCGGCGCTGTCTCTTGGACATGCTGCCGAGGGTCCCCCCTCCGGAGATGGGTAGGACCACTCTCTTGCCGCGGTCTTGTGGATCTTCGTGCCTTGGCGGTGGCATAATACTGGCCACCGGTAGCCGTATGGGGGCTTCGAGGGCACCGGCTCGGGCCACAGCTTGAACAGGCTCCGATCGTGTCGTGGGTGGAGCTCGGTCCGAAGTACCCCTCCTGGTATTTCGGTCAATGTATTCACCCCGAAGGGTCAATATCGTCTTGCAGTCCTTCGTGTCATGGCTTCTATTATCGCCATGCACGCAGCAGAAATGACTCTGGCGCCTTCCCGGCATCCTTTCTTGAGGTACCGACGGCCTAGCCTTAAAATTTTTTACCTGCTGGAAATTGGCAGGTGCCTTCGAAGCTGAAGGTGTAATGTTTAGCACTTCCGAACGAAAATGCTTCTTCCCTCGCCTGTACTCGCTAGGGCGGCTGTCTTGTGGAGGTTGCGGTGGAGCGGTGGCTTCTGGCTCCCTTTTTACTTCTCGGAGGGTGGGTAGTGCTGCCTCAGCTCGCCGAAGACATCCTTCCTCTGCCTTGGCATATTGCTCGAAGTATGCCATGAGCTGCGCTACGGATGTTATCGGCTTCCGATGAAGTTTGCTGAGGAGATCGGGGTTCAGCACCCCTTCGCGGGCAGCATCAACTACCGAAGAGGTAGTAAGGCCCTTGATCTGTGACTTGGTGTGGGCGAAGCGTGTGAAGTACTCTCGGAGGGTTTCCCCCTCCCGCTGCTTTACCTGGAACAAACTTCCTGTGGACATTGGGGCCACGAAAGTGCCTTGGAAGTTGCTCACGAACTTCTTCTTGAGTAGCTCCCATGACTTGATCGCTCCTGGTTTTAGGGACCAGAACCATCGGAGCGCCACGCCTTCGAGAGCGAGTGGGAAGCATTTTGCCATGGTGCTTCGTACCCCTCCGCTTGCTTCTATAGCCAGGGCGTACGAGCGGGCGAACTCTCCGGGGTCCGACCCCCCGGAGTACTTGTGCAGCTTCGAGGCCTTGAACTTGGGGTCGAAAGGCACTCTCTGCAGATCAGGGTGCAACGGAGACTCATTGTCGAAGGACGCATTCTCGGCCTCCTCTTGGACTTGTATAACTTCTGGGGGGTTGTGGGCTCCATCGTCTTGAGGCCCCCTTGGAGTTTCGGTGGAAGCTTGAGTGCGGAGTCGGTCGGCGGCCTCCTGCCTCCATCTGGATACCTCCTCCTGAAGCCTGGCTAGCTGTGTAGCCTCGGTTTCGGGAGGGCCTTCATCTTCGTCGGAGGGAACTTCAGGGTCTTGGCTTGCTGCGTAGTCGGTCTGAAGCATTGTAGGAGGGGGTAGAGGGCCCCGGGGCGCTCGACGCCCATCGGTTCCGGCAGGAACCGTCGGATTAGCTGAGGGTCCGGCTCCGTTGGTCCGAGGGGACCTTCGAAGGGGACCCGAAGCTTGACCACGCTTCGGAGGCATGGTTAGTCGATGAGGTGTCTTGGAAATGGAAGGCTTCGAACGACTCGAGGGGGTCGAGAGAAGGCCTTCGGGCTGCACTAAGAAGCTCTTAACTGAAGGGTGCGCGGAATCTCAGGATTTCGAGGCTCTCCCCGTAAGTTTTCTTCAAAGTGCAGTCAGCAGTAGAGAACAAGCTTTTAGAACTTGGATCCCCACGGACGGCGCCAACTGTTGGCGTAAAAGTTACACCAACAGGTTCTTAGTAGTTAAGAACAAACAAACAAGAGGTTTGTGCTTTTAGGACAAACTTGAGCCTCCGTAAAGGATAACAACTCAAGAGGTCCGAATGTATGTGTTTGAACCACTGGTTCTGGATCCTTCTTACAAGGTACAATGGGGGGTATTTATAGGGAAAAAGGCTTAAGGAATAGACCTATTTACCCTTATATTACAAATGACCTCTAGTATTATAAACAAGGTTATACACGGTAAAGTGCTGTAGGGTAGATGGATAAGCAGGGCATCCAATCAGTCACGTCTTCCTGCTTCGAAGCCTCCTCCTTCCCTTCGGAGGGTCCTTCGAGACTTCGCATCGTGACACCCTCCGAACGTGCTGACGTATGCTTCGAGCATTAGTCAGCCATCTTCGGGATCTTCTTGGAGCCCTCGGAGGGTTAACCTTTAAGTCCTGGAAATGAAGTAATTTCCCCCAACAGTCAACAAGGCATAAACAGCCAAAGTAAGGATTGCTCTGGTTGTGCCCTCAAATTGGCTCAAATTGCGTTTGTGCAACCCATTGTTTCTTGTTTCTGCTTAAAATAAAAAGGACATGTCTAACTTCTCTTTAACAAAGAATGATTTTATGATAAGTTTTTTTACATTTACTCTAAAAATAAAACTTGGAAAAAGAACGCTGAAAAAAACTAATATAATACTCAAAATTATATCTTTAAATTTTATTTTTTTAACTATTTATTTGATATTGTCAATGATAATATATTTTTATTTAAACTTAATCAAAGTTAAATAAGTTTGACTTAAAAAAGTCAAACAACTAACATGCATCTATTTACATTTACATCCAAATCTTGAAGTCTTGAACAATCTCAAGAACTAGAAGCAATGAGCAATGCTATGCAATACTAGACGATGCATCATGCATGGTCTGAATCTGTCACTGATCACAAGCAAAGAGGAGAGAGCTCGTCTGCTCCGGATCTCTCCTCCGATCACCTGACGAACTTCTGCGAGCCTTCGAAGAAATCGAGCATGAAGTCCTCGAGATTCTCGAGGCTGTACTTGATGTGCTTCGCCGAGTGGCCCCTGCCGGACTCCAGCAGCGACTTGGACCGGCCGACGAACGACCGGTACGCCGGGATCAGCCGCTCCGACACGGCGATGCGGAGCTCCTCCCGGAGCTGCGGGTCCGTCACCTTCCACGCCGTCTGGCTCCGGTACAGCTCCTCGAACGCCGCGTTGAAGCTTCTCGCCTTGTCCTTGAGCGCGGACCGGTGCGCCGCCGACGGGCTCGCCGGCGAGCTGTCGTCTCTCAGGCAGGCCAGCACGCTCATCCACGACGCCCGGAGGTAGCCGGTCTCGTACTGCCGGATCTGCCCGCGGTGGCGCCGCACCCAGTCGTCGCCGAGGAGCTCCCGGACAGCCGGGTACTCCATCACCTTCTGCACGATGTAGTAGAGGTTGTTCATGAGGAAGATGTTCTTCAGCCCGGCGTCGTCGTAGAGGCAAGACTTCTCGTCGATCTTGTGCAGCAGGCGGGTGAGGAGGTCGCGCATGCAGCAACCCGACGGCATCGAGGAGGCGCAGTCGGTGGGAGCTTCGTCGTCGGAGGTGAATGTGTTGTCGGCGAGGACCATGTCGAGCGTGCTGCGGCACTCGGCGAGGAGGCCGCAGTAGTTGAGCACGTAGCGGGTCATGGGGTGGATCTCTCCGCCGTGCACGGGACGCCGCGACGACTCGCCGTGGATGGCGCTCGCGAACTCCTCGATCGTGTGGCGGACGGTGTTGCCCAGCTGCGCGACGACGCCGGAGAACTCGCCTGAGAAGAAATCGCGCGCGTCTCCGGTGAAGAGCGCTTTGAACTCTGCTTCGACGTCGGTGAGCGCCTCGTACATGCCGAGCATGCGGTAGAGCTTCTCGGTCGTGCGCGCGGACATGGCGACGGCATCCGCGAAGCCCAGAAGCTGAAGGACGCAGCCCCTGGCGACGTCGGCGAAGCACTCGTGGCCGAGCTCCTCGTCGGCAGCGAAGACCTCGTCGCAGAGCTGCCGCTCCCCGGCGAGGAGAGTCTTGACCACGGCTCTGATGGCGTGGCTCCAACGCCGCATCTTCTGGTCAAGAATCCCCCACTCCATCCTGAGCACCTCTTCGATGGCGACGGCCTCGACGCCGAGGTGCGCCACGGACTCCACGAGCGCGTCGCGGCGGACGGCAACGTAGACCTGCGCGAGCTCCGGGCCGTACCCGGCGCGCAGCATGCGGTCCGCGACGCCGCTGACGGAGGCGGTCGCATGCGGCGAGAGGGCGTCGTGGCGTGGCGACCCGTCGGGACTCGCGTTGTCGTGGTCGTCGTCGTCGGAGAGCGAGAGACGCCGCACGGAAGAGCAGAGCAACACGCGCACCTCCTCCTCGAGGCGCGGCATGGCGGCCTGCACGGCCGCCGCGGCGCGGGAGGCGAGGTCACCCTGAAGCGCTGCTGCGGCCATTGCATCGTCCACCGCGTACAGGTACTCAACCATTTCGGAGGTCGACGACGAGTTGCACCGGCGGATGACGTCTTCCGCAGCCGCAAACGCCTCCTCCTCCTCCTCCTCCGCGTCCAACTCCGCCTCGACCCTCACCGGAGCTGACAAGGGGACGATGCGGGCATCATAGCTGGACAGCACACGCATCATGTCATCAGCGGCGTTCTTGGACACGGCGAGGCTCTTCCCCATGTGCTTCGCGGCCTCCATGATGCTACCCTGCTCGCCGTCTGCCGACGAGGACGCTCTCGCGCTATACATGGTCGACGCAGCAGTCGCCGGGACAAGAAGCGAGATAAAAAGGAGAGAGCTTTGCTTGGTCGTCGTCGTCGTCGCGGGCGCGCGCGCGTCCGGCGGTCGCTTTCAAAGACCGGGTGCGGCGTGCTCGTGGTGAGGTGGAAGAAGAGCGCGACGAGACCAACTTAACTCTCGTCATCTCGTGCCCTCGGCATCTCGGACAATTTCTACCGATCAAATTCTTCATTTCTGCAGCGCCACAGCTTCTTTGCACTGATTTATTTTAGTTTAAAATTAAAAAAAATAAACCAAATATTCTTAATTTATGAAACTTTAGATTTAAAAAATATAGCTAGATTTAATCAGTTCTGTAAGTTCTATAACAAACAACTTGATGAAAAATATGTTTTTTATGGAAAAAGTCGATTTTTTGGAAACTCATATTTCTCTTTTGTTGGGAATTCGTGTATATAGGAGTGTAGATGTAGACGTACAAGTTTGTAGGATGTACAAACTCAACTACAATTCTCAAAGTAAGTGTTGGGCTTGTCTTGATCTTGACTATATCCTTGATAGAGATCTGATGAAAATTATTTGACACAATCCTCGGTATGTACTCGGTATGAAAATTATTTGACTGTATCCTCGACAGAGATCTGATGAAAATTATCTGATGAAAGTATATACTGACTTAGCTTTTGCCACTGAAATGTTTAGTAAATATTAGAAAAATCTAAGCATATACCACTGAAAATAAATTAAGAAAACCTTGATATATATATATATACAAGGCATAAAAAGTCTCGTACTCACATATGAGAGATCAGATAACCTAGAAATAGTATGTTATTCAGACTCAAACTTTGTGGAATGCATGGATACTGAAAAGTCCACATCAGGTTATATATTCACACTCGTAAAAGGAGTCGTGTCATGGAAAAACTCTAAACAAACTATGACGGCATCTTCTACGATGTATGCCGAGTTTGTCGCATGTTATGAGGTCATCGGACAGACACTTTGGTTTAAGAAGTTTATTCCCGATTTAAGAGTGGTCGACAGTATTGAAAAGCCACTTAAGTTGTACTGCGACAATGAGTCAACAGTAATATACTCTCATAACAATAAGAAGAGTGGTGCTGCCAAACACATCAACATTAATTACTATGTTGTTAAAGAGAAAATCCAAGATCAAATAATAAGTCTAGAGCATATAAGTACCAAGTGAATGCTTGCGGATCCGCTCATAAAAGACTTACCACCTAACGTGTTCAGAGAACACTTAAACAATATGGGTTTAAGGGAAAACCTATGATTATTGGATTTGTATGGACCCAAAATAAGTTTAGAAACTATTTCATAATAAAAAGGTGTGTTGTAGTTGTTGAGTCATATAGTATGTAACTGACTATTGTGATGCAACATGTTCTATACATTGATCTATAATGGAATAGGAGTAGTAAAGAACTAAGATAAGATCTAGAGGGAGGATAAGATCTCTGGAGGAGAGGGGGCCGAGTCCCTCTCCTCCTTTCTGAGTCCCTCTCCTCCTTCCCTAAGACTTGAACTCCCTAACTGCTTTCGTCTTAGACTCCTGCGTTCTGATCGGTGGCGCTCAACCGATTATGGTTGAAGGGCCCCCTGTTGCGCATCGCTACAAATAAGAGGGGGAGGCCTACGGCTGCAAGCTTCGGATACTTGCACGACATACACCCTGTCCTCAACATCCACCCGATCTATTGATTAGCACTAAAGCAACGAGAATGCTCCTTCATCGTCGCCACATCGCTCGCTGGAGCGGGACGCTACACGAAGACTCGCCATGGCGTCCTCGTCCAACTCCAACAACTAAGGTACACTACCCTTATTTTTAGCATAAGCCTATGCCATGTTCACCTAAGTCCTACCCGGTTAGCATCAATCTTAGGTGGTTCACCTCAGCTGTCTCTATCATTTGGTTGATCTATCAAAGAATTACTCTCCTGGTCTTTGTGATATTTTATATTATAATAAATCTAAATAATATTATTATCTAAATTCGTTATACTATAAAATAGCAATAGCTATATTACAGGGAGGAGAGAGTACTTTTTATCCAAATCAGCGTGGCAATTTTGCATGAAGGAAAATATGATCAAATTTCCATCGTATCAACACCTTATTGAAAATATGAAGGTACCTGTACATATAAAATCATTGACCGGCTCCCAATCGCTGACATATAGAAACATCAATTTAAAGCAACATTTGTGAAAAATACTTCGCAACATCCAAAAACCCAGTGCAATATCCAAATACACAGATTGAAAATATTCGAATGTAGTGGATCATTCAAGTAGTAAATAGTTTGAAACATCAGTTAAAAACAACGTGCAACATTTGTAAAAAGAAGAAGAGTACAACGTCTAAAAACCAGTCTAATATCGAAGGGCGCGGACTGAAACATCCGATCGAATGCAACAAAAAATTAAAACTTGCAATGTTTAAACCATAAACAAATTCTTGAATTAAGATTAAAAAAATTGTCAAAACACCGTCAAATGGTCGCATAGACAGTTACTTCTCTGGGCCCACTGGTCGAGACGTCGGGCCCACCAAATGCCAAATGAGTTAGAAAATCAAGGAGACGTGTGTACAGTAGAGTAGACGGAGTCCAAAGTCCAAACGCTGAAAGTAGGGGTGGCAATGGGGCGGGGCGGGTCCGGGTTGGTGAATACCAGACCCGAACCCGGACCCGGTAGGACCCGGCCCCGTTAGCCCCGCGGGTGAAATTTTTCACCCGGACCCGGACCCGTCGGGTCCCCGCAAACCCGTCGGGTCCCCGCGGACCCGTTTTGAAATTTAAAAATATACAAATGACATAATTTATAAATCACAAATATAACAAAATTCAAACTAAATATCACCGTAAATCATCTTGTTTACATTTTCCAACATTCCAACAAACAAAATTCATCAATATTAAAGTTAGGTTTTTTATCATCTTACATTAGACCAATATATATATACATATACATATACATATACATATATAAATATACATATATAAATATACATATATACATATACATATATAAATATACATATATAAATATACATATATACATATATAAATATATACATATATATAAGTTTTTTTATTTATTGGATCGGGTACCCGCGGGGACCCGCGGGTTAAACAATCAACCCGAACCCGAACCCGACATTATGCGGGGCCCCGACCCGATGAACCCGCGGGTGAAAAATTGAACCCATCCCCGGCCCCGTAGGGGCGGGTCCCCGGCGGGTCCCCGGCTCCACCGGGGATATTGCCACCCCTAGCTGAAAGGTTACTTCAGTGACGCCCCCGTCCTATAATCCACGCTGCACATGGAGGGTACGTTTCATAGCTCTAGTTATTTTTTAAATCTAATTTTGAAACGAACAATTTCTATTTTGGATCCAAATTATAAGAATCAATAGTTAAATAAATTATAACCTAAAAGCTCGAAAACACTAGTACCCGAGCGGATTTACGAGGATCAAGTGGAGAAGGGGTCAACAAACGCAGTATTAAAGATGACTAGTCAATGTTATCCAACCTATCAGACATCGCCTGTCGACAATATAAAGGCTCCCCGAGTCTAGCACTCGGGAGTTCTTCCCGACTGCAGGCATTCGGACGGTCGCCATCAAGACTCAGTTTGTCCATTAAAACTCCATGATGCATAATTGTGTGGTTATTGACTACAATCTGATCATTTTCCATTATAACTGGTTTGGTCATGGAGCATATTAATGATAATTTGTAACCCTCGATCTCTCTCATATATACAAAGATCAGGGGAGTCCTACAAGGAAAGGCTTCCTGAGGATGTCTTTTTTGACACACGCCGGGACACGTGCTCACATATATATATAGTCATACGTTAAAAAACCATACTCCAACACATAGAAATATGGCTATTATCCTCTGAGAGGTCTGAACCTGTCTAAAATCTCGTCTCTCTTTATTTTATGAGATAACCATCGAGTCTAGTCCACAAGTATTTCTTAGCCCAACCTAAATCATTAATACGGGTAGCCCCATAATATATTGTTGCTTCTTACACGAGACATTTACTCATACTCACCGTCTAGATACTTAGATGAGCTAAAACTATCATGAATTAAGGCTAATAACTTTTCCTTGAATGCATATTTGATTGATGTGCACAGACATATCCTTGAAGAATCACAAGAATGATACCATCAGCTACAGTTAGCCAAGACTTCCTTCTCAACATTTTGCTCCATCTTCAGTAACCTGACCGACACACTAGTCGCTATCTTTTCTTCAATGTCCCTTCATCGTCGAGCTTAATTTGGATTTTGCATAAATGTATCCGATTCCGACAATCGATTGAAAAGGATCAAAGACGTCCCATGATTATCATAGTTTAGCCCATACATATTTTGATTCGTTTTCTGATGTGGACTACTCCTCTTGTCTGAAAATCCTCTATACGAATGCATAATAGTCGTTCTTTTTCCAAATCACTACAACAAATCAGATAACTTCCATTGATCAAAGTCGACAGAAGTTAGGTCTTTCCCGACGGAAGAAGCTAACTTTCATCGGCATCTGGCTGACTGAGGCATTTCGACGGAAAATAGCTAACTTTCATCGATCGTCGATGGAAGTTATCGGGACATTTTGTCACGCCAGCAAAAAACATAACTTCCATTGGCCAGACGTTGATCGACAGAAGTTACGGGTTTTTGCCACGTCAGCAAAGCCCATAACTTCCGTCAGCCCACGCCTGGCCGACGGAAGTTAAGGGTTTTAACTTCCGTCGACTATGGTTAGCCGACGGAAGTTAATGCCCACTAACTTTCATCGGCTGACCATAGCCGACGGAAGTTAATTGTTTTTTTTTGTTTTTCTGGTTCTCCCAATCACATTCATATCCAACCAAAAAATCATAAATTCACATTCACATATCCAAAACATAATCACACATTCACATTTACATTCATAAACACATTCACTGGCGGGGGCACGGGAGGCGGTGGGCGGGCGCACAGACGACGACGGCTAGGGAGGGCACGCGGGTGAGAGAACGATACAGGGAAACTAGGTTTTCACTCTGGCCGACGGAAGTTAAGCGCCTATAGCCGCGCGGGAAAATTCTCGCTTTAACTTCCGTCGGCCACAGTGAAAGCTAATGGAAATTAAAAAAGCGTGCTACTTTCCTGTAGTGGATTTTGTATAGGCTGAAGTGAGTGATCACGATTCACACACACTATGAAAAAACATCAGATTTTGTATTAGAGAAGGTATTTTATTGTACATTTCTACTAATACAGTAGAATACATCTTAATAATTGATTTTTAATTTTAAAATGGTTCAGATTAATTTCTACTATTAACTTAACGAGAGTAGTAGAATGTACAAATGGCAAAATCGTTCAAATTTTTTCCGTGAGAGTTAAAGTGATAATTTTCTACGTGTGAACCCTACCAATACAATATTCGTGGTATGCGTCTAGCACAATTCCGAAGGCAGAGGTGGACTAATATTATATAAAAAACTGCTAATAATAATTATATTTAGATTATAATCAATTAAAAGTATTGAACTGCTCTTTAAAATTGATGGCTATAATTAATCGGTTGAAAGTATAACACTACCGGTAAAATACATGATCCATGAGAACAAGAGTAATTTCGTACCTATCTAGTTACCATTTGATTGGAGTAGTTCACGAACACGCAAAAGTATACGGGGTGTTTAGATACGGGGTTTAAATTTTAACCCCTGTCACATCGAATGTTCAGATATTATTTGGGGTATTAAATATAGATTATTTATAAAATTCATTCATAACTGGTGGATTATTCGTGAGACGAATCTAATAAATCTAATTACGCCGTGATTTGACAATGTGTTGCTACAGTAAACATTTGTTAATCATGGATTAATTAGGTTTAATAAATTTATTCCGCTTATCCTCCGATTTTAAAATTATTTTTATAATTAATTCACATTTAGTCCTTTAAATTAACCAAATATCTAACGTGACACAACCTAAAATTTAACCTTGATCCAAACACCTCGTATGTCCTTGATGCCAAGAAACCAAGGGCGGACCTGTAATGGAGCAAGGGGGTACAGTTGTACCCCCAATTTTTTTTGCAAAAAATGAGTGTATGTATACATATATGTGTATGTATGTGTATATATATGTATGTATGTATATATATATATATATTTGTGTTTTTAATTGGGTAAAAATCTAGCCCTATAATTTAATAGTTAGTCCAATAACCTATTTTTATAAAATCCTGAGTCCGCCGCTGCAAGAAACCTGCTTCTGAATTCGTCGGTTAATAAGCAAGCTTCACACTTTCTACTTCGACCCACCAGAAAAGTTAATTAGGAGGATTTCAGACTGTTCATAATGCAGTCTACATCCGATGATTATTGCAGGGTAGCAGTACGAATCTGAATTCTGAGCCTTGCGTGCTTCTTTCCAGAAAAATCCCAATCAACCAATCAAACACATAAACACATGATTACGATGTCTCTATCACAGAGATTTAACACATGATGTTTAATTCTATCAAAGAGATTACTGTATCATGGAAAATGTTTTCAAGTGTTGACAACTTTGTTAGTCTTAACCATGGTTTCAAGTGCTAGTTGTTGGGCTTAATCTTAATAGTCATTTCAAGTGGTTAGAAATTTGGAAACATAAATATCACAATCAAATTATTTTTTTATGTCACCAACCTTATACTACTAAATTCATACTTGTTAGAAAATACATAGGGCAGATATACTTACATCACTGTTCTATACTTCTACGTATGTTCCATTAGATATTGCGCTGTTTTACAGTGGATTTTTTTAAAAAATTAGTATTTTTTTTAAAAAATGAAATTTGTACGGCGGTTTTAAAAAATTATAAAAATAGCATCTAGTCGGCCAACCATCGACCGACTGGTGCCACGTGGACGGACGGGAGCCAAGATGACGGGCGGCGGGCGCAAGGGCCAACTAGCGCGACAGGCGAGGGGGCGGGGCACGGGGGCCGGCGGGCGTGGAAGGAGAGGGGGTGGGGGCGCGGGAGGCGTGGGGGCTGGTGGGCATGGGGGCGTGTTGGCGCGGCACGGGCCGGGCACCAGTCAGCCAACCATCGACCGACTGGCGCTGACGTGGTGCCAGTCTGCTGATCAAGTGACGACTGGCTGCCACGTGGCACCAGTTGCCCGATAGTTGGCTGACCGACTGCTATTTTTGTAATTTTTTCAAACTATCATACAAATTTTGTTTTTTTAAATACTATTTTAAAAAATTCTTTTACGGTGCCTCTTCTCTAATCTTGTATTAGGAGGTAAGGGTGGTAATAAATATGACCTATTAATTTTTGTAGAAACAAAAATTCTATTGCATGTCATATGTTTTATGTAACTTTCTTTTTATGGCCAATCTCTTTCCTTAAATCTAGGAGCAAAATTCAGCTACCAAAATTTTCAAAACAAAGCAACTAATTAACAAAAAATAATAATTAAAATTATAAAAAGTATAAAAATAATATAATAATAATAATATATGACCTATTTTATATTGTTTAATTGTGGCTGATCAATTAAGACGGTGATCAGTGATCACACTTATTTGAGTGTAACTTAAAATTTATCACATATATTACATAAATATATTGCTGATTACATAAAAATATCAAGACATGCACATTTTTACTGTAGAGAGTTAAATATCAATACCTGTTTGAATACATTTTTTAAATAATTTTGTACTTTCTAGGTAATTTAAAATCGATATGGAAATTGAGCTGTTTTTTTAATCAAATTTCTACTATGAAGTGGGCCTAATTAGATAAAAGGCCGGCCTTTTCCATAAGTGGATAGCTCACAGGCCACTACGAACCAACTCTAGGGTTTCCTCCCTCCTCTTAACCCGCCGCCACTGAGCTAGTGCTTCGTCTGTGCGGATAGTTCGTGCGAAGGCTAACCCTTCCTCCCCCTCCTCCACCACCGCCATGGTGAGCTTGAGCTATCTCCTCCCTGGTACGTTCGTAGCGTCGTGGTTTTCTTTTCTCCGTCGTTTCTGACGTCTCGCTGTCGCATGTGTCGCAGGGGAAGTACTCGCGGGAGCCGTCCAACCCGACCAAGTGTAAGATCTCGCTGCTTTCTGTTCCTGCAAATGGTTGGGTATCCATTTTCGTTGTCTGTGTAGTGGTTCTGACGGGATACTTGGTGTTGTGTGCGCAGCGGCCAAGGCCATGGGAAGGGACCTCAGGGTTCACTTCAAGGTGCGTTTTTTTTTCTTTTCCTAACTTGCTTCGTGGAATCTCTCCTTGTGCATGGGTTGATTGGTTGTAGATTAGTGAACTGTTTTTTCTTTTGCGCAACTGTTGTTGTTGAATTGGAGTAAATCGTTGTGTAGATAGCATTGTAGAATGTTTGGAGTCTCGTAACCTAAAGAGTAAAGGTTCTGTTCTCTTCTTAGCATGAACAGTTCCCACGTTACTTTAGGGATATCGATACATTGTATTCTGATGAACTGTTGTATCACAATGACAAATGGTTCAGAGGCAATGTGACATCGTTGTCACGGCTGTTTTTGTTCTGAGAGAGATCTTAGTGTGTCTCATTTTCGTGCTAAACTCATTTCGTCTCTCTTCAAAGTTATATTTTTTTGCGCTGTTTTGTTATTCCATTCTGTTGTATGTTTTCATTATGGATCTTCACTATACTATGAAGTAACCTATCATTATTGCTGAGCATGGCAAACTGAGTTCATTGAGTTGGGTTGTACAACTCCGATGCCCTTGCAATGGTTTGTTGTTTCGTGATTCTAGGTCAATAATGTGTACTTGTGTTTTCTTGTTAGTCGTTATATCCCGCTTTTCTTGTTACTCTGTCTGAAGCCCTAATAATGGCTGCAGAACACAAGGGAGACAGCGTTTGCACTTCGCAAGCTGCCTTTGGTCAAGGCTAAGCGGTATCTCGAGGATGTTATTGCTCACAAGCAGGCAATTCCCTTCCGAAGGTACTGTAGAGGTGTGGGACGTACTGCACAAGCAAAGTCTCGGCAATCAAATGGGCAGGGAAGGTGGCCAGCCAAATCAGCACATTTCATTTTGGATTTGCTGAAGAATGCTGAGAGCAATGCTGATGTATGAAGCTGCCACTAGTTTTCCTCCTTTTTGCCATTAACATGCATGGCATTCTCAACATTTATTTGAGTTAAATTATGATCTGCTTTTTATAGGTTAAAGGCTTGGACGTCGACAACCTCTTTGTTTTGCACATCCAGGTGAACCAAGCCCAAAAGCAGAGGCGCCGGACATACCGTGCTCATGGACGCATTAATCGTAAGTTCTCTAGGATGATTTTGATTTGTGGTTCGATTGGGTATTTTACTGATGTTTTTGTGGCAGCTTACATGTCCTCACCCTGCCACATTGAGCTGATCTTGTCAGAGAAGGAAGAACCTGTGAAGAAAGAGGTATATCTTATGTTTTTGTTTCAGTTATGTTCATGAATCAGAGTTTGGGGGAAGCAATATGCTTTGGCCAGACTTTTCAATCCAACAATTCCTAGGACATATCTTCTGTACTAATCTCACATTGTTTATTCAGTATAAACTCCTTTTTGTCATTTTGATTCAGCTTTTGTTCAACTGTTAATCCTAATACACGCATCATTGTTTCCTTTGTAGCCTGACAGCACTATCGCACCAAGGAGGCAGTAATCCTGTTTGTCCAATAAGAGCAGCTGCAGTTCTTTTCTAGTACTTTTTATGGCAATGCGCCTTTGATGTTTCTGGTACCAATATTAAGTCGGAATTTGTTAAAGTTGCTGTGTATGGTCAAATTACTCATGGTAGTGTATGCTAAAACAGTTATCGGATATCTGAAGAGTTCCTTACTAGACTTTTATGCTAAAATTTTGCCTTTCCCTCAAAGCCTTATCGACGACAATTGATTGCTTATATCATTTCACCTGATTCTAATGGCCGATCTTGATCCTTTCGATTAAACGTTCAGTCATTTCTGTGAAGAACGGTTGAATGGCATTGGTCAGATTACATGCAGCTGCCCAGGCAAGGTGGAATGTTTTACTGTTTGCTGCAAATGTGATTCTCAATGGATGCTTGGAACAGTGCATTGGGAATTGGACAGATCAATTAATCGTGCAATTCTGATGAACCATCTGCAGGCCTCTAGTAAGTGAATGAACCATATGCAATTCTGCACCAACGGTGAGCTATGGTAGTTGGGTACAGTGAGCTAGGGATGGTAGTTGGGTACAGTAGGCGTATAGGTTACCTATACGCCTACTTGTGAGCTAGTGATGGTAGTTGGGTACAGTCGGCCTCGTATAGGTTACATATACGCCTACTTGTTTACTTGACAAAAATCTATGTCTATATATAGCCGCTAGTGATGGTAGTTGGGTACAGTCGCCTCGTATAGGTTACATATACGCCTACTTGTTTACCTGACAAAAATCTATGTCTATATATAGCCGTTGCACGAGGGTCATATATTCGTGGGTATACCTGTTTATCTATGAAGGAGAGTTGTGTCTAATGACGGTGTAAGGCACTAGGGATGACGATGTGGGGTGGCAAGGGGCGATGGTGCGAGACCACAATAGCCTAGCAGTCAACAGTGGTAGTGTGACACATCTAGCGTGGGGTGGTGTAGGATTGATGTGAGGTGGTGTTGGATCTAGCGCGGGAGAATGTTGGATCGATGCGAGGCAACGTTAGATCTAGCACAGGTAGTGAGATCATGGGACTTTGGAGTGTTGGGACGGAGCGGGGCCTCTAGTGCACGGTGGTAGGGGCAATGTGGGGCCAATAGGGGCGGCGTGGCATTGCGGCACCTCCAACGACCGGCATGGAGCGGCCTTCGACGCAAGTTGGATGGAGGGAGCAGAGAGATGTGTAAAATGAGAATGACTAGGGTTTATAATTAGTTTTTATATCTAGAATAATCGGCTAAATAGATATAGATAGTCAATACTCATATCTGTACTCATTTACTAATCGGATATAAAATATAAAAAAATCTGATCATATTAGGATTTTTATCCCTAGATAAATAAATAAACGGGTACAATTGACATCCTACGGTGAGCTAGTATGCCATAATCAATCCAACTGTTCATAAATGAAATGTATCGTGTTCACAAAGGTAAATTGTATCTTGTGGTACCATGGAAGAAACATTTTTTTACAATGCTCGTGACACCAATCAATCCCACTCGGATA
The DNA here is from genome assembly GCA_019279435.1 of Zizania palustris. Lineage (NCBI taxonomy): Eukaryota > Viridiplantae > Streptophyta > Magnoliopsida > Poales > Poaceae > Zizania > Zizania palustris. The sequence goes on from JAAALK010000082.1 coordinate 62,321,204, forward strand.
ACAATCACAACCATTACTCCCAAAAAGATGCAAGAAAATGTACATGCAAATCATCGATATCACCAGTCAGTCAAGGAGTCAATGGTCACTGATAGCAGCAGCTAGCTAACTGGTTCAACAGCCCCGTGATCGTCAGCGGATGCACTTGCCGGGCTTGGTCCAGCGGAAGTCTCCCCGGAGCCTGGCCTCCGGCGACGCCGCCGTGTAGTTCCGCCAGTCGCGCAGCACGTTGGTGAGGTCGTGCACCTTGTTGGCGAGGCCGGTGCAGCAGTTGGCGTGCAGCGTGCACACCCTGCCCATGTCGCGGCTCAGCTGGCAGAAGCCGCCGCAGTGCGCCGTGTCCAGGAACTGCATCCGCACGCCCACCGCCCGGCTCAGCTCCGCCTGCGTACGCTCCAGGATGAACTGCTCGTTGCTCCCCGCCGGGAACCACCTCCGCGACTCCCTCCACAGACGGTAGAACTGCACCGTCCGGTTCGCCGCCCGCACGTACAGGAACCCGCCGTTGGGCCGGTTGCGCAGGCTCTCCGGGTCGCCGTTGTAGTAGTCGTTCGCGATCGCGATGTCCGACGTGATGGCGATGTGCCGCAGCGGGTTCCGGAACCACATGATGTCAATATCCTGACACGAAAGCATATATGCAGCATTGAGTTGCATGCGTGATGCATGTACCAACCAGGTGTTCGTCCGAAAGTTCATCGAGCTGATCAATACCGTGAAGAGGAAGTTGAAGCCGAGCTGGAGGATGGTTTGCTGGAACAGGTTGCGCCCCCACATCATGTCGAGGTAGTCCTTGGTCATGAAGTGCTTCTCGTCGCTGTAGTCGACGGCGCCCTCCGGCCGGCGGAGGAGGTAGCAGTGGCGGTGCACGGACCGGCACCTTTCGAGGGCGCCGGGGTCCATGGCCACGATGAGGAGGTGCTTCAGCAGCGGCTCGGTGTCCTCGCCGAGCCGGAAGCTCTCGAGGAAGAGGTCCATCAAGGAACCCGGCGCGGCGTACGCTCGGTTGATGGACGTCATGATGACCGTCTTGTCGTCCATCGACGCGTTCCTCAGCACCTCTGTCAGTTCTGCCATTGCTTTCATCTGCATTTTTGATTAAAGATTAGATTTTGCAAACGCGACGAGTTCATGATTTTGATCAAAGATTTGAACAGAGAGTTAAGTTGCAATTGGAGCAGGAAATCACGCAGATCGATTTGACATCTAACCCGAATCAATATGGCTGAGTTGTAATAACCCCACAAGCCTGCTTGGACACCAGGTTAGCATATTCTTTGCCTCTCCAGTTGCTAGCTTTTGGGGTCTGAATGTGGCAAATATACATGAAGCTTATCTTAGAAAAATAGCATCGATCGACTTTAGAAATTCAAAATAGGTTCGATTTATCAGACGAAGATATCTGCAGCGCACTTGCACTTTATTGGGCATGGATTTGGTTGTCGTTGTCGTTGTCGCTTAGACTCTTATCAGTTCACTGAATGAAGATATAGCTAGAGGAATCTAGGATAGAAAGAGAGTCCAGTCCACTACTCTAATAATATCCATCTACTGTCCAGAATTCCAACTATTTCCAGTGGATTGAAACAGCTAAATTGCATGATCATTATCTACATCTTGTAAAACAACAATAAGAAAAAGAAAGAGAAATGATAGTTACTAGCTCAACACCAAACTGCATTTGAAATGTTCAGAATTTTAACAAGCCCAAGAAAATTATGTAGCTATGTATCAGGAGGAGTAGCATGACCAGGAGCATCAGCACAACACTAACCTCGTCGCTGAGAGCCGGCTGAGCACCATTGTTCCACGAGGCCAGGGCAGAGAGCCTCCAGTTCACATCCAGGATAGCAAGGAGGAAGACGAATGCCGTCGTCGACGTCGCGCCGAGGAGGAAGGAGATGACCGGGAGGAGCTTGCTCGTGTCACCACCTTTCACCTTGCAAGCCATGTTGGTGCTGCTCCTTGGAGAGAACGAGAAACAGGATGGATCATCATAGAAGAGTGGCATGATTTATATGGCAACCTGAAGCTTTTCCTGCTAGCAGTAGAAGCAGATAGTTTCCGGCAAAATGCAACTGGGGGCAATGGCTCATTCTTTAAGTGACCTTGAAAGTTGAAAACCACAGTTTGGGCCATATTTATGAGAGATTTTAGCCTTAATGTTGCTTATTAGGGGCTCTGAATTGGAATCCATTGTGGAAGAATTATTCTAACATCTCGATATTATGCATGTTCGATCAAGACATGAGAACCTGTGATCCTGAAGGAAATGATAGTGGGACTGGTGGAACAGGAAAGAATATGCTGTCCAAACATCCAAGCAACTGAGTTTTTGCAATGCCAATGGATGAACCAAATTTGACATTGAAAGTCAAAAGGAGTCATTTAATTTGTACTGCCTTTATTTTTAAATGATGCTGTTGATTTTTATTTTTTGATCATTCATCTTATTCAAAAATCTTTTTGAAATATTATTTATTTTGTTATAATTTATTTTATCATTGAAGATACTTCAAGCATAACTTATATTTTTGCAAATTTGCACAAAATTTTTAAATAAGACGAATAATCAAATATTGTAATAAAAATCAATGGTGTCATTTTAAAATGAATGGAGGAAATACTTAGTTATATTTGAAACTTTCTCATTAACACAACGATAAAATATGTTTGGTTCAGTTTTCTAACCAATTTCTTGTTAGAAAGCTAAAAGTTGAACCAAATAATTATTAGATGAAATCAGCTTTTCTAACCACAACAAGTAAAAGTCGTGCATCCCCTAGATTCCATAGCTTTATAGTTTACGTGATCTGATCCCTTCGTTACCGCTCGTGAGCTTATTACGTTCATTGTTAACTGAGGTATGAAATTGTTGTTTCCTATTTTTAAGCTTTATGGAATCGCTCTACCACATATTTATAGGTCATTCGGTCAAACAACTTCTAACTTTTTTGCAACAGTTCTTTCAGCTTATAGTAATTTTTTAAAACTAACAAGACAGCTTTTTCAGAATCTTAACCAAATGCACCCTCAAACTTTTGTGTACTCACAAAAAAAGTGTTTGTATATTTTACGAAAGAATTGCAAGAATTTGAAGGGGCATACCCTTGGACAGTCAGACTCAAGGCAACTTTTTATTTAATTTTAGAAAGGATCAAGGCAACAATTGAAGAGAATAGAAACATATTGTCTTGGGCTTCTCAGAGGAAGTAACACCATAGGGTTTTCAGATAGAGATCCTGTTTGGAATCCTCAAAAGATAGACGGAACGCCAGATTCCTACAGGGGATTCTCAAATCTGATCTAAAAGTCTAAAACCCAAAGCCTCCGTGGAGCGAATTCACGCATTTCATTGTTCGAAACTGTATCGGCACGACTGAAATGCAGATTTTTCACATGAAACAACACTTCATTCACTACTCGCCATGAGAAACCGTAAGAAACGCCGTCTCCCGGACTCCCTACGGACTCGCGGCGATCTCTGATGGCGATAACGGGAAAGATCAAACGAAGAAGAGAGGAGAGAGGGGCAACGCGATTACCGGGACGGGTTTACCGGGCGGCGGCGCGGCGCGGCGAGGTGGAGAGACGAGACGGGACGCGCGCTCGCCACGCCACGCCGCGGACAACGGTGACGAGTGCGTGCGCTGCCGAGACCACGTACGCGCTCCCCGGAGATGGGTCGCGCCGCCGCCTTCCTTCTCCCCGCGCGGTTGGGCCTCTCGCGCGCGTGTTTACACTCTAAATTAGCAATTTTTGGCAACGCATCAAAATCACAGATTTTTTTAATTTCAGATTCTAAAACTAGAAGCTAAAACAAACAAGTCATAAATATAAAAAAATTGTATCAGATTTAACTTCCACCCTTATTTTTAAATAAGTGTATTTCTATCTTTTTTTTCTAAGCCAAAATATTCAAAGTTTAGTTGTTTTTATAGTAAAATGTATTAATATATATAATATAAAATAAATAAACTACGAAAACATATTTCATAAAAACATAAAGTTTGACCAAATTTCATAATGCTCGTTTGATATAAAAATTATTATTTTTATAAACTTTATCAAACTTCATATAGTTTTGGAACAGATAGAGTAAGATATTAAACCAAACATACCTCCAACTTACCCAAAAACATCAAAATCTGGTGTTAATTTTGGCATCAACTTCAAAGATGGCCTTGATGAGCTACACGGCCACTCTCGTTGAGATGGGCCGAATTGACATCACAGCAGTACAGATAGTCCGCTGAAACCAACGGAAGCTGGGATTTGAGTGCAAACAACATTGTCACAGAACTTCACAAACAAACATTTTGAAATTTGAATCTCTCAAATAAAAAATTGCAGTCTTGGCAGTTGCTTCTGTTTGGATTTTGCAAATTTGTTTCTTTCCTCATTGTTTTATCCATGTGCATTGATGTGTGTATCAGTAGCCTGTTTTAGATATTTAGGTTTTTCTCCTTTCTAGTCATGTTCATGCAGCATGAGACTCAGAGGACACGGGAGTGTCCTTCTGACCTGCTCTCATGAGTGAGAAAAATTGATTATTGGTTACCCTCAAGATAATTTCCTTCGTTACGACGTTACTCTTGATAATAATATATAATATATAAGATCATTTTGGTTAATAAATATAGGCTAGGATAGTAAATAACGAGGTTGTTTAGTTGCTAGCTATATTTTATGATAATTTGTCGTTTTTGAGAACACAGTTTTTAAAAACTACAGTATTTTAAAAACTATACTACATTATGTTCATGACAATACCACAGTTTATAATACCACAGTTTTGAAAAAAATGTTTCATACCAAAGTTTTTAATAGTATAGATTGAGTATAGTATTTATAATACTACAATTTACTTTACATAAATTTCAAATGGAGTTGCCAAACACCTTTTGTATATAATACTATAGTATTGCTCAATACTATAGTATTGCTCAATATTGTAGTATTGCTTTCAAAACTACAAAAAACTTTGTTTCCAAATAAGGTTTAGTAAGTTTGACTAATTCATCAGATGTTTGGTTACTATCTATCGTAGAGATTTCTTTCTAACAAATTAAATTCTATTACTTAAAAAAGAACCACAATATTCTTATAATATGGTAAAAAATTTAATAAAAACTCAAACCACCAGGTCGAAAACAAACTGAACAACGATGGATTCAGATACAAATAGAAATCGGATACAAATAGAAACAAGATAGCACTATTTACCGCATTTTATTTTGAATATGATTATTTCCTAATCTACAGATAACTTTCCGGTTTGTCAAACAATATCATTTAATTCTATCCCAAACGAGACCTTGCATCGCTGCTGCTCTCCTCCAATGTCAAAAGCGAGCCGAGCAAGGGCAAGAGCAAGAGCAGGCTGCAGGGAGACATGAACCGAACCAAGTGACGTGAACTCCAGTCTATAACAGGTCTTAGCATCCCTACACAGACACACACAATACATTCTCACTTCAAACATAGCAGGGAGACATGATTACATGAACCTAACCAAGCAACTAACACAAGTTAAATGCCATGTTTCCCTATGCCATTCTCTGCATTACGGAGCTAAAAGGGTAAACACGGTGCCGGTACAGTACAACAGGGTCCAATTCAGCTCTGCGAGTGAAGATGATTTGAACCATGACTCTTCTGAATATGGTCTGGCAATGGTTTGTGCCTTAAATTCTTCCGCAGGCCCAGAATGGCGCGACAATAGAGCCTGCAGTTGTCCAAGTTATCCTGCCCTAGGAAAGCAAAGAGACAAGCGAAACAAACTCCGATGTTACCCTGCCTTTCGATCTTGTGTTGATGACAAAATGTTCCGGATACTTCCTGAGCAGCGCGAGCAGGCCGTACCATGGCCTACCCTTTATTTCGGTTGGTGACCAGTCCTCTGGGGTTAGGTACTTTCGGACCCTGCTGTGGTGCCACACATTGCCAAACTGTTCAAGAAGCTGCAAGAAACCAAATGAATTAGTCTGCATTCCAAGAATGAGGCGCATTCCCATAGTGTATGCATCTTTCAAAGAGAAAGGTGGCAAGCAAAAAAAAAATGCACCATACTATTGTCATATGGGGCCAGCACTACCAGCGCCTGACCCAAGCTAGGGATGCAACCAGATCTGGCGCAGCACGCTAGGCCACCCCCTAGTTAGGGGGATTTGCTTCCCAAATTAGTTATCTAAATTAGTTAAGATATTGTTGGCACAAAGGATTACACTAACAGGTTTAAAATAACCTCGAAGGATTGACTGCTTGAAATGGTTGACCACGGAGCGATCCAGTCCTCCGCTGGGGATAATAACCTTGAATCAGTTCAAAGTGTTTCTGTTTGTATTAGTATTCGATGTCCCCTTTACAGTAGGGGGGGGGGGGTATTTATATGCTTAGTTACAATAGAAAAAGACTATCCTGCTCCCTAGTTACAACTGCCATAGTGGGTACTTGTTATAGATTAAATAATAGCAGATAATGCTGCTGTTTTAAACAGGAGTTGGTTAGTTGGTTTCCTTTTAATTAGCAGATTGGTTGGTTAGTGGTTTCCTTTTAATTAGCAGATTGGTTTGTTTCCTTAGAGATAGCAGATTGATCTGTAATTCCTTAAGAATAGTAGATTGATCTGTATTAGGGGGGCCTAATATATAAAGGCCTTAGTAGTGTCAGATGGAGATCATCGAGGAATAAAGGTCTTCCCTAGTTGGGCGAGATTTACCTTGATAACTTGCCGGTATCAATTTGGTATCAGAGCTGGTCGGAACATCGACAACCATGTCCGGTTCCGCTCAAGATCCTGCGACCATGTCCGTTGATGAGAAGCTTGACTTCCTCATGGCGGCAGTTACTTGGATGATGGGCGATATGACTACGATGAATGCCCGCCTCGACGACCATGACCACAGATTGGCATTGCTCGAAGATAGAGCGTCAGATCAAGTTGTTGTCTTCACCAATGGGGGTGTCAAGGACGAAGATGGCGAGGTGCTTCCTCGCCCAAAGAGTTCCGGCGATTGGGGCAACCACGCTGGCAACAGTGGTGGGGGAACCCTAAGGCTTGCCCGCGTCGTCCCATCTCGAGCGACGGATTCGACTCAAGATTCTAGGGTTTTAGGGGCGGGTCCATGCGCTGGTCCCCCGCATTCCGCCGCCTGGGTTGCATGTCGCGGAGCGCCACGCCGGCCGCTGCTTGCCGTGCCCGCACGCACCTGCGAGCGCCGCCGCCGGCCGCGCCCGCACGCACGCCGACGCACCGTGAGCGCTGCTCGCCGTTCGCCGCGTCCCGCAGGCGCTGGTCCCCCGCGTCCCGCCGCCTTGGTTGCATGCCGCGGAGCGCCACGCCGGCCGCTGCTTGCAGCGCCCGCACACACCTACGAGCGCCACCGCCGGCCACGCCTGAACGCACACCGACGAACCACGAGCGCTGCTCACCGCTCGCCGCGTCCTGCGCCTTCACGTGTGCCGCACGGGCGGTCTTCCGCACGCCCCGCTGGTACACCGCCGCCACATCGCCCCACAACGCCGCCACGTGAAGACACGGCGGCTAGGGTAGAAACCCTAGCCACCACAGCCAGTGGGTCGTCTGGGCCGTTCATGGGCCGGTCGTCCACAAAAGGGGAAAACAAGAGAGCAACAAGTACAACTCAATCAGATGATTCCAATGGTACAGCTCGCGGACGAGCTGTTAAAAAAAAGGGGTGTAATGTTATAGATTAAATAATAGCAGATAATGCTGCTGTTTTAAACAGGAGTTGGTTAGTTGGTTTCCTTTTAATTAGCAGATTGGTTGGTTAGTGGTTTCCTTTTAATTAGCAGATTGGTTTGTTTCCTTAGAGATAGCAGATTGATCTGTAATTCCTTAAGAATAGTAGATTGATCTGTATTAGGGGGGCCTAATATATAAAGGCCTTAGTAGTGTCAGATGGAGATCATCGAGGAATAAAGGTCTTCCCTAGTTGGGCGAGATTTACCTTGATAACTTGCCGGTATCAGTACTGTTCTCGGGGCTCCATAAGGGTAAAAAGGTCAAACGTCATGTGAATACTTAGATAAAGCAGACGTCTTGTCCCTTTTGGCAGCGCCCCTTCGGAGTAAGAGGCTCTAGGAATACTTTGGTGACAGGGCTCCTCCAAAGGCAACATGCTTCAGAGGCGAAGGCCACTCCGGGTTTACGCACAGACTTCAAATCTGGCCTGGGGCTTCGAGTTCCTCCCCCTAGAGCATGGTGGCGATAGTTTGAGGCTTCACACCTCTCATACTTCGAAATATACCTCCGAAGCATCAAGTCTTGATGGGATTATTTCCCCCCAACAGATATATTCAGGATATTTTCCTTCTATATATCCTTAAGCTCTATAAATAAGATGTAAGCACCTTGGGCAGAATCAAGCAATAAAAGATCAATCTCCAATCTCTGCCTCAATTCTCTAAATCTCCCCTGTTCTCCAACATAGCTCGGCAAGTGAAAAAAACCATGCATCAGCCTATCCCACAGCTACGATACGTGCAGTCGAGGGCCCCCAACCCTAGGGGCCAATGCCCTTGACAACTATGGCGTTGCAAAATAGGATTGTCGCCATGACAGTATTGTGTGCATGACATATGGCTGAATTTTTAGATGACTGATTGAGTGCAAAGAGGAGACAATCAGAAAAGGGGGCACTAGATGAGGGTTCTGACATTCATAGGAAGAACATTAGATGGTCAGCAAGCACAAGAGCCAAACATTCCAATCCCTCCAGGTGCTGCTGCAAACCCAGCAAATATTACAGTAGCAAACAGGAGATGTGGCATTTCTAAGTAAAATCTTATTTTCTAACTTTTAAACTTAAATTTGGACTTTGGATGCAGGTTAGTAATAAGTATGAAAACATAGTGTGATAGTGTCAGGGGAATAAAAACCAGGTATATCACATCTGCTATATGTCACATTCCCTTATCAATGGACAATGGGTATGGTATATAAGGAAGAAAAGACTCCTACCATGTATTGTAGTATTTTGAGTTTCCTACTCGCAATCCGACTAGGATTTCTACTGTCAAACGAGTCCCTACCTCTAGGGTATATAAGGAGGGCAGGGGCTCCCTTAGCATCTCAATCCAATCGGAAGATCTCAATAGATCAAAAAAGACAATAGAGAAGCTACGCCGAACCCCTTGGCTACCTCCAATAAACTAGTCTAGATCCATACACATTATTGTAATAGAACTGGACACATCCATGTATTACTACAATATAGTAAAGAGACCCCAAACAAGAAATAGGGTATCTCACATTGAGGGCCTAAACCTATATAAATCATTGTCCCGCTGTGTGTCCCTTGCTTGTTCTCTGATCTTGTCAGCTACCATCTACATGTACATAAGTAGCCTTCAAAGGCTATCCCTGATCTATGATCCACCACTCGCTAGTTAAAACACCAACACTTAGCATAAGTTGATGTAGAAATGCATATTGAAGAGTATTAGTAGAATCTTCAGCCACAAGAATACAAGATTCAGGGCAAAACATGTTCAAGTGACAATTAAGTTGTGCACAATCATTTCACTGTCTAGTATCTCTCTGATAATCAATGTCTAGCAGGCAAACTAATGCATTAAAATCCTAACAGCTTTATGCCAAGAGGCCCATAATTACATGCCTTTATATGATTGTTTTGTCTCCTGATTTATAAACTTATATACACCTCCAGGAGTCCGACTAAATAATGCTATGGCAATGAGTTAATGACTGCCAGCAGAACAAGAAGCACTATAACCCACATTACAGAGCCAAGACTTCAGAATTTATATGCATTTTTGGGATGGTCTGCTGTTCATAACTTAAACCATCTCGTTCAAATTGCAGGATCAGCTACCATACAGGGATACTAGCATTTCTATCCCCAAATGACATCAGTCAATAAATCTCCTTACCGATCAAGTTTTCCCATTGATCATGGTGGTTTCATTTAATCAACAGATATATGTTCATTTTAACATGCATTTCAATCAGAAATCCACTTATTTTTGTTGTAACTTCTTTTAGTTCACAAGATACATTCCTCCATTGATACAAATATACAATGCAGGAATCACTTATCCCTAGAGGCCTAGACTAGTCTTTTCCAAGCTAAAAGACTGTGATCCAGCTGTTTCACAGAAGACTAGGACTAAAAGGACACGCCAGAGGACAATCTAACTTCTAGAGGGTGCATAGAAATTGGATGAGATGTATATGTTCATCTGGGACAAACCTCAGTGTGGAGTTTTGCCATAGGCATCCATTCTCCAGGACCACAGAGATCAGATAATACAGTTGCAACAGATGACACTACATCCTTCTCTTCTGCTTGCAGGATGTGCTGGTTGTCCATATCCCTGTCACCCCTTGACCTTATTTCTGATCTATTGTCTGCACAAACAATTAATGAACGATTGAACGGAAACAGTTGAGATCAGATCAAACAATAAAATTCACCACATGTGGTAACATAAGATGTTATTTCAAAGGAACGACTATGAACAACCAGAATACACTATCCACACTCCACAGTTAGTAACTGGAATGGGACAACAGGGCCAAGCCAAACCTATACCGCATCAGCTACTAATTCTTATAGTCTGAAAGAGAATATCTCCTACACTCCTGCTGATGGGAATGGCCCAGGTAATGCGTTTAATTTATTGCTGGACATTCATATTATGTTATGAAAATGAGAGATGTATTATAATTGCTAATTGAAAGACGCACACCGATATGTCACAACTTAGATATAAAAGGCAGTTAGTGTTCGCCTAAACAGGCTAAACGGCTGTGTGCACAGCGTGACAGGTGTGTAAACGGTAGACGGGAGACTACTGCACAGTTTTGGCCTTTTGGGCATAATCAGTGATTAAACAGTCATCCCATGTACACGATCAAAAATGGGTCAAACATGGTTTTTTTAAATGGACCAAACGGAATGGAAATTTAATGGTTCTACAGAGTGAACACGGTGAATAGCTTCACATTTAGGCGATATGGACTTCATGGGAGAAAATTTTGACCCTCACTCGCGCGCACAGCTGCTTATACAATTATACTGTATTCTACGGTTGAAAACACTAAACAACCTCATAACTTTTGAGTTTTGAGTCTATGACTCCAAGCAGCCACTGCCAGGTCAACACGCCAAGCAGCTGAGGCTGCCAAGCTGAGACACTGCCAAGGCCATTAAGCCGAGCCACCGCTGGGGTCGCTAGACTGAGACGCCAGTACGCCACTAGGGCTGCCTGCCTGAGCCGCCACTTGCTCTCCACAACTCCACTCCTGCATCCTAGTTAAGATCTAACCGCCAGCCGCCGGTATCGAGTCTCCACTGCTGAGTGTGGTACTCTAGTACCCCTATTCTTTAATCTTCACTTATTCTGTTGTGTGTTGTTCACTTGTTCTGTAATTCTGTTCTTGCACTCTGTTCTTCATTGAATTATTGAAGTGTTATACTGTTATTACAGTTAAATACTACTGTGTTTGCTCACTTGAAAAATCTGTTACACCACATCAATATAGTTATGTAGAGTAGTCCATAACTCCATATATATGCGGAAAATTTGTTGCTTCTATGCTACAGTACACAAACCGTTTAATCCGTGTACACGCCGTATAATGCTGTGTACACGGTCTAAATGTTAAACGAGGGGTGGCCAACCTTGTAGCGTTTACAGTTTTGGTGAACACTAAAGGTAGTGTTCTTAGGAAAACTACTTATTGGCACAGTATATGCAATATCATCTAAAAATGGTATCTTTTCCCTGTTAAATACAGAAGGTTGAAATAACCTTATTTTACATTGGTAACCATGAATTTCACCATGCAAATTAATCCAACAAAAAGTACATCTATATTAAGTGATTCATCAAGCAAAATCCCATTTTTTATATCAAAATGGCAACATCACCAATGCAAAATTAGCATGTATTGTACTTATATTTTACAAGAAAAACAAGACAGCAAGAAATAAAGGAATGCATATCCAGTAGAAGTGAACAGCAGAGATTACCCCCTTCACCGAGTGCTCCTATTGCTTCAACATTGATTCGATGTCCACCATAGATGTCCGGCTCTCCTGAAAGCTTCTTGGTTCTCTTAATCAATTTCCCCCTCATTACACCTTCACTGACGCCATTACCAATGTCATCACCCTCCCGACCATAGTCACTCTCAAAAGAGCGGTCATGAAAATCAGATAACCGAGGGCGGGCTGGCCGCACATAGGATTGTGGAGGCAGTTGCGATGGGATAATAGGAGCATGCCTAGCAGCAGCAGCTGATGCAAAGATAGAGCGAGTGGGCAGGAGAAAGTAAAACTTCTTGTCCCCAATCTGAAGGAGGTCTTGGGAGTCAAGCTTAACAGGTGGGTTTCCAGGGAGGTGCAGAACACCCTCAACAAGGCAGCCATTTTTTCCAATTACATCAAGCGCAAATCGGCGACGCTGGAAGTCATAGAATATCCGAGCGTGGTGACGTGATATGTTCATGCCTCCACCAAGGCTTGATAGATCCACATCCACGGTTGATTTCTTGCTGTTACGCCCCAGCATGATTGAATAGGTTTGCATATAGTATTCGAAATCTTCGCCCTGGAGCTTTGCAAATCCTGCCTCCACTTCACCATCGCCGCCTGAAGATCCCGCGGGCATTGCACTAGTACCAAGGGTAGCCATACCCAAGGCACCTAGTTGTAGCAGAAACAACAAAGAAATGGTTCTCCCCCCCCTTCCGCTTCGGCTCCCGCGGCGGGCGCTGGGGTGGTGGAATGGCGGAAAGTCGCGGCCTAGAGCCGGACTAATTCGCAGAGGAGGGGAGGCTCACCTCGGTAAGGACTGTCCGGCGGAGGAGGCGAGGCGCGCCCCTACGACAGGTGCGGCCAAGGGGGCGCGGCCGGGCGGCGGATGGCGGAGGCCGGCCGCCGGCAGGAAGCAGCAGCTCGAGCCCTTGCGGCCGGATTCGGTAGGGATTGGGAATTGGGCTGGATGAGGGGAAAGCGAACTAGCGGAGAGATGCGAAGATTTTGCAACTTCTATTTTTTTAAAAGATTTGAAAAAATACTACATTTTGATTATTTGTAAAAAGTATTTTTTAGGGTGATAAATTATCAAATATTTCATTTTCTATCTCGTACGAGTCATTCAATGATATGGTTAGATGTGTTACTGAAATTATAACTAAAGAATTGATGTTAAAAGTAATACATTATTATTATTTTTTGCGTCCAATAAAATTCGGAAGATTTCTAGAGAAATTAAACTAGTTTTTGTAAAAGCAGTTTTAAACTGGTCATAAAGCTTATGGAAGTTGACCGAGAAACAACTAAAATTATTTTCAAAAATCAAACTGTAAATTCAAAAATTTTCTTTGTATTGTACTAGCTGCCTGGTGGCACAAGCAATATACGAAGAATGAATTGTCCTTCTGAAATATTATTGCATTTCACTATTTTTACGTTTCTTTAGTTGTATTGTTCCAAATTTTTTAAAGAATAATTCACGTGTTCTTAAGGTCCGTTTGGTTGCTTCGACTTCGACGGGTCGATGGAATGATCTCATCTATTTTGAGTAGTGTTTGGTTTGTGGGCAGGTTAAACAGAACTACATTATTTCTAGATGCTGGATAGCTTCATCCGAATTTTTTTATCGGATCCACCTTCTTTTGTGAAATAATTTTATCCTATCCATTCTCATCTACCACCAACAAAACAAAAACTGAATCATCCTTTTCCATCTAACCAAACAAAAAATTGTATCGCTACATCCTATAAAAACTGGTTCCATTCATCCTTGCTATCGAACTAAACGATATCTAAACGTGCCCTCAGATCCAAAATTTCAGATAGATATTTATATGAACATAAATGGAATTCAGAAGAAAAAGGGTGACACAATTGCATAACGCGAGGTCCCGTTGCCATCCGTGTATCCCACGAAGAAACAAGACGAATGCGAGAATCACATGAGACCATGAGATGGGTACACTGTGTCACGTTCGATGCTAGCCCACAAGAGGACTTGCCGTCCCCTTCTCCCCTTCTCCCAGTCTCTCACTCCCAGCACGAGACGTGGAGACCACGACTGCATTGGCCGTCCGGGCAGCGCCGTCGCGGCTATTCGCCGGGGAAGTGGGGTGGGGAAGTAGCGGCGCCGCCGAATGGGGGTCTTGGGCGACGGCTCGGGATGTTGCTTCTGCTCCGGCGGGGCCAAGCTGGAGCGGATCAAGTCCAGCATCCTCGCGGCGAAGGGCGCCGCCGTCGCCGCTGTATCCTTCCCCGGCGGCGGGGAGGGGGGAGGGAGAGGTGGGAGCGGGTTCCTCATCCACCGCGGCCTCCTGCTCACCACGCACGGCACCATCCCGTCGGCCGCTGCCGCGGGCGCCGCCGAGGTCCGGCTCAGCCGCGGCCGCCTCCAGGCTCGCCTGGTGCCACAGAGGTAGCAATCCTACCGCCATTTGCTGGATTTCCTGATCCATTTTCTCTTGGAGTGGTTTGGCTGTTAAATCCGTGAGAAGTGATTACATTTTTGTGATGGGTTTTCCACTGGGAATCGCTTGACGCTGCAATGCGCCATGCGAAAATTCGATTTTGAAAGCTAATGCAACGCCTTTGGCATTTTCTTTGGCTGCACCTGCACTAGGATTGCTCGATGTTGCACCGTGGTGGCGTGGTGTATGAAGATCTAATAGTTTCGCCTTTGGATGTAGAGCTCATAGTTTTCTGTAGCAACTCCCAGCAGCAATTTTGTTTGAAATCAAATGAATCTTTTTTTAGAATTCATGAGTCAATCATGCCGGATTCTGAATTGCAAGAAAAGAGGTTTTGCTTGATTGAAAGCTCGAGACTTGGGGCCATCGTGGTGGGGTTGACTTCCATATTGTTCAGGGTATCATTTGGGCTTGTTATCATGGGGCCTAGACAAAATTGATGTGATTAATGCATTCAGTTATTGTAGCTATGGTACTTGTGAAGTTGTGAGTGGGGGATAAGATGTTTGGTTGCTCAGGATAAAATGAAACTAGGTGTAAAAATGCTAATCTTGTTGATACGATTTTGTTAGACCATCGGTCAGATTTATGAGAAAAACATATGTATTTCAGAAACATTGTTGCCATCTATTGAGGTGCAAAGGAGTAAAGTCAGTTTTGTACAGAAGTCGCGTGAAAGAGGATACATTATCTAAGACCACTTCACATCTTTGTACATGTAGGCATAAATTCTATTGAATTCTTCATGCCTGACTTGACAAAATTCAATGGGAGGCAATATTTGCTGAAAGTGGTCCTTGGTTCAATTTACTCACTTGATTGATGGGCATAGGACATGCTGTTTTAACAGCATTCCTTAATATCAATATAGGGTCAATCTATATTTTTTAAACACTTCACCCAACCATCCAACATTAAAAACTTAGTACTAATACCAAGAAATAAAAAGGTGACTATAGAGATTTTTTTGTGAAATAGAAATAGATGTTATGTGCATCTTTATTGCTATTAGATCATGAAGCTCACCAAGTTTTCACTTTGAACTTTGCAGTAACATTTAGTTTCTCAAATGGTCCTCTTTTCCATGCCTTTGCTTTGAATTTTTACCATTTTTTGTTTCTTTTTTCCAGATTCTTTATCACTAGCCCCATTTTGGACCTTACAATTGTGGGTCTTGATATCATGAATGATGACTTAAATTCACATGGGCAACAGCCTCATTGCCTAAAGACCTGCTTGAACCCCAGCTTGGACCTTGGCAGTACAGTTTTGCTCCTGGGACACACAAACAAAAAAGATCTGACAGTAGACGAGGGAAAGGTTGTGATAGCAACAGACAACCTTATAAAATTCTCAACTGATGGAGTCTCATGGCATCCTGGATCGGCTGGATTTGATATGCACGGAAATTTAGCTTTCATGGTCTGTGATCCGATGAAGCTTGCACCTTCTACGCCTACTGGGTATGCTTCCGCGTCATCAACTACACTCCTTTCATCAAAGAAGGATGTGCCAACACAGTTTGGAATCCCCATTCCTGCAGTCTGTGATTGGTTAAAACAGCATTGGAATGGTAGCTTGGACGAAGTTAGCAAGCCAATGATGCCTCCTGCCCGATTAATATCCTCTGGGCAGCGAAGCGAGTGTTCTTCTCTTGGTCGTCTTAACTACATTAAGAGCTTGGAGCAAAATGGTGCTGATGTAATGCCATCATCACAGATACCACCTAGACCGCCAACATGGCAGCATGGATCATGCAGTTCAGGTTCTGCGAGGATTTCATGTGGTGAAAATGATTCTGTTGGCTCTCACTCTATTCATGAACAACCTGCTTCACATATGGATAATAGCTTTCCTCCAGGGCATGCAAGATCAATTCACCTGCCACTTCCTCTAAAGCACATGATGTCTCAGGAGAATAAGATAAAACATAACCCCTCGTTTTCTCATGAATCACAGTTAGCCAATGTGCGAATTAATTGTGGCACTCTTCACAATGTTGCTTACCAGGAAAACTGCTGGAGTGAGGCTCAGTCAAGTTCATCTCCGCCTGAGATATCAGAATTGGGAGATGAGAGGGGCGGTTTTAGCAGTGGGGAGGAGACAATGTACTCTGCTGAAACTAGGGAAAGCCGAAATATCCCTAGTCCAAAGGAAAAGAATCCCAAGACGGTTGGTAGATCACAGAGTTTTGTGAATCGTAGCAGGTTGGACTCACCCAAAAGTGTTGAATCTTCGAAAGGGGTCCCCTCAAAGTCACATACATTCATTCCTCTGAGAAAACCACATTTGCAGGCAGCAGCCATTTCACATAAAAGCCCAGATTTTTTCAGCCCTACTGTTTCCTCAAGAATGAAAAAGAGGAACTTATCGCAAATTCCCATGAAACCTCGGCAAAGTGCTCAAGTTACCTCCAAGTGGATCATCTGATGTCACCACGCTTCGTCAAACCATACAAAACACCACATATTTTGGTTCGGTCAGTTCCACAAATACTTCCTCTTTAGTTCACTTCTGTAACTGTATGGTGTAAATGTATTCTAGTCACAAACTACTCTCTACTGATTCTTTTCAGTGTAACATAAGCTAGCTTATATTCTTTTATCTTCACCTTGCATCCGTCCTGTGATGGGCAAAACCAATTGTGCTGACAACACTAAGCTTTTCGTCAGATTGGTAGAGCAATGCACAGGGTTGCATAATTGCATTGACGCAGGAAGCAAAGCTGGGCTACAGGCTACTCATGAAGCTGCGCAGGTGATGTGCCGTTTTCATGAGGAGGATAACTGGATTGGAGAATGCCTCTGTAGCTGTGCAGCTCTCTTCAGATACAGAAGCTGTGGGACTCCTTCACATACGTTTTTCTGCATCCTGTTCAGAAAAATCGAGTGCGAGCTGAGGACGTTCAGTGCTCCATTTTTTTTTTTGCCACAATTGTTCTCCAGCTCCCAGCTCTGTTTTGTTTTAAGTTAAACAAGAGCATCCCAAAGTGGTTCATCACCATTGGAAACTGTCGAACATGGATCACTTCTTGAAATGTTTGCTAGAACTTTTTAGCTCTTGAATCCTTATCCAGTGAAGCTAGAGCTAAACCAAACACTACTACATTCATAATTTTTTTTATTGTAGAGCTTATGAATCTGCTCTACAAAATATATAAAAAGAATGAAGCTATCTTTTTCTAGCTCTGTAACTTCAGACCTGTTTTATCTTTACAGAATACCTAAAATCGATAAACAACTCTCTCTAGGACAACAAATTTTTGGTTCACATGCTACCTTATCGTTGCCAGAACATAACTGTAGACATTGATCTAGTTCTGTCTCGATTAACAATTATCAACTAAAAATTAATTTTAGTCTATTCAGGACAATTAATTAGTGAACTAACTATTAACTTTATTAACTTTAGCTGACTAATGGTCAGCTTATTAATCCACAAAAGTGAATTAATTTGAACTAATATGAGTCTTTAGACTATTTTGTCCTCTTGGGAAACTGTAACACTATTATTATAGTAAAAGTAAAATTTACTTTAGTCGTCTTCAAACAATCCAAATAAATATAAACTAATTTTTAACTAATTATTAATTTTAGTCCAATCAAACGGAACAAATACAATCAGATTTTTATTTTTTTAATCTTCTCCTGGGAGACATTGAGATATCTAACGGTGACAAGCTAAGCATATATTTATTCTCGCATCCCTAACCCACCTCCCTCACCGCCGTGACCTCCGTGTCTCGCCGCCGCGCGAATTCGATTTCTGAGAGCGACCGATTGCGGCATCGCCTCCACCGGCGTGGGAGTGGCCGGGGTTCCGGTAACCACCATCCCTCCTCTCTTTCTCCACCAAGGTTTATTTGATCTCTAGGGTCACTTGCAATTTGGGATTCGTGGAGATCGAGGAGAGGAGTTCACGCTTGATCTGTAGGGATGCGGCGCGGGGGGCGGGGGCAACTCGAACTTGTGACTAGGGCGGTGGATAAGGTATTCTGCTTCATCCGCCTCTCACCGAGTTCGAGATCCTCTTCGTCCTCTTCTTTCTCGTCGCTTTCATCCTCTTCAAGGATCTCGTAAGCCCTAATCTCTTCTCGCTTACACATTTCACCTCTAGTGTCTAGTAACGTGTAACATTTAGACAAGGATATCGAATCGGGTGGTTTGTGCCCGATTGGTATGGCTTTGATCGGTTCGGTACTGCGTGGCCTTGAAGATTGTTTAGGTGTGGATCATATTTTGCCTTTAACTTGATAAAATTCTTAGTATGTGTGCGCAAGTCAACAAATGTTTATATTGCTGGATGGCGAGTAGAATGTGTTATACTTAATCTTGATATTTAGGTGTTTGTGAGTTAAGTGCGTGTGTTAGTGGAGTGCTAGGTTGAGTTGTTGGAAGGCCCATATTTAATAAAATCGGGATTTTATTAAAATTCCATAGAAAATCAATAAAACAAGACGTTCATCACATGACTACATACAATACGCCAATCAATCATGGTTCATAGACCATATTATTACAAAAGAGTTAAATAAAATAGGAACTAATAAAATAAATCCACTAGATGAATGTCTCCTTCCAGTCTCGTGCCTTGACTGGATCGCTACTCCAGATCATCATCCTCCTCATAGTAGACTGCCTCTAGTGGTGTAAGTCAACGGGGGTGAGTACAATCGTACTCAGCAAGTCACCGAATGCAATTATAATGCAAGGTAATAAAAAGGAAGGTAGTGACTCATGTTTGCGGAGAAGTACACTTGTAAAGCATTTAATGAAGTCAGGTTATTAGTACATAATATAAACATGTGTAGTGCATCATCTTCTAACTCGAGGGGGACAGTCAGCCTACCCTCGCTCAACAATCCTTACATGCCATGAATCACATAATCATTCATACAAAAGTAAACTAACTGCGACGAACATTGCCTAACCCACTCTTGACCGTGGGCATGACTTTTCGAAAAGATTATACTCTGATCAGAGGTGTACTACTGTACTCATAAGACACGCATCTCTACACACCACAGTGTGTTTAGATGACCCAAGTCACAAGAACTCATGCCAAAACCTTCAGCATGGAACGCACCAATTCGATAACAACCTCTTATAGGTTTCAAACGGTGCCCCGACGCGTCGGGCCAACACTGTACCCCCTTGAGCCTCGTCGATACAAGCCACCCGCAGGTTGCCACTTGCCTCCTCCATTATGGTGCTTCAAGTTGGTACGATCCATACTTCTAGTTAGGACTTACCCACTAGACTTGTGGTTAGTACGAGTTTGTTTTGCAACAGATCCCGCAGACCGGTCCTTATAGTGCCCCGGGTGCGACCAACCAATTCCCTAGCTTGCACCCGGAACCCACCATGCTTATAACATAGCCAACTCCAACAGAATCCAGAGACGAGAATAACGGGGAAATCATATAGTAAAATCCAACTATCTACGACTCGTTCTTTTATCCTATAGCAGTGGTGTCGATACATTGGATACTAGATAATATAATATTTAAAAAGTGACAAGGAGTTTAGGCTCAATAAGAATGGCTTGGGTTTACACAACAAGGACGGAGATCTAATAAATATAATTTAGGGCTTGTGATTAAACTAATGCAATATTGTAATTCCTATGTGTTATAACGGTAATTATGAAAAACTGGGCTCAATTATGATCAACTTGGGGTTTGTGACTTGCCTTGATCAGCAAACGGGGAAGGTAGAACCTCGGGGTAGAACTACGGATCCTCGGCGGTGTCGTAGTCTTCCGATACGAAAAATAAACATGACATTCAATAAACAATCCAAAAATCACAAATACAAGCATAAAGGTTTTTGTTGTTTTAAACAAAGGAAATAAAGCCTTAAATATTCTGAAATTATTGCCTAAATATTTAAAACCAATTTTTATGGGGTTTATGAATTTTTTAAAATGAAATAAGCATTTACCCTAAAAGAGTTTTTAAATTATTTTTAAATAAGAATAAAATGTACAAAATAAACCTACTGTTTTTATTGCATAAATGTGTAGAGAACAAAAAGAAAAATTTTACAAAATTTGAATGGTCAAATTTGGAGTTAATTTGAGCAAGTTATGATTTTTCAAAGTTTAAACCATTTCTCTGAATTTTATTTAAACAGAAAAACAGTCTCTGGTCCACAGTGAAACAGGTTCACCGTGAACCTGAGACTATGTGCGTGAGCCAGAGGGGCGTAATGGGCATCCAACGGCCCACAGGCCTCGGTACCCTTTCAGCGCCAATCAACGGTTAGGATTAAATCCCATGCCGATTGATCTCAATCGTGCGACCAGAGATGGATCCAGCACGTCACGCGCCAAAGGGGGTAAAATACCCCTCTTCTCCGACTCCGGCGACGCGACGACGAGGGTTTCTGGCAGCGACGATGGCTAAACGGCCTAGCTAGGGCTTAAAATGGATTGGGGGGATCATGGGGAACACGGGGGTACCGGTGGTGACGACAGCGGTGGCCGGGCGTGACCAGCGATGAGTGCGGGCGGCAGAAGTGCTTCGGGTTGGCGGTGGCGACGGTGTTCCTGCGGTGATCCGGCCCAACGGAGGAAAGGACGGGGTAGTAGGTGTGTCGACGGTCCCGGTGGTGTTCGGAGGCGCCGGCGAGAGGCTGCTGGAGCCGAAGCAGGGGAGAGGGCTAAAAAGTGAGTGGCGGCGCTCTGGTTCGCGAGGGCTTGGGCTAATGCGGTGTGAGCGGTGTGCGGCAAGCGCCGGGGTTTAAATAGGGGTCACCGGCGGCGTGAAAGGAAGGCAGAGAGAGGGAAACTCGAGGGGATTTCCAAAATAGTGCCGGTGAGGTTTCCAAGAGCTCAGCTATCTTCCATAAGGGATGAATCCGCGTGGCTAAGGGGGGGAGCTATCACCGGTGATCAGGGGGTTCGAATCCGCGATCAATTTGGCGACACGCAGTGGCCGACGGCGAAAAATGGAAAGGGGGTCGCCGGGAATGGAAGGGGGGATCCCCTTCCATCGGAGACGAAGATAATGACATGTGGGGGCCACATGTCAGTGGGCGTAGGTGAGGGCGAACGCGCCGACAGGCAGGCTAGTGCTGCAAGAGACCGAGGAGGGGGGCTGGTGCGGCTGCCAGTGGGCCAGGGTAGGCGCGGGCCCGGAGGAGAGAGGGAGGGCATCGGCGCCGACATGCGGACCCTACCTGGCGGTGAGTGCGGGGTTGGACTGGGCTGGGCCGAGGGGGATTAGGGGGTTGCGGCCCAACAAAATTTTAAATGTATTTTTCATTTAAAATAATTCCAGAAATTCATATATTTATTAGAGCTTGAATCACTGTTGCTAAAATTTTGTAAAAATTCCTAAAAATATATCTTGGCTCATAGATTCCACCATAAATTTATTAGCCTTAGATTTGTTTTATTTCTCCAGGTTTTGTTTTATTTAGGTTATTTCCTCCTTTTCTCTAATAAAATAATTCCTTTTTATTTCAGAAATTTTATTCCCTTCATTTTATTTTACTTTTAATTTTAGGATGTTACAGTTGTGCAGTCATGACTTGTTTGCTTGGTCAAGGAGTGCACACTTTGTTAAGGAAGCTGCTACGAGCGTGCGAGATGGTGAACAGTTCATTAAGCACAACCAAGAGGCGCAATTGGTGAATACGTGTCCGACCAAAGCTAGAATACCGAATCCAAGAGTTACTGGGCAAGAGTAGGTGGCGTGAGTGGGCTGAGCCCATGGAGTGGTTGAATTCCTAGGTTGTATATAAACTAAACACTTGTAATAATCGAACATAGATGAAAATTGGCGGCGGCGGCTCGACAGGCTGTTCCTGCTCGAGAATCCCTCAATTCTGTTGATTCCCTTGACAATTGGTATTAGAGCCACAAAAATTCAACCTGGAGAAACCTCGTTACATCACCAGGCAAGCGGTGAAGATCATGGAGACCGATACAAAATTTGATATCCTGATCCGAAAGTTGGAAGAAGCAGAGGTACGTCATATGGAATCGGAGCAAAAAATCGATCAAATATTTTGTCTCTTAATTCTTCTGTGGGGTCATGGCTACCCAAGGTGGAGAGAAGAGTGGATGGATTGCAGTCCCTCGTGGAAAACTTGCAGTCCAAGGTGGAACAACTGGAAGGCGCAAGAGTAATAGAAGGTGGAAACGCATCAAACTTTCGGTCGAGTGCTGCACCGGGGGGATAGGAAGGAATTCAGAATTTACAGGAAGATTCGACCAGATTGGAGGTAACTCTCGTTCAAACCCATCAAAATGTTCAGATTCGGTCTCATGAGTTGGGGAGGAATGGTACTGGAGTGGAATCACATCAGTACCCAACATCTGGAGTGACTGGATTGGGGGGTTTGCCTCAGATAAATTGCCCTCAGTTTGATGGAAATCACCCTCAATTGTGGCATAGTAATTGTGAAAATTATTTTGAAACTTATGGGGTTCATCCTAACAATTGGGTTCGCATTGCATCTTTGCACTTTGTGGGTAAGGCGGCATTTTGGTTACAATCTGTGCGATCACAACTTGGTGGTATTTCATGGGAACAATTTTGTGACAAGGTGTGTTTTCGATTTACTTGTGACCAGCCTAAACTGCTAATCCATCATTGGATTGCTATTAAACAGGATGGTAATGTGGCCAGTTACGTTGAACAATTGGATAGTCTCATGCACCAACTTATTGCTTATGATAGATCGTTGGAAGGATTAAGACATGACATCCGTTCTGGAGTTATGATGCAGAGACCTAAAGACTTGGATTCGGCCTGTACCTTGACTTTATTGCAAGAGGAAGCACTGCAAGTGGGTAGGAATCGGGACCAACCCAGAAACACCAGTCAATATGCACCCAGAAACTATTCAAGGGGACTTTCGTTATCATCAGAAACCACAAATATTTCTCCAACCAACAGTTCACTAGAGGACAAGCGGGGTGCTGAAGGCAATCGTCAATCATCTCGTGACGATCGGTTGGCCGTCTTGCGCAACTATAGAAGGTCAAAGGGGTTATGTTTTGTTTGTGGTGAAAAATGGAGCCGAGAGCATAAATGTGCAGCATCTACTCAATTACATGTGGTGGAGGAACTTATTGATGCCATTAAACCAGATTTGGAGTACCACACCGAGTCAGATCAACCCGTGGAGCCTGAGGAGGATACTATAATGGCACTATCATACCAAGCCCTTATTGGTATCAATTCTGGGCAAACCATTCGAGTGAGGGGATGGATACAAGGAACTGAAGTACTCATGTTAATTGACTCGGGAAGCACACATTCTTTCATAGATGATCGGTTGGGAATGAAATTACAAGGTGTGCAATCACTCATCAATCCAGTTTCAGTTAAAATTGCTCATGGGGGTCACATGCAATGTTCCTCTGTTATACCTAATTGCTTGTGGTGGTTACAAGGAAGAGCTTATCGAAACGATTTCAGATTTATTTCGTTAGGAAGCTATGATGTTATCTTGGGGATAGATTGGTTAAAAATTCAGTCTTATGAAAATTGATTGGAACCAAAAGTGGCTTGAATTCAGACATCAAGGGGAAATTATTAAGGTGCAAGGAGTTCTTCCCAAATTAGATACTTGCCTGTCTATTACAAGTGAACAATTTACTAGATTATTCAACAAGGAGGCATTAATGTATATGATCTCACTCTATTTCTGCAAATCCGATATCGAAAATACTATCCCAGAAGCGCTACAAGATCTACTGCATGAGTTTCATGACATTTTTGAAGAGCCACATGACCTTCCTCCCAAACGACATTGTGATCATATTATACCTCTTATTCCCAATGCCAGGCTAGTTAGTGTGAGGCCGCATCGTTACAATCCTGCTCAAAAGGACGAAATTGAAAAGCAAGTCAAGGAAATGCTTCAGGCTGGTATTATCCAAAACAGTACCAGTTTATTTTCTTCACCTACTGCTCTATTAGTCAAAAAAGAAGGTTGTGTCTTGGTGTTTGGTGGTGGATTACATGCAACTCAATGCAATTACGGTCAAAAGTAAGTACCCAATGCCTATTATTGGTGAGTTGTTGGATGAGTTGTAGGGCTCAACAATATTTTCTAAACTCGATATTCGGTCTGGATATCATCAAATACGCATGGTGGAAGGAGAAGAATATAAAACAACATTTCAGACACATGTTGGTCATTTTGAGTACAAAGTGATGTCGTTTGGATTGATAGGAGCACCAGGAACTTTCCAAAGTGCGATGAATGATACATTGTCACCGGTGCTTCGCAAGTGTGCTTTGGTATTCTTTGATGACATTTTGGTTTACAATCCTGATTTCCAATCACATTTGCATCATCTTCTTACGGTATTTGCCTTGCTCCAAACACATGAATGGAAGGTGAAAATTATTAAATGTGCCTTTGGACAGAGCAGTCCGAACTATTTGGGTCATGTTATTGGTGTTCATGGGGTATATACTGACCCTGACAAGGTAAAAGCAATTCTTAACTGGCCTCAGCCCACCAATATTAAAAAATTGAGAGGATTTTTCGGATTAGCGGGGTATTATAGAAAATTTGTTCGGCATTTTGGAATCTTGAGTAAACCACTCACCAACCTTTTGAGGAAAGATGTTGTGGTCAAATGGTCTCCTGAGGCTGAAAAGGCATTTCATATGTTGAAGCACGCATTGAGTTCAACTCCTATTTTAGCCTTGCCAGATTTCAAGAGACAATTCACTATTGAGACAGTGCTAGTGACTCTTGAATGGGGACTGTTTTGGCTCAAGATAATCACCCCATTGCATTTATCAGTAAAGCTTTTGGTCCCCGTACCAGAGGTCTTTCTACGTATGAAAAAGAATGCCTAGCAATATTGACAAAGTTTCTTGGATCAGAAGTTCTAATTTGTCGGAAGTTTTCAGAACTTTAGTTGGATCGGAAGTTCCGATGGAAATCAGAAGTTCTGATCGGCTGAGAAAAAATGACAAAGGTGAAAATTATTTTCTCAAGAAAGTTTAGACCGGGCAAAAATAAAGTTCAACCTAGCTAGAACCCTAGATATGTGATGAACACAAGAACACACGAGACACACGATGTATTTACCGGAGTTCGGATCCAACGACCTTACATCTCCTTTGAGGGACCTCGGTAGGATGAGTCTCTTTCAACCCTTTCCTCACCAAGTCTTAGCCTTAGCTAAACTTGGATTTTCTCTTTAAAACCTTGTCAAAGCCAATGTTTAGCTTTTACAAACTTCTCTGAGCAACCACAATCTCCTTGGTTACTCACGGAGTGTCTCCTAGCCGTCTAGGAGGTAGAATCTCCAAGAGTAATAAATGCGTCGAAAAGATTTTGCTAACTCTAATCTTTGTGCTCAGAGATTTGCAATAAAATCTAACAAAATCAATAAAACTAACCTGCAAGAATCTCCTCAAAAGATGTAGCAACAAAATCTCGAGAAGATTTAAAATTGAACTCTCAAAGCGTTCTAGATCTGAGTTTGAGAGCAAGGGTTAGGGTTTGCAAGAGAGAGAGTTGGAGTGCTAGGGTGAACTGTTCGAAGTGGTTGAGGGGTATTTATACCTCACACCCAAAATCTGACCGTTTGGGTATTTTTGGTCGAGCGCCTTGAAAGTTCTGGCGTGTTATCAAAAGTTTTGGTCAAAAATGAATTTTGAAACCGAGAGATCAAATCGGAAATTCTGATGGAAAATAAATTCCAAACCAAGAGTTAAAATTGGAAGTTTCCACGTAAATTTAATTCCAAACCGAGAGTTCAAATCAGAAGTTCCGATGCCAAATTGGAAGTTCCGGTGCAAAAATAATTCAAGACTGAGAGATGAAATCGGAAGTTTCGACTGAAAATCAAAAATTCCGACCCAAAAATAATTCAAGGTCGAGAGATGAAACCGGAAGTTCTGATCCAAACCGTAAGTTCCGATCACTCTAAAAAAATCCAGAAGTCAGTTTGAACTTGTCTAAAAAGCTTTAAAAAGTTTATTTCTTTGAGCATGAAGTTTTGGAACACAACCCAACACATCCCTCTTAATAGTATGACGGTCCTAGACTCAAGATAAAGAATAAATTGGTAAATTTAACCTTTTAGTTTATTTGGACCAAATAGAGCTTTTTCTCTAAATTTGTTTCAACTAAAATTACTCTTCTCGTGAAATCTCTGCAATCATCTTAACAACTTGATTAGTAACATTTGATCAATATTGTCATTAATATATCAAAATTAAATAGGGCCTATATGTACCTTGATGCACTTTCACCTACATGGTGGGCGGCCATGCGGGTGAGCGGCACCGGGTAAGGCCCGCGGAGATGAAGCTAGTGGTGTCGTATCGAACGTCGGGGAAAGCCAATGCGAGGTGTTCTTGGGGAAGCCATCGACTGCGGGGTCCACGACCTCCTCACCATTCGTGGAGTTATATGAGGATCGAATAACATTGTCGAGGGCCCCGTTGTGGCTCTCCTTATCGGGGGTCATGGGGGTGATGGCGTAGAGGGACTCCACTTGCGTCTGCGCCTCCACGGTTGGCGATGCCTTGTTGGCCTATCCAGTGGCCCTCTCAGAGTCGGAGGAGGCTCATGACAGAGAGAGCTCAGCTAGGGTTTGGCCAATGGCGGTGCCTCTCTTCCCTCTGGCCGCACCACCCTCCATACCGAGCCACTTGTTCCAATTCCCTCCTCCCGTTGTGCTTTTGCCTCTGCATCCGATGACGATGTCGTGGTGTGGAAACCATTGCCGTTGGAAGTGCACAGGATCTCTTTGGCGTAGGGGAAACCTGGCAGCATGAAAGCCACCAAAGTTAGGCCCCTCCATGCCTTGAGGGCTATTAGCTATGTCGATACATTAGCGATGGCCTGCTGCAATTCTGCGATGACATGTGCCAACTCTACGGATGGGGTGACCGTCGTCATCATATTCGGATCCTCGGAACCTGGGCTCTGATATCAAATTGGTAGGAGTAGGAGAGGAACTAAATAATTTCGTCTACTTGATTTATTTCATGACCCTTAAGGGGTATTTATAATCCTAATACAATCTAATCTGCTAATTATCAATCTAATATGTTCTTTATTGTCTAATCTAACTAATTCAATCTAATCCGGCAAAATCTGCACATAACAATACATATCTCTTACTTTGTGTTCTAACGTGAGAGTTATGCATGTTTCATTGTTAAGTAAACATATTGAAATCAATAGATCTATTATATCTAATTTAACATGATTTAAACTTAATCTACATGGGAAAGAGACTGCTATGCTTTTGTGGGTGTGGAGTTTGAAGCTCTATTATCTGTCAAACAATGCAAGTATAGATTTATGGTGTTACATAAATTGTCTGTTACATAAAGTATTGTATCTGCTATTGTTCTTAGGCATTGAACATAGTTGCCCATTTCTTATAATGAGAACGACAAAATAATTGTATTGTATTTAGAGATATTTTAAGCAACATTAGCAAAGATATAATTGATACATGTCTATTTATGCTTTGAAACTCCAATCTTTCTACACTCATGTCTCAATAAATATTTCTACATATATGGACACAATTAGTGCATGATAAGAAATGTAAGAGGTAAGAAAAGAACATAATAAGAAAAGATGTTGCATTTATTTAATTGTATTTCAAAATGAAAATGCATTTCATATCATTTTTGTTTAATTATGTATTATTGATATCTACCAAAACTTGTTTATGGTAATGATTTTAAATATTCAATAATATCAAGATTTTTTGGTGCACATATAATTTACAACAAAAATTATCCAATAAATAAATAATATCAGAGTAAAAGTATCCAATAAATAAATAATATTGGAGTAAAATGAAAGAAGCAATAAAATAAAAGGTTGAAATACTTACCTTGGACATAACATGAGCTATGTTTGGTTATATTGTGATATTCTAATCATAATTTGTATGTTATTTTTATTGTCTCTAAAATAAAATGTGAAAATGGCATACATACTATAATTAGAATATTACAACATAACAAATCAAACAAATCGAACATAGCTCAAGTTGTGTTTGAAGGTAAGTATTTTTATTTTTATTTTATTTCCCTTCTTTTATTGCGTTTATATATAATTTATTTTTTGAAAAAAAATATTTTGTTTAGATATTAATATTATTGAATATTTGAAATCATTGTCGTGAAAAAATTGGTGGATTAATTAGAAATAATATAAAATGTATTTTATGTGGTGATATGCAATTGGATATAATGCGACCATCTTTTCTTGTTTTCATTTCTTTCCTCATATCTTCATCATCATCCGTTGGTTGTGTACGTTTTCATATATTTATTGAAAGTTTGGAGTTTCAAAACAGAGATAGATAGGTATCAAATATATATTTGTTGACGTTGTTTGAAATCTCTCTAAATGTTCAATGCCTAAGAGTAGCAGTAAATATGATATTTTTATGTAATGAATAGTTTATGTAATATGTAGAGCTATACTTGTATATTATTGTTGCCCTTGTCAATATAGCTCCAAACTCCACCCTCACAAAAGCAAAGCAACCTTTTTCCCTTAGAACAAGGGTGATTGCGAGGACGAATTTGGATGCCATTGGACAAGTTGTCTATGGTGAGTATCAGCGTGTGTGTTAGCGTCTTCTCCACGGGCTTCAGTTGGAACATGCACATGATGGCGAGTGTCGTCTCCTATGGTGCGGTTGTGTCATGTGGTGTAGCTCGCATGAGGAGGGAGAACTTGTAGGTGTTGGCGTCTAGTGGGCTATGTAGGAACATGTTGACGGCGATGCCCTAGGATTTGAAGGCCTCAAAGAGGGAGGTGAAGGGGCTGCCGAGTTGAAGACCTCGTGGAGGAAGGAGATCCATTGAAATTGGGAAAAATTCTCACATACCATTATAATTTTCAAGAATTTCTTATATGACATTGTTAGTGACTGTAGTGACCCCCATATTATGTAACACACCGATGGTATATTGGCAAACCGAAAAAATTGTAATGGCACGGAAAAATTAACCCGAAATTGGAGAAGATGAGGTGCTAATGTTAAGGGTGAATCAGATTGGCAGGAGCAAGAAAAGAGTTGAGATTCAACGGATGATGGTGATGATGATTTGAGAAAACAGATCTAGAATAGTTATTAGTGTGACCAAAGTAAATAACATTTCTGTTGGGAAAAAATTGGTAGATGTAATTTTTGTTGCATTAGGTAGTAGTGTAGAAAAGAACCAAATTATCAGCCAAACGGAAAATACTATGAATAGATTATAAAATAATTATCTGTAAATTAACTGAGAAGCACAAGAAGTAGACGTCTAATAGTTCATACAGATTATGTGGAGCGGATTTATTAGCAGTTTCTTTGCCTTAGAAGATGGAGTAAAATTACCCATAAAATAAATTTATACACGTTAACTGATTCCCCTCATGCCGACCTCCGCTACAGATGGCCACCGCCCCCTCCTCCCACAATACACATCACGCGTCGGCTGCCCTCGTCACAGCCTCCACCTGCAGCCATCGTCGCAGATGCTACCCGAGTCCCGACGTCCGCCGTCCCCTATCTTCTCCACGCCCGCCGACTCTCTAGCTCCCTACACCTAGTGGCCTTTCCCTCACCGCGGGTGCTCGGTGGTTGTTCCGGCTTTGTCCGGCGTCGGCGCCCTAAGTGCCACGCTATTCGTGCGCCAGCCGACGAGTATAAGTGACATGGACCTCTCCGCCCGTCGCGATAGCAGGTGGCATGTGTGGGGCCAGATGATCTACTGGTGCTGAAGAAGACGATGGTGCCACACCGACAAGCTAGGCTGAGTTCACCAACGATGACTCATTCTAGTAACGCTAGGATGAATATGACCTTCTTTCTCTATAATTCGACAAGCGGCTCAAGCAGACTAGGGTAAGATCGGGTCATAACGAGATATAGGAAGACTTCGATGTGCATGGTTTAAGGCGTGTTTGATTGAACCGTGGATTTGAAAAAGCTACTGTGAGTCATAGAAAAGTTGTTGTGAGCTGCGAGCTGTGGAAAAACTGAAAATTATTTGGTTGGAGTAGCTGTTTTGAATATAATGTCTGTAATACCCGTGATGTTTGGTTGCACTATTAATATGCACTAAGTATAAACACTGGCTTTTTTAATGATGTTTATTTAGAACATTGTTATAATAAGAAAACTAAAATAAAATTATTTATAACTGAAATGTATTTATGTTTTCCAACAATCATATATTAACTTTAATTCTTATAAAACTATTTAGTTTCAAGTATTCTATATCAATAGAAGGGTTCATTAATAGCAAGGTGGATAATCTCCACCAAAAACTGGTTACAAGAATCTGTGGAATCTGGGGTACTTCCAACTTCCTATTTACACTGCAAAAATTTATAGATTCTAGAAAAACTAGGTGGCCAAAAGAGCTGTTTGATTCAGATTCCAGCTTCCGAGCCAATGAGCTGGTTCAAAAATTTGAACAAACCCTTAGTTATTCAGTCCAATGGCCTAGCTAGTTAAAACATGTGGTTCTTGTTTCAGTTGTTTGATCAATTTGTGTAGGGTATTGGATACCGTAGTGATCTCTTTCTGTTTGTTGGGTTTTTTTGCTTTGTTGATGTTAATGTTCCCTCACGTATCAGTCAGAAGAAAACACAATTGTTAGAGGCTTCTATTGTTACAATAGCATTGGCTCTAGTTGTTTTGTTCAAGCAAATTTCTTATGAATTGTGTGCAATGTGCAATATAATCAGGTAAATAATCATCTGTAGATAGCTACATACTGATGGTGTGAAATTTGGATGCCTGAACATCCTTTTTGCATAAGAAATTGGTATAAAATTCAGTTCACTTTTGTAGGAATGCAGGGCACAAGATTTTGGAATTGAACGGCTTAGTCTGAATTTCGGATCATTTAGGATTGACTTGTTTTTGAATGTTCTGTCGATTTTGGAACAGCTTAAGCTTAACTTTTGGCTCATTGAGGTTTCATCTATTTCTAAATGTTCAGTTATATGATTCAACTTCTTGTCAATCTAAGATCAAGTAATGCCCACTTTTTATTGTAATGGATAATTTTATAATTCAAAGCTAGCACTTGTAACAAAGAATAGGCATATGAAGGATTAGAAAGAACCTAGGGCATTCAAGTCTTTTCATTATTGAAACAAGACAACAACTTCAATAATCAGTTTTGCCAAATGGTATAGATTATTTAACCAACAAATTACTCAACCAACTGAGTTATCTAATAATCAGGATTATGCTGATTATTTTAAGTTGACTCAAAGAGAACCTTATTCATAGAATTTTCAGCTTCTTTAAAAAAATTTAGATTTTCCCCTCAAATTATAAAACCCACTAGTTACAAAATCTAGAAATAAATTAGTATTTAGAAACTAAAAGCATTTCTAAAAGATTGCATATATGACTACTTAAATTTAAATTTAGGTATTTTGGTAAAAAATAAAGCTCCAGCAGTCCCCTTGAATGAGTCCATTTCCTAATTTATTCTCTAAATCACTATTTATCTCTCTCAAATATGTGATTAACTTGGTCAGTCTTTATTTTCGTTTGCACATATTTTTTTCTCTTGTGCACGTATTGTTTCTCCCCCGCGTGTTGTGATAGGCTAAACAATAGACATATTTGAAAGTATCACAACTTTACACAAAATTATTACAGATTATAGACCGTATTTGTAGGATTTATTAAAAAAATATGGATCAAGATTACAAAAAACTGTTGTAGATTGATTAATTTTTAGAACAAGATAGAGTTTATGATGATCTCTATTTAAGATTTATGAAATAAAATTTAGAAAATCTCTTTGAGATACTATAGCAATTATCAACTTCTTTCATAAGGTACTCGCTAGTTTAAGCTTCCTAAATGGGTCCTTAGAGCATCTCCAAAAGAACCCCTAAATTTTATTTCCTAAATCACATATAGAGATCATTTTAAACTCTATCTCTTTCTAAAAAATTAATCAATCTATAACAATTTCCCTATAATCTTGATCCCTATTTTTTAAATTCTACAAATATGGTCTATAATATGTAATAATTTTATGTAAAACTATAATGTATTTAAATATGTGTATCATCTAACTTATAACAACACATACGAGAAAAAATAATGCACATGTAAGAAAAAATATGTATAAATGGAAATAAGGATTTGTCAAACTAATCCTATATTTGACAAATATGAATGATGATTTAGGGAATCATTAGGAAAGAGACTCGTTTAAGGGAACTCTTAGAGCTTCATTTTTCACAAAATACCTAAATTCAAATTTAAATAATTATATAGGTAATCTCTCGAAGGTGCTGTTACATATTTATATCAGCTTTGCGTGCGTGTCACCTTGTAAGTATTATTTTTTCTTTAAACGTTGATGGATTCGAATGGAAGTTGGTCGTACAAGAGATTCTCGTTGACGTTGAAGAAAACACCAAATCGTCGCATGTGCGGACGCGTCAACGTCGTTACGTGAGATCCAACCTAACGCAAAGGCGAGTGGACACATTTAATTAAGTAGTTATTATTGGCATAGGAAGTTGGGCAAAGTAGGCTAAATCCAACTCAATGCATCAATAAAATGCAAAACAGACATTACTTTGCAGTTTAAAATTTGAAAAATTATCACAGGAATTCATAGTTTTCCCACTATAAACTATTCTCCTTGTGCTGTGATATAAGAGATATCAAATGATTCAAATTTTATATAAAATAATACATATATATATGATTTAATATTATATATTTGAACCTATTATATCTCAAATATATAGTGTACAACTTAAATACAATATAATACAAATCTTAATATAAATAATATATAACAC
This sequence comes from Zizania palustris, assembly GCA_019279435.1. NCBI lineage: Eukaryota > Viridiplantae > Streptophyta > Magnoliopsida > Poales > Poaceae > Zizania > Zizania palustris. The sequence goes on from JAAALK010000082.1 coordinate 62,354,504, forward strand.
ATATAAAAAATCAAAATATAGTTTTGACCAATATGGATGATATTAACTTGATGCAAGTATAGAATTAATATTGGTTGATATAGAATTGATATCGAATGATCGGTATTAAAATCGAGAAACTGAAACGATAGTGTACTATTATATATTATATACATCGATTTAAATAACGAAATTATATATATCTATTTAAATAGAAATTTGATGTATATCGATTTAAATATCAAAATGATATATATATATACACCTATATATATACAAATATATATATATATATACAACCTTAAAAAAATCCTTTAATTTCTGGAAGAGCGGCTTGTCGGCGCAAGACAGGCGGGTCAGCGGCCGGTCCCGTCGGCTGGCCCAACTCTCTCCTCTTTTATCTCTCTCCGGCCGCCGCCTCACACGCCGCGTGCGGACCGAGATCCCGCCCTCGCCGACGCCTCCCCACCCCACTCGCCGCCCAAACTTTCGTCCCCGACGCCGACGCCGACGCCGCAAGCGCGGATCTTTCCGTCCCGTCCCGATGTCTAGACGCGTCCGCACCGTCCTCCTCCTCGCCGTCGTCCTTGGCGCCGCCGCCGTGCCCCTCTCCGCGCCTCTCGTCGCCGCGGCGGCCGGAGACCAGGTCAGCATTCCTCCCTCTCCGGTTCTTCACACCCATGCAGCGTCTCTGCTGCGCTATTGTCCGGCGAGTCGTCCTCTGGCTCTGCTCGGTTGTTCCTGAGTCCTGACTTCCTTCCTTTCTCCAGGACCAGAGCACGTATGCCACCGCCGCCGGCAACGCCACCTCCCGCCTGGATCGCCGCAGCAAGGTGACGCCGCGTGCATATCGTTCAAATTAAGCCTGGAATCTGCTTCGAGAGCTCGGTTGGTATCTCATCAAGGCACGCCCCGTCTGTTCTGCTTAGCAGATGTTCCTCCAAACGGCACGGGCGAGCGGCGGGGCCGCCACGGAGATGGAAACGGCCGGGCTGGGGCTCTTCGACGCCTTCTTCGCCAGCTTGTCCATGATTATCGTCAGCGAGGTTGGTGACATTTGGGGATGGGAAATACTACTGTAGTAGCTGTGAATTTGCTTCCCTTCTGTCTCTGTATCTGTAAATGCTTACTTAATTCTGAATTTTTATGCATTGCTGGGTGGAGATTGGAGATGAGACCTTCATTATAGCGGCGCTAATGGCAATGCGGCACCCCAAGTCCACCGTGCTCTCAGGGGCATTGTCGGCGCTGGTTGTGATGACAGTAGGTGAAACTGCATTTGCAGTAGCTGTTTGTCAAGGCAAGATTGGGCTGCTGTTTAGTCTAACTAATCCTTAAGTGGCTGAACTGTTGTAGGTGTTGTCGACCGGACTTGGTAGGATCGTTCCAAATTTGATATCAAGGAAGCACACTAATAGCGCAGCGACTGGTATGACTACTCTGATTGTTAGATTATTTATTGTGAACTGACAAGCCTTATCTGTGGTAATGTGTTAGATTTGGATTAGATTATGCATCAACATCCTAGAGGTTAGAAAAGAATGATCAAACCATTAAAATAAATGCACTAGTGTGACCCAGTTGCTCCAAAGCATCAGCACAACATTTTAACATCAAGACTAGTATACTTATCCTTGCAAGTAATTGTACTGTACTACTGTACACTAGATAATCTGCATTGTCACATGGCATTTCAGTTTCAAGTCACATTGTGTTTCCGTTTCACATTTGATCAAATAAAAGTTCAGAGCATTGATGCACACACTTGCATTGGCTACAATGCTTCAAACACAGTTTCTCCATAGATTCAGAAAAAGATAGAAGTTGTGTGAGTTCCCATGATGTGGTAATCAAAGATATATGTCTTTCTACATTTTGAGTTAATTCTCCTCTAATCCAAGGGCCTCCAAATTGGGACTGAAAAGTTACCGAAGAAATCAACTCCTGACAAACCAACAACTGAGCTTTCGACAGACGGACTTAGTCTTTATTCAGGTCCCGCTAACCTAGTGATGTAGAAGATTAGCGCCGGATGGCACAAGGCGCTTTGCATCATTTAGTGTAAAACGCAGCCTCTACACAGAATTCTGCTGCATGCTGGGCCCTGATGGTGGAACTTGTTAGAGAGAACACTCGCATTGGTAGGGATGACACTCAAGAGTTGGGGCAATTTTCTTCTCATTCAACTCACTCAAATGCCATGCCAACCCAAATAGTTGGGGATACATATTTATAGGCTAGCCATGTAGCCCAAGATGCTAGATGCTAGTCTAAGATGCTAAAGCAAAGATGCTAGTCTAAGATGCTAAAGCAAAGATGCTTAGTCTAGTCTAAGATGCTAAAGCAAAGATGCTAGTCTAAGATGCTAAAGCAAAATATGCTAAATGTGCTAAGACTACAAACTTGTCCACACATGGACATCACACATGTCATGTCAAACAACATGTCATGCCAAAACACACACACACATAGACTTATCCTCTCAATCTCCCCCTAAGTCTTGTGTGGCGCCTTCTGGAAAATCTGAACCATCCCAATCCTGGCGCGAAGCTCCTGGAACTTGATCCGCCCAAGCGACTTGGTGAGGAAGTCGGCGAGCTGGTCTTGGGTGTTGATGTAGCTTTGATACCAATTGTTAGAGAGAACACTCGCATTGGTAGGGATGACACTCAAGAGTTGGGGCAATTTTCTTCTCATTCAACTCACTCAAATGCCATGCCAACCCAAATGGTTGGGGATACATATTTATAGGCTAGCCATGTAGCCCAAGATGTTAGATGCTAGTCTAAGATGCTAAAGCAAAGATGCTAGTCTAAGATGCTAAAGCAAAGATGCTTAGTCTAGTCTAAGATGCTAAAGCAAAGATGCTAGTCTAAGATGCTAAAGCAAAAGATGCTAAAGGTGCTAAGACTACAAACTTGTCCACACATGGACATCACACATGTCATGCCAAACAACATGTCATGCCAAAACACACACACATATAGACTTATCCTCTCAATCTCCCCCTAAGTCTTGTGTGGCGCCTTCTGGGAAATCTGAACCATCCCAATCCTGGCGCGAAGCTCCTGGAACTTGATCCGCCCAAGCGACTTGGTGAGGAAGTCGGCGAGCTGGTCTTGGGTGTTGATGTAGCTTGCCTTCACACTCCCTTCATCCAAACAACTCCGGATGAAGTGGTACTTCACCCGGATGTGCTTGCTGCGCTCGTGGAAAACAGGGTTCTTTGCCAAAGCCAAAGTAGACTTGCTGTCCACCTTGAGCTCCACTACTTCGGCATCTCTGCCAAGAAGATCACCAAGCAGCCGAGCCAGCCAGAGAGCTTGAGTTGATGCAGAAGTGGCTGCGATGTACTCTGCCTCGCAACTGGACATGGCCACCACCTGCTGCTTGACCGACTGCCAGCTTATCAGACACTTACCAAGGAAGAACAGCGTCCCGCTGGTGCTCTTGCTTGTGTCGATGTCGCCGGCGTGGTCGCTGTCGCTGTACCCAATGAAATGCGCCGCACCGGGGCACCTCGGGTAGTACAAGCCGTAGTCAAAGGTCCCCGCGACATAGCGTAGGATCCTCTTCACGGCCTGTTGATGCTCCGTCGTCGGTCGCTGCATGAACCGACTGACGTAGCCAACTGCGAACGCCAAGTCCGGTCGCGTGTGGACAAGGTAGCGAAGGCTGCCCACAATGCGCCGGTACTGCGTCACATCCACCTCCTCCGCCGTGCTGTCACGACTCAGCTTCAGCCTTTCCTCCATGGGAGTGTAGGCTGGGTTGCAGTCGATGAGTCCGCCCAGCTCGATGATGCGCTTGGCGTAGGCGGTCTGGCGAAGTGAAGTGCCAGAGCTGTCCTGGTGCACCTCGATCCCCAAGTAGAAGGAGAGGAGCCCTAGGTCGCTCATCTGGAAGGTGGCCTTCATCTTCGTCTTGAACGCCTCTACCTCCACCTCCTTGGTGCCGGTGATCACCAAGTCGTCAACGTAGACGCCTACCAACAGGGCATTGTCTCCCTTGCCCCGCCGGTAGACTGCAGCCTCATGAGCACTTTGATGGAACCCCATCTGCTTGAGAGTGGAGTCCAATTTGTCGTTCCAAGCTCGTGGTGCCTGTCGCAAGCCGTAGAGGGCCTTGCGCAGGCGAAGAACCTTGTTCTCCTTGCCGGGGATGACAAATCCTGGCGGCTGTCGAACGTAGACCTCCTCCTTCAAGTCGCCATTGAGGAAGGCAGACTTGACATCCATGTGATAAACACGCCAACCCTCCTGGGCTGCCAGCGCGAGGAGGACACGAATGGACTCCATCCGTGCAACAGGAGCGAAGGCGTCGTCGAAGTCGACTCCCTCCTGCTGAACAAAACCGCGTGCCACCAGTCGAGCCTTGTGCTTGACCACCACCCCGACCTCATCTTTCTTCAGCTTGAACACCCATTTAAGGGTGATGGCACGGTGGCCGGCTGGAAGATCAGCCAGCTCCCATGTCTGATTCCGCTCGACGGCGTCCATCTCCTGCTGCATCGCGGCACGCCAGGCCGCGTCTCCTTCCGCCTCAGCGAAGGAACGTGGCTCACCGTCATCGTGCGCCAAGTGCAGCTCTGCATCGAAGTCATGTTGTGCCATCCCAGGAACGGGCTGCTCACCAAGGATGTTATCCATGGTGCGGTATCGTAGAGGCTCGCCGTCATGGCAAGCATCGACACGGTCCCCGTCGTTTGATAATGGAGTAGTGAGCTCCACTGTGCGCTGCTCATCATGGACTGAAGCCGCGGATGCCGATCCTGGAGATGTGGGCGCCGGTGTAGGAGAGCGAGGTGTGGCCGGTGCAGGAGGTGGTGGAGTACTTGCCGGAGCTGATGATGTGCCAAGTGCTGGGGCAAGCGAGCTCGGTGAAGGTGAGCTGCTAGCTCCCCTTGCTTCCTCGAAGTAGACGTACTCGACGACGAAATCGTTGATCGTCGAAGTCGAGCCATCATCCGCCATCTTGCCCCACGTCCAGCCTCGCCCTTCGTCGAACACAACGTCTCGTGAGATGTGGACGCGCTGTGTCGTAGGGTCGAGGATGCGGTAGGCCTTGGAGCCCTCCGCATAGCCGATGAAGACCCCTTGCGTACTCCGATCATCAAGCTTGCCGACGTGGCTGAGCTCCTTGACGAATGCCAGGCAACCAAAAACGCGAAGGTGGCCAACTGTCGGCTTGCGTCCGTGCCAGGCTTCATACGGCGTCTCGCCGTCAAGCGCCTTGGTAGGCGAGCGGTTGAGGAGATGGACGGCAGTCATCACCGCCTCTCCCCAGTAGATCGCCGGCATCCCCCTCTGCTTGAGGAGGGCGCGAGCAGTGGCCACCACCGTCTGGTTGCGGCGCTCGACGACGTCGTTCTGTTGTGGTGTGTACGGCGCGGAGTAGTGGCGCTGAATGCCCTCATCGGCGCAGTACGCCGCGAACTCAGCCGCCGTTGTCCGTGCGCAACACCCGGAGCTTGCGACCGCACTCCTTCTCCGCGGCGGCTTGATGACGCTTGATAGCATCTGCGGCTGCTGCCTTGGTGTCGAGAAGCACCGCCCACATGTCGCGGGACACGTCGTCGACGAGGAGGAGGAAGTAGCGCCGGCCTCCAGGGGTAGCCGGTGTCACGGGACCGCAAAGGTCGCCGTGCACAAGCTCGAGCTTCTCCTTGGCGCGAAAGCTCGCCTGATGAGGGAATGGGAGTCGTCGCTACTTGGTCAGCACGCAGGTGTCGCAGAACTGCTCCACATGCTCGACACTCGGCATGCCCCGCACCATCTCCTTGATGCCGAGCTGCTTCAGGGCCTCAAAGTTGAGGTGCCCAAAGCGCTCGTGCCACCGCCACGCGTCGTCGTCGCGGCGGGCTGCAAGGCACACAGGCTGCGCCACCTGCACATGAAGGACATAGAGGCGATTGCTTCCTCTATTTACCTTGGCGACAAGTTGGTGCTGATGATCCCAAATGCGCAGCACCCCATGCTCGATCTCCACGCGCGAGCCATTCTCATCCAGCTGGCCAAGGCTGATGATGGAGTTCCTCAGCTCGGGGATGTAATAGACACCAGTGAGCATTCGATGCTCGCCGGTCTTGGCGGTGAAGATGACAGAGCCAACGCCCCTTATCTCCACGGCGGAGGCGTCCCCAAACTTGACGGACCCTCGCACGCTGGAGTCCAGGTCGGAGAAGTGGTCCCGCCGCCCGGTCATGTGATGGGTGGCGCCGGTGTCGAGGAACCACCCATCAATCTTGTCATCATTGGACCCATTGCCGAGGAAGACGTGTGCGCGCGGTTCGTCGACGTGAAGAAGAGCGGCAGCTGTCGACGTGGGAGGGGAGTGCAGCTCAATGTTCCCATGTATAAGGAACAGAGCTGGCTCCTCTTGCGCTTGCGCGACATGTGCCTGACCGCCGCGCTTCGCCTGCCGGCAGTCCCTAGCCCAATGGCCGATCTTGCCACAGTTGTGACAAGTGTCATCACGGGTGGCCTTGCGGCCACCGTTGGCACCGCCAGTAGCGCCTCCATGCGCCTGGGGGGCCTTGCGCCCCCTGCGTGGCTGGCGCCTGTGGCCATTTGACGAACTTGATGCCTCCCCCTTCTTCTGCTCTCGCTGGCGCGCGAGCCACTGCTCCTCGGTGAAGAGAAGCTTGCCACCAGTGGTGGCCGGCTCTGAAGATGGCCGGGGCTCGTCGATGTCGATGACCTTGAGGCGACCTATCGCTTCTCCGATCGACATCCTGGAGAGGTCCATCAAGGACTCGATCGAACGAGCCATTTGCTTGTATTTCTCGGGAACGCAGCGAAAAAGCTTCTCAACAGCTCTTTCCTCGTTGATGAGGTCTTCGCCATGCTGCACCAACTTCTGCAGTAGAGAGTTGAGACGGAGAGCAAAATCATCAACATACTCACCTGGTTTGAAAGCCAGGTTCTCCCACTCCTTGCGTAGTGCCTGCAGCGTAGCCTTGCGGGCGCGATTGCTGTCGATACATACTGCAACGATAGTATCCCAAGCCTCCTTGGCAGTCTGCTTGCAAGCAATCAAACACTGCATCTCCGGCGGAATTGCAGCAACAAGGGCCTCCAGCGCCCGTCGATCATCATCGTAGTCGACGTCGTCGTATGTGACCGCCTCCCACATGTGCCGCACTTGGAGCTTCACCCTCATAATCATGGACCACTGGGTGTAGTTGGTCTTGGTGAGGGTGGGCCATCCACCACCAGCACCAGCGTCCTTGATGATGGTCTGGAAGCCGCGGAGACCATGGCGCCGGTCCGGGGAAGGAGAGCCACACCGCCTGTGAGGGTCGCGTTCGCCATGAGCACGACCGTCGCGTGCGCATCCTCCCGGAGTGTTGTCGGCGCGTCTGGGCCCGTTTGGGCTGCCGCCGCGAGCACGGGGCTGCGCTGCTGCCCACTGCGCCACCCGCTCATCCTTCGCCCTCCTTGGTAACTCGGCCTCCAAGTCGAGGCTACCTCCCTCGGAGGCACTGCCACTGTTGCTACCGTGGAGCAAAGCTTCGAGCTCTGCCGCCGCAACACGTGCTGCAGCCACAGTCGCCGCCGCTTCCTCTTCCGCTCTCGTTGCTGCCAGTTCTGCCGCCGCCAACCTCACCTTCCGAGCCGTCACTGCCACAACCTCTGCTGCCACCCGGTCACGCTCCTCCGCCGCGGCGACTTCGGCCTCCTGCCGACGTCGTGCGCTCGAGGTGACCGAGCGAAGAGAGTCTCCTGTGGACATTGCGAGGTGGTAGAGTGGAAGGGTCGTGGGGGTTGCTGCTGCCCTGGGAGGAAGCCGCTACACTCGTGCTGCTGCTCGGAGTGTGGGTGGAGCTCGCCGAGTCGTTGGTCTCTGGTGGACCGGCAAGGGAGGAAGATGAACAAGGAGAAGGGCGTCTCCGTTGGAGAGAGTCGCGGAGGGGATTGGAAAGGTCACAGAACCATACAGCTCTGATACCAATTGTTAGAGAGAACACTCGCATTGGTAGGGATGACACTCAAGAGTTGGGGCAATTTTCTTCTCATTCAACTCACTCAAATGCCATGCCAACCCAAATGGTTGGGGATACATATTTATAGGCTAGCCATGTAGCCCAAGATGCTAGATGCTAGTCTAAGATGCTAAAGCAAAGATGCTTAGTCTAGTCTAAGATGCTAAAGCAAAGATGCTAGTCTAAGATGCTAAAACAAAATATGCTAAAGGTGCTAAGACTACAAACTTGTCCACACATGGACATCACACATGTCACGCCAAACAACATGTCATGCCAAAACACACACACATAGACTTATCCTCTCAGAACTGTCATTTTGGGGAAGAAGAAAGCCGCCCCCTTTTGCGGCAGAGTGGGCAGCATCACTTTCCCTTTTTCTTTCTTTATAGTGAATACAATCATTTGCTAGATCACCCCCTTATGCACTGTATATTCATTTTTATCTGAAAAGTACATTCAAAGTTTAGTCACTGAAAACAATTTTGTTACAAATAAAATAAGGTCACCAGCTCATCTAATTTTTATCCTCTTTGGCATTTTGTGCTTCAGTCCTTTATGCATTTTTTGGGCTACGGCTGCTGTACATTGCTTGGAGGTCAAATTCTAAAGCATCACAGAAGAAGGAAATCGAAGAAGTATGTACATTTTCTTACATTTACTTTTTGTCTCTGGACTATTCTCTGTTAGACAATTTCAGGCTTTCAGCATTTCTGGTATTATTGTACTCGAAAGATAGAACTTGTTTTGGAAGACCAACATTTCTTTATTAGCAGTCATTTTACCATCCATCATTTGATTGTTTATGGCTCTGAGCATCTGACATATATTAATGTTGAAGTGTTTAGCATGGTACTTCAGTAATTTGAATCGTTTGACATACACAGGTAGAGGAAAAGCTGGAGGCAGGACAAGGGAAATCAACATTCAGACGCATCTTCTCAAGGTTCTGCACTCCTATTTTCTTGGAGGTACATTTTCCCTCCTATCATTACACAATCTGGTGTTTCCTGGCAAAGCACATTTATGAATGCGGCATGATCAAACACTCATTTTCAACTGACAAATGCTTGAACAAATAAACACTCATCCAATGTAGATGACTGGCTTTTTGTATGCCTTTCTTCAATGCAGTCATTTGTGTTAACCTTCCTGGCGGAGTGGGGTGACCGAAGTCAGATCGCCACAATTGCGGTATTGTGTGCTTCCATTTTCAAGCAATTTACTGACACTTTTTTTTCGCGTTCACAAAACCGAGCTTAACTTGTAGCATTGTTCTCAACGCAGTTGGCTACGCACAAAAATGCGGTAGGGGTCGCCGTGGGAGCAACCCTGGGGCACACCATCTGCACATCGTTCGCTGTCGTGGGCGGCAGCATGCTGGCCTCCAAGATATCTCAGGGCACGGTGGCCACCATTGGAGGCCTCCTCTTCCTTGGCTTCTCCATGTCATCATATTTCTACCCACCGTTGTGATGGCATCCTGTCTGGCATCTTCCCTGCTCCTGCTCCTGCAGCTAAGCTCATTTTTTCCTTGTTGTCATTTCAGTCTATCTGTCCCTAAGGTCAATCAGGATGGTATTAAGTAAAGATCATGATTTTCAGTGGGGTATTATGATCATTAGACAGGCTAAACTACTACCATTAAAATTGAATTAGAGAGTCAACTGGCAATGTATCCCTGTCTTAGGGGCAACCCTAAATCCGCTCTTGTCGCTAACCTCATTATCCGTACCATTACCATCATGGTGCATGGTTAGCGTAAGAATTTTTTTGATGTAACAGTATACGCGATAACACGGATCTGTGATTAAAAATATGATTAATGGTGTTGTATAATTTCTTTTTTACCGGATTGAAAAAAAATTGTTGAAAAGAAAAAATTATAGATCTAATATCACATTTCGTAAAAATTTATGATACATATATAGGATGCACTCAGTGTGTACGAGCTTGTCCAACAGATGTATTAAAAATGATAGTACTAGTAAAAGTTTCAAGAAAGTTATCATCAGAGGAGAGATCACTGGCTGACATGTGGCGACCATATTGTCAGTGAGCTTGCACGTCCTAGATTGTATATGGGAGTGCACATAGCTAACACCTTGTAAGTACAAGTTTCAAGTTGCATCGCCAAATGCCATGAGATTAGCTGTTAACTAATCCTTAATATAAGGAGCTTTTTAAATGCTCTCAAAATTTTATCAGCCCGATGCGACCGGACGGCTCATATTTAAAATAAGTGACGTGTTACCTCTAAGATATAGGGGGTGTTTGGTTCTTTAGTCTCTAATTTTAGTCCCGTTACATCGGATGTTTGGATGATATTTTAGAGTATTAAATGTAGATTATTTATAAAATATATTTCATAATCGGTGGATTATTCGCGAGACGAATCTAATGAGCCTAATTACGCCATGATTTGATAATGTGTTGCTACAGTAAATATTTGCTAATCATGGATTAATTAGGCTTAAAAAATTTGTCTAGTGAATAATCCTCCAAATCTGTAATTATTTTTATAATCAGTTCAAGTTTAATCCTTCAAATTGATGTCCAAACATCCGATGTGACACGGACTAAACTTTAGTCCGGGGAACCAAACACCACCATAATAGGTCATATAATTTTTTTTTGTAAGTACGAGACTCACGCATATGCAAAATATATTCTTTTCATACGTGTAAAATATTTCTTTCTTTCGTGTGTCTATTTTTTTAGTTTTTTACTTTTTTGAAGAAAAAACAAAGAAATTTGAAAATCGAAAATTTATTTAAGAACTCTTAAAAATCATTTGAAAATTATTTTATGGAAATGCACGCCGGATATTTGAAAGATTTTTATATTTTAATTTCTAAAAAACATATAAATTTGAAAAATCAGAAATTTATTTCAAAACTCTTAAAAAATCATTTGAAAATAAAATTTGAAGAGTTCTATTTTTTAATTTTCAAATTCTCTGTTTTTTTAGAAAATTAAAAAAAATAAAAATCTTTTTAAGGTCCCGCCGGCGCTCAAAACTACATTTGAGCTTTAAAAACTTCTCATTTCATCCACTGCGCTAGGAGTCTATTTGTATTAAAGTGATCTTTTGTATTGTTTATATTTTTTTTCTTAATCGGAAAGTAATCCTACAAAGAAATAATTTGCATGCACGGAAATATTTTGTTTTGGAAACACAACGGGAAGTGAGGAGATTGACAGTATGACTGGCTACATTAAGTTATCCATTTTTTTCTAAAAATTATGCTTTCATAGCTATGATATAGCTGATTTTTTATATGAAAGTATTTTTATAGTTGTTGATAATATATTATAAAAGGAATTGATAGTTAAAATTTTTAGTCGAAAATCGAGCCAAAAATTACATGCGTTGGATCTTGTCAAAGAATTCATAATGTAATTAATTTATTAACCAGCTAATTCATAGGTTGCATTAGTCGTTGAACCACCACCTATCGCCAGCGTCCTCCGATGATCTTGCCGCCGTAGTCGTTGCCGTGCGACATGGTGGAGAAGACGCCGAGCGCGCGGGCGCAGTCCCTGGGCAGCTCGTCGCCGACGAGCGTATTCTGCCTGCGCTGCGCCGCCGCCGTCCCGTGACGAGGAACAAGTGGCCGTCCTACTCCAGGAACAGCTAGCGAGAGCTAGCCGCCCTCGTCGACGCGTAGGCGGCCCTAAGAAAAAGTTGTGAGGGGCGTTTGGATGGAATGAGAAAGTAATAATTTTTAAGGCGTTTGAATGGAATAAGAAATAATCCTTCAATATTTGGAATGAGTTTGTCCCTCCAAAAAATGGACAACAAGCACGCGGAGGTCAGAGATTTCATAGCAGAAAGATTTTAAAGTGGATCAAAGGTTTAAAGAAAGGTAGAAGTATCCTATTTTTTTAACACACCAATTAAACACAAAACTAAGATATAATTTTATTTTTAATCTATCTGAAAATATACTCCTTGCATTTATTTTTAAATTACGCCATTAAATTTCATCTCAATATTTAACTCTTCGTCTTCTTCAAAAGTCTTTTTCAAAATATCATTTGTTTTGTTGTTAAAGATACTTTAAACTTTTACATATTATATAAGATTTTTAAATAAAAAATAATTAAATGTTACGATAAAAACGCGTCATTTACAAATGAACGTAGGCGGTAGGAATTAAGATACTGCTACGTACGATTGGTTTATTTTGAGATTTTAGGAAAGAAAATCGGAGATGTTATAATGGCTAAATTTTTCTGCGTTATTATAATTTTCACAGTTTGAAATATATCATCGCTCTCGCCGACAGATGAGGCTTACAATCACTGACAGTAATATTTTTTGAATTACAGAAAATTATAATGATATTTTTACAAATTTTGTATGTTATATTATTGGGCCAAATTTTTCTATGTCATTATAATTTTCACAGTTTTGAAATATGTCATCGACGTGTCACTGTTAGATGAGACCTATCACAGTCACTGACAGTGACATTTTTCAAGTTACAGAAAATTGTAATGTGTTTAAAAAATTCCTATATTTATAATAAGCTGCGCTCACGCATCCCTGCTCCTGCCTTCTCTTCTACTGCACAATAGCTCGGGCGCTCGGCCCGACTCCGACCCCTCCCCGCGCCCTCTGGTGAGTATTCGTCGCGTGTTCCTTCCCCAGTTCTGCTGTTTGTCGCCGATCGATCGCCGTCGCGTGATGGTTTTATACTTTTATCCGCGGCGGCGCCGTTCTTGGTCGTGTCCGGAATGTTCGATTTCGCTGCGTACTATTGGTGGAGTTGTCCGTCTCTTAAGCGGCGGTTGGTTCGTTCCGGAGTTCCTCGCGCTGTTCTTGAATGATCCTTCCTCGCTTTATGGCCCGAATGATGCCCGTTTTGGTGAACATTTTATCTCGTCCACCTCTTATTTTGCTTCCTTTTTTTGTTCATCCATTGCCCGCACGAGAAGATTCTTTGGGGTTTATGGATGATTTACGCCATTTTTTTCTTGTGGTTCTTGCAATTTCAGGTGTGATGGACGAGGAGAAGAGGGCGAGGGCGGGGGATACCGCCGAGAGCCTGCGGAAATCCCCGCGCCTGGAGCCGCCAGCTGCTCCGACGGAGGCCGATTCTGGCGACGGCGGCGGCGCCGCAGCCGCCGCCGCCGCGCCGCTGGATGTTAGCAATCCGTTCGAGGAAGCGGCGGCATTAACCAGCAACAGTAGCACCCAGCGGTGCGAGCACGTCTTGTGCGATCAGGATGACATTGATATGATCATAACAGCAATCAGGTACTGCGACTACGCCCCGACGTGCTATGGATACATGTGTACCATCGTCGGCGCCACGGATATATTGGTGTGCCTGGTTTGTGAAATGCGTTTCTGCAATGAACACGCCTGTTCCCACGCCGTGGCCACCGAGCATTGGGTTGTCTTGATCTTCCAAAAGCCGAATGTGGCCTACTGCTTCGAGTGTAAACGAGCCTTTGACATCAGTCTAGCGGGGAGAATGAAGATCGATGAGGACGTCTTCTTGATCAATACCCGGAAGAAGGATGACTGGGGAATGGCGGTTGACTATGAGGCAGGCGGCCATGAGTCTGGGTTAGCTGCTGGGCATGCCCATGCCCATGCTATCAAAGGGATACCGAATCATGGAAACACTTGCTACTTGAATTCATTGGTGCAGTGCCTCCTCGTTCTTGGAAAGCTGCGGGAGAGGATGTTAGGACCCGATGCTCCTATGATGCTCATCGGTACTGCACTGAGAGATCTCTTTGAGGATGCAGGCAGTGTGAGCAACACAAGAGGCCTGCTTGACCCATCGATGCTCTTGGCTTGTGTATGCTCCTTGGACACACGGTTTGGAGGCTCTTCCATGCAAGACAGCCATGAACTGCTTTGCTGCTTGCGCCATGGTTTGAATGAGGGGAGGAATCCTCCTAACATGCAAGAAGGTGGTCCTAGTGCAGAGGCTCCTACTGCTATTGATTCCATTTTTCGTGGTCAGCTTTTGGTTACCACGTCTTGCAAACGCTGCTCGTTGAAGTCAGTTTCCCGTGATGTATTCTATGATCTGTCAGTGCCACTACCAACGAAGGTGTCATCAGTCACAAATTTTCCAGTGAAATCATCATGGATTAGAGGCCGCAGAACTCAACGGAAGATTCATCTAAACCTACCTCCATTAATTGACAGGAGTAACAAAGAAAGGAATCCTACAATTGCTGAAGGCAGTTGTTCTCAGAGTCCTGCTTCAGAATCGAAAGATGTGGACGTGGTGAAAACATCAGAGCCTTTGAATGTTGGTAAGTTCATAGCTTCTGTGTTAAAGGGAAGGAAACCGATGTTAAGCAGGCCGAAAAACATGTGTGGTTTCTCAGAACATGGGACTTTTCATGAATGAATGCAGCAAAATGTGATGTTACCACTATTATTTTGCTAATTTTTGCTCAACATAAGAAAAAAAAAGCACAATTTTCAGAACGATGCTCTTGTACTAGCTAAATGGAGAAAATGTTTAAGGACTTGATTCATACATGGACTGCACAAAATTCAGAGCCTTCAGGATGCGTACATTGTTACAAGTTATTATTGCCACTGAAAGATAGCTCAGGGTGTTGAGTCCTCCTTGTTTTCATATAATAAATTTTGCTCTGAATTGTTGGTTAGCTTAAGTACATCTGGAGATCCTTGAAGAAAAGAAGCTTCAAATAATCAAATATTTGAGGATAAAGATTGTCAACCCATGTAGAGAATGATGGTTGCAGATTTCATGAAGTTGCTGATGTGGGCAAAATTAAAAACTTGTATGCTTAATTCTGCAGATTCTACGAAAGTGGAAGAGATCTCGCAAAGCAGCAATGCTGTACATGGTCCTTTGCAGACTCAGGAGGAGGCCCAAGGACAGGGCATTGATGCGATATTAAACGCTGCTGATTTCCTTTCTCAGCAGACATTGTTTGATGTCAAAGTTGAGGGAATGGATGTGATAGCAGCTAGTTCATACATTCCAGAAGATATTCCAGAACTTATAAATGAACCAGAACTTATCAATGAGCCAGAACTTATTGCAGGAGCTAAGATTTTTTCAGCAGAAGTTATTTCAGAAGATATTCCAGAACTTACGTATGAGGCAGAATTTATTGCAGCCGCTAACACTTTGTCAGCAGAAATTATTTCAGAATACAAGGGTAAATCTCAGAATAGCAATACTGTCTATAATGAGGCTGAGGTTATCAAGCCTCTTGCATCCATTGAGGAGTGCTTGGAATTGTATTTTAGAGCAGAGATGATAGAATGGACCTGTGATAGCTGTTCCAAGGTTGCCCAGAATCCAGGCATCATTCCAGGCAAATACAGTGAACCCATGATGTCAAGTACCAATCAGGACACAACATTTGATGGAGACCAGACTGAACAGTCAGAGAAGATAACAGGCCGAAATGAGCAATCTAGCAATTTGGAAAGCTCGGTAGTAGAAGGCACTTCTTCAAGTAGGCAACCACATGGCTCTGATTCACAGAATCAAGTTATGCTCACAGTGGACAGAATTACTGAAGGAATCACAATCACTCCAGGGAGAATCTGTGTTGAACAAGACTTAGCCTCTGGCAATATAGCCAACAAGAAACCTGAATCCCATGAAGGTGCTCAAGAAGCTATACCTAGTTGCGTTCCAGCTGAGAAACGGGCTAACCTATTGAGTTGCCAGGATCAAAATGCCAGCACACTAGATGAGGGAAGGGGGGAGGAAGTAAAGCTGCATCATAGTGCACTCCAAGTGGAAGAAAACCAAAGTGAGCAGGCAGATATGAGTAAAGGTGCAATTCAAACCCGTCTTATTAGCAAGCTGCCACCTGTATTAGTCATTCATCTGAAGAGATCTTTGCGGTCTGATAAGGTGATAGGACATGTGAGCTTTAAGGAGATCCTTGATATGGGATTGTTCGTGGATCCAAGGTACTGACAAGTGACAACTGCATTTTGCCTTTTTGAGAGCATATGACTATTGGCATTTCTATACAGCATCTTCTAATGGTTCTATGCTGGTTTGATTAAGTTTTTTATTTTCGGTAAGCTAATAAATATTGTTCTCCTTAATGTGTCCCTATTTTCTTTAATAATATACCTCTCCCACAAAAGGATGCTTTCAGATGACACCAGCATTGCTGGTTAATGTGTAATTTGTGTGTCCAATTTTCTTGTGTTCCTGTTATGAGCAGGTGGCCTTTTGTTCTGTCTGTGCTAAGGTGTCATCCAGATGTCTTATCTGATATCAACCTTAAGGAAATAATGAAAAGTATTCTTGTCAATGGGCTGTCTTGCTCCCATGCTAGTAAATTTCAATGGTTGTGCTGTTATTTTTTGAAACGGGATCGAGGAAACAAGTGGATAATCTGAATGCCTGTGATTTTAACGATCTGATTTGGCTGTGCTATACTCTCTTGCTCTTTCCTACCCTTTAGAGTCAGATTGTACATCCTTACAGTAAATCTAGGTTTGTTTATATGATAACATCCATCATGCCAGCCAAAATCAATACACTGTGGCCGAGTATCATCGACTATTGTGGATTTTTCTTTACAGTCACATTAAAAACTCAGAAGCTTTTACATTTTTTTTTGTTTCTAGGGTGGTGTGTGTGACTTCAAAATCGTAGTCCGGCAACCTTTTTATTTTTCAGTATTTTTAGTGTATGGTGGATGTAATAAACCTAATATCTTTCATTGTCCTGTTGAAATTTATCAGAGTGGTTGTTTGTTAATTTTTGTAACATTACGTGGTTATTCACTTAAATGATTTATACATGTCTTTTATTTGAACAAGTTGTTTTTATTTTCTCTAATCTTCAGTTATGAGGACAAAGATAATTCCAGATATCGTCTAGCTGGTGTTGTTGAGCACCGTGGCCATGGCAACGATGCAGGGCACTACGTTGCTTATGTAAGAGCACGTCATCGGCAGCAGACCAGTGGCTCTTCCTCATGGTTTCTTGCAAATGATGTCAACATCAAAGAAATCTCGTTAGAACAAGTCCTCCGGTGCGAGGCTTACCTTCTTTTCTACGAGAGGATGGAAGGCTAGGTTGTCTGGAATTCTATATCCTCCAAGTAATCAGAATAGCAATCACTAAGGAATTAGATGTCTGATCATCAAGCATTCTTTTGACGGCTATGGATCCAGTTCTAATCGTTGTGCATACTGACGGAGGCTCACGATAAAGTTGAATTTTGTTGCTTTGGCTGAGTCATTACAGGACTTCAATTGCCTTGTTAGATTTCTGTTGTTCTTGGTCAGCTGACCTATCTTTTTTTTTTGTCAGTGAGGAATACATTAGGATCTCAATCGAAAGAGATCAGCATATTAGGACATGTGGCATTAGAGAATTGAACAAGGTGATTACATAGGAATCTGTACAGTTTGGCAGGATGGCATTGTTATTTGCATTTACTGTGGAAAACTTGGAACATATTATTTGATACATTGAGCTTTACCTCGCTATTTTTGTGATTAATGACTGATACATCTTGAAGTTGCAATAACAAGAAAAATTCTTTCTACCTTTGTTTTCTTGACAGACATGCGCGTTTTGTTTCCATTGTTTATAACCAAGTATGGAGGGGTTCATTAAGAATTATTATAAATTTTAATTGTTAATGATTGATGAGTTTTTAGCAACTATAACAACTATTAAAATCTTCAACTTTCTCTACAGTCTACAGTTGAGACTTTTTTCTTAAAATATATAAAATCTATAAATACACCTACACCTACACCTACACCTACACCTAATAGAATCGAGAATTTCCTTAAATTAAGGTGGCACCTGAAGCAATTAACCCAGCCCTCCTCCTCGCGTCTTGGGGTAAGTTGGGGCCTCGCCGGGATGCTCGGTTTACTGATTCATCCCTAGCTAGTCCTTACGGCGCATTGGGCTTTAACGGATTCGTGCGGCTTTCATGTGGTTCCAGGCGTGGTGGAAGATGGGAAGGAAGGCAAGGGCGGGGGATGCTGCTGCCGAGTGCCCGCGGAAGCCGGAAAGCCGAAAGCCCCGCGCCTGGAGCCGCCGGGTGCGGCAGTGGAGGCCGCGGCGGCGCTGGAGGTGAGCGAAAGTGGGCCGAGATCCGGGTAAGCTGACGGCGGCGGCGGGCGGCTATCACAGACACCGATGGCCCGCGGTGCCAACACATCATCTGTGACATGGATGACATTGCAATTTGTCACCATCGCGTCAAAGATCTCCCTCTCCCTCGAGCACCACCGTACGTGAGAGCATGACCACCGGTGGTGCTCCGAATGCATTGCAACGGCGGCCGACATGGCTAGCGAACGGATCAGATTTGCACAGATATTGCTTATATCTTTTTTAATGGATCCAGAGTGATTCAACTATGTTAAGTGAATGTTGTTCAATTATTTGTCGACGTGATTGGTATGTGATATTATCTGAATATATATATTACAGTGGGTTAGGATGACAAATAATTAAACACCATATATTTCTTAAGAACGGTGTATCCTTAAATTTTATGGTGAATAGCTAGTCGATATGGATGTGGAATAAATTATTTCAGATAGAATTTGGTGCGGACTCTAGATTGAAAACGAAATAGTCCGATTACAAGTTTACACATGAATACTACATAACATACAGGTTAACTAAATGATTACAAGACAAACAACAACAAAACATAGCAACAAATCGCAGTAATTCAGCAAACAACAACAACAACAAATTATAAGCTTAATTGGTATAGAAGATGAACACATACCAAAGGTTCGATGAAAGCTGTAAATATTCACATTTTCTTTATACTATTAATTGTTTTCTTATGTACTTTGACTGCATGTTATTTATAATTAGTACTAGTTGTTTTTTCATACAATAACATAAATGATAAAATATCATTAAGTTTTTCTGTTAGGTCTAATATAATACCGTTATATTTTTATTATACCTTTTTAATGCTTTCTTGAGATAAACACTAATTTGACTATTATTTATCAAATTTACACAGTTTCATGCGTATTAAATTATTTTTTATCATAGTATTAGCATGTACACACTAGTTAATATTGGTAATAGAACCTTAAATGACTATTTGCCATAACCTTAACTGAGATCAAAGCCTCCCAAATGCCACGGTAACCTTTCCTCTTTTCGCTTATTACTATTAAGCCAAAGCAAGTAAGCTGCTGCTCTCTCGCCTTGCCTTGTCCGGACACACTACACAGCCAGCGCTCAGCGGGGCTCGCTTGGCCGAACAGGGAAGTGGAGGGAGGAGGTGGTGCCGTCGTGGTCGGGATGGAGGGGAGGGTGCTCCGGCGCAGTGTCACGCTGGCCGACCAGCTCGCCGCCGTGGGGCCTGCAGGTGCTGTTGGGTCCTGCAACCTCAGGGACCTGCTCAAGCGCCGCGACGAGGACGACCTCGCTGCCGGTCGCCAGGCGGCGGTCACCCTCGGGTACGCCATGGCGGCCGAGAGGATGCCCCCTGATCTGACGCCGCCTGCATCTTCCTCCGCCGCTGATGCCGCGGCGGCGGCGCGTACCCTTCTGGACATCATCCGCGACGACCCGCTCCTGACCTCTGCTGGCGACGGTGCTGACCCCCCTTTTGCCCGCCGCGGGCTGTCCCTGCCTGCGCCAACGGCTGCTTCCCCGCCCGCGGCCGAGGCCGCGCCGCCGCCTCCTCCTCCGGAGACGCCACCGCGCCAAATGCCGCCGGCGGCAGCACAGCTGGAGGAGGAGCAGGGGGAGAGGGTGTCCCTGATGGCGTTGCTGGAGCAGACGGAGAGCCATTGGAGCGCCGGCTCGGGCGCGACCGTGCGGGAGCAGGAGTTGGTGCCTGCCGCCGCATCGGCGGCTGAAGTCGAACCGGAACCTGAGATCTGCAGAGGGGCGGCTGGCGGCGGGTGCTGCTGCGTGTGCATGGCGCGGGCCAAAGGCGCCGCCTTTATCCCGTGCGGCCACACCTTCTGCCGCACCTGCGCTCGCGAGCTTCTCGCCGGCCGCGGCCGCTGCCCGCTCTGCAACGCCGCCATCGTCGACGTCCTCGACATCTTCTGACCCCCGCCGATTCCCCACCTCTCACCTCGCTGCCGGCGATGCAGATAGCCTCTCCGGTGAAGTCAGCTAATGAACCAGCTGCTCCTGCAACTGAGATAGGAAGGATCCAGACATAGATAGATCTCTCCGCCGTGTTTTTGAGTTCTCGCAAATGCAGTAACTGGAAATATTAATTACAAGTTCGAACCTCTTCAACTAGCTGCTATTCTACCAATCTTGTTGCAACTTGCATTAGATCAAAATTTATGTCCCTGTTTAGATTCCCAAGTCCAAAACTTTCTCTGAATCGATCGATTTCTTGCGTCCTGTAACAACGCATCGATCAAAGTCAGCTCATGGTCCATGGTCGTGCCTGGGTGGTGGTACGTAAAAAATTAAACTTTCGACTGCAGATTAATCTGACAGATTGAATTATTTTTTTCCTTGCTGTCCAGTCTCCACTCTCCAGCTTACAAGCAGTGCACTGGTTGAAGAGGTCAAGAAATCAAGATACTCAAATTTAACTGCTTCAATCCACTTCACTTCACTGCAATTTTAGGAGGAGATTTTTACTGTGCTTCTACATAATTGTATTTTATCGAACGGTTCAGATTTAATTAGGATAACCTATTATTTTTTAAAAGGTAATAGAGCGCATCTCCTTTCATTTAAAATCATACGTGCATCAAATGTTTCCATTTTTTAGTTTGCCTTCCATTTAAAATCATGCACATAAGTAATTGATATGTTTTCGTTTATACCATATAATATCTTTTTCACGTAATCATAGGATACCATGCAATATCACGCCCTTTCTTTTTCCTGCAAAATATGAAGGTTTTTAAAATTTTAATAGCAGCAACTTATCTCTAGCTTAATGGAACAGACATGGAATAAGAATTTGAGGTTGCGGGTTCGACATGAATGCATCAGAAATTGTTAGAAATTATGAATGTTTAATTTTTTTTTAAAAAATGTACATATTTTATTAAGTTCATCTTGTAATAATACATGATTTTTAGGTATTTGAAATATTATTTATTACGATTATTTTAGTAACAATTTTTTTGTTTGAATATGTGATTTGTCAATATGAAATTCATAAAATTTAAATTTTTTCTTATAATTTGCATAGGTGTTTCATAAGATTCAAAAATCATTTAATGACTGGACCCACGTGGCGGTAGCAAAGTAATTACTAGCTATAGCAGATAAAAACATTAAAAATAATTTTTTTGTTAATTCAATAAAATCAAGAGCTAAGATTTATCTTACCTCTTACTCTCTAAAGGCATGTTCGATTTGGAGGGGATTGAAGGAGATCGGAGAAGATTGAGAGAGATTGGAAAAGATTGTAGGGATTGTAGTATAAATCCCCTCCAATCCTTATCAATACCCTCAATCCTCTTCTCCAATTGGATTAATCGAGCATGCTCTAAGTAGGATATTGGGGCACCACAAACCCCTTTTATGAAGCTTTCTTGTGGAGGGAAGTATTTAAGGTCCTGTTCATAACCACGATTCGGCAGATAATTTGCACAGATTTTATACAACACTTTTTCCAAAGTACTAAACGATATAATTTCTTAAAATTTTCTATATAAAAATATGAAAAATACTTTAATGTTATTTTTATATTAAATTTTTTTTATATATATATATAAGATCGTTGCCAAGTTACTGCACCGCTATGCTGCCGGGAGCCAAGTCATGCCACAGCCGCACCATGGCAGTGACAACGATTTAATTTTGTAAGATAAAAAAGAAAAAAATATAAATGAGAAAATGACAAAAGATCAAATAAATCAGCAAATTTTATGACAAAGTTACAAACGATATCAACTTGGTGGTATTCGAGAACATGACAACAAACTTTATTACAAACGAGTAATTCTCACATCGAGAAAATTGTTGGTCGAGAGCATCGATCCGTTCGTCAACGCTGGGGCCGTGGCAGAAGCTAAGGTCAACTGTGCGTGTGTGTCAAAGAGCCGTAGTCCACTGAGTCTAATTTCCGACATTGGCACATTGATTCCGGTACGAGGGGTTGGGGTGAGGACTGTACCGCTATTTCTTTCGGCGTACAACTGTTGACAAATGCTCATCGATCGGTTTCTGGCAAAAATATAAGAGCACCAAACTCGGCAACCATCCTACGTTACTGATTGCTACTAGTACTAGATTGTAATTAATTGATGATACCTTCTCTTGTGAGTAACGGGTTAGGGGTGATAACGGGACTTGTGAGTAAGGTGTTAGTTACTATCAGATTCAGACCCATTTTTATTTAGATTTGGCTTCATTACGAGTCCCTCTAAAACCGATGGCAAGGACGGCAAGAGGTAGCTATGTCAATACGGCCACACCCACCCCACCACGCATTAGGATTAGGGTTGGCAACCGGGTACGATAGGTATAGGTACGAGTAATGCATATCCATATCCGTATTCGTTGGTCCGATAAGTAAAAATTAGTGTTCATATCCATTACCCACGAATGTCGTATATATGTGGTTATACCCGTTTACCCGTGAAGCACAACCAAAGAGGAAGGAGCGGAGGGGCTAGGGTCGGCACGATAATGGCTAACGTGGGGTGGTGCGCGCTGATGTGGCAAGAGCTAGCGTGTGGTAGTGCACATCGGCATGACGGGGACTAGCGTGTGGCGGTGCACGCTTACACTGCACGGGCCAATGCGTGGCCGGATGTAGCATCGCACGTCGGCGCTGCATGGGTTAGTGCGTTGGAGAAAGAGATGGGAATGAGTTGGCAACTAGTAAGGATGGAGGGAGGGGAGAGAAGAGAGATGAGAGAGGGTAGGTATTGAAATTTTATTTTTATAGCGAGGATAATCAGGTAAACATGTATGGGTAGTCAATATTCATACCCATACTCGTTTACCTGTCGGGTATAAAATTGGTAACAAACTCAACCCTAATAAGGTTTTTATCCGCGGTAAACAAGTAATCGAATACAATTGCCATCCCGAATTATAACTAGCAACAACACAAGTGTTCGGTGAGTGGGCATTATTAGGTTAGAGATGAGATCTACAAGTTAAATATTAGATTTATCAATGCTCTCAGTTTGATGTGTGATGTTAATCCCGCGAATCCACGAACTGAAAATTCTATCCAACCTCAGCTTGAGTCCCAATGCGGTTAAATTGACTTCTACCTCTACTTTGGGTTCGTTAAGAGTATTCCTAGCAGAACATCAATATTCTAATTTAGATGCTCATCTAAAAAGATCACGACTATATATTTTATCGTATTCCAATAGACCATTCATATTACACCGAGGAGGGCATGTCGGGAAGGACAGGGGCAGCGATGAACCAGATTAGGAGTGACACTTGATGCGACGGGGCTAAGGACCCGCCCTTATGGGACTAGGTTCAAGTCTAAATTTTGACCCGTGGATCCATTAGGTCAGGGTCCCGCTTTAAATTCGAGTCCAAATTTAGGTTTGTTATTTCACCCGAAGATCCCCACGGGTACCTGACCTAATAGAAAAAACTCATAAAACTATTAAAGCATATACCCATTGTTATTTCGCAGGCTTTCTCTCTCTGCTCCAACACATTTCTAGTCTCAGGCGGTCACACCGCTCATTACCCATTCTCCGCTCTGTGTAGAGCGATGTTGTCCCCACCATGCGCCAATGTCCCCCCGTGCCACCTTCATCCGTCCTTGTTGCGCTGCCTTCCACATCCTCGCTAGACTAGGAAGCCCCATTGCCTCCACCGCCGCTATCCTCTTTGGTCCCAAGCCTTGTCACCTCCACCACCCATAGGATCTACCACCTCTCGACAGCCGTCGGTCAGATCTGTGACTTCAAGTGCTGCCACAGCTCCTCCATCGACCGTCGCCTGGCCCCTATGACCCTACTTCTCCTAGCCCATGTTGCCCCTCGATCGCGACTGCCTTGCGCCCTTTCTGCCCTAGCCATAGGGTCCACGGGACCCGTTGGGTTTACGGGAGACTTGGCGAGTCCAGGTTCGGGTGGGGATTTCTACCCACGGGGTTGTGTGGGTCGGGTCCAAATGGATATGTGTTCATGTTTGGTATTCGCTAACTCAAACCTAACCCAACTCGTTGCCACCCCTAAACCGGTTGTATTGGTACCAACAACTGCCCCAGGAGGTGAACGAGGTGTGGCTTAGTTGTTGCAAACTCATAAACCACTATGCCATCGAAGAGGGTCATCATCACATTGGGATACAAGAGGAGTAGGGAGGACAAGATCAGGAGCATTACAGACGTAGCAGTTGAGACATGCAACATTGCCTTAATATATAAAGTGGGCTTCACTGATCGTACTAGCGAGAATTTGGAGGTGAACACCAATGACTTGAGCTCCCTATGGCACTTGTGGTGGGTAGACACCACCTCAACTGACGTTCCTACCCTTGACTGCAAAAAACTCGAGCAAAGAGAGCTTAAGCAGTAGTAGAAACACTAAATCCTTCACGTCGATGACCAGCAATGACTAGCGTAGTGTGACACACACGCTTTCCATGGTGGTGGTGGCATCATGAGGGAGAGGAGGGTGTGGTGGAAGGTTCTAGAAGGTGGTGAAATCGAGGCGAGAAGTAGCTTTTTGGGGAGGTAGGAGGGAATGAGTGTGGCGTTTCGTGAGAGCGCAAGAGGGGGTGCCGGATGATAGCACGAGGAGATAAAAATATCAAAGTTAGTGTTACTCTTTGTTGGATAATTAGGCAATTGCAAGATTAATTTCTGAAATACATAAATCATAGCATCCACACAAACTAACATGAATAAATATATGATACTAGTAGACTTGAATATAGCAATCATGGTTTCGCAAAACATGATCAATAACCATATAGAAAAATAGTACACATATTATATGGTAGCCGAAGATGAATCCACAGTCGGTGCATAATTGCTCCCGTTGGTGTTGGATCACAATGCCCAATGACGATCAATGGTAGACATGGATGGAAGGCGCATTGTGATGATAGGCATGAGCAATCACACGGAGTGATTCCCAAAAACCTTATTCGCCCTTTCTCGATGCACGTTGGTGGGCTGGATGGAGTAGATTACGGTGGCAACACAACAAATAAAAGAGACAAGCAAAAGCCTAGCTCGGTTTTGGTTTTGATCTAATCTGATCTTTCCCGTCGTTGTCTTTGTATTATGTATATGGAATCAGCTAGATAGACATATATTTATATGAGAGAAACTCGATCTTGTGTCGTGATCACGATCTAAATCGAGTCGGTTTTCATATCCAGTATAATCCGCTACGTTCCAAAAAAATCAAAATGACAAAAGGAAGTCACGTCGCCACAAGGCGAGGAGTCGAATTTTGGTGGACATGGGGTCGAACTTGGCGGGCCGACCCTAACCCCGAGTTCTTTGCTCTAGTCCAACACTAGTAGTGCTGGCCACCAACCCCTGAGCCCCTCGGTAGGATATGGCGGTTATAGCGCTGACCTCGATCCCTGACTTTGCCATGTCTCTTTGTATGGCATGGGTCTTTGAGATTTATTTAGGAATTTCTGAAATATTCATGTGGGTATATCCCATAATTCTAGCAATCCCCCACCAGATCTCAAATGCTCATTTAGAGATTTGTCTATTTCTTACTGTTGTTTGATATACTCCCGCCTAGATGTTCAAAATACACTCATCCACAACTTGAACAATAGACTATGCCTTGAATTGCATATTTTGTGTGAACAAGTTTCACTCAAAGTCATAACTAGTACTTGACTACGAGTAACCTACCCCGCGGGTGGAGCATATGTGTCATACTCCTAGCTCTCATTATGAGCTTACTAGAGATCACCCAAGTCGCATGAACTGTGACGTTAAACAATCATGCTAATATAGATGTATTCTTTCCAAAATGCTCTGTAGGGTAGCATCTTTACTAATTAAAGCCAACAAAATATATTAAGACATAAAGCCAACCTTTCTTACAATATATGAGAGTAATGCATCTTTACTTAGAGAGGGTTAGGAATTAATAATTATTCTCCTCAGTTAACCAATAGCTTGTTTTTCTAATGTTCTAATTCAGGGGATCTTCGATCACATAGGTTGGGTTACCACTATGGTCCTAAAGCAATAAGATCTTCTTTCATAGTTGACTTCATCAAAATGGTCTCTTTGCAAGATCTTCATGATATTACATTACCTCCAAGGGTAAAATCATACCCAGTCATGGAATAAAGATCACCAACATTAGATATGTAGTTCAAATCACTATATTTCTCAAGCACAACAGAGTGCCTAGAATAGTGAATCTCATAACTCATAATACCAACTAGGAAGCACATAACCCTTTCAAATACATGTCAGTAATCACTGCTCCGGTTAGACATGAACCTACTCAATTTGCTCACAACAAATGATATGTTGGGTCTCGTTGTGCTAGCTAGGTACATAAGTGAACCGATTATCTGAGAGTATCTCAGTTGATCTTTAACAATTATCTAAGAGTATCTCAGTTGGAGAAGACTTATCTTTATAACCGAAATGAATCAAGCTTTCTCCACATGATGAGATTATGAAAGTGTAATCACATTCTTGCCCTTAATCAATTTGATGTTGAGAATAACATCAGCCTCTCCCAAATCTCTTATATAGAATCTCTTTGATAGAAAATATTTGACATTATTGATCACATCAATGTTTATGCCAAAGATTAGTATGTTGTCAATATATAAACATAATATCTCTCCTTCACCCCACCATGACGATAATACACATATCTATCAGCCTTGTTTATGATAAATCCCACAGAAGTTAGAGTTCTATTGAACTTATCATGTCATTTTTAGGTACTTATTTTAGGTTATACTAAGACTTTAATAATTTACACACCTTGTTTTCTTTGACGCTTCACTACAAACCTATCATGTAGATCTATATAGATCTTCTCATCCAGTTTTCTATTTAAGAAAGTTGTATTTATGTCCATTTGATGAATGATAAAATCATATGAGGAAATCATAGGTAGTAATACTGTGATCGTGGTCAATTTAGCGACAGATGAATAAGTATCAAAAAGTAATCGTCTTTTTTGTGTGTAACACAAACGAGCCTTTACTTCTCAATAGTATAATCAAATCTAAGCTTCTTAAACATTCACTTATAACTCATAGGTTTGTAACCATAAGATTGTTCTGTAAGGGTGCGTTTGGTTCGCTGGATATCCCTGGATGGGATAGGGCCATCCCATCCAGTCAGTTGTTTGGTTGGAGCGCGAAGGTGGATGGGATGGCTACCGAGAGAAATATTCTTTCGATATGCTGGATGGAGAGATTCAGGAAATTTTTTTGATGAGCTCATCCAATATTGGATGAGATGACGTGTCGTCTCTTGATTGGTTATTACACATTTAATTTTTCGTTTATAAATATTCAAATGATTTTTACTCCCAAATTATGTATCCAAATTATGATCTAATTGCATCATTGTATTAATTATAATTTAATCTATAAAATAAGATCTCGTTTGATTATATTTTTGTTAAAAAATATATTTGATAAGTGGTCCCACTAAATTTAACCTTATCTTGTCCAAGTCGTATACATCTAACCAAACGAAAAATTGTATCATCTCATCCATGCAACCAAACACCTCAAATATATCATCTCATCCCTAAACCTATGGATAGGATCATCCTATCTATCCTCGTCCCCATACCAAACCGACTATGAGTTTCTATGTATCATTGGATAGAAGAATTCATCTCATTATAGAGTGTGAGATGATCTGCATCGTACGGTTGATTATTCCATCGTCTTGGACTATTGCGCGTCCTTTTCTTGGTCAAGATGTTCTTTTGCAGTTGTGTGTGTGTACATGTGCTCATGATTTTGTCGTCGTCGCCGGCAGCAACATCTGCTCATGATGTGGACGAGTGAGGGGTAAAGCGGCAAAAGAAATCTTTAGACCTTTCTGGCCGTTGCACTGGCCGACCAAATTCAAATTTAGATTTAGATTTATTTATTTTTTGAAAAAAAAACTAAAAAATTATAAATAGTAGGTGAATAATAATAATTTATGGTCATTTTTTAACAAAATCTAATAATAAAGATATCTTTTTAATTAATAGAATCAAGAGTTATATATCAAATATATGTACTGTAAAATCATGCGTGGGAGGTGGATCAGATTTATGGTGTGAGCAGTGTGCGCGCGTGTGTGAGGGGTTGTTTCAATTTTGACTGCCGTTTGGTTCTTTGGTACAAAAGTTTAGTCTCCTTATATTATATGTTTGGATATTATTTTGGAGTATTAAATATAGATTATTTATAAAACTCATTCATAATCAATGGATTATTCACGAGACGAATCTAATAAACCTAATTATGTCATAATTTGACAATGTGACGCTACAGTAAATATTTGATCGGCTTTGTGTTTTTATCTACCATGTGGTTCCAAAGGTTAATTACCATATACTGATCGTGTGATAAAAATATAAAGTCCACTGAACTTTAAGGCAGAAGTACGTACAATTAATCTTGAGAAAAAGGTTCAAGCCGTCCATACATGAACAGTCCAGATCAAACACAATAGTAAATTTGGCACAGTAGCAAAAAGGACGCTGCAATGAACTTGGGCGCAACTCGCAAGAGCTGTAGCATTCCACGGCACTGCAGCTCAACTTACTACTCCACTGTTTTCTCTGTAACCCTCCACATTAATAGAGGATTATCTCTGTCCGAAAATCCTATTTAGGATGGTGTTGGGGGAAAATATCTCATCCTCAGGGTTATTGTCGTAACAGCACAAAGGCAGATAATGGATTCGAAGGTTTCCAGACGTCCATCTTCGAAGATGTCCTAGGTCAAACTCGTAGTACGAAGATAGGCGTTGGTTCGGAGTATATCTTCGAGCTAAGGCACTTTGAGATCTTTTTTGCCAGATAAAGATGGAAGACTTATCTTTTATCTTATTAGATTAGTCTTTTACCATTTTAGCCCTATCAAGGGTACCGAATAGTCGGTTGTAATAGAGGGGTAAATAGGTCTTTTCCTTAATATTTGGGCCTATAAATACCCCCCATTTCACCCTGTAATAGGGACCGAATACAAGCTATTCAATACACACTTTCGAACTATTCTAAGTTGTTATCCTTTCGGAAGCTTAAAACAGTTCACTTCGCAAATACTTCGTTTGTTAGTTTCTAATCTACAGAAACCTGTTAGCGTAATCTTTTACGCCAACAGTCGGCGCCGTCCGTGGGGAACCTAGTCCAAAAAACTTCGTTCTCTACCAACTTCTTACATCATGTCTCCTAAGCGGAGCGCACCTCGTAACCCTGTTCGGAGGTCTTCTCGGATCTCCGGAGAGGCACCATCCGACACGGTTGAGGTCGGAGGGCCTTCGACATTCCCTCCACCTCAAACTCCGGAAGGAGTTTCCATCCCTCGTACATACGGAGTTCCTCCGCCAACTCCTTCCATACTTCGACCACCCGGAGTCCCTCTTCCACCTTCAATCCCACTTCGAACTGATCCCCTCGGTTCTCAAGACCCGGAAGATCCTTCCGGAGGAGATGAAGATAATCTTGGAGATATGGCCACTCAAATGGCCAGCCTCCAAGCTGAAGTAGCAAGATGGCGACAAGAAGCCGCGAACAGGCTTCGCTCTCAAGCCGTCCCAACTGTTCCAGAAGTGCCCGAAGATGACGAACTCGTTTATCCCGAAGCCCCGGAGAATGCCTCCTTTGATAATGAATCTCCGCTGCATCCTGAGCTGCAGAAAGTTCGCTTTGATCCGAAGTTTAAGACTTCGAAGCTATGTAAGTATGCTGGAGATGAAGATCCCGGAGAGTTTGTCCGTTCTTATGCCCTAGCGATTGAAGCTAGCGGAGGAGTTCGAGACACCATGGCAAAGTGCTTCCCCTTAGCTCTTCAAGGAGTGGCATTAAGGTGGTTCTGGTCTTTAAAGCCAGGATCAATTAATTCATGGGGGCAGCTGAAGAAGAAGTTTGTAAGCAATTTTCAAGGCACCTTCGTGCCTCCAATGTCAACGGGAAGCCTTTTCCAGGTGAAACAGCTCCCTGGAGAGACATTGAGGCAATATTTCAAGCGCTTTGCTCATACGAAGTCGCAGATCCGAGGGTTGTCTGCATCTTCGGTAGTTGATGCAGCTCGGGAAGGTGTCACTCATCAAGGCCTTCTGGATAAGCTCCATCGGAAAAGCATATCCTCGGTTTCTCAGTTGATGCCATATTTCGAGGAGTATGCGAGGTCGGAAGAGGGTTGGCTTCGAAGAACTGCAGCTACTTCATCCATATTGCAAGAAGTAAAAGTAGAAGTAAAAACTTCGGCACAACCGCAAGAACCAGTCTTCGAAGTTCAACATGATCGGAGAAGGGGGCAAAAGCACCCTCGTTCTGAAGTCTTGAACATTGCACCCCCGCAAAAGTTCACACAGAGAGCTCCACAGCCTTCGGGGAACAAGGTCAGCGGCTGGAGGCCGCCAGGGAAAACGGCTGGCAAAGGCCAGACCCTTTTCTGCTGCATCCATGGTGAAAATCGAAGCCATGCAACTGATACTTGCAAGGCTATACTTACTCTAAGAGGAGATTATCTAGAAAGAACTTCGGGTCGAGGTACTACCGACCGAGTTCTAGCTGCAGCGCGCCCGGAGCCGGTCCAGGCTGTGGCGCGGATAGAGAACTTCGAAGCCACAAGACATCCTCCAGTGGCCAATGTTATGCCACCTCCGAAGCAAGAGGAAGGGCAAGATCGAGGGAAAAGAGTAGTCCTCCCCATCTTCGGAGGAGGTACCCTCGGAAACATGTCAAAAAGACAGCGAAGAGACTACGTCAGAGAAGTGGGCCACATTGGGACTTCGTCATCTGCAGCTGCTATGCCGGAGTGGTCTCATGTACCGATATCCTTTTCCGCGGAAGACGCAGCTGGCATTAAATTCCCGCATGAAGACCCACTTGTTATTACAGGTGATATTGCGGGCACTGAAGTTCGAAGAGTATTGATTGACAGAGGTAGTTTGGCAGACATCATTTTTGTTCAAGCCTTCGATCAATTGTGCATCTCTAGAAAGCATCTCCTTCCAGCGGCTCGTCCTTTGCAAGGCTTCGCAGGACCTCCGCTTGATGCACTCGGTCAAATAGGCCTGGAAGTTACCTTCGGAGAAGGGTTGTTGGCCCGAACTGAAGAAGTAATCTTCGATGTTGTAGATGCCCCGTATGCCTACAACGTCATCTTCGAAAGAGGCATGTTAAACCAGTTCGGAGCTGTGGCGCATCACAATTATTTGTGCATGAAGATGCCCACACAAGCAAGAGTCCTTACTGTCTTCGGAGATCAAGCTATCGCTCGGAGAGCGGAATATGGTCATGGTCCCCCTCTTGATCCAAGACAAGTAAACAATGTGCAAGATAATCAAGAAAATTTTTCAGCCCCTTCCGAAGCTTCAACGAAATCCTTTCCAAGGACAAGTCCTGAAGGAGAGATTGCAGCGAAGGTCATTGTTAAATATGGTAAAGAATATACATTTCAATTTGGTAAGGATTTACCTTCAGAAGTTGCAACCTCCTTGGAAAAGGTGGTGGAAGAGAATTTAGATGTCTTCGCTTGGTCTGACGAAGATATCACCGGAGTCGATCGGGATATCATTGAGCATAGTTTGCTTGTAAACCCGAAGGCCCGGCCTGTTCGGCAAGGACTCCGAAAAATGTCTGCAGAAAGAGCTGTTCTGGCAAAGGACGAAGTCGAAAAATTGTTGAGAGCTGGAATTATCAGAGATGTGGCTCACACAGAATGGTTAGCCAACCCAGTCTTCGTCAAAAAGAAATCTTCCGGAAAGTGGTGCATGTGCATTGATTTCACATCCTTGAATAAAGCATGCCCTCGTGACCCCTACCCCATGCCTCGAATTGATCAATTGGTCGACTCCACCGCAGGTTCGGAGTTATTAAGCTTCCTTGACGCGTATTCTGGTTATCATCAGATATGGTTGAAGCGCGAAGATGAGATCAAGACAAGCTTTGTAACTCCTTCGGGAGTTTTTTGTTATGTAAGAATGCCCTTCGGTTTAAGAAATGCCGGGGCTACTTTTTCGAGGTTAGTTGCTAAGGCTCTAGGTCATCAATTAGGTCGCAATGTGGAGGCCTATATGGATGACATTGTAATAAAGAGTGCTTTAAAGCACCAGCATAGCCTAGACTTAGCAGAAACATTCAATAGCCTTCGGGCATGTGGGATCCGTCTTAACCCCGAAAAATGTATCTTCGGCGCTAAGGCTGGAAAGTTGTTAGGGTATTTAGTTTCAAGCAGGGGGATTGAAGCTAGCCCTACTCAAATAAATGCGCTACAAAATATGGCTCCTCCTAAAAATTTAAAGCAAGTGCAAAAGCTGACTGGGCGTCTGGCAACACTTAGCAGGTTTTTATCAAGGTCTACGGAGAGAAGCTTGCCTATATTTAAAGCATTGAAAGGGTCCGAAGATTTTGCATGGACACCGGAGTGTCAGAAAAGCTTCGAAGATATTAAAGAGTATCTCAGTAATCTTGCTACACTCACGGTGCCTACTGCGGACGAAACCCTACTCCTTTACCTTGCAGCTGCAGGTTCTGCTGTCAGTGCAGTCCTTGTCAGAGAAGTGGATTTCAATGGGAAGTTGGTACAAAATCCTGTTTATTTTGTATCCGAAGCATTATCAGGAGCGAAGACAAGATACTCCGAACTCGAGAAGTTCGTTTATGCTCTGATAATGGCTTCAAGGAAATTAAGACATTATTTTTTGGCTCACAATGTAATTGTACCAACTTCGTATCCTTTGGGAGATATGCTTCGAAGTAAGGATTCCACTGGAAGAATTTGGAAGTGGGCAGTTGAGCTAGCACCCTTCGGCATATCTTTCCTAGCAAGGACAGCAATCAAATCACAAGTCTTAGCAGATTTTGTAGCAGAATGGACTCCACCTGCAAATTTGGTTCCGGAGAAGTCAAGTGACGGAGTTTGGACTGTTTATTCCGATGGGGCTTTCCAAGCATCTGGAGCAGGCATTGGAGCAGTATTAATTTCGCCTTCAGGGCAAAGAGCAATGTACTCCGCAAGACTCAACTTTAAGTCCACCAATAATATAGCGGAGTATGAAGGGATTTTATTGGGACTCCGAAAAGCACGTGCTCTAGGGGCTACAAGAATTATTATAAAGACAAATTCTCAGATAGTAGCAGGGCACGTAGATAAAAGTTTCTAGGTTCGGCATCCACAGCTTGCGAGGTACTTAGAAGAAATTCGTAAGATCGAAGCACACTTCAAGGGTATTTCCATTCGGAGTATACCAAGAGCAGAAAATGTGCAAGCGGACATCTTAGCAAAAGCTGCAGCCAGAGCTGTGGATGTACCAGAAGAAGCTTTCTATGAGGAGCTCAGTACACCTTCGGTGCCACAAATTCCCTCTGCAGAGATTCTTTGCATTCCTAGTGCAGATTGGAAAAATTCAATCATGGAACTTTTACAGGGAGGAACAAATTTGCCCGAAGAACCACAACTTTCAAGATTGAAGCTTAGAGCTAGAAATTATCAAATAATCAACGGTATTTTATACAAGGCCGGAGTATGTTCCCCTCTACTCCGATGTATATCTCAAGTCGAAGGTCAAGAAATTCTTCGAGAAATTCATGAAGACCTTTGTGGTAGCCATTTAGCCCCTCGAGCTTTGGCAGGAAAAACACTTCGCCGGGGGCTTTATTGGCCTACAATAACCACTGATGCGGAGAGTTTAGTCCGCACTTGTCAAGGATGTCAGTGGATGGGTCGACGAAGTCATCGCCCACCAACAGCTCTTCAAGTCATTGCTCCGGTATGGCCTATGGCCAGATGGGGTATGGATTTAATAGGTCCCTTTCCAGTAGCCAAGGAAAATCTGAAGTTTGCAGTGGTAGCTATTGAGTATTTTTCTAAGTGGGTAGAAGCAGAGCCCTTAACAGCTATCACTTCGAACAATGTACAGAAATTCTTTTGGAAGAATATCATTTGCCGGTTCGGAGTGCCTAGACAACTTACAGTTGATAATGGAACACAGTTCGATGCAGAACCTTTCAGGAAGTTTTGTGAAGATCTAGGCATTCAGTTATGTTTTGCTGTAGTGAGGCATCCTCAGTCTAATGGAGCCGTAGAAAGAGCCAATGGAAATATTTTGTCAGGGCTAAATCGAAGGATAGTAGGACTAGCAAAAGGACTGTGGACCGAAGAACTTCCGAATATTTTGTGGTCCATTCGGACTACGCAAACAAGGTCCACGGGTTTTACTCCATTCAGACTACTATTCGGAGATGAAGCTATGACTCCAACGGAGCTCAAAGGAGGATCGCTTCGCAGCACCGAACCGGAGATTGAAGAAGAAAGACAAGCTTCGCTAGATTTATCAGAAGTAACAAGACTTCGAGCTGTGGCAAATTTATCAAAGTATCATCAGCAGACGAAGGCTTGGTTTGACCCGAAGGTTAAGCTCAATGAACTAAGACCGGGTCATCTTGTTCTACGAAGCATTATAGCGCCAGGAAAGTTAGGAAATAAATGGGAAGGTCCATACCTAATTGTTCGTTCAGGACGTCCTGGCTCTTTTAAATTAGCTAATTTAGAAGGTGAAGAGTTAGCACATACTTGGCATGCGGAGCACCTAAAGCGATACTTCGCATAAGGGCTCCTTGTAAGTCACTTGTAATCATCTTCTGAATTAATAAAGCATATGGTCCAGATAATGTCTTCCCCTCATAGATTCCAGCTTCCGAGTGGACGCACTGGAACCGCGGGGTTGACCGAGAGGGAAGTGTCATGAAGCTGAATCATATTTTCGGACTTCGAATCATTGGTTCGAAGCTTCCGACGTGGGGGCTGACATAATCCGGAGTCCAAGCCACCGGCTTGTAGGCATCCGTAAAAGAGCCCAAAACCACATCATACGGAGTCCAAGCCATTGGCTGGTAGACTTCCGTAAAAAGAGCCGAAGGTGGCCAAAACATGCGGAGTCCAAGCCATTGGTTGGTAGACTTTCGCAAAAAGAGCCGAAGGTGGCCAAAATATACGGAGTCCAAGCCATTGGCTAGTAGACTTCCGTAAAAAGAGTCCAAAGAGACCATTGCAAACTCCGAACCATTGGTTCGACAGAGCTCGCAAAAAAGAGTCGAAGGTGGCCAAAGCAAAACAGAGTTTGAGCCATGAGCTTCGAATGTCTGTTAGCATAGTCCCAAGTGACAAATTATCTAAGACACTAAAGGTGTCCTGAAAGTTATCTCAAGTGATTTCTTTCAAAAAACAAGGGTACGAAGTTACCATTCTTCAGACTACAAATAGTCGAAGACATTTTATAAGATTTTAAAAGATCTTTAAATTGCAGAGGGGCTCCGAACCCCAAAAAATTGTACTCCGAAGTTTTTCTTTGCGCATAACCATCTTTGAATACAGTTCGAAGTTGTTTATACCCAAAGAGGGGCTAGTAAATATTGAGACAATTTTAATTTTAAATCAGTATTCATTATTCGAACGAATATGTTTACAAGTTACATCATGAAAAATTGGTATCTATACCAAGAAGGAATCGAAGACCTCTTCGATCTCTAGAGCTAGGGCTGGAACGACTAGTTCCAGTGTCGGGAGTTCTAACAACTTTGCGTTTAACTCTCTTGCCGCCCTTCGAAGCTCTAAAGTCCTTCTGTTCTTGTTGAAGCTCGGCCCAAGTTCGAAGTCGTTCGGGGCTCCTTTCCCAGCTTCCAAGTTCTTCAGGTTTTTCATTTCGAACTTCATCTTCGTCTTCAGACCATATAACTTCTTCAGAAGACGAAGTGTTCAAGTTAACCTCTTTTTCTTCCTCTTTAATATAAGATAGTATATCTTTGATTACTTCGGGCGCAATTACACCGGAGCTATCTCGAGGTACTAAAAATCGAGGACGTTTATAAGCTTTTAGAAGATCGAAGGTGGTCCATAATGAGCGAAGTTCGTCGTTAATGTCTAACACTTCGATATCTTCCGTATGAGGCAAAGCCTAAAAATATGATAAACAAATTTTCATTGATAAATGTTCATAAGCATAAAGCTTTACATAGCCAAAAATCCTAAGGTATTTCTAAACCTGCGGGTTCGGAGGAGGCTGACTGCTCGAAGCTTGGGTCCGAACTTGCTTCTGGCATTGACCTTCGTCGATCCAAGCCTTGATCGCAGAACGACCTTCGGCTCTGCATGAAGTTTGGAAGGCTCGCCAGGCAGCAGCCACACCTTCGGAAGGAGTCAGAAGCCGCTCGTCGTCGAAGGTAATTGGGCCCTCTCCTGCGCCCGGAGTTATCGATCGGCCCAGATCCTCGTAGTAACGAAGTAGGCCAACAACAGCCACTTGTCCGGAGAGTTCTCCGTATCGAATGCCTGGTGTTTTCATCTGCTTCGCCACTCCTTGAATCCTTTTCAACCGGCGCAGAAGAGAAATGTTAATATCAGAAGGAAGTGTCCCAGTAGTACCGAAGTACTCCAGGACACCTAGCAGCTGATTCATAACCTCCGCAGCTACCTTCTCGGACTTCAACTTATCTTCGTTCAGTGCGTCCTTCATCGAAGTTACTTCTCCCAGAACCCCAGAAAGTCTAGCAGTTTCAGTGGTCAAGATATTCTTTTGATTCAAAAGCTGGCTAGCTTCCTCTTGGAGTCTGACAAGCTCGGTCCCCGCAGTAGCGTGCTCCGTCCGCAATTTTTCAATTTCTGCTCGAAGCACAATTCTTTCTGCTTCGAGCTCTTTATTCGCAGCCTCCAAACCTTGTCTGGCCCTGCGCTCCGTTGACACTATATTGTCCATCTGAACCACTCAGCTTTCGGAGATAGTAAGATTCCGTTGAAGGATGTTATTTTCCTCCCGAAGACGAGTGATTTCTTCATCGTTTGATATATTCGCAGCTCGGGCCAAGACTGTTTGCTGCGAAAAGAAAAACCAAGGTAAATATTTATTTGTAGACGAATTCTATATTATTTCATAGATGCTTCGTACCTGGTAAGTTGCGCGTTCTATAGCAGCGTTGAGCTCCGACCTGTCCGCTTTACTTAGAATGGCCACTAAGTTGGTCTCCCCTATGTCGCGGCTAGCTCGATCCAAAGGTTCGAGCAAAGTCCGAAGACCAGTTGTTTGCCCTAAGAAAGGAGCTAGAAGGGGGAGCATGCTTATCGCTTGTTGGTCATCTTCGTTCAGCGAAGGGCCGGAGTGTTGACTTGTGGTCTTCGGAGCCCCTGGAGACTGGCCCTCCTCGGAAGATTGACTCTCGTCTGTTGAATCAGACGGAGTTGATCCGGAACTCGCAGCAGAGAGGGGTTCTATATTTCTTTTGCCTCTTCCAGGTCCCATTTGAGTTGGCTCCGAAGTCGTCGAAGGTCTAGGAATCATTTCTTCCTGCCGGACCTCTTCCATAGGAGTAGACTCTGTAAAAAACAAAAGTATTATACATTGTATAAATACAGAAAATAAACATGAAAGAATTATTCGAAGTCTACCTTCGACATTTTGGCGAGGGGTAATCATTGGACTGTTCGGCGGATCGAAGGAAAGATCTTCGTCCGAATCAGCCGTTAAATCTTCGACTGCAGGAGCATTTTCCTGAGCAGTCCTTGTTGCCTCTTCAGGAATCGAAGCCATAGTAACTTCGACTCCACTCTCATTCACAGGAACTTCGTCCTGAGGTAAATCCTCTTGAACTGCCGAAGTCCTTGGTTGCTCAAGGATATCTCGAGACTCCGGTACGTTCGCAAGCACTTCGGCTTGTGCAGTCCTTTGAGATTCATCTTCGTCTATTAGACGCATAAGCAACCTCCCTTCATCCTCTTGGGAGTCAGAGACTGAAGCCCTTGAGCTCGAGGGTGCAGGATTCGAAGGTGCAGGATTCTTTGGTTTCCGAGCCACCTTCTTGATCGGAGTCTTGGCGGAGCTCGAAGTCCTAGCTTCGGTTTTCCTCTTTTTGGGTCCTTTCTCCGAAGGCACCCAATCCATCAAAGGGGGCGGAACGATTTCCAGCATTCCCCACACCCTGTTAAATCTTTCCCAACTCCCGACTAACTTGATTCTCCATTCTTTTTCGGTCGGAGTTAGAGCGCCCAAAATCTTCTCCGAAGCCCTTACGATTTGCTTCGAAGTAATAGGGGCTGAAGAAGCTAAAAAATGAATCAAGTTAGTTATTTCTTCGAATGAATATGCATAATACATGTTGTCTTCGAAGTTACCTGCAGGGCTTGAAGTCGAAGTGATTTTTCGGAGACCGCCTTCCGAATCCTCTTCGAAGATGATAGGCCAGTTGGCCATCAGTGGAGAGATTTGTAACCCGAGGAACTCTTCGGCTAAGTCTCGCATGCTTAACCTTCGACTGATCTTCTGAAGTAGGCTGAGGCGAGCTTCGAGCTGACCTTGGTCTGGATGCACTAGGGCTTCCTTCCGGAATTGGATTTCTTTCAGAGGTCCGGCCAGAGGATTACTCGCCCCAACTTCGGCATAAAACCATTTCATGACCCAGTCGGTATACCATCTTGCATTGATGGCCTTAGCGGGAAATTAAAGGGAGTATTCATCCCGAAGCCTGAAGTTAATACTTCCGAAGGCTACTACCACTTTTTCACCTCCGGGGCCTACGAAGGTTTTTGGCTGGCATGAAGCTCTGTGCAGCGCAGCAAAGATCTCTGCCCTCCCTTCACAGCCTTCGGCTCTCAATGCCCATTCAAAGATAGCTAAGCGAGCTACGGCGTTCGGAGAAAGTTGAGGAAGGGTGACGTGAAATAAATCAAGTATCTCAGACAAGAAGTCTACTGCCGGAAGGCCCAAGCCAGCTTCGAAGAAGGCTTCGAATACGACCACTTCTCCGGGCCTTGGCGACGGGATAAGCTCCTTTCCAGGTTTGCGGATCATGACTCCGGTACTAATCTTCCCCTCTACTGCGACTGCCAGTGTTTCTCTCTTGCAGGTAGAAGGTCCCAGTTGGAAGGATTGATCCAAATACTTCGTTGATGGCGGGCAGAGACCTTGATCACCAACATTTTGGGGATTTCCCTCTCCTGCCGCCATGGATGTCATTGCGGGTGTTGGAGGTGCTGTCGCCAACGTCGCGGTCGCTGCTGCTGCAGCCGCCTGCTGCCGAGCCAAGGCCGAAGGGGCTCCAGAACTCTTGGTTTTCGCCATTGAAGTTACTGGGTTACTTTGGAGGAAAAATGGAGGCTAGGGCTCAAAGGGCTCAAAGGGCTCAGAGGATGTTTGTTTGCAAGGGAGCAGTGGAAAGGTAAATAGGAAAGTTCTAGACCCTCTATTTATAGCCTAGATTTTACATTTTTACCGTTAGTCCATGCCGTTTCGCATTCCTGCCCGTTACTTTTCTCCGAAATTAACGCATTCTGCAGTTCCGTTAGAAGAAGAAAGCTAACGGTTATTTCTTCTAAGTCTAAAAGGCTTTCGAACTTCCTGAGTCAGTTCTAAGACAGTTCGAAAGTAATTGTCTTAAGATTTATTCGAAGTTTTATATCTTCGTACATTTCGGAGATGAATTAAAATCTAATAACCCCTACGCCTGGTTATTTTTTCCTTCCGTATACTGCTCTCCTAACATTACAGGTTAAACGGAGAAGCGTATTCGAGGGGCTACTGTTGGGGGAAAATATCCCATCCTCAGGGTTATTGTCGTAACAGCACAAAGGCAGATAATGGATTCGAAAGTTTCCAGACGTCCATCTTCGAAGATGTCCTAGGTCAAGCTCGTAGTACGAAGATAGGCGTTGGTTCGGAGTATATCTTCGAGCTAAGGCACTTTGAGATCTTTTTTGCCAGCTAAGATGGAAGACTTATCTTTTATCTTATTAGATTAATCTTTTACCATTTTAGCCCTATCAAGGGTACCGAATAGTTTCCACTATGTCGGTTGTAATATAGGGGTAAATAGGTCTTTTCCTTAATATTTGGGCCTATAAATACCCCCCATTTCACCCTGTAATAGGGACCGAATACAAGCTATTCAATACACACTTTCGAACTATTCTAAGTTGTTATCCTTTCGGAAGCTTAGAACAGTTCACTTCGCAAACACTTTGTTTGTTAGTTTCTAATCTACAGAAACCTGTTAGCGTAATCTTTTACGCCAACAGATGGTTTCGTCCAACCTGGTTAGTATTACGTATTGTTAAAGACCAAACATAACTTACTACTAAGCCTGGTTATTTGCCAAGCGTACGATAAAGAAACCCTGGTCATCCATAATAGGTTCGTCGAGAGTGTGGTATTGGATGAACCTTTCGTTGAGTGTAAAGGGGGTTTCGCCGACACTCGGCAAATTACAGTTTTCCGACGGTGACTGTTTAATCAGAATTGCCTTCAAAAGCATATAGACTTGTGCTGAGACGATGTTAATGACTAACCCTACTAGCTTAGCTATCAGTATTACATGCTATACTCCCTCCTTATCATGAATATGATTCGAGTTCCTTTCCAAGGACTTTTCATACCGATCAGCCAACAGTCGGTTTTCTCCAAAAGACTGGTGGCCAGGGGGGCTCAAGCTCATGAGTCCCGCACTCAGGGGCAGCCTCCGAACATAAACATCCTAGCAGTCAGCTTTAAAAGTTGGGCCATCATCAATTTAATCATCTAAAGCATAATTTTTAAAACAATGTAGAGACCAAATTTTACTAAAATGTTTAACTGTAAGTGACTCTAAATTTTACTAAAATTTATAAAACTAACAAACCAATCACTCAGTGACAAAAACATTAGTCAATAAATTCATAAAACAATCAACATAAGCTATTAGAATGAATTTTTTTATGGATTGAACCGAGTCCCGGTAGGAAACAATGATGGGGAATAGAGGATCATATCTATCCCCATAAAACCCAACGGTGACTATTTTTCTCCGTATAGTTCCCCGTGGATAAAAAAATACTACCATCCCGACGCCTAATGGGAGAACTCGGAAATGGGTGGCCAACGACATCTTTAGTATTGACATTATTGTAAAGGAGGCACGAAAGTCTGGAAAGGTGGAGCTGCATAAATGGTGTGTACTATTCGATTATCTTAAGCAAGAATCTTATTAACGAGGGCAGCACCAAGACGTGCAAGGCTCCGTGCAGACCGATGATTGATCTCGCCATGTGTGTACGTTCCATGCATCAATTGTATCGGGAATATTGCAAATCAACCGGGCTATATATAAAGTAATCTTGTATAATACGGTATATTGTAGAGGAAATGATAGGGTCTTAGCCTACTCATAAGAATACCAGTATTGTAATCATATCTCCACATATATATATAAAGAGATAGATCAGAGAGTCTCAGCTCAAAAAACATAGAATATATTGAGTAGAGTAATAGAATGAGACATCAAAGAGAATAAGAGATCATAGCCATAATTATCTTTGAGTACAAGCAATACAAATACAATATCATGACATAGGAATCTGAACATGGATAAACTATAAACTTAGAACAATTTCAATCCATAGTTTCTTAAATAGTGTCTTATTTTGCAATGTCAATAAGACATCATCTATAAAAATTACACCTCCAACCCTTATTTCTTATCGTGAATCTGAAATTAATATATATATATATATATATATATCATCTCTCTCTTCCTTTTCATCCCATCACATTTTATTTTTGTCTTGGATATTGTGACAATATGGTGTTTTAATTTAGACAGGGTTTCTTCATGTTCTAGTATCTCTCCTCATTAAATTAATTATCGCGTCATATTTTTTCCTATGTGACAACACAATAAATGTCTAAGAAACTATCCTACGTGGAGAGTTGGGAGTGCCCTTATGCTACTATCTTCTTGAGTAGTTATTGTTAGTAACAAATACCGACAAATTGTCTGCCAAGTTTTTAGATTCTTGTTAGTGCTTCCAACCATGGGAAGTTAGAGGACTCCCAACCCTCCATGTAGGATGATTTCTTAGGTATTTATTGTGCTGCCACATAAGAAAAAAAGGTGATATGTCAAGTTATTTAATGATGAGAGCTACTAGAATATGAAAAAATCATGTCTTAAGTAAGACATCATGTCTTTACTATATCCAAGACATAGATGGAAGTGATTGGATAAGAGGGGAAGAGAGAGAAAAATAATAGTATAAAATTTATTATAAATTTACACTAAGAAATTAGAACTGGAAACATAATTTTAAATACAGTGTCTTGTTGACATGACAAAATAAGACATTACCTAAAAAACTAGTACACAACTCTCCTAGCTCTGCTCAAAGACAAACTTGCACAACTCATGCTGCGTATTTTCATTCCAAGATTCGGCCAGATGATTAGAAGTGAGTCGTCATTATCATCATCAGCTGCTGCTGCTCTCAACAATGCAAGTTTGTGTTCTCTGGCCCCTCCAGATGTGTTGTTCATGAGGTGACGCCTCCTCTCCCGTCTGAAAGTATTCAAGTACGGTTGCACAAAGCACGTCATGTGCAGTGCATGTAGCAGCTGTAGTGCAGGCAACCGCAGCTGATCGGTATCCAATAGATCCAGGATTTCATGTCGATCGTCGTCGTCTTGATTTTAAGAGATAAGATATAAGATATTGATTTCAACAAACATGTTAGATTGTTATTATCAATACTAAATTAACTAAGTATAATTAGAGTGTGTTTGATTAAACCATATAATTTGAAAAACTTACGATAAGCCGTAAAAAGATTATTATTAGCTTTAAAAAAACTGAAAAATTATTTGGCACAACAGCTATGTTTGTACGGTAAAGTAATTCTAAGAAGAT
The DNA here is from genome assembly GCA_019279435.1 of Zizania palustris. Classification (NCBI taxonomy): domain Eukaryota; kingdom Viridiplantae; phylum Streptophyta; class Magnoliopsida; order Poales; family Poaceae; genus Zizania; species Zizania palustris. The sequence continues at coordinate 62,397,253 of JAAALK010000082.1, forward strand.
TAACAACAAGAAACGATATTCTATGGGCATGTTTGATAGAGTTCTATATCCTGAAATCCATATTGAAGCTGGAGTGGAGCACTTGAAGTTGGTTAGACCCTGCTCCACCACTTTAATTCATTTTTCTGGAGTACTCTCAGGAAAAGTATTTGGTTTGGCTTCAGCTCCACAAGACAAAGAAATTAGAGCTAGAGTCCCACCAAATGCACTCTATTTCTGAATTAAGAACAAATATTGACTGTACCCCAGCACAGGTCTTCCTTTCACTTTTCCACTCTCCCTCTCCTGGAGAACTTAATGAATTTAAACTTGTCACTGTGGAATTTTACAAGTGAGCCTACCTCTTTGAATCCCAATTGTGAATTCTACATTGCACTATAGCAAGGTCATGGCAAAGTACTATCCAGACACTTTTGATCCATTTAACACGAATCTCCAGAATTCCAGATCAATAAATCTGTATCCCTACCGGTGCATCTGAGCTCTGCGTGTACAGGAAAAACTGATTCGAGACCGTCACAATATTCACGCAGCAGTTGAGCAAAATTCTTCCATATCCCAATTTGGAAGCAGGCAACCAGATCGCGGAGAAGCAACAAAGGAAAAAAGACATGAACCAATTTAAATGATAAGTTAAAGAAAGATGCGTAACACTCATCAAGAAAACATCTAAAATCTAGGCGATAAGAAAGGTCTGGGTTTACAGGACATGGGATAATAATCCCAAGGCATCATAGCTTGACATAGAAATATCTGCATAATATTAGAACATAAGTCGTATTAACAAGCTGTTAGTTGCCTCACAGCACCACTGCTAGATCATAGAGTTTTCTATTTATACATCATCTCAATGGATATGAATCTTTTACAAGCAATGGGGTTACTCCTCGAGCTGATCCTGGCAGTGCACACATCCAAATCAACAAGTCATCTAGCCACTATGTTTAAAGATGCATCAACTAATGAACTAGAAGGTAATGATCTTGATGACTTCTTTTTCTTGGAAGCCAATGCTGATAATATCTTTTTCCGAGGACCCTGAAAACAAAATCAAGATATCAAATAAATATGGGCAAAAAAATACAGGCATAAAAGATATGCACAACACAATGATGGCACAGCTTGTAAAAGAAGAGGGCAAACTTCAAAATAGGTATGTAAGTAGACTGCAAAGTGCAAACAGCTAGAATAGTTGGACAGTAGTACTAGAGTACATTGGACATTGTAACAATTTATCAGTCGCGTAAGGCATGCATGTATAGTAGATAATAAAGATCATGGACATGTATATTCCAGCCTCCAGGCAACGTCAAAATTGCTAACTTCTAATGTTTATAGGCAGTTAGCAAAACCATCATTCATTTAGTTTTTCATGGATAATACAAGGCCAAACTGAAGGAATACTCATAAAAGGAAAACAATAGCACATAGAGGATAGTCTACTTCAATTATACTTGATTTGCAAGGCAACCGGACATATTAGGGTAAACATCATGTAGTAACACAGTACTATTTTTCTTAACCTTTGGATAGCACTTAGTGTTTTTTCCATGTCATCGACAAAATATTATTAGTAGAATGCAAAACCATCGGAGAGAATCTGATAATTAACAAAAAGTGCAGAAAGGCACATATGACAGTACTTATACGGTTATACCACTTCAATTCGTCTTAGAAAATTATCGTTTATATCAAACTCACCATTAGGAAAAAAATTAGAAATATGGATAAGTAGTTGATATCTTATCTTACAAGATGCCAAAAAGAGAAGACAGGGAGCTTATTAAGAATGTGTCCTAATTATAAATAATCTGAAACATGCTAGTGATAATTCTGCATCTAGAGTTGTAGGCCCTCATTTAAAAAAACAGTGGAGAATGTACCACATTCTGTGAATTGTATGTAAAAATGTTGCAATCTAAATTCTTGCAGTAACACAGTACCATTGGAATCCCTAAAGATTTCATATCTTCCTCATTCATATGAACCAGAGCCTTCATATCAACCTGAAAAATGATTAAGCATTAACTAAATGTAATAGCAGTGTATCACACCAAAGACTTGAATGACCCGAGTAAATCAAACATGCCTCTTCAGCCTGAAAATTTATTGAGTACTTCTGTAGATCAAGAGACTTCAGTAAATTGTCAAGTGAGGAATCCATCTGCACATTTTAAACAGACAAACTTTTACAATATGACAACATTCAACTGATGATACTTAATGGTGAAACCCAAAGTATCAAAATTTCAAAAGCATCTAGACAGGGATAATTACATTGGTGGCTTGGTGCAATACTATGCAGATGAAATTTGTACATTCAAACACTGAAGCGGATTAAACTTACATAAGATTATACATCAAAGGACAAGAATTCAGAATATAGGTGGAAGAAACACTAAATGCTCAAGAAGTCCATTGTATTCAGTGTCACGCATGTGAAATAAATAAAAAAGGCAAAGGTAACAAGTAACGTAACAATATACTATTGTCCCAAAAGTCTAGAACAAATATGAAAACATAGTAGCTGATCAGGAGTCAGGACAAGAGTTTGTGAGAACTGAGAAGACAATATGGCATAGAGGTCACCACCTTTTCCTGGGATTGCTTTGGTACAGATGGTTCATTGACTTTCTTAGTAGCAGGAAGAGCAGTGGTAGCAGGGGGTTCCCTCTTTTGAACAGGTTTAGCACTCTTAGCAATCTCTGGTAGAGACTTTGGGATCTTAATAGTACTACTCAATTGAAGTTGCTGAATTCCAGATAACTTTTCACGGAGATCTGGAACTGATGATTTCCTCATAACCTCAGTGCTTTGCTGCAAATGTGATTTCTGATTCGCTTGAATATTTCTGGAAACAAGTCCAGCTTCACCGTGCACAATGGAAGTAATATGGTAACAGTAAATCATCATACATGAAGCAGAAAGGAATGGTATGTTTAAAAAACTGTTCTAACAATGCTCCTTACATGAACGTTGAACCCCCCCTAAATCCTTATAAAGCTCACGTCTCCAAGTCCCGTCTGCCTGACGAAACCTGTTAAAAAACCTCAATGTAGAATATATATAAACAATAGTATTTTTTTTGCTTCTAGCCTTCTACCCTCACAATTAATCCAGAAACATACAAACCAACTAATCATACCAATACATTTTGTGAATCTTACATATCAGGTGGAAACACTGAAGTGATGCAGTTATTCGAGCATGACTTAATGACACAATAACTAAATAGTAAATACAACACAAGAAAAGTGGCTCCACTATGCCAAGGCATGCGCACATATAAACAGCAACAACAATAGACAACATCACAGCATTGTTCCATATCATATAATGCCAAGGAGGCAAGGATCTCTTGTGCAAAATGCAAATTTAAAGCAAATGCAGTGTTCCAATCAGCCATTGACAATCACATTTGCAACAGCAATAACAATAACACATTTTCCTCAGCTTGTCTAGTCCTGCTATTGATCGGATCCCATATATTATACACCTAAGTAAATCAACTTGCACTGAACAGGTAAACAACTCATTTAAGTGCGTTCTAAACTACCATCACCACGAACTCCCTAATTCATAGGGAAATCCCACGCCCTAGGCCACATTTCCCAAATCATCTCAGTTCGATTATGGTCCACACCAGAAGCTGCAGGATCGTAACATCCAGTAGCGCATGAACAGAAAAAGAAGAAAAACAACAACGATTTGGGTCAAGCGAGCTCGAAGGCGGACCTTTTCGCGGATTCAGGCCGCGGGCGAGAGCCGCCGCCGCCGCCGCCTCCGCCTCCGGATCCGAGGCGGTCCATGACGGAGCGCTTCCTGCCGGAGATCCCATCTGCGTACATCGCTACGGCGGAGGAGGCGAGGCTAGGGTTTTCGTCGGCGACGAGGAGTGCGGTGGAGAGGCCGGGGGTGGAACGGGAATAGGGGAGACGTGGAGGAGCTCCTCGGGAATTTTCTTCAAAGGAAAAAATACATTAATTTTCATTTTTTTACAGAGAAAAATGCCGTGGGCATAGGCCTAATAATTTGGCTGGATAATACGTGCGATATTGAGGCTACAGTTTAGGAGTTTAGTAATTAGCTTATAAATAAGCTTGATTAAATATTGTTATATTCTATATTTGAATTATAATAAGTTGGCCGATTCGTTTCAGTTTATAGAAATAAGTTGGATTATTATAATCCTCAAGCAAAATAATCCGTCTAAAAAACCATAAAGCATCATAAATAGTCATTACTGTAAAAAAACATTATCACGTTATATATAAATTGATATCATTTACTATTTTATTTTGTATGGCACGTGATGTATGAGTATGACATGAGTTTGTTGTTTGCATATAATAAGAGAGCGAATATCACTTAAATTTTACCAAGGAAGTATATTATAATCCGGCCCAAAATCAGACCGGCCTAATCTGTTCCATAAATCTAACCAGATTCAACACAAGTTATAACGTTGAACCTTTGACATTAGTTTGAATGTCTTGGTAAAATTTAGGGTGCTTGCGGGGCGCCCTTTGCAGCATATTATCTTAGTTCATCTCCATTGTATGTTCTAAAAAAACATCACTATTATTGTTTTAGGGACTTTCTATTCGAGTCAACCAAATTTGTTATTCTATTGAGTGTTGAGTTTGTTTAATTATTTTTATTTTCTTTGCATGTATATAAATTAATAAAATATAGCTCCATTCAAATAGAAAGTCACATTTAACAAGTATATTAGAGTAAATAGCAACATAGCAAGCCAGTTTAGATACAGAGGTTTGATATTACTATGAATAGCAAGTAAAAAATAACAAGAATAATAGAAACACTCTCACAAAAAACCAAATTAAACGAGTCAATGCACATTTTGACCATGAAATGTGGTCAAGGATGTAGGAGACCGGTCAAGCCAGCTGCACCAACTATACTATCAAGTATCAACCATCCGAGCCACTTGTACGCTACGCTTACGCGGAGCGTTGACTTGCCAACTCCACACAGCTCAGCACATATCCGCCTCGTACGCGCGTACGCGTTGACGTAGTCGTCATCGTCGTGGTCATGGTTAATCAGCGAAGAAATTAAGATGCTCCATGCTTGTAAGGTGGTAATTGTATAATCTCGGCTGAGCTAATTGATATTAGCGAACGATTTATCTGTTAGCTTTCAAATTTTCATTCTAAAATATACTCTCTTCGTTCACTTTTAAATAACGATCTCATCGTTTGATCATTCGTTTTATTTTTTAAAAAATAAAATATCATTTATTTTGTTATAATTTGTATTATTAGTGAAAGTACTCCGTTGTTACCAGTGGCCGATGGCTAGCGGGGACCCTAAGTTAACTAGCTCGTTAAAGGAAAAAATAATATTCCAACTCCTTCGTATTATAAGTTAAATTCCAACAAAATAAATAAAATTTATTAACAATAATGTTGTATTTAATAAAATTAATTTTATATGGTACTGGTACATTATTTGATATTTCGTAATACAACAAATTTGGATACTGATACGATCTAAATTTGTGATGCGATGAAATGTTAAATTATTTAATAGTTTGTTATATTACGAAATGAATAGAGTATTTATTAGTATGTGTATTCTATAAAAATTACTTCAAATTAGAGAGATTTGACTTGAAAAATTAAACACTCAAACGAAGAAGATAGTACTTAGGGGTGGTTTCGTCGACTAAAATTTAGTCTGTGTCACATTGGATGTTTAGATATTAAATTGAAGGATTAAAAATAAACTAATTATAAAAACAATTGTAGAATTAGAGGATAATTTACGAGACGAATTTATTAAGCCTAATTAATCCATGATTAACAAATGTTTACGGTAGTAATTCGCGAGGCGAAATTATTAAGCCTAATTAATCCATGATTAGCAAATGTTTACGGTAGCATCACATTGTCAAATCATGACGTAATTAGGCTCATTAAATTCGTCTCACAAATAACACACCGATTATAAATAAATTTTATAAATAGTCGACGTTTAATACTCTAAAATAACATCTAAACATTCTATCGCTAATCCCTCCGGTTAGGATGCATGCATCTGTCCGTCGTCCGTTCATGCAGCGACTATTCAAAGGAGTTAAATCTGTCAGGCTGGTGGCTGATGCTAGTATGCTAGTCAACGGTTCCATTTGACTGTTATTTTCCCTTTTAGTCCCCGTAGTATTAATCATTTCAGGAAATTGAGCCTGACACCGACTTCATTGTTTGGCTCCGGCGCTCCGCCAATCCTATATTTTTATCAGCGTACTAAAGAAACCGGAATAGGTCAAGGTCTCAATACAAAAACCATGATTAGATCCCGTCACGAACCGGTTAAAAAAAGCCATAGGAGAAAATGCCGGCTAACATGTCGCATAATATATATCTTTTACTTATTACTCCCTCGTCTCATTCGATGTGTTTATTAAAACGAAATAAAAATCAAATTATTCTTAACGTAGTATTCTAAGGGCAACCGCAATGTTGAGAAAAATGTGATCTTAAGCATTTAATGCTCCTACGGCAATGCGTCTTTATTATTGTGGAAGTGACCATATATAAGATGCATGAACAAAAAGTTAACCTTACGCTTAAGGTGCACCATAATAAAATAAACAATTAATATTTTTTACTCATGTGCAGTACACACCAATAAAATTTATCCAAATGGAACCATCTTATCTTCTCAAGTGTATTTAACCATTGTAAGATTGGACATAGTTATTATCAACTATAATGGTTCCACTCTTATTTCAATTTAAGACTTAAACATTGCGGTTATCCTAAAGGTATCCATAATATGTATGAAAAGGTTGCCTTAAGCATTAAAATAACTTTATTATTAGCATTACACATTGTGCACTATAAATTTAAGGTGTGACCATAAGTCATAAAATGATAATTTTTTATGGGTCCTACTATAAGTAGAACCCATTTTAATGCTACATTTTTTGTTTCATTTCATTGTGCACACAACAATAACAAATGCTAACTTTTTTTGTGTCCCGCCTTAATGCTATTTGAAACAATACCATTGTGGTTGATTAGTACTATTTTTTATTCGAATAACTCATCGGTTAAGCTAGGTGAGTGATTAACTGTCTTTTTACACTGTTTAATAGTACTAAACACTCCCAAAAGTGCAGAACTCACCAGACAAATCCAGCCATCCCAGCTGTGCAAATGTTAAATAAAAATAACCAAAATAGACGGGCGAAAACCACAAGAAATTCCAGGGACGATTATGCAAAAAAGTGAAGAAACGAGGGAGGTAAGCAGCAAGGAAGAAGGTTCCTCCTCTGCGAACGGGCTTCGTTGCAAGAAAGCAGGACCCTTTCCCGGAGTTAAAACCCAGCCTGCTGCTCTGCCTCTCCAATCTCCATTAACAGCCAAGCTATATATCTAGCTAGCTAGCTAGCCTGGTCGGCTCAAGGAGGAAGAACACAACTCCTCCTTTGTCAGCTGCAAACAAAGCTGCTAGCCTGCTGCTGCTCCGAGGGACGTACCCAATCGATCGGTCTCCTTCCGGGTGCTGCGATAATCGACCATGGCGGTAAGCTAGCTCCTATCCTCTGCTCCTTCTTTCTCTTCTGTTCTTGGCAAGAACCTCGCATAGTCGCATGCATGTTCTTCCACGTGTTCTTTCTTTTTTCCGTCACGGTTAATTTCCAGTTATTCAAAAGAACGTGGTTTTTAGATGCGATGTCTGAAATCTGAACCCGAAATTTTTGGAGGAAGGGTATGTAGTTACACACAGGATTGCCACGATTGTTTTCTTGTCATCTAGAGCTAGCAAGCTGATTGATAAGCTGGAGCAAAGAATATAATTCACCTAGTTCACGCCGCTTGCATGCATGGAAAGACTTTTTCTCCCTGTGTGAACGAAGTAATCTCTTAACGTGTTTAGTTTGCAAGAGGCCTTTCTTGACAGTTGAGATATATCTTTCGATCAAATCAAGTTCAAGTATTATCTCCACAATTTGGAGACGATATGTATATCATTAAAGTATTATCTCCGATCCACAATTAAGCAAACTGCCAGAGCCAGAGACGTTAGCTACTTAGCTCGCTGGAATATAGCGAGCTGATAGTGATAGCACTACTACAAAACTGTTCTTACCTGAAGATTCAATTCTACTAGATATATATATAGCCAAAACTGAAGAGAGATATATAATTAATCTGAACGATTCTTTGACCTGAATTTTCTTTCATCTTGTAATCTGGATGAAACGTAAGGTGTCAGCAAGTTACACCTACTATACATACCTTGCGCTGTCACTTCTTCTCCACAAGTTGTGACGAAGAGATCATTTGTCAAGGAAGAACTTAACACCAACCGCTGCATTAATTAGTTAGCTGGGCATGCTTGCTTGGCCTCGATTAGTCCAAGTGGTGAGGCCACAGCATGTGATCGGTTTCTGATGATAAATTTTGATTAGTCCAACTCCCTATGCATGCAATGCGTGCAAAATTGCAAATATGACCGGGTCAGGACTCGGAGTCGTCGCGTACGTGTACGTGGTGGTCTCCATTTTTCTTCTTTTGATAATATAATTTTCGCTGGTCATACTCATACTGCTCATCGATCTACTGCCACTAGCACCACCCACTCAGCCGTTGCCAAGCTGGCGTATTATTCAGTCTTCTGACTAATTACTTTAGCAATGGCCGACCTTATAACTTTTCAACGCATGCAACGACACCTTATGATGGATGACCTGTGATAGTTGTTTTTTTTCTTTTTGTTAAGGAGTTGCTTGTATGCATGGTTACTTGTAGATGTTAATCTGACGTTAAAAAGGAGATTTTTTTCGAGGAAAAAGGAGAGATTTTTAATAGGACTGAAGTTATTGCGAGGTTTCACATTTAGGGAGGAGCCAAGTGTGGAGGTGGTTGGGGGCACCATAGCTCATCATTGCAATAAAATTTTAAAAAAACTTTATTTTTTTAATAATTTGGTAAACTCTATGCATGATATATTAGTTAATTTGTGGCAGCTAACATTGTTAGGGTGTGTAATACATTTCTCGTTGACTTAAAAATAGTACAAATTTATTTAGGCTCACTAACTAGTGTAGCTTAACAATGTGGCAACTCGCGAATTGTCTAGTGCATAGTTCTCATCAGCGTGTGTCTTTGTGAGTTCGCCGGAGCACTACGGGACTGTGGGGCTTTGCCGAGTGTCTAGGGCACTCGGCGAAGCCCACAATGCACTCGGCAAAGGCTTCGCCGAGTGCCACACTCGGCGAACCCCACTCGGCACTGGCCGTGTCGGCGACGTGAGGGTTCGCCGAGTGCAATTTATCGGGCACTCGGCGAAGTCTTTGCCGAGTGCAATATAGACTTCGCCGAGTGCCACGTATAGCACTCGGCGAAGTCCACGGTTGACGGCCGGGGTGGCCGTTAACGGGGCTTCGCCGAGTGCCCCACGTGGCACTCGGCGAAGGGGGTTTGCCGAGTGCCACGTGGGGCACTCGGCGAAAGGGGCTCGGGGGGGGGGCACGTGGCACTGGCAGGGTTTGCCGAGTGCCCCATGTGGCACTCGGCGAAGGGGGTTTGCCGAGTGCCACGTGGGGCACTCGGCGAAAGGGGCTCGGGGGGGGGCACGTGGCACTGGCAGGCTTCGCCGAGTGCCCCCGTGGCACTCGGCACACCCCCTTCGCCGAGTGCCACGTGGAGGCACTCGGCAAAGCCTCCCCAGAGTGCACAGAAACGTGCCACGTGGCACGTTTCTGTGCACTGCAGGTGGCTTTGCCGAGTGTAACACTCGGCAAAAAATTTTTAAAATTTTTTTTCATTTATTTCTTGCATATTTCATCCAAAAAACACATTCAATCACAAAATGCATCACAAATTCACATTTATTCACAAAATTTGCCCCAAAATTCACACTGAATCACAGATATTCACAGAAATCACATACACATCACAAAAATCACATTTACATCACAAATTTCACGATCACATCACAATTTCACGTTCACGTCACAAATACAAGTTCAAATTGATACACAAGTTCAAGTTCGCGTTAACGGTGACAAGTTTAAGTTAATTAACAAATTCATCACGACAACTCACACCACGCCTCACAAATTATCATTACCGCTATGACCAGTGTGTGGAGATGGCTGCGTGTTTGATCCTGCTGCCGATGGATGAAACTGAAAAAAAAAATAGTTAGAACACTTGTATATAACAAAACCGACAATAACAATATTAGAAACTCACATTGCCGCTCTGTGGAGTCCGTGGAGATTGTTGAGGTTGAGGAGGAAGTCCAGGCAGACCCATATGACCTGAGAAAGATCCACCCATCTGCGCAAACCACTGCTGCATCTGGGTCTGCATCTCGGCTTGCATCTGAGCTTGCATCTGAGCCTGCAGCCGAGCCTCCATCTGGGTCTGCCACTCGGTCCTTTGTGATCTTTCTTCATTTAGTTGGGCCTACAAAACATTATTTCAGAGTTAATGTTCTCAAACAAACAATGTGAAGTGTTCGATGATTAATGAAAATGAACTAACCTGTAGATCAGCAATCAGACCCATAGATGTGTCTCGGCGAGGACGTATACCCGGACCGGAAGTCGAGCTCCGAGCTCTCACCTCAGATAGAGAGGGGGTACTACGGGTATCAATGGCGCCGTCGCCCATCAAATATCGCCCATGTCTCTTTCCTCCTCCAGCCCTCATGACCACCTCGCCATCGATGTCATGTGCGATTGGGTCATAATCGGCGCCATGCACTTCCCTTGCCATCTCTGAATAGTCTTGGAGGCGTTGATATGCATTCCGATTAGTGTACGACTCAGCGGGGTCATTTGGATTATAGGTATTGCCTTCAACCGCCCTCCCTTTGTGAGCCAGAGCATATGCCATGACTTGGGAGCATTCCTGACCCGCATTGGCCGTTGACTGAAACAAGAAGATAGTTAGAGTTATATTGTGCAATTAAGCGAAAAAAAGAAACATGTAACTACATACCCATCTCGCCCTGAACTGGTCGAGGTTCAGCGAGCCTTGATGGTGTGCTGCCCCCGGCATGAGTAGGCGTCGCTGGCGGCATGCCTCGTGACTGCTCTGCCACTCGGCAGAACACCACCTATCAACAATTTGGCCCCAACACTCAAGATGAGCGGCACACCACTGTGGAGGGACCTATTTGATGCAAGTGAATTTGTTAATGACATAATATTAAGTATTAGAAGATACACGAGAATACACTTACCATCATGTATTCCTCTCGTGTCAGAAAGGTGGTCCGGGCATCCTTTTTGTTCTTTCTCTCTCGACGGTGCTGAGCGCAGAAGTCAATAACAGCTTGAATGCGCGCCTCATAATGCATGTCGGTGACAAGCTTCTTGGCGGCTCTGTTAATAACTGCGGCAGCCTGATCCGCATACCCCTCATCACATCTATAAAAATCCTGCATATGGATGTAAAGAGAATGTTATATGTTTTCACATGTTAATAGTATTGACACATATATTAAGAAAATAAACTTACCCAGAGCTCAGCCCTGACTCGATCGGCTAGGTGGGCAAATTGTCTCCCTTCTCGGTCAGGGGCGTCCGGCGCACTTTCATAGTGCCTCCATGAGTACGCCGGCTCCGTCCTCCCATCCAAAGATATCAAACCAGGGAACTTTTCCTTGATAAGAAGCCCGAGGATACCGTTTACATGGCGTGAGCACTCACGACCTCCTCGTTCAACCATAATCCAGTTCCTATCCCGATATCATTAAAAAGTATTAGTATATATTAAAAATTAAACTAACGAAAAGAATATATTATATACTTTCTACAACAACTTACCTATTTCCATCTGGTCGAATGAGCGGACGATCAGCTACTGCCACTGGTCGCCTCGGGAGTGACGAAGGACCACGCAACCACACTGCAGCCGCTTCTGTAGTCTGCTCCTCTCCCTCTGCCCCAACCTCCCCACCCTCTGCCCCCACCTCCTCCTCCTCCTCCACCCTAGCCTGCTCCTCCTCCTCCTCATCCGGCACGTAATCATCGTCGCGACGGGATGCCGGTATATGGCTAGTGTCACTCGAGGGCGCGGGTGCCTTTCCTCTCACTGCTGACTTCTTCGTTCTCCTACCTCGAGGTCTAGATGAGGACCCGACCTCATCTTGAGAGGGAGTGGATCTACCGCGACAGATGTTTAATTATGACTGTAAAAAAAAATTGAAGTTCAAAACATGTTTTAAATGTGATATAGAGTGAAAATATGTTTTCACATGAAATAATGGAATCAGCACACTTTGCCGAGTGTATTTAGCTATGGCACTCGGCAAAAATGATTTTTTTTTGTTTGCCGAGTGCCATTCCCATTTGCACTCGGCAAAGATTTTTTATACTGTTTTTTTAAAAAAATAATTAAATAGAATAAAGACAGTAAAAAATCCCATAATTTGTAATTATATAATATACACTAATATTTCATCCTAGAAAATTTCTAGGTTCAAATAGACAAATATAAGTCACTTATAGTTTAATTTTGTGAGTTTTTACTTAAAATCCTATAAACAACTTTTTTAACCAAAAATAGCAAACTAACTCAAAAAAATGCCAATTTTTGACATGGTATAAGATATATTGAGTTTTAGTAGTACAAAAAGTTTTAAGTTCAAACAAATATTTGAATATCGATTTGCTTCTAAACCTAACTCATTTCATCCCTAAACTCCTAAACCTTCTCGAAGGTTGTCCAATTTCTAAAGGTCATACTTGAAAACTTTGTCGAAACATTATGAAATTTTTACCATATCATATATGTATGATATAATGATACCATGTCAAGTGTCATATTTTTTAGGCATCAATTACATTTTCTATAATTACAAAACCATTAACGTGCATATTGCCGGTCGAGTGTCGTAAATTAGATTTTAAATATTTAGTTATATTTAGTTGTAAAAGATTACAAATGTAATCATGAACACAAATATGATTTTTCCATAATTTTTGAGTCATTATTTCATGTACATGCATTTCAAATTTGACCCACTTGGAAGTAAATCCTAGAAATACAAATATTTTATTAAAAATACCAAACCCACTCATAAAAGTATGAAAATTTACCAAGGATTAAAAGATGTTGAATTATGACTGTAAAAAAAAATTCAGGTTCAAAACATTTTTGAAATGTGATATGGACTCAAAATGTGTTTTCACATGAAATATAGACTTCAAAACATCTTTGCCGAGTGTTTTTCTTGTGGCACTCGGCAAAGGCTAGGGTTTGCCGAGTGTCCGTTAGTGGCACTCGGCAAACCCAAATTTTCACCCGTGCCGTCGTCACGGCGCCAGCAAAAAAGTTTGGCGGGGGATTTTCAGTATGTTTGCCGAGTGCCTAAGGAATGGCACTCGGCAAACCCTCCCTTTGCCGAGTGCACAAATCTTTGCCGAGTGCATTCTCTCGGGCACTCGGCAAACTGTAGTTTGCCGAGTGCCCGAGAGAATGCACTCGGCAAAGATTTGTGCACTCGGCAAAGGGAGGGTTTCCGGTAGTGGAGGAAGGCCGGCCGCCGGAGAGAAGGAAGAAAATGCATGGCTGATCGTTATCTTACTGGGTTGCATGCATGCAGCAGCAGAAGAAGGCGAACGTGCCAAAGTTCGGCAACTGGGACAACGACGGCTACGTGCCCTACACCGTCTACTTCGAGAACGCGCGCAAGGGCAAAGGCGCCGGCGGCAAGATGATTAATCCCAACGACCCCGCCGAGAACCCGGAGGCCTTCTCCGTCGTCGATCCTCCGCCGACCCGGACGCCTCCTCCTCACCACGAGCGCGAGCCCAGCGACGCGCCGCCCGCGGTGCCCCAGAACCCCTATGCTGGCTCGCCGTACCACCGCCAGGCCGGTGGCGAACCGCCAAGAAGAGCCCCCGGCGGCGGCGGAGGCGGACGGGCGGGCGGGTACAGCGTCGAGCAGTCGCCGTCGCCGTCGCCGCTGCACCCGTACAGCCAGTCGAGGGCCGACAACTCCGACAGCGGCAGCTACGGCCTCGTCGCCAAGGGCCTCCCACGCGGCAACGAAACAGTAATGCTCTGCTCCCACAGTCCCACTGATACTACCAATCGATATCACACTTCGCCATGATTGACCTCAGCTCGCAAGCTAAGCTTCATGGTCTTCTTGTCGGAATCAATGGCAGCCGACGAGGGGGTCGGCGGTGCCGAAGTTCGGCGACTGGGACAACAACCCGTCGTCGGCGGACGGCTACACGCACATCTTCAACAAGGTGAGGGAGGAGAAGCACGGCCAGGCCGGCAAGCCGCCGGGCCACGGCAAGGACGCCGCGCACGGGAAAGGCTACAAGCAGCACGACGACGGCTACGCCTCCACTGTGAGTCACACTCACACTGAACCAACCATACATATGCAGAAGCAGAACACGATCAAATTGATTTCTGTAAACAGTTCTGATCTCATCTGAGCTTTGCAATTTTCTTTTCCTATGATTAATTGCAGAAATGCTCCTGCTTTGGATGGTTCAAATAGAGATGCATGCATGGGCGCATGGCTCCACCTATGAGATTGTAAATTTGGAGAGAAGCAAGAGAGGGTGTTATTGCACTGCGATTCATCTTGAATCTGAATTCGTTTCGTCCTTCATGCACTTCATAGCTCACATTTCCTTCAACTTTATCTGGCACCGGGTAGTGAAATAGTTTTAATTTGGTTCTAGTTTATTCTTCTATATTGAAAATATGGGATATTTGAGTGTGATATCATCTAATATTTCTTGGAAAATATGTTATGGTTGATGTAATGCTACATTAAGTATTATGCATTGTTTTGGTTCCGATCATCTGTACTGGATTTACACGCTTGTATGTCTTCTACGACATATTAAGGGCCCGTTTGGTAGGGATTCTTGAAACTGATTCTGTGCAGAATCAACCGAATCCATAACAAACGTTATCTATTTCGTAACTTCTGAGCCGAATCTGGCGGAATCACTTCTCTATTTTAGACGCAGGTTCTGAATCGGGTGAAACGTAGCTTCTCCCGTGAATCAACCCGATCGTCCACCGCTCGTGGCGTCATCGCCGAGACATCCGCTGCCGCCCTCTCGCCGAGACGTCTGCCATCACCGCCGCCCTCTCGCCGAGACGTCCGTCGCCGCCACTCGTCGATTCCCCGCTACCGCTCGTCGATTCCCCGCCGCCGCTCGTCGATTCCAACGTATGTCCCTAACTCTGGTTTCATGTCGACTGATCCACTGCCCACTGCCTGTTTGTTGTCTCTGCAAGACAAATCCAGAATCTCAAAGGTTTTTGTTAGGAAGGTAACTATTTCTGAAATCACATTTATCATATAAAACCCGTATTAGGACCAAGCAGTTTAGTCCGAGGACTAGCTGTTCTTATACATGGTTGTGACCAAAAAATAGTATGGCAGTATGCAGCAACCAATCCTGTTTCTGGCTGAAGGTTCGGTTCTGGGACTAACAGGAAGCAACCAGTACAGACTTTGATGCCATCTTGTTATTTATGAATGATGAGTGAAATGTTATGAAAAAAGAAACTAGGATTTATGATACAATCGACAAGAGATATGCACCTTCTTCAAATGCATCAGATGCATCTACATCACATGCAAATGATATAAATATGGATAGGTTTCGTGATGATTTAGCATCAGCTATATCGCAATCTAGAGGATAACACATTTGATACCAATATTTGCAATACACGTTTACATATAATTCATATAATTAATTATATTAGATTTTCAATATGCTTATTTGTGAACAAGTTATTTCTATGTTTGAAATTACATAATTCAATAATTTTTGGGATTAAGGGTAACTAGTAATTTCATATCAACATACTCTCTTACATGAATTAGAATCTAATCATCTAGCCAAACGATTTCAGTGATTCTGATTCACCACAGAATCACTTCACAACAGAATCAGAATCAGGAGAATCAGAATCTGGAGCTATACCAAACGCACCCTAAAGTGATTTTGTGTTGTCTGTATTTGGATTTATTATTGTTTAATGTTACGGCTGGTAATAATATAGTAGAATCAATTTAGCCGTTAATTTTAAATGATAAATTAGTGCTTCAATTTTTCAATTGATTGTATTTTGGGTTTAATATCGATAGGGAATTTGCATACATCTATTTGTAAAAAATATAGCATTTTGTTTGAATTAGATTTACTGAGACGCTAGGTGTTCAGTCTAGCTTCTCGATCGGTTTTAGGATGGTTAAGAGAGTAAAAATGATTGAAATACCCCTGCTTCGTTATTGGTTGTTTTAAGAAAATTTGAACATATTTTTTATTATAATATTGTTGATAATTGTTTGATATTTTTTAATTAATTGATAATAATTTTTTTTATCTTTCATACCACAAAAATATCCAAAATATTCTTGCCACGTTGCATGAGTAATCAACATTTCATGAGGCATTGTATGATACAATCCATAATATACTTTACAATATATTATATACATAACTAAAATATATGGAAAGTACTATTTCGTTCTTCACAATGTATTAGGTAACTAATATATACCAACAGTACTATAACGTTGAAGTAGTCGATTTTTTTAAAATATTTTTTTTAAAAAAACAAATACGTATGTTCATTTTAAAAATTTGCAAAAGTAACGGGTGGTCGGTACTTGAAGTGCCGACTGGATGCCACGTCAGTTTCAGTCGGCGCCATGTCAGCTGCAGTCGGCACTTGAAGTGCGACTGGACTCGAGTCGGCACTTCAAATGCCGATCGCGTGCTACTTCTACAATTTTTTAAATCGGTATACAAATTTGATTTTTTTTAACAAAAAATATTATTTTTTTAAAAAAAATCATATCAATTCAACGACTATATAATGAATTTGCAATATCTTCGCACACCGTGTTCATATTTTTACCTTCGACATACGTGTCATCACTATTTTGGATAGGGTCAGTAGCCATGTCACCATCAACATATGCTTCATCGTCGGGTAGTATATCGAAATCTCGGTCAAGTTGATTCTTGATTATATTCTCGAATAAAATTATGCAAAGTCACTGTTGCAACAATATTTTTTTCTTCACTATTGGATAACTCGATACAGCTAAAAGAATACACTGTTTTATCTTCCAAATACCAAATGCTTGTGCGATTGGTTTCAAACGGACGAGTAAAATAGTTGAATAATTATTTCTTTTACACCGGTGCAAAATCATTTTGAAACACAGGTACACGGTAACTTTGACCTTATAAGATCATATCATCTCTAATGCTTAGTGTTAATATAGATGCTTAGGATGAGGAAAAAGTTAAACACTTTTCGTAAAAGTTTTATGCCTTAATGCAAAAATATATAGTAGTGCTATATATATTGGTTAATTTGTTACTACAACTACTTGAAAAACAATATATTTGTTCAACTATTTTGACTAGCACCCGTTAAAAACCGGTGCTAAAGTAAGCAACATCTCCGAACGCTAAACATCTATGATAAAAAATCGGTTTTTTGGTAAACACCGTTGCAAGTTAGAGGTGCTTAAGAGGTAAATAACCTTAGGGAAATATCTCGTGCAATCATTTATATTGATGCAATCGTACAATCAAGCGATCTGGTGCTTTCATCTGAAACCTAGTAATTTTTTACTTTTAACCCCTTTTATATGTAACTGTTGGAGCACCAGATCGTTTAATTGCACGCACCAAATCATTTAATTGCACGATTACATCAAATGAGCGATTGCACGGGACATTTTCATGATAACCTTCGTACTTCCGAATCAACAAGAAATATTTGCTTCTTCACGGCGACTTCTTCGTTCAACGCTTTGCTTACCTACCAAACTCCCAGTGAAACCCTAGCTAGCGAGTTCAGCCGCGGTTGGTCGGGCCCGATTCAGTTAAGGTCAGATTGCTATTTACCAATTCCTCCCCATTTGCTACTCCGATTGTCTCATCTGATTCGCCTGTTCTTGCCCTTGATTTCACCATGGAACTTCATCCGGGATCAACCTCAGCTTGGATTAGCTAGCTAAGGAATCCATTATTTAGTAGGTTGTTTTCACCCAATTCGTTGAGAAGGATTCACAAATTTTGCATCTTTCTTGATCAGGGCTTAGGGTTTGCTTGTTTCGGTAAGCTACCCAAATCATTTGGGCCCCGGTTACCACCCAAATCAGATCAATAGGCACGTTACAAGGCTCGGATACCATGATATCAACTTGGTAACTGACCAGACAATTTTTCAGAAAAACTATTTCTTTTTAATAGAGGAGGAGCATAAAAACTATGAGACACTCTGTGGTTGTAGTTAGATCTGGAGAAGGATACTAGTCAGGAAGGCAAGTTCATTACTTATGTTTGAACTCCTCCATAGCTTGTAGCCTTCCTTTTGGTACCATTTGGAAGTGATGGACTATTGTAAAACATCTGAATACATCTCTTTAACTTAATTTTGTATCATGATACCATCATTTGTACTGTAGGTGAAACTGTGATCAGTACCAGACAATTGTTCGTTTATTTGACATCTGATTCCTTGTTTTTTGTATTCACCAAGGTTATGGTGATGCTGGAAATATATTTTTCATGTAGCAGTGGCAGGAAACTTCAGAGAGTCCAACCTTTCATGTGCCTTTCTCCGGACAGGGAAGAAGGAACCAGTATTCAGGTTTTAAATTTTATCTCTCGTTCAGAAATTAATCTTGCAACGTCAGAGAGTGTTTGTGATTTGTTTTGTTTTACTACACAGTTTACATTTTCTTTTTCTATGAACACTAGAAATATTAGGCGATAGTTCCTGGAAGATTATAAGATGTTGTATATATCAATGGATATTTCATCTATTAAAAATATATCAATGGATAGTTGCACTTAGGATTCAATGGTCTTCTGATTCCACAGCCAATTATGGATTATCCCGCCCTCACCTGCATGGAATGCAGCATCACAATTAATTCCTGGAGATATCAATGTTGATGACTCAACCATCATCTCTCTATCTGCTTCTTCTAGCTCAACCTCATCTCTGAAATAATGGGAGAGTGTGACATGTTCAGTAATCCGGGAAAACGACACGCATGCATGCATGATCACTCACTAGATAGAGGTCCGATTCTTTCAAACAGATGAGATGTGGTGTCATTTCTGTCCATGCATGATGTTGTCGGTGAAGCCAAGTCAAGATTCTGCTTGCTGTTCTTCTTTTCTTTTGGAGAAAACAGATGATACAGGTTCAGCTAGGACAAGTTGTGAATTCCAAATAGCTCTTTCTTTCTTTCTTTCTGTTTTATTTCCTCTTCTTTTCATTTGAGTATTCCCATCAAGAAAATAAGACCAAAGAATTAGCATAATAGCACATGACAATGTGCCCTTTCCCTCCAAAAATTGGTCAAAAATATTACACCTCAAGTCCTCATCAACCAGCAAAGTTAAGGACAGTGTCCGGACTCATGATCAAATGCTGCATTGGATTTGATTGGACTTGTCTAGATTTGGATAGCCATGTGTTGGGCCGGAGAAACCAAACAAGAAGAGGAGCAAATGGAACCATTGAATACATAATCATGGTCACCAATGCATGGACCTGAACCTCAAGCTTCCACATGCAGCATGCAATGAGAATATATAATGAGGTGTGATCAATGGCAGCTAAAAGAACCTTCCATGAATTCTATCATCAAGCCATGAACCCCAGGGCTAGGGTTTGGCCAGTGATCCACCCCTGACTGGTGACCTAGTGCTGCTCTCATCAGTCGTCGGTTCGTCAGACTACTCACTCCCTTAAGCAAGATTCCAAGAACACATTTTTCATATTTTTTAAAGGAAAAGTGAACGTGTTGCCTGAATCATCCTCAACTCTCGTACATCTCTGAATATGCTCTGGATTTTGTTCCGCATGAATCTAGCATGTGAGCTTTGTCAAATGGAGCTTAAGCGTTCAGCTCCATTCATGGAGTGAGATAGTGAGTGGCCACCGACAGATCAGCCGACACAGGCATCTGTCCCTCTGTTTGGATCGCTCGTAGAGGAAAGAATGCCATGCAGACAATTAATGGATCACCTGCATCCAGACAGGAATTCAGATCGCGTCCACTCCACATCTCTCGCATCTGCTCCAGAAAAAATAAACATCTCGTGCCCACTTGCAGCTCTTTGGCATCGATCACAATGCCCGGCAATATCGTTCATCGAACATAGCACAGTATTACCATATTTTTTTCAGGCGCGTATTTTACTGTCAGAAACTTGCCGAAAACTCTGAACACATATGGACAAAACCAGCCTGCAAAGTTCAGAAAACGATGAACAGAGCGACGCGCTCTCCTACGACCCTGACACAACAACAGGTGCCATGAATGGGGTAACCTCAACACGTGTAACTAGAAAAAAAAATCTTTATGCTCGGTTCTTGTGGTAATCTCCGAGGTCAGCGACAAACATCCCGTGTAGTTTTTGCTGTGTTGCCTCTGCAAAGCGCGTCAGTTCTGAATTTGTTTAGACGCATATCTCCCCCCTTTTCGTTTACTCCTACCATACTGCTTGTACCAAACTTCCACCCAATTTAGCTTATAATCTAAACCTACATTTGATATTTCACAATAACGAATTCAGTTTGGATTCTAGATTAAGAAGTTTTCTCGCATTCAAACCGATGGGCCAACTACAAACAGGCGCATCGCCGTGCATGTGAGAGGCTTAACTGATCAGCTCACATCCCATCAAGCACAGTAGTATCGTGACGGCATGATGGGTGGACGCCGGCTTGCAGCTGGCTCGCACCACTACCAAGTAAGAGTTTTTTTTTTAAAAAAAAGAAATTTAGATTACAAGAAACAACTCATAAATCTGTATTCTGTAGCTTGGACCATATGTTGCTAGCTACTATCTTGTTGTCGCCTTTTCGCCTAGCTTCTTTAATTCAGAGTTTCAGACAACGCCATGATCAGCATGATCACAATCACCTCTCGATCGAATACCATATATGTGAATCGAATCATCAACCACAGTGCATGTTCTAGTTTTAATTCAGACGTTCAGTTACCTCTGGAAGCAAGCACTGCTCCTCTTTTATTTTTTAAGCCAAATTGGCTTGGTGTGTTGATCATTGAAGGAGGAAATTACAAAATTACAGGGCAACACAAAGTTGCCCGGGAGAGAACAGAGTACAGATGAAGGGGAAGAGCTTAGGAAAAGAAAAATACCGCAAGAGGAGAAAGCTCCAGAAGCCAACAACAAATACATGACAAGATATTTGCAAGGTGCTTCGCTCCTCTTTCGTGTCACAAACGAAGCTCATTTAAAATACAGACAAAGTCGCTCGATACTCTGAAATATACGTCTGTTTCTTTCTTTCCAAAGTTTTCATGCAATTAAGATAAAAATTATTTTTGCTTCTTTTCTGACCTCACCATGGAATGATGGAATTGCGTGTGCTCTTGTATGTTGTTTTTTCCTTGCGTTGGATTGTGTGTCTACTGCATGATCTTATATCTCCTTGTGTGTTGCAAACAAAAGAGAGTTGAGGAGCCCGAGCTTTCAATTGGTATCAGAGTCAAGAGTGAGTGTGTTGCAGCGATGTCTCACAACAGTTCCGTGTACATACCGCCAAGCTGTCGTAGTGGCGGTAGTGGTGACAATGGAGTCGACAATGGCCATGAGTCGACCGTGCAATAAGTGAAGGAAATAGGGTGACTCTCTGATACCATATGCTAGTAGAGAACAACTACGGGGTGTGGGTAGCGGTGGAGGGCAATGAAACGGTCGATAATAAAAAGGATCAGATGACTTTGTCGCCATCGTCCAAACGGTGTCGGAGGCTATGGTGCTAGCCATAGCCAAAAAGAAGACGACATAGTAGTCTTAGGACGCACTCAAGGAGATGCATATTGGAGAAGAGCGAGAGGATGTACATGAAGGATGCAAAGACGATCGGTGAGTATGCTATGAAGCTAACCATAATTGTTAACAAAAATACGTGCACTTGGTACCAAAGGTAGAGGATACCACCATGGTAGAGAAGCTTTTGCATACTGTCCTCGACAAATTTCAACACATTGTTAGCACCATCGAGCAATGGGGTGATGTGACAAATATGACCATGGCGGAGGCCATTGGACGTTTGAAGGCATATGAAGTATTCATGGAAGGACGTAGGCCTAACAAGGAAGGAGGACTGTAACTGCTAGTTGTACATGCAGAACCACGATTAACACGAGCTGAGTGGGAGGCCAAGGTTGCTGAAAAGAAGAAGAAGTATCATAATAAGTTCGATAAGTCAAAAATTGATTGCCGCAAATGTGGTGAGTTTGATCACTTTGCTGATGAGTGTGATGAAGTGAAGAAGGCGACCAAGGAAATGGCGCAACTTGCTATTATAGATGACGACGATGAATCGATGATGCTGTGATGATCAACAGAGAGGTGCTCAAATAAAAACAACAAGATTAGGGAGTGATTGTTAGCATTAATCTTGTTATTTTTATTTATTAGTTAATTTGCTATTAGCCATGTTAGTGGCTTGTGGCTGCGTGTGTCGTGCGAGTACGGTGTGCGTGCATCGTGCGTGTGTACATGCGTCAAGACCGTGAGTGGTGGCCAATGTGTGCTAAATGCAGCCGTACGCGTGTGTTAGTGGTGTCCGCATGTAGCGTTGTTCTTGCAACTAGTGGACTTAGTTGTGCGTGTGCACTTGTGTTAAATATTGGTGTTAAGGTATTATTGGGTGAAGAGCGTGGTGAAGTGCAGTGTAAGCGCTATAGAGTTCCAGTGAATAAACAAAATGCAATGTGTGCTCCTTCAAAATCTTGCATTTTGTACGAGCCCAAACTTTTCATATAAAAGTCACTATTTGCAAGCTAGTAGTAGAGCCACTAAATTGGGCACTATATGCTGAGATCGCACTGTAGTCTTCCGATGTCATCCATTTCCATTCAACCGTATCGTCAGTGCAATTAGTGACGATGGTGTTTGCTTTCTCTAATTCAACTGTATATGGCGACACAATCTTGGATTAGGCCAACCGTAAGATCATGGCTGATGTTTGCAATCCATTTTTCATCTGCTAAAGTATTTCTAACTGATATGTTCTTCCTTCTGGAGTGCTTGTAGAGGTTAAGGACAATATATTTGAGGGTAGTTGGGCTTGGGCTTACCCATGTAGTTCCCTAAAAACTCATCTTCGTGGCATTGCCAATCATTACCTTGGTTGATTGGTTGATGCTGCGAAAACAATCTTATCGGTGATGGTAAACTAATCCAAGGTTCCGTAGACAATGTCATTCGAATCAGAACCAATGTAGATGAATGACACATGCCATTTTGTTTAAATCATGAATCTCGAGACCTTCCAAAATAGTTGGCATGGACATCTTGAATGAAGCGATGTAACAAGGTTTCCCCGGGCCCGGGGCAGATTATAGCTTGCTTCTCTTCAGTTCACACACACATACCCTCTAGCTTTCAGAGTAGTTTAAGGCTTTCAGTGGCTACTGGCTAGCTAGCTGATCGATCGATCGATCTCATCCCGGCCGCGGCCGGCCGGCCGCCGTGTCCAACTTCCGGCGTGCGGCCGCCGCGGACGTGGACCCGACGTACGTGGTTGCGTGCTATCATCAGCGGCTCCCACGTGCTGCCCAATACGAGCATACGGCGACAGTAATGGAGCTATAGCTAGCACATATATACCACGTACCAGTAGCCGTTGGATGGATCAATATAATGCTGTACTTGCGTGCATGTGAGCGCTGGCATTTGTCATCGAATCGATCAGAAAATTCAGACTAGAATTCCAGCTTGGAGCGACTGATTGATCACCATAGTCCACATCAGTTTGACATAAAAAATATATGATACAGAAGTGCAGGAGTGGTGGACACTCCTAGCTAGAGAATAGAATGCTAGGAGTAGCTCATTGCCATGGTATGTTTTTTTTTTGAAATAGGCCATATGCGCCCGACCTTGTTTGAAGGCCATGGGTGTGTCGGGGATGTGAACGAGAATTTCAGGTCACCCATACTACTCTCGCCTGAACACGCTTAACAATGAAGTTCTGAGGAGATTTTGTGCCAGCTAACTCACATTCCTTTCACAAACCATGCCATGGTATGTTTCAAATCAATATATAGTTGAAGAGTTCAAAGCTGTTGCTAGATTACTGGTAAGTGAAAACCTAGTAGCACTCCTGACTCCTGACTCCTGTGTGGCTGTGTCATTAGGATATTTTTGTGAGATTGGTCTAAGCTGGGTGTCACTTGTACTTTTCTTGTTGATGAAGTATGGGGGCAATTCCTTTGTTTGATGAAAGGGAGCTAGGGATAGGAAAAAGAAGTCATTAGGAAATCCAGCAAACCCAGTTTAAAAGTCTCCAAAGCACCATCAGTTCATCCTATCTTTCACTCCCTTTCCAAACTGTCATCCAACTTTAGCAATACACTACCATCAACTGCAAGTGGAAGAAGCTAGCTAGCTAGCTAGTAGGCTCCATCAATGCCCCCATGTTGTCCTAGTTATATTTCCATTGGAAAATAACAAATGTGTGGCCATATGTGAAAAACCTAGAGGCAACTTGCAAATTGGACATATGTATATCCAGAAGTTAAACAGAGAGTTTAGTGCAATAAATTAAGCTGAATATTTGTGTAAATCATTTTAGAACACAAGGTGTGGCACTTTCTATTTGGAACACATGAATTTTACCGCATAATTAACCCACAAAGTTAGATAAATTACAACTTAAGGATTCATGGAGATTTTACGAGAACAAGGGTGTGTTTGATAGAGCTATTAAAATATATACTGAAATTGTAGTGGAGCATTTGAAGCTAGCTAAACTCTACTCAAAAAAATATTTAGTTTGGCTCCAGCTAGATAAAGAAGCTGAAGCGGAGCAAAGTACTCTACCAGGAATGCGCCATTAAACTAGCTACCTTCGTGTGAGATTTACAACCTGAGAAGTAGCTAATTAGGAAGAATATGGAATCTTTCATCTTTTTAGTAATAGTTAATCTTCGGATTCTACATTTATTGAGTTTTATAATTTCAAACAAAAATCTATATTATTTAAGGAGCTACAAATTTTATAGTCAGCTGTCTAAACCAGTACGTAAACATGTCCGAGGGCATAATAGTTTATTTTCAAATTACACCGTTATTGAGTTTTATAAAATCAAACACAAATATATATTATTTAAGGAGCTACAAATTTTACTAGCCAGTTGTCAAAACCTATCCGAGCAATAGTTTATTTTCAGATTGTATGACTATTAAGTTTTATAATTTCAAACAAAAAACTATATTATTTTTAGAGCTACATATTTTACTAGTCAGCTGTCAAAATCTATTCGAGGGTTTTATAATTTTAATAATTTCAAATAAATTTCTATATTATTTAATGAGCTACATATTTTACTAGTCAGCTGCCAAAACCTATCCAAGTGCGTAATAGCTCATTTCGGATTTGGGCACAAATCTATACTCACTTCGGTAGTAGTTTTATACATGATTTCAGATACCAAAAAGTAATTAATTAATTTTTATTTTTCATGTTTGCTCCTATTAAATATAACATGAGAGGATACATGACACGATAAATGAGAAATAAATAATACTATATCAAGGGTATAATTATTCAAAATGCACAATAAAACACAAAACGATTTATTTTAGGCAATTCTTGATACAACCTAAAAAACTTGTTTTTTTTGAATCTGAGAGAGTATTATTTAAGGAGCTAAAAATTTTACTAGCCGGTCGTCAAAATTTATCTGAGTGCATAATAGTTTTTTTATTCTACAGCTATATTGAGTTTTATAATTTTAAACAAAAATATATATTATTTAAGGAGGAACATATTTTACTAGCCAACTGTCAAAACCTATTCGAGGAGTGCGTAATAGTTCATTTTCAGATTTTTTATGTTATTGAGTTTTATAATTTTTATAATTTCAAACAAAAATCTTTATATTTTTTAAGGACCTACTCCCTCCGATATACAAATAATAGTCGTTTTGGCCATCGAGAGTTGAACTTGGGTAGCACCACTAAAATCTAGGCTTTATAACCAATTGAGACAACTCTTGTAACTTTATTTAATATCACATTGGTATGTGTAATTTTGTCTAAACGACTAATATTTGTACACCGATGGAAGTACATGTTTTACTAGTCAGCTATCAAAACCTATCAAGTGCGTAATAGTTCATTTCGAATTTTACGGCTATTGAGCACAAATATATTTTATTTAAGGAGCTTCAGATTTTACTTAAGCCCGTTTGGTTACAGTGACTAAACTTTAGTTAATCTCCGTTACATCGAATGTTTATATATTATTTTATAGTATTAAATATATACTATTTATAAAATCCATTCCTAATTGACGGATTATTCGCGAGATAAAAATCTAATTAGTCTAATTACGTTATGATTTGACGAAACATTTGTTAATCATGAATTAATTAGACTTAATAAATTCATCTCGCGAATAATCTTCTGATTCCGCAATTATTTTTGTAATTAGTTCACGTTTAATTGTTTAAATTAATATTCAAACATTCAACGTGATTTGACTAATAAAATTTAAACTTTAAGCGGTCAAAACCTGTCCGAATGACTACAAGCGGGTACAGTATTAGCAAGCGCTTTGCGTTGATTGGCCGGCCACTACCTGGCAAAATCCAGATCAAAGCCACTAATGTTGACGCGGTGAAATCCCTAGACGACACGCACGCGGACGCGGCTGCTACAAACCAAAGTGCGCGCCGCGCGCCGCGCGCCGAGAGCCGAGCAGCTGTTTTGGCGGAAAAAGCACCGAGCTCGCGAGCCAAACCAGCGGTCCCAGCCGGTGCCGCCGCCCGCCGCCCACCTCGCCGCGTGTTATTATAGCGAGCTCACTCACACAGTGACGCTCACACGCTCCCTCGAGCTTACACCTCATCAGCTCACGCGGTAGGAGGAGAGAGATGCCGTACTCTAATGTGGACGCGGCGGCGAAGGGGGTGAAGGTGGGCGGGGCGCTGATGGTGCGGCGTGTGGCGAGCGGCAAGCTCGTGTCGGCGTCGTCGCACCTCCTCTTCCGCGCCACCATCCTCGCCACGCTCGGGCTCGTCTGCCTCTTCACCGTGCACTACCCGTCCCTGCTGTCGCACTCGTTTCGGCTCTCCTCTGGGGGCGGGTCGAAGCGGACGGCGTCGAGGGCGTCGCACCGGAGCTTGCTGGGGTCGTCGTTGTCGGCGGCGGCTGTGTCGTACGGGGGCGCCGCGTGGGACCGGGAGGTGCGGCGGAGTGCCTCGCCGAGGAGGGACGGGGGGATGTCGGTGCTGGTGACGGGTGCGGTGGGGTTCGTCGGGATGCACTGCTCGTTGGCGCTCAGGGCGCGGGGCGACGGCGTGCTGGGGCTTGATAACTTCAACTCGTATTACGAGCCCTCGCTGAAGCGGGCGCGGCAGAGGCTGCTCGCGTCGCGTGGGGTGCTCGTGCTCGACGCCGACATCAACGACGCCGCACTGCTGGAGCGGCTGTTCGACGCGGCGCCCTTCACGCACGTGCTGCACCTCGCCGCGCAGGCCGGCGTTCGCTACGCGATGCGCGCGCCGCAGACGTATGTCGCGTCCAACGTGGCCGGCCTCGTCAGCCTCTTCGAGGTCGCCGCCAAGCACGCCGACCCGCAGCCGGCGATCGTCTGGGCGTCCTCGTCGTCGGTGTACGGCCTCAACAAGGACGCGCCCTTCTCCGAGGAGCACCGCACAGACCAGCCGGCGTCGCTCTACGCGGCGACCAAGAAGGCCGGCGAGGCTATCGCGCACTCGTACAACCACATCTACGGCCTCTCCATCACCGGCCTCCGTTTCTTCACAGTGTACGGCCCATGGGGCCGCCCGGACATGGCTTACTTCTTCTTCGCCCGCAGCATCGTCTCCGGGGAGCCCATCACGCTCTTCCGCACCGCCGACGGCGCCGACGCCCGCCGCGACTTCACCTACATCGACGACGTCGTCAAGGGCTGCCTCGGCGCGCTCGATACGGCCGGCAAGAGCACCGGCTCCAAGTCCGGCAAGAAGCGCGGCCCCGCGCCCCTCCGCGTCTACAATCTCGGCAACACCTCGCCGGTGCCCGTCACCCGTATGGTCGCCATCCTCGAGAAGCTCCTCGGCAAGAAAGCGAACAAGCGCGTCGTGACAATGCCGAGCAACGGCGACGTGCCGTTCACGCACGCCAACGTCAGCCACGCCGCCCGGGACTTCGGCTACCACCCTTCCACCTCCCTCGACGCCGGCCTCCGGCACTTCGTCGACTGGTTCGTCCACTACTACAAGCTTGACCCGGCCAAGATCGCCAAGGGCAAGCTTACCAAGAAGAAATCCATGGCGATGTCTGCGGCTTCGTGAGGGGCGCGCCGGCCGCGTCACGTGTCCCCCGGCCGTCCACCAAGTGTGCATTCGGAGGCTAGCACTCGTCCTGCAAATTTTTCAGTGCTCACTGTTTAAGCGTTGCTGCTTTCCTCCTCCACGATGCAACAATGCTGGATTGCTTATGCTTAGTGGAGAAGAGATCATAGCATAAGCAAAGAAATTGGAGTATATCAGTATAGATAAGATGACAGAGCAAAGAAATGGAGCCAGGGCAGAAGAAAGAAGATGCCACTGGAATCCTTCTGGTTTATACTATTTTCCTGAATTTTTTCAGCTAATTACCGTCATGTTCTTGTCCATTTTGTCTCTTTGGTGTGACATGTCACTGATGATGTCAACAAGAACACAAGATGCTGTGCTGGGTGTAAAATCAAAGCAGCTGCAGGCTGCCAAAAAATGTACTTAAAATTTTGGCGGACTTCGCTGCAATTTCTTTCTGCATATATTAATAAACCTGTCAAGTTTTGGGCACTGTTCCTGCCTTTTGGATTGGTTCTCTTCTCTCAACCAAAGCATCCTACTGCATGTGGGGTGTTTTGTGACTTCTGGGGATGACTCGCTTCTGATTTCTATGGCACTATCTGTGAGGTTGGTGGTGGCTAGTTGGTGATGGAATAAAATTGCTTGGGCATTGGTTCTGCTTCTTTATAGTAGCATCCATGAAGGGAACATGAGCATTTGGTACAGTGACTGACTACAGTGATGCAGTCCCCAGTTGCAGCTGTTCAGAAAGCAGCCCTGCTGTCTCCATGAACAAAATCTCCTACCCCTTTACAGTAATTCTAGAGCTTCAAGCTTGTTCAGTCTTAAAAAAAATCCTGTATCCTCTTGTGATCAACACTGAGCTTGAAGCTGTGATATAGGTGCAAGTCTGTATCTAACATTCATGCTGATGCATCAGTATGAATCCAGAATTCTGAAGATAAATGTGACGTTGGAAAATTTTGTTAATGTATGTACACATTGGATTGCTTGAGATTGAAAGGCTTTGTTGTTCTTGTCCACTCTGAATTTTCTGATGGAGCAACCATCGTGCTTCGAGGACGATTCCTGTCCACTCCAGCCTTCACAGTTCACACCATTAGCCTTCTCTGCAAGGGCCATTGATCTTAGATAAGCCTAGCAGTTTCATGTCATGCTGAGGCAAGCCTGTGAAGTGTGAAGAACAATGCATTGGGCAATAGCTAGCAGGATAGGACCACAGGGAATACTACATTATGCAGAAGGCTACAAGGAGCACTCTGAAAGTCTGAGTTGTGGTGATGATGAAGAACAAAATCTACCTGCCTGCACATCTTTTTCAGCATAACAAATGCAATATCTATCAGCATGCCAGGGGGGACAATTTGGACCTGATGCTTGAAATCTTAAAAAAAATTGAGGATGGCATTGTACTCCAGGCCAACCCCTATAGCAACTGAAGTAATTGGACATGTTCTTTACCTGCTTCATGTCAAAAAGGTCCAGTTCTTATTACAGTATTACTTCTATGAGTTATTACATTCCAACTAAACAATACCTTTTACTCAATAAAACTCCAGTAAGTATCTATTACTACCTCTTGAATTGCATTGCCCATTGGAATGGTCCTACCAAACTTGCCTGGCTGTTGCTGCTGTTACTGTATCACAAGCTTGGTCCCCATGGACAAGGTGAGCTGGAGAACTTAGAAGCCCTCAACTTTCATTAGCTTAAGGTTAGGCAAATATTGGCCTCATCCAGACTTTAGATCCCCTTGTGCATCACAACTTGCAAAATCTGACCTGAGGTGAGCCCCAGCCTCTCTTGACACTTTTCACTGACATGGGAGTTATTATGGATGCAGCTGTGTCTATATGTCCTGCTGAGATCGTTTCTTGTCTTTTCATTCAATTGCATCCAGGCTAATTGGTAATCTCATGTGCTGCTGCTCCTAATTTTATGAGGTAAATAGGTCTGTCTGTACCTCAGCACTACACATGGAGTCAGATTGATGAATTGTGGCCAACTCCCCTGACCAATATCAAAGAATGGGTTACTGAATTTAACTCTGTTTGTACTACTATTACTTGTACATTCCAAGGAGCATTCAAAGCTTTCACCTTTCAGGCAGATTACCATTTTTTCACTCCTTTTTTAGGAGAATAACACTTAACAGATTAATTAACCATGTGGTACCTGGATGGAGTTCACTTTCACAGAGTAACTGAACATGGAGTACATGCATCCATCCTCTCTCTTCCATGAAGCCTAGTGGCAGACTGTGCATCTTTCAACAGAGAAACATCGTACTGGTAATCACTTTCCTGACGATTTAATGCTTTATCAGCTAGTTTCAGGATTACAAGACCTGCACTTCAGTGGACAGTGGTGGCAAAAGCTAGATTTGGAGCCTTTTCTTTTCGTGATATTGCAGTACACCTACGCTCTCTTTTCTGAGAGTCTCTCTCGGCTTGTACTATTATCCCGACCACAAGTTTCAAGCCATTGATCGATCGGTGGAGGGAGGAATGAACAAGCTCAAACTTTCACTTTCTTCCATCAATCTTGGATCAGGGAACATGATCTGACGAGAAGGATTTCCAAATTGATCATCTACAGTTTTATCTAGATAAGTCATCATCGATCTTACTTTGTGCTGTCTATCCTTCCATCTAGATAAGCCATGCATGCAGCAATGACTTCAGAGTTCAGCTCCATTTGACAATTAGAATTCAAATGCGTGTGTTCTCCATTTGACAATTAGAGTTCAAATTGTTCATCCGAATAATGGAGTTCTTTTTAGCTTCCAATCAGGTTTGACACCACGAGTTCGTGCGGTCCATCCACTGTAGACTCGATCGAACGACGAATTAACGCCATGCATCTGCATCTGAGCTCTGACTCTCTGGAGGAAGACACGGGGAGTTAATGAAATCTTTACAGCCGGCACATGGTAGCTAGCTATATCTCCAAACAGAACTAAATTCTTCTACCATCACAGCCTGTTTTGTATTGTGGGTGTCCAACTTAACTTACTGGCCCGAGGAATGTACACGCATGAATTGGCTTGGACAAGTACGGCTACACCATCTTTCTTGTTCCTCGGAAATGAAGCGATGTAATGCGGTAACAGGGCATAACAAGCCACTACGAGGTGAGGTCAACGCAACCAGGAAACATTTTGGCAGCCATGGTAGTTGGAGAAGCTGCAGCCTGGCAGCCTGCAGCTATGTCTCATGTCTGTCACTCAATCACTAGGTGCTACAGGGCTGTACATTAGGGGAACAGGTGGAAGGTGGTGTGACTGTTCAAGGCCTCCAAAGTTTAAGGGTCCCAAAGTACTCCAAATTGGGTTTTAAGGGCCCTAAAGTCCTCCAAAGTTACACCAAGTGATTTTAGCTAAATGGATAAGATGCTGGCTATAGAATCAGATGTTTCAGGTTTGATCCTAGTTGAGTCCATAATTCATTGTTTATTTTTTTGGCAATAACCCTCTTCTATCAATAAGTTTAAGCGTTTTGGGACCTTCTTATGAAGTGACATACAACTATTTTCTAGAATTGTCATTCAGATACCTCCAAAACATTGGTATGGCCTTAGGTGCTACTAGGAGTGCGTGAGAGATTTGACTGTGAAAACGAAGGCTTAGTGGTTCATAATCATTTTCAATGTTCATATGACACGACAATGCTTGCAGAGAGAAGGAAATCTCACAATAATCACTGGAGACCGTCGTCGTGGTGATCGAGCAGAAGCAAAGGTGATTTCTACAGTTCTACTCACTGACTTGGACATATGTATCATCCATACGTGATATGAGTACGGTCCATACGTTGAATCAAAAAAAAAGATAATCGATCTGACGGGTATATATATATATATATATATATATATATATATGTTAATTATGACAATATAATATACATAACAATCTTTAATAATATTTAAGTTTAAAAGTCTCAAACATTACAAATTTATGATAAAATGTAAAGCATTGAAGTAGGGCAGATAATTAGACACATTTAAACTTCTGGTTCCAGTCTGCCACTAGCATAAGAAGAAGAAAGTAAGAAACTTAGAGAGTTACGGATTGGAAAATGGAAACTTGCTGGCGTCTGCCTGCTTGTGCTCGAGTTCTTCATGACTTCACTTCGCCCTTCCTCTTGCCGACGACTGCTACGGCGGGTTGGCGGCGGCAAAGCTGACGAATGGCGAAAGAACGCCGTTGGCCAGCAGGCAGCGGCTGCCGGCTGCTATGGCGGCGGGCGGCAGCAATGCTAGCGACAACCAACTAGCCAAGAACGTCGGTGGCCGGTGGGCGGCGGCTGCTATGCTACGGCGGTGGCAAAGCTGGCGAGGCGAAGTACGCAGGAAGCACGAGGGGCACGACTCAGCCGGTGTCTTGAGGAGGAAAGAAAACTATGGTTTGGGTCGGGCATTTATCGAGAATTTATTTATTTATTTATTTTTAATCAAATTAATCCGATCGATACTTCTCGATATGTGTATCGGAGCATGTCGGCGTATCCCATCGTATCGAATACCGGTACGACACCTATTTTAGTATATCGGTGATAAAGACCCAGCAGACAGCAATCAGCAACAACGATTCCTCCTGTCCTGGCTCTGTCTTAGACTCCGGTGAAGTGAGCGCCGCCACGCGTGCCAGCGTTTGCAGCGGCTTTCGCCTATAGCACAATCGTACATCGGAGGGAGGTGCTCCACCGCTAGCACCGCCCGCCATGATGCATGGATGGGTTGGATAGGATGATCTGTAGTCACAAACGGCTCAAGCATCATTGGTTCGGGGCTTTGCTGAGAGGAGGGCTTCTATCGAGTATGGACTTGACAATCGTACCCCAATTATATATTTATCGGGGATAAAATTCTATTAATGTTAGATTTAACCTAATATTATATCTGAATGATAAATAGGTATGGGTATAAATATTAACTATCCATACCCGTTTACCCATTTATCTATAGTGTAAAAATAAAATCACAAACCTTAGTCTCTCTTATTTCTCTTTTCTCTCCTCCCTCCCCTACCCCACTGCTAGTCTCCTCCCATCTCTTTCTCTTTTCTCCCTAAACCTAGCCAGCCGCGCCACCATAGGGCTAGCCAATGCCCTCCTGCGTGCACCACTGCGCTCCACCCCTCATCAGTGCGCACCGCCGCATGCTGTCTCTCGTTGTACCGGCATGCATCGCCACACACTAGCCCCACCGTGTCCAGGGCCGTGCCTAGGGGGGTCGAGCCATGCGCTCGACCCGGGCCCCCACCTTCCTAGGACCCACCTGATCACTACAACTAAAATTATTGAAGAATTATTTAAGGTCTACAATGTCTTAAGGAAGGCTAAATGGGCTGACAACTTTACGTATTGAGAAGAACTTGTTAGATGATATTAATATTGTAACCATCATTGATGATTTTGCATCAAGAAATGTTAGAAGACATTTTTAAGGTGATCTATAATATATTTAAGGTAATGATCTTACTTCTTTTTTTACCGCTTAAAATTTTCTATGATACATTAAATTATTTTAGTTAGTTGATATATAATAGTAAACAATAGTTCTTTGGTATTAGGGCCTATATTTATAATTTTGCCCCGGGCCTCACAAAACTCAGGAACGGCCCTGACCGCGTCGGTGCAAACCGCTCTGAGTGCCGCCCCTTTTGCTACCCACGCGAAGCTTCTCACATGGCCCCGAGCACTGCCCGCATGTTGCCCCACCCAAGCATCGCATCTCGCTGCTTGCACGGCCCCGCGCGCCACTGCTTAGCTGCTTGTAGTCCCTCACGCCAGCATGTGCCTTCACCGGCGCATGCCGCCCTTCTACTGTGGCCTGATCCCTCCACACCATCTGGCCAGCCCACTTGCTGGCCCCGACAGCCCCTTCTTTTGTGTTTGGGTTCGCGGGTAAACGGGTATACTCATGGGTATATGGCGTCCATGGGTAATAATTATATGCATGAGTTTTTACCCGTCAAACAAATAGATATGTGTATATATATGTACTACCCGTATGGTCGTACCTATCGTATCCGATTGCCATCCTTAGCGTGGACCTGCCTAGGTTGAAGAAGAGGTACGATGGCCAGAGTCATTGCCCTCCACCGTGCGCACCACTCCCACCCACCTTGGCCGGTGCCACCGTGCACATCCGGCGACGTCATCGCTGCCTACCTCATCGACACTATCGGGGGCACCGCCGCCGCACACCTTGGTCGCCCCTGCCGTGCACATCGTCGTTGCCACCCACCTCGGGGTGTCTCCACCACCCCCTCCTCGGCTACTTCCACCGCCCTCATATTCAGAACCCATCACTCGATAGAGCGTTGGAGTTGTCTGATTAGCTCAATTAACCTAGATCGACACTTAAAATGCCAATAAAAGATTAATTTTATATTTTTTTTTAAAAAAATGTGTACCAAATTTAAAATTTGTTTTAGAAAATGTATCATTTAAAAAAAATCTACCTTGGAGGCACGCAGAAGCGATGAAGGCCACGGGCAGAATACAGTGGCCCAATACAGGCAATCAGGCATGTAGGACGGCCCATCACATGATAATGCAATCCGATTCTACTAAAAACCGAACGAAAATGTTGCCAGACCAAATACGAGATTTTCAATTCCTAAACAAATATATCAATGGTCAATGGAGATGTCGGACATTTGATTCGATAAGAAAACTATTTTTTAGATTAGGAAACTTGACGCTCCAAGCTTTAAAACTAGCAACGGTTTTAAGGGCCCTAAAGTCCTCCAAAGTTACACCAAGTGATTTTAGCTAAATGGATAAGATGCTGGCTATAGAATCAGATGTTTCAGGTTTGATCCTAGTTGAGTCCATAATTCATTGTTTATTTTTTTGGCAATAACCCTCTTCTATCAATAAGTTTAAGCGTTTTGGGACCTTCTTATGAAGTGACATACAACTATTTTCTAGAATTGTCATTCAGATACCTCCAAAACATTGGTATGGCCTTAGGTGCTACTAGGAGTGCGTGAGAGATTTGACTGTGAAAACGAAGGCTTAGTGGTTCATAATCATTTTCAATGTTCATATGACACGACAATGCTTGCAGAGAGAAGGAAATCTCACAATAATCACTGGAGACCGTCGTCGTGGTGATCGAGCAGAAGCAAAGGTGATTTCTACAGTTCTACTCACTGACTTGGACATATGTATCATCCATACGTGATATGAGTACGGTCCATACGTTGAATCAAAAAAAAAGATAATCGATCTGACGGGTATATATATATATATATATATATATATATATGTTAATTATGACAATATAATATACATAACAATCTTTAATAATATTTAAGTTTAAAAGTCTCAAACATTACAAATTTATGATAAAATGTAAAGCATTGAAGTAGGGCAGATAATTAGACACATTTAAACTTCTGGTTCCAGTCTGCCACTAGCATAAGAAGAAGAAAGTAAGAAACTTAGAGAGTTACGGATTGGAAAATGGAAACTTGCTGGCGTCTGCCTGCTTGTGCTCGAGTTCTTCATGACTTCACTTCGCCCTTCCTCTTGCCGACGACTGCTACGGCGGGTTGGCGGCGGCAAAGCTGACGAATGGCGAAAGAACGCCGTTGGCCAGCAGGCAGCGGCTGCCGGCTGCTATGGCGGCGGGCGGCAGCAATGCTAGCGACAACCAACTAGCCAAGAACGTCGGTGGCCGGTGGGCGGCGGCTGCTATGCTACGGCGGTGGCAAAGCTGGCGAGGCGAAGTACGCAGGAAGCACGAGGGGCACGACTCAGCCGGTGTCTTGAGGAGGAAAGAAAACTATGGTTTGGGTCGGGCATTTATCGAGAATTTATTTATTTATTTATTTTTAATCAAATTAATCCGATCGATACTTCTCGATATGTGTATCGGAGCATGTCGGCGTATCCCATCGTATCGAATACCGGTACGACACCTATTTTAGTATATCGGTGATAAAGACCCAGCAGACAGCAATCAGCAACAACGATTCCTCCTGTCCTGGCTCTGTCTTAGACTCCGGTGAAGTGAGCGCCGCCACGCGTGCCAGCGTTTGCAGCGGCTTTCGCCTATAGCACAATCGTACATCGGAGGGAGGTGCTCCACCGCTAGCACCGCCCGCCATGATGCATGGATGGGTTGGATAGGATGATCTGTAGTCACAAACGGCTCAAGCATCATTGGTTCGGGGCTTTGCTGAGAGGAGGGCTTCTATCGAGTATGGACTTGACAATCGTACCCCAATTATATATTTATCGGGGATAAAATTCTATTAATGTTAGATTTAACCTAATATTATATCTGAATGATAAATAGGTATGGGTATAAATATTAACTATCCATACCCGTTTACCCATTTATCTATAGTGTAAAAATAAAATCACAAACCTTAGTCTCTCTTATTTCTCTTTTCTCTCCTCCCTCCCCTACCCCACTGCTAGTCTCCTCCCATCTCTTTCTCTTTTCTCCCTAAACCTAGCCAGCCGCGCCACCATAGGGCTAGCCAATGCCCTCCTGCGTGCACCACTGCGCTCCACCCCTCATCAGTGCGCACCGCCGCATGCTGTCTCTCGTTGTACCGGCATGCATCGCCACACACTAGCCCCACCGTGTCCAGGGCCGTGCCTAGGGGGGTCGAGCCATGCGCTCGACCCGGGCCCCCACCTTCCTAGGACCCACCTGATCACTACAACTAAAATTATTGAAGAATTATTTAAGGTCTACAATGTCTTAAGGAAGGCTAAATGGGCTGACAACTTTACGTATTGAGAAGAACTTGTTAGATGATATTAATATTGTAACCATCATTGATGATTTTGCATCAAGAAATGTTAGAAGACATTTTTAAGGTGATCTATAATATATTTAAGGTAATGATCTTACTTCTTTTTTTACCGCTTAAAATTTTCTATGATACATTAAATTATTTTAGTTAGTTGATATATAATAGTAAACAATAGTTCTTTGGTATTAGGGCCTATATTTATAATTTTGCCCCGGGCCTCACAAAACTCAGGAACGGCCCTGACCGCGTCGGTGCAAACCGCTCTGAGTGCCGCCCCTTTTGCTACCCACGCGAAGCTTCTCACATGGCCCCGAGCACTGCCCGCATGTTGCCCCACCCAAGCATCGCATCTCGCTGCTTGCACGGCCCCGCGCGCCACTGCTTAGCTGCTTGTAGTCCCTCACGCCAGCATGTGCCTTCACCGGCGCATGCCGCCCTTCTACTGTGGCCTGATCCCTCCACACCATCTGGCCAGCCCACTTGCTGGCCCCGACAGCCCCTTCTTTTGTGTTTGGGTTCGCGGGTAAACGGGTATACTCATGGGTATATGGCGTCCATGGGTAATAATTATATGCATGAGTTTTTACCCGTCAAACAAATAGATATGTGTATATATATGTACTACCCGTATGGTCGTACCTATCGTATCCGATTGCCATCCTTAGCGTGGACCTGCCTAGGTTGAAGAAGAGGTACGATGGCCAGAGTCATTGCCCTCCACCGTGCGCACCACTCCCACCCACCTTGGCCGGTGCCACCGT
Source organism: Zizania palustris (assembly GCA_019279435.1). Lineage (NCBI taxonomy): Eukaryota > Viridiplantae > Streptophyta > Magnoliopsida > Poales > Poaceae > Zizania > Zizania palustris. The sequence goes on from JAAALK010000082.1 coordinate 62,435,173, forward strand.
GCACATCCGGCGACGTCATCGCTGCCTACCTCATCGACACTATCGGGGGCACCGCCGCCGCACACCTTGGTCGCCCCTGCCGTGCACATCGTCGTTGCCACCCACCTCGGGGTGTCTCCACCACCCCCTCCTCGGCTACTTCCACCGCCCTCATATTCAGAACCCATCACTCGATAGAGCGTTGGAGTTGTCTGATTAGCTCAATTAACCTAGATCGACACTTAAAATGCCAATAAAAGATTAATTTTATATTTTTTTTAAAAAAATGTGTACCAAATTTAAAATTTGTTTTAGAAAATGTATCATTTAAAAAAAATCTACCTTGGAGGCACGCAGAAGCGATGAAGGCCACGGGCAGAATACAGTGGCCCAATACAGGCAATCAGGCATGTAGGACGGCCCATCACATGATAATGCAATCCGATTCTACTAAAAACCGAACGAAAATGTTGCCAGACCAAATACGAGATTTTCAATTCCTAAACAAATATATCAATGGTCAATGGAGATGTCGGACATTTGATTCGATAAGAAAACTATTTTTTAGATTAGGAAACTTGACGCTCCAAGCTTTAAAACTAGCAACGGTAACCACGAGAGCCTAATATTATGGTCTATTTGGTTGAGTTATGGCTGTAAAAAAAGTTATTGTTAGCTGTAGACTACTGTAAGAAAGTTGAAAGTCGTTTAGTTGAAACAATTATGGACAAGTTACTTTCAGTTGTGAGTTGTTTAATAAGTTTGTAATGCTCGTATCTGCTTCAAACGTACGTTGATTATATGTAAAATAGTTATAAAATTAATTTTTATTAGTTTTGCATGTACCATCAAAATCTGATCCACGTATGTAGGTACATGCAAATTTGCTAAAATATACATGGTATTTATGATATCTACATAATTATCTCCCTCTTGCACTAAACAAAGCATGAGTTGTCTCTTGAGGTGGACGCCCAGAATGATGACAATATTCTGATATACGGTGAGAACAATGTACATTGAACATATCTTGCAACAAAGTATTCAACCCACCATTTCTCAAGACAATCAAGAGTTTGCAAGCAATCGGAACATTTTTTCTATTTGTGACATATACCTCCTCACATCCGAAAACTTGTTCTTTGCATCATAAAAATTTAATTAGAGTAGCATCTTAACATCATGAAAAAGAACATTTAAAAAGTGTGTCACCGTTAACCGTGAACTTTATCTCTATAGGAATTGAAAGCAAATGTCCAGCTCATCCTGATGCTCTGTACTAGATATGTTTTGCAAAGCACTAAAATTAGAAATGAGGGATCTAAAGCATGCAAGCTAGTTCTTTTATCGTCCCTGAGGGATCTAAAGAAATTAATGTGGTGTTTGATTTGCTCAAGGTAACGTAAATAATAATGATACTAAATTTGTTTGGTTAACAAATGTAATATATCCTATTTACATTATAGTGTTTGGTTGATAAGTATAATGTATTCTGATAACGTAATGTGATATCAGACTGATTAGAGTGTAATGGATTGATTACTAGATTGTAATCTGATTATATGGTATCTAATACCAGCACATTCAAACCAAACAAAATCTAACGTAATTAGTTTACATTTTAGACAGATAACACTTAAAATAAACCTAACTAAACGACTCCTAAGAGATGTCTGATTCTGACCGGCGCTAATGGGCCTGCACATCCACCACGTGCATGACGATAACGACGACGAAGAGGAACACATCCACTGCCACCACCCGAACGAAGCCCTCAACACCGTCGCCATTTCCTTCGCCTCCCCTCCATTGCCTCACCGGGATTGGCGACGGGAGAAGGCCATCGACCAACGGCCGCACGCGTCTAGGGTGTGTTTCCAACGGCACGTGCGAAGAGCTATCAAAGGGGCAGGTCACCGAGTAGGGAGGTTTGTCATCGGCTGCGCATGTCCTTGGGTCAGCGTCTAGGGTGGGTTTCTAGCGACGTGGCTGGTTCGTGTCGTTGGCGAGAGAGATGAGGGAACGCCGGCGGGTGGAGGCGAGGGCGAGCTGGTCACGAGCGTGCAGGACCAGGCGAGCTGTCGGTGGTTGGGGATGAGGAAACAAAGGCAGAAGCCGTCGAAAACAAGTCCGTACGAGCTTCCACGATTTCACTACGGCAGAAACTGTTTTTACTGAAATCTATTGGCTTGTTTCAGGCTTGGTTTTTGACTTTCGAAGCAAAAACTGCTCTCAAAGCTAAACCAAAGGGATCCTTAGTTAGGTTAATTACTTATGTGTCACTATTATTTAATATTTCACCCAATATCCTATTAATATTCAGTTAATATCTCAATATCATTACTATTTTCAATTTTACGCTATTTTTTATGCCACGGATCCACAGTCACCAAACATTATGCATCGATCATACTGCCCCAACACCTTCTTCTTTCCTGATGCTGCCTACTACCTGTTGTAGGCCGCAAAGGAGAGGTTGATGTTGGCGGCGGACACCAAAACGAAAGCGCCAAAGCGGCAAGGCCAGCTCTGCGCTGGTGCAAGAAGTGCACGGACCCAGGACCCATAGCCGAGGAGGTCCAAGGCCCAAGTATTTAGATTTTAGTAGAGGACTCTGCTTAGTCTACTGCCGACTACCATGAGTCTAGAGTTTGTATTGATAATTTGGCATGCGAACAGGCGTCAGGCGAACAACCGACGAGCCAACTGCATGTCCTCTTGTTTAGTGTTAATTAATCTAAAACTTTATTTTTTTAGTTGCAAGTAAAAATATGTATATAGATATACATATATTATATATACACATAGATTAATAGGTCATATGGGCCTGATCTTGTTTGAAGATCATGGGTGTGTTAGGATGTGAACGAGAAATTTTCCAGAAGGTTACCTATCCTAATACTATTCCCGCATGAGCACGCTTAACATTGGAGTTCTGATTAGATTTAGTGTCAGTACGTCCTTTAATATCGATACATAATGTTTTGTGTCTGTGGATGGATCATGGCGTAAAAATATTACGTACGAGTGAAATTGAAAATAGTAACAGCATTAAAGTAAATAACTGAATATTATATATTTGGCGAAACCAAATAATGGTAACCCGTACAATTAGGGCACGTCTACGACTCGGACGTCCAACGCATCACCAATTTCTGGACGACTATTTTAATAGTTTTGGACCGATTTCCAAATGTTCCACTTAAAGTTCAGTAAAACATTTAAAATAAAGAGCGAAACATTTAGATTGAACTATTGAAACATTCGTATTTAACGGGTGAAACATTCATCTTTAACGGGTAAAATATTCGAAATAAAAAGAGTGAAAAGTATTTGAAATAAAAGGTGAAACATTTGAAACAAAAGAGTAAAACATTTAAAATAAAAGGGTGAAATATTTTACTCTCATCGTATAAAACATTTTCCAGCTTGTAATAGATGTAATAGATAAACATTTTTCTTAAATGGATGAAACATTCGTATTCAACATGTAAAACATTCAAAATAAAAAGAGCGAAAAAATTGATTTTCAACTAGTATACCATTATTGTACTCTCAAACTATATGTTTCACAAATAAAATATATTTCATATTATTTAATTAATTTTATGTTGTGTAAATTATAAAACTGACTAAATTTTATCTAGACTGAATTATTTGGGCCTAAACCAACCAAATTGCTTTGGGTCAAACTCCTAATGTGCTGCAGCGCCCACTTGCAGCGTGCTCCATGCAAGCGTCCGATGAAACGCCCGTATGAAGCATTACCGTAGTAAACATGTATTGCGAGACTGTATGTAATATGAGTAAAATAGGAAGCAGACAACTATTTAATCAGCCTTTTATATATGAGATCATGTCTGAAACTTCAAAAATATTGGAACTAAAGGAAATAATAACGATAAAGCTTATAAGCGAGCGTTCACACTACCGGAAACGACGTGTTTGCCGAGTGCCTAAGATTTTGCCGAGTGCAATATCTCGGGTACTCGGCAAATAAAATACACTCGGCAAATTAAATATTTGCCGAGTGTTTTTTTGAAAAAACACTCGGCAAAAAAGTTACTAACGGACGTTGTCACGTCGTTCTTGCGCGTCAAAATTTTTTTTAGCGTTTGCCGAGTGTTTTTTAAAAAACACTCGCAAACTCTCTTTGCCGAGTGTTTTTTTTAAAAAAACACTCGGCAAACCCATTTTTTATTTTTTTCTGACCCATTGTTTCGAGTCTACGTGATATTTCCAATTTGATTTTAACTTGAATTTTTTTTTACAATAAAAACACAACATATATTATCTCATGTAAAAATTACACATTTTTTTGGTTCAGTTTGTTATTTTTAAATTATTAAATATGTTTCTAGAATTTAAATTGAAATAGGTGAAATTTGAACTACAAGTGTCTAAAATAATAAACCAAAAATTATGGAAAAATCATATTCATGTTTTAAAGTCTATTTATGGTTCTTATAAACTTAATTAAAATAAATTTTGAACAATTTAGGGTGTGACGCTTGTTCAACAATGTAACGCTTAATAGTTTTTTAATTATAAAAAATCAACTAAAGTCTAAAAAACATGAGACTTGTCATTGTGTTATTATATGATACATAAATGCTGTGATAAAAATTTAAAAATATTTCGAGAAAATTATCACGTAGATTGTTTAGAAATCGTAGATTATGAGAGAAGTGATTAGGGTTTAGAAAAGAAATGAGATAAGTTTGAAAAACGTTTAACAGGTAAATTATTTTTTGTACTTGAAATTTTTTCTACAATAAAAACACAACACATATTATCTCATGTAAGAAATACATATTTTTTTGATTCAGTTTGTTATTTTTAAATTATTAAGTATGTTTCTAGGATATAAATTGAAATAGGTGAAATTTGAATTACAAGTGCCTCAAATAATAAACAAAAAATTATAAAAAAATCATATTCATGTTTTTAAGTCTATTTAGAGTTCTTATCAGCTGTATTGAAAGAAATTTTGAACAATTTAGGGTGCGAGACTCGTTCGACAACGTGAAGCTTAATAATCTTTTAATTATAACAAAATCAAATTAACTCTAAAAAATATTATACTTGTCATGATGTTATTATATGATGCATAGATGCTATGATAAAAATTTAAAAATATTTCGAAAAAATTATCACGTATAATGTTTAGAAATAGAAGATTACGAGAGGTTTAATTAGGGTTTAGAAAAGAAATGTGATAGGTTCGAAAGAAGTTTAATGGATAAATAATTTTTTATACTTGAATTATTTTCTACAATAAAAACACAACACATATTATCTCATGTAAAAATTCCACATTTTTTAGTTCAATTTGTTATTTTTAAATTATTAAGTATTTTTCTAGGATTTAAATAAAAATGGATTAAATTTGACTGCAATTGCATGAAATAATAAACAAAATATTATTAAAAAATCATATTTATGTTGTTGAGTTTATTTTTAGTCCTTATATACTATAGTTATACCATTTTCATCAACGAAAAGATTGTAAAACAAATTATACAAAATTTTAAAAAATAAAAAACTCTTTGCCGAGTGCCAAATTTGAGGCACTCGGCAAATATGCTGGGTTTACCGAGTGCAACACTCGGCAAACCAAAAATTTATTTTCCCGCATAGCTTTTCCGAGAAATTTCAAAGTTTGCCGCACTTTTTTTTTTCAAATTTTTCATACCTACTCTTTAAAATATCACCTCTCTCCATTCTTTTTCTCTCCTTCCCTCTCCTTCCCTCCCTTCCCTCCCACTGGCTTCTTCCCGCCGGCCCTCCCATCGCTGCCCCGGCCGCCGTCGTGTCGTCGCCCCGGCCGCAATCACGTCTCCACCGCGTCGCAGCCCCGGCCGTCGACCTGTCGCCGTCCCAGCTGCCGACCCATCGCTGACCCGGCTCCGCCGCGGCCGCCGCGGCCGCCTCCTCGTCATCGCCTCCTCTCGGCAGCCGCGCCGTCGCCTGCGCCCACACCACGGCCCCGCCCGCGCCCACGCCGCGCGGCCACGCCGTCGCCCGCTCCCGCGCTGTCCACGCCGCGGCCACGCCGTCGCCCGCGCCATCGCCCACGCCCACACCGTCACCCACGCCCGCGCCGCGCCCACGCCGTTGCCCGCTCCCGCGCCGCGGCCACACCCCCGGCCGGGACGTGCCCATTTTTTTATTTTACACTATTTTCTTTGCCGAGTGCTTTCTTTTGGCACTCGACAAAGGCCGTTAGGGCTCGACCCGACCGTTAGACGCCTAGGTTTGCCGAGTGCCTCACGTGGCACTCGACGAAGCCGTTAGGGCACTCGGCGACATGTTTGCCGAGTGCGCGATAAATTGCACTCGGCAAATAGAGGGCCTCCCATTGTGTCAGACGCTTCGGGCGGCCCGGCCTAAACTTCAAAAATATTGGAACTTTTAGCTTACATTTAGCATACCCATCAACAGCGGTGGAAATAGAGGAAAAATGGAAAATTACACCTGTGCCACTTTACGGGTATATCATATTGGATCCATAAGAGATGCACAAAGAATTTACTAATAATAACTAAAAAAATTAAATCTATTCAAACATGTTTAGTAATGTTACAGTGATAAGAAACAATGTGATATGTTTTATTCAAAATAAATCCTATATAAAAATTCAATTATACATTAACATTAGTCCTTACTCATAAAAGAGTACATTGAACATTAGTTTAGTGTTGATTCGTTAGCACATAGATAGATGTTGTTGTATGAAAATGAACTCAATTTTTTGAAACTTTTATTGAAGGCAGCACCAGCACGTCAAAAGGACGAGAGTAATCTGCCATCAAACAGTTCAAAAGCTTTACTAAATGCCAGTTCTTTGAATATCAGATGCTCCAAATAAGCCAAATCAGACATGTCAACAGCACTGCAGATAGTTCTATAGTGAGAACAAAATAAGAAGTAAAAAAATTATACAGCCATTATAACAGTTAAGCATGTGTGCTAGATATAATTCATGGAGAGAGTGAAGCTATTCTATCTGGTGTGCTCCCAAAACGAAGCTCTGCACCAAGGCTCCTGTACTGAAGAATAAACCATGAATAAGCATAACAAGAGGGAACTGAATATTGTCAAACAAGCATAGTAACATACCTAGAGTGAAGACAACCTCGTAATTAAAAAAGCAATACAGAATAAAACAATATGTGTATCGCATCAATATATTCAGCAAAGGTACCCATAAGAGCATGTTCATCGCCAGTAGGGGAGATTTGCTATTTTGACACTTTAAGAAACGGCTTTCATATTTTTGACATTCGGACCTATTTTTATTGACTTGGGTGATCCTACGTATCAACCTCATAAGTGTCATCATAAACAAAGTACACATCTTTAAAATGTCAAAATAACAATTTTTTCCGCCCGTAGAGTATATCTTCTCTGCTCCTCTACATTCTGTTATCTTCTGTCAACTCCTCTCTTTCAGCCAAAGCAGCTGCAACAAATGTTGGGAGAAAGTCTTTTCCACGATATATTACAATGCAATACTTATTTCAGAGAAGCAATAATGTGCCCCCTGTTAGATTTTGAAATAATGAGAAAACGATATATTACAATGTAATACTTATTCACAAAGCCTATACAAATTAAATCAAATTAACAGCAACAGCATGTAGTTCAAATCTTCATTTCTTCTACCATTAGCTTATTGTTTGTGTTCTGGATTCCACTTTTCACAGCTATTTTCACCACCAAACTATTCTCCCAGTGCTTAACAATAGATGCTGCCAACCCTTGATGATGTTGGTTTATCCCTTTAATTAATTTTATCAAGCAGCAGTCAGGTGTTTTTTTCTTGTGTCTTTACAGACAGAAAAAAAAAGAAGCAACCATGATAAAACCAGCTAGAAACTGTATGAACTCGTCAAACAATCAGGTCAAATGTGGTCAAAACTCCTAGTTTGTGAACCATGGTGCATATATATGTACTAGTTAGATAACTGTGCTTTGCAACATAACCTTATTTTATAATAGAGTCTTTACGTAAAATTCATATCTAAAGGTTTTTACACAAAATTCTTACATCCGCATAAAATAAAAAATTGAAAAATTGAAATGCAAACTACAATTTTCTTTTCTTTTTTTTCTTTTTTCTTCTTTATTTATTTTTCTTTTTTTCTTTTCTTTTTTCTTTTTTCTTTTTTCTTTTTTCTCACGCTTACATGCCGTGGTTGCATGAGCGTGGGCCAGCCCGGCGGTTGCGCGCGGGGCCGTTTCGGTCGGGAGCGCGTGTTGCGCGGGCGAACCAGTTTTCACGGGGTGTAAGTTTTGACCGGTTTATTATGAGAAGTGGAAAGAGAGTTGCGGACGAAATAGCCGCTTTATATTAGTTAAGATAGCCCATCATACTCATGTACTGGAGTATCTAACTTCCTTCTTCTTGGAGCGTGGAACGGCATTTTTTGGAGCATCAACGTGCATCTGCAGTGAGTTGAACTCCAGAGCCAGGATGGGCTTAGGTAACAAGACCAGAACACTCTGTATTTCCGCATCCGGTTCAGCCAATACATCGGAGCCTTTGCTGCGGATCTTGCCATCAGGACAGTCTTGTGGTTCCGCAGTTTTTGGTCTCCAGATCTTAGTAGGCCTCTCCGGTCGGCGGTCGCACTCTGCAGAAGAGAAGACTCTGTTTAGGATTTTGTTACGGTGATTGCAAGGTAAAGACGAGAACAAAGATGATGTTTTTGCTGCAGTACAATGAGACCGAAGTGAAAAATTATCATATAGTAAGAACAAGCTGTGAATGCTGGTAGCACACACCTCGACAAGCTCATGAGCAGTTCTCATGTCGTGCGCAAGGTCTTCATGAAACTTGAGTCGGACCAATTCCAACTTCCTTCCAGGCGCCGTGGATCTTCTCCGTGACGGCCAGGGTGACCCCCGCCTTGGGCACGGTGATGCGTCCTGAAGAGTCATCCCCATCCTCCACAGGCGCCGCGGCTCCTCGTCAGGACCGGGCCGGCATAATCTGAGACCTAATTTTAAATTGGGGTCTCTATCCTTAGGAAAAAATATAGTAATAATATATATGTTATAATGATTTATATAGCCATAAAAAAGGAAACATGCCTATTCAATGCTTTGTTGTATCATATTTATTTGAACAACTTCATTCTTTTGGCGTTCCTTGAAATGAATTCTTCAATAATACGTTCATATTCAATCCTCTCCAACAATTTACTCTCAAGTTATATCCGGACCAAATCAGTAAGTTTTTGTTGTGTAGAACGCAAATATGACTTCAATAGCTTCAATTTAGAAAAGCTTCGTTCCGCTGATGCAACTGTCACTGGAATGGTCAATAGAACTCTATATGCAATACTTGCATTAGGAAGAGAATTATGTCGCTTCAGAAACTTTAGAATTTCCAAAGGTCCCATATTTTCTTGTGGAACGAAATTTTGAAGAAACTTTAACTCTATGTCTCTACGTACAATTCATTGGCATTAATATCATATTTTCCATTCTTTTTAAGGGCAGCCTCCTCCAGATTATCACAAGAGGATTTTAGGCTCTCATTATCCAATGATTGCAATGTTTCAAAAGTAAATAAGAAACCAAACAGACAGCCAGACACGCACGAAAACAGAAGACGGAACATCCGGACTCCAGAGATTAAGGGACTAATGGCCTGATGGGCTTCTAATGATACTGTAAAAAATAATATTTTATGGGCCTCTCTAAATTGGGGCCCTGTTCCATCGAACAGCCTGCACATGCATGTGCCCGGGCCTGCTCCTCGTCCTCGAAAGTGAGCCCTAACCCTCCTCGAGTCCTCCTCCTGCCCTCTCGCTGCATGCTCCCATCATCCCTCTACCAGGGGATGACCTCCTCGTCGAAGCTGGAGGTGGCAAAGTGGTGGTCGAGGTGTGCCCAACTGCAGTCAAGCAGGTCACCAAGGCGCTCGTTGCCATTAGGAGGGGCAGTGACCGTGGCAGTAGTGGGGTCATCGTCGTCGGTGGTGAGGCCGAGGTTGTGGAGGCGGTGGACGATGCGGTCGATGGAGGAGGTGGGGTGGGAGCGGGGACGGGGAAATGTGGAGGTGTGGCGGGGTCGGTGGCTCCCACTTCTGCAGCCATGGCTAGGAGCGGGTGGGGCGCGATTGTCGCTGGAGGAAGAAAGGGAGGGGCGCGCTATTTTAGCATTTAAAGAAGTGGATTCATATTTTTAGTATTTGAACTCATTTTTATTGACTCAGATGGTCCTACGTGTCAGTCTCAAGAATTGCTATTATAACAAAGTGTACATCTTTAGAGTGCCAAAATAGTAAATCTTACCGCGCGGAGGGGAGGGAAGGGAAACGGAGCATGGGAGGAGGCGGTTGCGGCAGAGCCAGAGCGCGTGTGAGGGAGGGGGAGATGGGCCGGCAATCACACACGATGGGCCGGCGATGGGCGCACTGTTCGTGAAAGATAGAGGACATTCGCTCTTTATAATAATAGAGAACTAGTATTTATAATAATATAGAAATAGTAGAGAAATTGGGAAAATTTGCTATAGAACACCGTAAAAATATGTAATTTGCTCCTGGACGATCACTAATATTCTAATATTTTTTGGAAATATTTTTTTAAATAACCAAAATGCCCCTCTGCCTCCCAATCACCATGTGTCGCCCCGAGCCCCTCCGGAGCACCCTCCGCCTCCCTTTTGCAAGCCGTGTCACCACCCTCGAAACCCATCTGCCTCCCTCCACAAGCCGCACCACCACCCCCAAACCCCCTCCACCTCCCGAGCACCCTGCGCCGCCACCCCTCGATCCTATCCGCAAGCCACGCCATCGCCCCTGAGCCCCCTATGCATGTCGCGCCGCTACCATATAAGCCCCTGCACAAGTCGGGCCACCATGCTACCGCCTCCCGAGCTCACCGCTCACCACCGTCGCCCCTTGTAGGACCGAAAGTAGCGACCAGAGGGGGGGTGAATGGGCGCCTAAAAAATTCTTTCGAATCAATGGCCTGCTCCCAATACCCAACGCACCTCAAAGACTAAGCAGCAAAGAACGAACAAATTTCCTAAGTCTAAAGGTATCAATCTAGAAGCAACTGATGTTTAAAACAGAGAAATACCAATACAGTGCTAATAGACAGATAAACAGTATACAAAAGACAAGGCAAGATAAACTTCTCAGTATAAATGCACAAAGAGTGAAATGAGAAGTTACCGTTCGAAATCTGTCTCCTGTTCGAAACTTGGTGAAGCCTGCTTTGCTGGTCGAAGCCTGCTTCGCTGGGTCGAAGTCTGGTTCGGAGGTGGTAGTCGAAGTCTGTCGAAGGTGTGTTGTCGTTCGAAATCTGTCTCCTGTTCGAAACTTGGCGAAGTATGACAGAGTTGGAGCCTGCTTCGAAGAGTGTACTTCGAAGGCAAGGCTTCGAACACAGCTTCGAACAAGCACACAGAGCAAAACAACCTTCGAAAGGATAGCGAGGCCTGACACGCAACAAAGAATCTAAAATCGAAGCCTACACTCTACCTTCGAATCAAAACACATCAAAGCATTTGAACCAGACAGCTGCAAACACTAAGCGAAGTCTATCAGTGAGATTAGCTTCGAAGCTAACACCGAAGCCTGACGAAGTATTGACTTCTAACAGCTCGAGACTGAGAACACCTTCGCAAAGACTATCGAAGTATGTGAAGCTGATAGAGTGCAAAGCGTACTGCGAAGCTAGAAACACAGCACAAATTTGAAGCTGAAGTTCAAGCGAAGCCTTCGAAGATGTCAGATCGAAGCCTGCCTCATGGAGCTGAGGGGCTTCGAATAGAGAGAAAGGGGCTTCGCCAGAAACAGCCAGAAAAGGTATTCAGTCTTGTTTGCTTCGATCAAAAAGCTACGCAGAAAAAGCAAAGCCTGAGTACTATTGTACTGTTGCTACAGTGTAGTAGTACTACTTGCAACTAGTATGAACTAGTACTCCTCTCGTGAAGAACACAACGAAGTATCCAGAGAAGCATTAACTCAGGAACAAACTGAACGCACGCAAATCAAAACTTCACGGCTTGCACACGAAACACTGCACACTCAAAACGCAGGAACAGAAACTTCCACAACCGTGCGGAGACAAGATGAACTCACGGTGAACAGAGGGAAGCTTCCTGGCGGCGCACAAAACAGGAGAGAGAACTGGGAACCAAGAGAATAAAAGTGACCCAAATGATTGAAAAATAAATTCTGGAAGGGTAGTCCAACCCTAGGGATTGGGGCCCTATTATAGGCTGCTCAATGACCTAGAATATTCCACCAGCCCCTTAGGGTTTTTACAGACGCTAAAATAAAGGAAATGACTCAACTGCCCTTAGGTATTTTTACAGACACAACTGACTGACTGTGGGCCTAGAGATACAGATGACTTGTCCGGAAGCTAAACTTTCGTAGCGACTACGGCTTCTCTTTTGGACAGTCCGATACAGAATCAACGGTTGTCAGTTTTGCGCCGAAACTGACAAAGCCTCCACCGACTTTGCACCAGGTACCCGGATTGGGCCGGCCTGATTCCGCAGCTCTTTCAGCCCGGCAATCACTCACCGCCCGTGTACCTGATTCAACCCTGGTCAACAGCCCAGTGGGTCTTCTACTGCTTCTGGCCCATGTACCCAGATTGGGCCAGCCCGACTTCGCAGCCTCCTCTGCCCGACAGTCGCTTGCTGCCCGTGTACCTGAGTCACACGCGGCCCATGAAACAGCAGATCTCTTCTTCTTCTGTCCTCTTTGACTAACGTTGACAATGACTCATCACTTCTGGAGCCATGAGGCCCACGCTATTCAGCATGGCTCCTCAATCTCCCCCTTGATGAGTGCATTGTCAACACTGCTCTTCTTCAGCTCTTCAGAACCTGCGGACAACTGTGGAAACACGAAAACAAAGCACAAGAAAAACAAAGAAGAAGAAAAATAAAGTAAAAAGTTTAACCTTAATGACCAAAAGCTGAACAAAAGCAAGAAGCGGTCATTATGGTTAACCAAAACATAAAAGCTCAAAATGAGTGCGATTGCAGAACCACAAGGATATCAATAGAGTAAGAGCGAGACAAACACTCCCCCTTAAACTCTGATACCAAATTTTCTCCTCCTTGTTGACAAGTGAACTCATCAAGCACTCAAACAGAGACACAAACTCCCCTGAAATGCAACAACCCCTCAAAATATGCAGTGAATTTAACTGGAGTGCATGTGGAGGATAGAAAGCATGCTTCTCAGATATGATTGATTGCACTTACAACATCTAACAAGTAGCAAAAGATATACTGTCTAAGACTCATGGCATGATCAGTGCAACAGATGATATCTAAAGAAAGTCATTAGCACTCAGTTTTATAAAAGCATCACCACATTTTCCAGTTGACAAGCAAGGTAAAGCCTGAGATGCAAAAGCTAACTGATATCTACCAAGATAAGCATTGTCCAAAAACAAAGTGCTTCAGCAAACTTGTTCTCATTTCAAGTTTCAAGCTTTTTCTTTTCTCTTTTTCATTTATGCCAGGGGTTATTTGCGTGTCAAACCTTATGCTGACCGACCAAGTCAAGCCTAGGCCAGATCTGGACCATCAGAAGCTTAAGACATTGATCTTGGCATACACTACATTGTCCTAGTTCATACCAAAGTGTTATGGTAAGCAGTCCAGAACAATGCAGTGCGACAAAGCAAACCCACCTGGATCTTGACAAGTTATGCATAAAGAGGCATGGAATTTTCATTTTTCTTGAATTTTTCACAGCACATTTCCACGTTTTAAAGCAGAAGGATGTCCAAGTTGCATGTTTGCATCTAAGTCAGGAACTAGCTTCAAGGCATGTAACAGATAGCAAAAACATTCAGCTTACACATGCTAGTTACCAGAAGCAATGGTGATCATTTTTCAAATTTTAAAGCATAAAAGCCATGCATATGACAGATATCAGACATATCAAGTGAACTGAACTAAAGCATGATCATTGACAAGTATTCAAAAGCATGTACCAGCTAGAATAAGTAAAGCAGTTCAATCATATATCAGAAGCAGCTCTAAGGTGTGATATGTGAATATGCATGATATGAACACACACAGAAAGACTCAAGAAAAGAGTAAAGAAGAAAGAAAACTGACGCAAAATATCCTAGAAAGGATACACAACACCCAAATCCCCTCGTAGACGCTCAAAGGTAGACTGATCTAGGGGTTTGGTGAAAATGTCAGCCAACTGATGATGGGTATCAACATGAACAAGATCAATGACACCTTTCTCATATTGATCCCTCAGAAAATGAAAGCACACATCAATGTGTTTGGTTTTTGAATGGAGACAAGGGTTTTTCCCTACACTAATAGCACTGGTGCTGTCGCAAAACAATGGAACCCTGGTAGGAAAGAACAACCCAAAATCTCGCAAGGTGGAAATCATCCAAACTAACTGTGAGCAGCAGCTAGCAGCAGCTACATACTCAACCTCTGTGGTCAAAAGAGCAACTCCAGATTGCTTTCGAGAAGACCAAGAGACAAGGGAAGAACCAAGAAACTGGCAAGTACCGGAAGTTGACTTGCGATCCAACCGGCACCCACCAAAGTCAGCGTCCAAAAAGCCAGATAAATCAAGAGATGATGATGCTGAATAGTAAAGACCAAGATCAGGCGCATAAGTGAGGTACCTGAAGATGCGCTTGACAGCCTGCCGGTGAGACGCGCGAGGTGAAGACTGGAAGCGCGCGCACAGCCCCACGGCAAACTGAATGTCCGGTCTTGTCGCCGTCAAGTACAATAGCGAAGCGATCATCCCTCGAAACTCCCTCTCGTTGACCTTGACGCCGCTCTCGTCCTTGTCCAATCCTCCAGACATGCCCATCGGGGTCATTTGCGGCTTCAATTCACCACCAAAGTCAAATTTCTTAAGCATATCGCGAGTGTACTTACCCTGGTCAGAAAACTTGGACACAAGATCATTAGAAGTACCGCCAAAGATAATATCGTCCACGTAAATCTGAGCGACTATGAAATCTGAAGCAACTCTGAGCAAGAAAAGAGTTTTATCCACAGAACCCATCACAAAGCCTTTCCCCAACAAAAACTGCTTCAACCGGTCATACCAAGCCCTGGGGGCTTGCTTCAACCCGTATAAAGCTTTTTGCAATTTAAAAACATGTCGAGGAAACTTGGGGTTCTCAAAACTGGGGGGTTGCCTAACATAAACTTCCTCCTCTATGAACCCGTTCAGAAAAGCACTCTTAACGTCCATTTGAAAAATCTTAAAACCCTTCGAAACGGCAAAAGCTAAAAGAATGCGAATGGACTCAAGACGGGCAACAGGGGCGAAAGTTTCTTCAAAATCAATACCTTCTTTCTGGCAAAAACCCTGGGCCACTAGTCGAGCTTTGTTGCGCACCACAACCCCATCTCCACCTTGTTTGTTTTTGAACACCCACTTGGTGCCTATGGGGTTGCATCCTGGTGGCGACTCAACTAGTGTCCAAACCCGATTGCGGACAAAGTTCTCAAGCTCTTCTTGCATAGCATTAATCCAATTAGAATCAGAAAGAGCATGAGAAACATATCTGGGCTCAAAAGATGCAACAAAAGCAGATTCAGCAAACACAACAAGAGAGGCACTAGATGAATGCAAAGTTCTCTCAGTTAAGTCACCAATGATGAGCTCTGAGGGATGGTCACGCTGAACTGCTCGGGTTCCCTAGTGATCTGAAGTCACCTCACCGGAGTCAGCAACTGGCACCTCTGGACTCGACTCAGGGGGCTCGATCGAAGTGGAAGAAGTGATCAGAGGTCCGCCCTCATCCTCAGTCGAAGTCTCAAAAGGTGTGGGCTCTGCGGGGGATGCAGAAGGCCCACCCTCATCAACAACTGGAGTATCCTCATCTTCCTCGAAGATAGACTCTCCGAGCTCACCATCATCAGAAGGCTCAAAAGAAGGAGTCAAAGAAGGCAAGGACTCATCAAAAGAAACCTCACAAGTCTCGACAAGCTGCTGGGATTCGAGGTTCCAAACACGGAAACCTCGAGAATGCAATGCATAACCAAGAAAAACTTCGTCCCAGCAACGAGACTCAAACTTGTCCAAATGCCCTCCCTTCTTGAGCACAAAGCACTTGCAGCCAAACGCTCGCAAGTGGCTCACCTTGGGCTGTCTGCCAAACCGCAACTCGTATGAGGTCTTACCTAGGTAAGCTCTAAGAAAAATGCGGTTGGCAAGATAGCAAGCCGTGTTCATGGCTTCAGCCCAAAAGCGCCTAGGAGTCCTGTGCTCATCGAGCATCGTCCTGGCCATCTCGACTAGCGTGCGGTTCTTTCATTCAACAACACCGTTCTGTGGGGGAGTGTAAGGAGAAGAAAACTGATGGTCCAGACCATGATCACTACAGAAGCTGACGAATTGAGAGTTTTTGAACTCAGAGCCGTTGTCGGAGCGAATTGCTCGCATCCGACCATTGTTCTCATTCTTCAGCTTCAAAATCAGGTCATGAACAAACTGAAAAGTTTCATCCTTAGACTCCAAGAAGAAAACCCACGAGAATCGAGAAAAGTCGTCAACAATGACAAGTGCGTACCACTTCCCACCGACTGAACGTACCCGAGCTGGACCAACAGTGTCCAAGTGTAAAAGCTCGCCCGGATACGAAGTCATCACCTGAGTCACATGTGAGTGAGAAGCGGCAACCATTTTCCCATGATGACAGGGATGACAAACTAGATCCTTCTCCATCTTAAGCTTGGGCAATCCTCGGATGAGGTCCATAGAGCTCAACCTGACTAGCAGATCAAAACTCAAATGACCTAACCTCCTATGCCACTTCCAGAGCTCAGAGGAGGATCCAGCAATCAAACAGCGAGAAGGGCCAAAAGAACTAGAGAAGTCAATTCGAAAAACTTTACCAAAAGGTAAAATCTGACAAACCAAAGACCCTCTAAAATCAACCACAGAAGAGTTGCCCTTCTTAAAACGCACCTCCAAACCATCCTCAAGAAGTTGCGAAATAGAAATCAAATTGAAGTTCAAGTTTCTAACCAAAGCAACATTCTTCAAAGAGAAATGATCTGAAATGCGATTAGAGCCTATGCCACTTACCTTCCCTTGACCACTGTTCCCAAATGTGATGTACTCTTTGGAGCTCGGGGGAGTGAGACTGGAGAACCATCTACGATGTCCCATCATGTGGCGAGAGCATCCTGAGTCCATGATCCAAACATCCTCTAGTCCCCGATCCTGCACAATCAGTGGTCGTAAGGGGGAGCAAATGGTCCGGCACCAGGTTTAGCAAAAGAGCTAAACCAATGTCGAGCCATCTGCTCAAAGGATGGAAAGCGAAAACCATCAAAAGAATTTGGACCAAAGCGTGACTCAAAGCGCGGTCCATGGTTCTCCCTAGAACCTCGGCCACGAGGTCCAGGATCGTAGCCAAAATGACCCGGAGCTCTGCCAGAACGGACACCACCAACTGGAGAACGGGCAAGAAAGCCGTCTCCTCCACCACCACCTACACGGTGCGGCCTGGACTCCAGCCTCTCCCCGCGTCGAGGAACACGCAGTCTACCACCCTGCTAGTAGAACTGCTCCTGACCACCATAAGCTCTCTCTGCTCTCTCAACCCGCTTCCTCCTGAAGCAAAACTCCGCAAGATGCCCGTCTCTCTGACAGTACTCACAATGATAGATGGGCTTCTTGGGTTGTGGTTGAGGCTTGGGGTTCTTGGGCTTAGTGGTGTTAGGTGTTGTCTTCTTGGGCTGAGAGGGTCCAGGAAGAGAGTCTAGAGGAGTGTGGAGGTGTTTGGGCATTGGAACCCAGATAGGTTTCTTGGGTGGAGCTTTTGGTGGTTCATTGATCACTCCATCCTTGGGCTGACAAGCCTGGGAGGACTCAGTGGAGTGAGTCTTAGGATATCTCTACTCAGGAGTCATTTTACTCCACTCCACTGCCCGGCTAATAGCACTCTCAAAGTCAGCCTTGGTGTAGGTGTAACCTACCCCAAACCCATCCTGCCTCTTAAACTGCTGGATCATCATGCCGAGCTGTGGCTCTCCGGCACTGATCCAACTCAGGATAGAACGGAGGTAAAAGTTCTCATTCTGAGAATCAGCTAGCTCCTCCCTCAAGGAAGCTAGTACCTCCACCTGAGACAAGCAGGTCTCACACTCGCTATCTATCTGGACAGACTTCTCGGCTTTTAGCTTAATCAACTCAAGTCTAAGAGACAGACAGTTCTCACAGACAGTGGGTGGAACTGACAATGTCTCAAGCTCTAGCCTAGTCTGCGCAAGCTCAGCTCTCAACCTCTCCAAATCACCCAAATGTTCATCGCCCTTGGATTTCAGCTCAGCTAAGGCAGCTAGATGAGATGGGCAATCAACATAGGGTGTGATGACAGTGGCTTGAGCATCTTTCAGCTCCAGCTGAGCGCTTTCAAGCTCAGTGGCCAAAGCGTCCCTCTCATCAACCCTTTCTGTGTACTTGGACTTCAAAGTCGACAAGTCACACAGAAGCACCTCACACTTCGAGCACTCACTGCTATCACCCAAGAGAGAGGAAGAAGATAGACTCTCAATTCTGCCATTAGCTATGGCAAGCTCACTTTCTAACTCATCTATCCTCTTCTTGGCCCCCCTAAGCAGTTTTTCCCGAAATTTCAACTCCTGACGATTGCTTTCAAGTAAATCAACGATTTCGTGTTCATAGGATGATACCTTTTCGTTGTCGTCGTCGGAGTCATCGAAGCTCTTTTCTTCCTTATCCCCAAGAGCCATTGAGCAGAAGCTCTTGCGGGATCTTCGGCGCTGATGTGAGCGGCTCTTCGGTCTGTCCCCGAAGGCCATGAAGCAAAGGCCCGCCGGATCGTCCTTGTCCTTCCCCTTCTTGATGACGATCTCCTCATCGCTTGAGCTCGATGAAGAGGAAGAAGACGTGGACTGCTTGGAGTAGCTTTTCTCCATCTCGGCGAAGAAGGCCTTGTCGCGCTTCTTGTTCTCTCGCCGGTAGTCCTTTAGGGCCTTCTTGAATCTGGTCTTCGGCTTGCCCTTGTTGAAGGATGAGCTCTCGTGCTTGCCGGAGTCGTGGAAGCCACCACCGGTGCCCTTCTTGTGACCATTGCGCTTGGGGCAGTCGGCGATGAAGTGTCCTGGATCACCACACTCAAAGCACCCGGATTTTGTGCCGTGTCTTTTGAACATTCTCTTGTCATAGACACGACGCACCCGGTTGTTAAAGAGACACAAATCATCATCTCCCAAAGACTCAAGCTGGTCCTCAGTGATAGACATCAAGGAGAACCCAGCACAGCTCACAGCAGAGGGATCAACAGAAGGTGTAGCAAGGGCTAGGGACTTTGATCCACAACTAGTGAGATTTGATCTCAGCTCGATATCTACCTCAGTGGCCTTCAGCTTGCTAAACAACTCAGAAATGGTCAAGGTATCGTAAGAAGTGCTCTAAATGATAGAGGATACCTTGATCTCCCAGATCTTTGGGTCCAAGGTATGGAGAACCTTGAGCGCCTGCTCATGATCTGAGACTAACTGAGCACCCTCAGCCTTGTTGTCCCGAAGCTTGTTAATGATCGATTGAAAGCGACCAAACAAAGCTTCAACAGATTCACCCGGCTTTTGTGTGAAGTTCTCGTACTCACGCCGGTAGGTCTGATAGAGCCAAGCCTTGACCTGGGCTGTTCCCTCATGGTGTGCCTTAAGGGTAGCCTAGATCTCTCTCGCAGTGGAGAGATGGCTCACACACTCAAACTCAGTGGGACCTAATCTAGAAAAAAAATGTTCACGGCTTTAGTATTGCTCAGATGTTGGGCAATGATACCAGGAGTACCATGCTCAGCAACTGGCAAAATGACAAAACGTGTCGTGAACACAAATGTCCCAGATGTCCGAG
This sequence comes from Zizania palustris, assembly GCA_019279435.1. Lineage (NCBI taxonomy): Eukaryota > Viridiplantae > Streptophyta > Magnoliopsida > Poales > Poaceae > Zizania > Zizania palustris. Next base: position 62,455,034 of record JAAALK010000082.1, read on the forward strand.
CCCTGGCTCATGAGATAGGCTCGCATGCGAGTCTTCCAATAGTTATAGCCATAGGCTTCCAAGGACGGGACCTTGCCAAGAGAGGTCATGATCACTACTGGGGTTTAGAACCGGTTAAGGTATGGAAAAACCCTAACCAGGCTCTGATACCACTTGTAGGACCGAAAGTAGCGACCAGAGGGGGGGTGAATGGGCACCTAAAAAATTCTTTCGAATCAATGGCCTGCTCCCAATACCCAACACACCTCAAAGACTAAGCAGCAAAGAACGAACAGATTGCCTAAGTCTAAAGGTATCAATCTAGAAGCAACTGATGTTTAAAACAGAGAAATACCAATACAGTGCTAATAGACAGATAAACAATATACAAAAGACAAGGCAAGATAAACTTCTCAGTATAAATGCACAAAGAGTGAAATGAGAAGTTACCGTTCGAAATCTGTCTCCTGTTCGAAACTTGGCGAAGCCTGCTTTGCTGGTCGAAGCCTGCTTCGCAGTGTCGAAGCCTACTTCGCTGGGTCGAAGTCTGGTTCAGAGGTGGTAGTCGAAGTCTGTCGAAGGTGTGTTGTCGTTCGAAATCTGTCTCTTGTTCGAAACTTGGCGAAGTATGACAGAGTTGGAGCCTGCTTCGAAGAGTGTACTTCGAAGGCAAGGCTTCGAACACAGCTTCGAACAAGCACACAGAGCAAAACAACCTTCGAAAGGATAGCAAGGCCTGACACGCAACAAAGAATCTAAAATCGAAGCCTACACTCTACCTTCGAATCAAAACACATCAAAGCCTTTGAAACAGACAGCTGCAAACACTAAGCGAAGTCTATCAGTGAGATTAGCTTCGAAGCTAACACCGAAGCCTGACGAAGTATTGACTTCTAACAGCTCGAGACTAAGAACACCTTCGCAAAGACTATCGAAGTATGTGAAGCTGACAGAGTGCAAAGCGTACTGCGAAGCTAGAAACACAACACAAATTTGAAGCCGAAGTTCAAGCGAAGCCTTCGAAGATGTCAGATCGAAGCCTGCCTCACGGAGCTGAGGGGCTTCGAATAGAGAGAAAGGGGCTTCGCCAAAAACAGCCAGAAAAGGTATTCAGTCTTGTTTGCTTCGATCAAAAAGCTACGCAGAAAAAGCAAAGCCTGAGTACTATTGTACTGTTGCTACAATGTAGTAGTACTACTTGCAACTAGTATGAACTAGTACTCCTCTCGTGAAGAACACAACGAAGCATCCAGAGAAGCATTAACTCAGGAACAAACTGAACGCACGCAAATCAAAACTTCACGGCTTGCACACGAAACACTGCACACTCAAAACGCAGGAACAGAAACTTCCACAACCGTGCGGAGACAAGATGAACTCACGGTGAACAGAGGGAAGCTTCCTGGCGGCGCACAAAACAGGAGAGAGAATAGGGAACCAAGAGAATAAAAGTGACCCAAATGATTGAAAAATAAATTCTGGAAGGGTAGTCCAACCCTAGGGATTGGGGCCCTATTTATAGGCTGCCCAATGACCTAGAATATTCCACCAGCCCCTTAGGGTTTTTACAGATGCTAAAATAAAGGAAATGACTCAACTGCCCTTAGGTATTTTTACAGACACAACTGACTGACTGTGGGCCTAGAGATACAGATGACTTGTCCGGAAGCTAAACTTTCGTAGCGACTACGGCTTCTCTTCTGGACAGTCCGATACAGAATCAACGGTTGTCAGTTTTGCGCCGAAACTGACAAAGCCTCCACCGACTTTGCACCAGGTACCCGGATTGGGCCGGCCTGATTCCGTAGCTCTTTCAGCCCGGCAATCACTCACCGCCCGTGTACCTGAGTCAACCTTGGTCAACATCCTAGTGGGTCTTCTACTGCTTCTGGCCCATGTACCCGGATTGGGCCAGCCCGACTTCGCAGCCTCCTCTGCCCGACAGTCGCTTGCTGCCCGTGTACCTGAGTCACACGCGGCCCATGAAACAACAGATCTCTTCTTCTTCTGTCCTCTTTGACTAATGTTGATAATGACTCATCACTTCTGGAGCCATGAGGCCCACGCTATTCAGCATGGCTCCTCACCCCTAGCCCGTATGGAGAGAGGAGAGTGGAGAGAGAGCATTTTGAGTATTTGGAAAAAATATCTCCGAAAAAATATTAAAATATTAGTAGCAGCGTCTTGCAGCAAATATATCTATTTTGAGGATGTTTTCAAGCAAAACTACGTTTTTGCGATGTTCAGGAGAAAATGATATGTTTTTACAGTGTTATGTAGTAAATTTTTCCGAAAATAGTATAATATTTCTTATATATTTCTTTATTAATCTTTATATAATTTTAATATTTTGTTATAATTATGATTTTATAATTAATATTCCGCTGCAACAGCTGCAACCAGCAAACACCGAACCCTTCGGTAAAACACCTCCGAACCCCTTCGGAGGGATCTTTTCTTCCAGAAGAAAACTTGTCAATCACTCATCACAGACTTGAAACCAAGACACATTTCAATTTGGTTTCTCACTAACTATTGTAGCTCGATCCAGATTTGATGTCCAAGGGAATGTGACATTTTTAGGAAAGATTGGTATTTGTCCATTTGTAAAAGAGGTGAGTTTAAGTACACCACTTTCAAATGCCTTTCATTTATGATTTGAACACTTTATGATGCATTTTAAATTTATTTCAGGTTCTTGAAGCTAGAAAGAGCCGTAACAGAGCCAGAGGGACTTTGGAGACTAGATCTATCATAGTGAACAGGGAGGTTATGAGACAATATTTGATTGGAAAATTAGTTCCAGTTATCCAATCTTTATGGCCACAAGAGGATGCCGGCAAGATAATTTATATCCAACAAGATAATGCTAGAACACATGTTCTTCCAAATGATCAAGCCTTCCTTCAAGATGCGGTGGCTACTGGACTAGACATTCAGCTGATGCAGCAGCCATCAAACTCACTGAACATGAATGTGCTCGATTTAGGATTCTTTAGCTCCATACAGTCGTTAACTAATTGCACAAGCCCTAAAACAATTGAGGATCTAATTCATGATGTCCGAGAAGAGTTCGATGGCTATGAAGTTTCAAAGATAAACAGAATATTCCTAACTCTACAAATGTGCATGCTGGAAGTGATAAAAGTAAGAGGAGGAAATAAATACAAAATTCCACACATGAATAAGCAAGGGCTGGAAAGAGAAGGGAGGCTACCTTCTAGGTTATCATGTGATGGTGTTGTCTATAAGAGTGTGTTGTTCTATACTTCTATCCACAACAAGCTGATGGAAGTAGTAGTTAGTTGTAGTGGTTGTAGACACTATTGTAAGAGAGTATAGAAAAGTATAGAAAAATACTCCAAATATTGATGTAAGAGCACAAATACTGATGCATACTTCCTATGTTTTTTTATTGTCATATGAAATCCAGAATGACAACTTTAAATATATGGGTTATTGTCATAGCATGTTTTTTGGAAAACAAAGTTTGGATTGCAAGTTTGGTACAATAGAATATTCCGCTGTCTTTTCATTGAGTATTCAAGTTTTCAACTTTCAGTTTGGAGTAGTTTTCAGAAATGGAATAGAGTTCCTATTCTGAAAATATTATGGGAGTAAAACTAATTTCTGAAAAAAAATTACAGTATTTGTGGAGTACTTGAGAGAATTATATGTCACATTACATATTGGAGAACTGTATACAAATTGGAGTACATGTTGATCTAGGACAACTACTCCTTGCTTCTTGATCTTGAATCTTGAAACTGAATAAAACTAAACAAAACATACTGAGACTGATCAAATTACAATAATACAAGTTGATCTTGAATCTTGAATCTCTGGTTTTATCACCACTTCTATTCCTTGCTGTCAGTCAAGATGCAAGCAAAGCTAAACTGATCAAAAGATAAGCATGCCAAGATTCATACTTCTACCAATCAGCTTGGCATCCTGCAATTCAAGTTCTACTCCTTGTGCTAGAAAAAAATCTAGACTTTGTAAAATTCAATTCAAGTTATACTCCTGCAATTCAACTAGCACAACAACTTGGCCCTTCGAAGAACCCAACCAAGGCATCACATGCTTCTTTGCGTGCTTTGCTCTGGTAAGCTTCACATGTGCATCCACAAAGTTTTCCATGCGCTTGACATCCAAATGCTTGGGGAAGATGATTCATTGCCTCTCTATTTCCAGTGCAGGGAATACATCTATGCAAAATCCTCGATCACCCTTGATGGATCCCACACCCATGACCACCATGTCTAGAAATCGTCCTTGCTAGCTCCCACAGCCATGACCACCATGTCTAGGTCTGGACGGTGTGCATGAGCCGCTACCAAGAAGGCGGCCACGCTCCCAACGAAGAGTGGCATCTCATTCGGCACAAAGCGAGAGTCGAAGAGAGCCTCTTGGAAGCGGAGCCGTAGAGGGCAAGCAGATGGGAGAAAGTGACAAGTGGCGGCGATGAGCGTAAAGAGACAATGGCAGTGGCGAGCGTAAAGCGAGAGGAGATGGGCTGTCTGGGAATAAAAATTTAGGACTACTGGGTCTCGGACCGGAACGACCAGAGCATCTCAAAAAACCTCTTTATTTTTGACTCTCTATTTATTCATTTAGCTAACTCTTCAAAAAGATTTCTCTCCAAATCATCAACTCTCTAAAAAAATTACTCCTCACTTTTAAAATCCAAAATATTTCGAAATATTTTATTTTTTTTAAATTATCTTAGGAAATTCCTAAGTTATAAATTTTCAGATTTTCAAACTTTTTCAAATTATTTTTCTCTTCTTTTTGAAAGATTTAATTTCTTTTCGAAATCTCAAGTTCTAATTTTATAAATCTCAAAATATTTTTAAATATTTTACTTAATTTTGAAATCCTCAATTACAAAATTATAAAATTTCCATATTTAATTTTTTTGCAAAAACATTTTTTTTCTTTTTTTCTTTTGTTTTCTCCTTCCTCTCTTCTCCTTTCTTTCTCTTTCCTCCACTTTCTTTTTTTTCTTTGTTTGTTTTCCTGTTGCTGCTTGTGCCCGCAGGCCAGCGAGAGGAGGATTTTGGCTAGTCAGATGCTTAGCCATCTGGTTAGAGAGTCTTTTAGAGTCTATTTTTTGATCTAACTTGCCAAAATTTAATTTAAAGAGTGGTTTGGAGAGTCTTTTGGAGATACTCTTAGAATGAGATAAAATGACCAAGGACCTAAAACGTCTTATATTAAAAAACAGAGGGAGTAAGTAATAAAGTCTAAGAGCATTACATGTATTTTAAAGATAAATATATTTTTATTAGTACTATGTTGCTATATTTTGGCCAAATTTTAAACTATAAAAGATATTATATTTTAGGATGTATTAGTATATTAAAAATAATAAGATTTAATATATAAAAAATTAGCAGATTTGTTTGAAAAACACTTTCACAATTATATTTTGATAGATACGTAGATAGAAAAAGTAACATAGAAATATATGCACTACCGAAAACTTAAAGTTCGCCGAGTGTTCCACGCTTTGCTGAGTGTTTTTTTAAAAACACTCGGTGAACTTTAAACACTCGGTGAATCAATTCTTTGCTGAGTGTCCCCACAAAAATACATTCGGCAAAGCTGAAGAGTAATGGGCGTCGCGACGGCGTGTTTGAGCGGATAATTTTTTTTCAGCTTTGTTGAGTGTTTTTTTTTTGAAAAAACACTCGGCAAACCCAAAATAGTATTTATTTTGTGTAAAACGTTGTTTCGAGCCTATTTGATGTTTTAGATTGATTTTTTTTATACAATAAAAATACAACATAAATTATCTAATTTAAAATTTTGGTATTTTTCTAGGTCAGTTTATTATTTTTAATTTATTGTGTTTCTAGAATTTAAATTGAAATAAGTGAAATTTGAACTACAAGTGCTTGAAATAATTATCAAAAAAATATTGAAAAATCATCTTCATGCTTTTGAGTCTATTTTTACTTTTTATATAAAAATTTAAAGATATTACTAAAATTCTAGGTTACAACACTCGATCGACAACATGGTGTTTTATAGTTTTTAAATTCTAAAAAAATCAAGTGAAGTCTAAAAAGACAAAACTTATCACAGTGTTATGTTATGATACATATATACTGTGATAAAAATTTAAAAATATTTAGAGAATTTTTTCATGTATGATGTTAAGAAAGTGAAGATTCCGCGGGGACGAATTAAGTTTTAGAGAAGGAATGAGGAAGGTTTGTAAGCAAATCGTAGTTAAATTCTTGTTTGAACTCAAAACTTTTTATACAATGAAAATACAACATAACTTATATAATTTAAAATTTTGCTATTTTTCCGGGTCAGTTTACTAAGATTTAAATTGAAATAAGTGAAATTTGAACTACAAGTGCCTGAAATAATTATCAAAAAATTATAGAAAAATCATATTCATGTTTTGAGTCTATTTTTACTTATTATACAATAAATTTAAAGATATTAATAAAAATCTAGGGTACGACACTCGATCGGCAACATGGTGTTTTATAATTTTTTAATTCTAAAAAAATCAAGTGAAGTCTAAAAAATACGAAACTTGTCATGGTGTTATGTTATGATACATATATACTGTGATAAAAATTTAAAAATATTTAGATAATTTTTTCATGTAGGATGTTAAGAAAGCGAAGATTCTCCGAATATGAATTAGGTTTTAGAGAAGGAATGAGGACAGTTTGTAAGCAAATTGTAGTTAAATTCTCGTTTGAACTCAAAACTTTTTATACAATGAAAATACAACATAACTTATATAATTTAAAATTTTGGTATTTTTTGATCAATTTACTATTTTTAATTAACTAAATTGTGAAAAAAATATTCATTAAACTGAAACTATTTTTAATAATTAACTCATCGTCGTCCCCGCCTTGTCGTCGCCTCGTCTTGGCCGTCTCATCGCCGACCCCGTCCTCATCGCGCCCTGCCACGCGCACCACGCGGCCGTCGTCGCGCCGTGCAAGCCACACGGCTCTCCTCTCCACGTCGTTCCCGCCACGCGGACATCATCGCGCCATGCACGCCACACGGTCCTCCTCTCCGCGCGGCCATCACCGCACCGTGCATGCCACACGGACCTCCTCTCCGTGTCGTGCCCGCCATGCGGCCATCCTCGTCGCGCCCTGCCACGCACGCCGTGCCGCGTGGTCTTACTCGACAACCCCCTCCGCGACACGTCACACCTTCTAGATGTTCGATTAAATGTGTCTATAGGACGTATGTCCTATGCTGCACATTTTTTGTTTTTTTTTATTTTCGGTTTTTTTGTTTGCCAAGTGTCAAACTTTGGGCACTCGATAAATGATCCGTCATGTCTGTTTGCCTAGTGTGAAGTTGCTTTTTTTTTGCCGAGTACCTCATCAAAAAACACTTGTGAATCCTGCTATGCCGACATCGGGTTTACCGTGACAAGATGTTTAAAACACAATAATACATAGGGCGCGCAGCGCAAATAATTGTACGTAGTGCAGCGTATACACTGTTCAGCACGTGGGGCAACATATACAGTGCATATTGCAACTTATACAATACGTAGTGTAGCGTATACATTATTACCAACTACATTGTATACATATACACATACATATATATACTTATATAGTACGTAGTATATATATACATATACATATATATATAGGGTAGCGCGCGTATACAGTACGCAGAGGCCAGAGCACTCCGCAGTGCAGTGTCGCTGGTCGATTGCCGTGTTGTCTACACAGGGACGACGATGATGGGGTCGAGGAAGAGGTTGGCGATGACGCCATTGAGGTCGGCGGCGAAAGTGTAGCGGTCTTGGCCACTGTGGTACATCACCTCCGACGCCTGCGTCAGGTTCATCACCAGCTGCGCCGCCGACAGCCGGGCAAGGTCGTCCACCTCGATTATCGCCCGATTTACCGTCCTCCACGCGTGCTCCGCTAGCGCAGCCACGGCCGCCATGGCTGCCTCCAAGCCCACGCCATGCTCCTCCATGTAGCAGTCCACCGTGTTGGGGAAATCCTTCTCGTTCCTCTTGATCTTGTTGGAGACAATGTCGTTGAGGAAGCGACCGACCTCCGCACTAGCACGAACCAAGTCGGGCAAGGAGGCAAGCCACTCGAACACCTCCGCGGTCGTCATGGCCGCATCATGAACGCCGACCAGCGTCGTCATGGCTAGCATCGGGTAGACCGATGAAATGACCGACCGTTCGACGTGTTCACTGAAGCTCGGCATGTACTTGTCGCTCGACCACTGGACCTCCCGATGGTAGTATTCAGACAACTGCTTGAACTATACATGCACAAGAGATTATTATGTGCAAATTACGCTACATGTACAAGTATTTCACTACAACAACATGAAGATTAATTGCGCGATTTACTCATTAATTACTCTATCTGATTCTTTAGTATACATTATTTTTATACTCATATAAAAGCATTAAGGAATTAACTCAAATAGCTTTGTTTTATTTATTTATTCTATTTTGAAAAGATAGATTTTTATTTATAAGAGGGTATCATTTATATTATAAACACAAATATAAAAGATTAAAAATGCATAAAAGTTCTAAACCAAATTATAATTAGAAAATAATGGATAGCTTGGATAACGAATCAGATATATTAATTAACACCCACACTGAAGCAGTGCATCACATAAGCTATTTAGAACTAAATTTCTTTCAAGACGTACTAATACAACTTGTCAGAAAGTTGGAAATTATTTCTAAACAACTAGTATTGAATAATTTTTCTTTCCATACCTTCTACATATAAAAACAAAATATGTTTTTAATAATCGCCAATTCCAAACTTTTATTTACTCACAACAAATATATATATATATATATATATATGATGTAATTTATAACTTTAAAGTTCAAAATACAAATGCAATTTTATTTATTATTCATAAAATTCAAATTAGTAGTTAGAAATATGTACTTCTTGGCTTCTAAATTACATATAGAGCCATCGTAATACATGTATACGTTGTTTTCTATTCTTCACTACAGATTCTGAATTAATAAATCACTACCGAAAACTCAAAGTTTGCCGAGTGTCCTCTCCTTTGCCGAGTGTTATTTAAAAAATACTCGGCAAACTTTAAACACTAGGCGAATCAATTCTTTGTCGAGTGCCCATAAAAAAATACACCTGGTAAAGCTGGAGACTAACGGGCGTCGTGACGACGTTTTTGAGCGGTAATTTTTTTTTTGGGTTTGCCGTGTGTTTTTTGAAAAACACTCGGCAAAGACACTTGGTTTGCCAAGTGTTTTTCAAAAAACACTCGGCAAACATATTTTTTATTTTGTGTGAAACCTTGTTTCAAGTCTATATGTTATTTGCAATTTCGTTTTGGCTTGAAATTTTTTCTGGAGTCACAATACAACATATATTATCTCATATAAAAATTCAACATTTATTTAGTTCAGTTTGCTATTTTTAATTTATTAAGTATGTTTCTAGGATTTAAATTGAAATAGGTGACATTTGACCTACAAGTGCCTAAAATAATGAATCAAAAATTATAGAAAAATCATATTAATATTTCTTACTATATTTTGAGTTCTTATGAACTAAATTAAAATAAATTTTGAAAAAATAGGTTGCGACACTCTATGGATAACATAGACTTTAATAGTTTTTAATTCTGAAAAATTCAAAACAATTCTGAAAAATATTATACTTGAGATGTGTTATGATATGATATGAATATGCTGTGATAAAAATTTAAAAATGTTTTGATAAAATTATCACGTATAATGTTTACAAATTGGATATTTTGAGAGGAGGAGTTGAAGTTTAGAGAAGAAATGAGATAGATTTGAAAGCAAATTAATAATTAAAATTTTAATTTATTAAGTATGTTTCAAGGATTTAAATTGAAATAGGTGACATTTGAACTACAAGTGCCTAAAATAATGATTAATTTTTTTCATCTTATTTTTTTTGAAATTCAAAATACTACGTATATTATACCATGTAAAAATTTCATATTTGTTTAGTTCAGTTTGCTATTTTTAATTCTTTAATTATATTTCTAGGATTTAAATTAAAATATGTCAAAGTTGAACTAAAAGTGCATAAAATAATAAACTAAATTATTCAAAAAAATTATATTTATATTTTTGAGTTTATTTTTAGTCCTTATGCACTATAGTTTTATAATTTATATCAAGAAAAATATTGTAAAACAAATTAAACAAAGTTTTTTTAAAAAAAACTCTTTGTTGAGTGCCAAATTTGAGGCACTCGGCAAATGATTTTGTTTTCTTACTATGGGGTGCACTCGGATCAGTGACGTGGCGAAATATTTTGCCATCCCGCGCAAAATTTTAGTTGTTTGTCGAGTGTCCTCTTTCTGACACTCGGCAAAGAAAATTTTCGTTGTCCCACGCAAAATTTTTAGCATCCTGCGCCTTGGCCTTTAAATGCTGCCCGATAGCGCCCAACTCTGCACTAATACTTTTCTCTTCCCTCCTCTCTATTGCTCCCCACCCCACACCCCAGCTCTACCGATGGCGGTTGGCCCGCCGTGACGCTGCCTTCACCATGCCCCAGCCCTCCAACACCGCTGCGAGGTGGCTGTGGAGGCAAAGGAGAAGGAGCTCCTAGAAGCTGCGCCGGCGACGACCTCCCCAAGCAGCGCAATAAAGATGCTGGCGCCTGGCAGTGAAGGCACGTTGACTTGGCCATGAGCCCATGAGCAAGGCAGCAATGAACTCTAGTGGGTCTCACTGTCCCATGATGGTTTGGCTCTTGAGGATTAATCGTTTGTGCACAAAGTTGCATTTTTTATTTTTTTACAGTAGCTGAATCATCTAATATTCATTGGCATATTCTGTTTACTTGTTTCACATTGTTTTGTTTCTCGTACATGTGATGTGTTGGTTTTGGTTATCAATATTCTACTAGCTCTAGTAAAATGAAAAACAAGATTTTTGCCTGATTGGTTTAATCAGAAGGCTTAATCAGGGAATTGAATACTACATGGCAGCAATTTTTTTCAGCTGTTTTTGTTTGCCGAGTGTCACTTTAGGTACTCGGCATGTCATGCCGTTTCCTTCCATTTGGTACTTTTTTTTGCCGAGTGTCCCTCTGGGTACTCGGCGAAGAGTTCGCCCAGTGTCTAATAAAACCCACTCGGCGAATTCCTGTTTGCCGAGATAATGTTTGCCGTGCATCATTCGCCGAGTACAACACTCGGCGAACCTTTCGCCGAGAGTTTTGGGGGCTTCACCGAGTGTCTCCGACACTCAGCAAATATGTAGTTTCCTGTAGTGAATATAAAAGTGTGGTTGGCTACTAGGTGTCTTAATTTTAGCTTTTTGGTGATTTAATAATTCTCTTGGGATTAATAAAAACAGGTTGTGAACTTTTGGAGCCTTAATTTCACTTTTCTTAATTTTACATTCAAAATTAAAATTTAGGAAGTTGTATATTGACGTGTAATCCTTTTAATATGAACCATTAATTATGAATTTTACGCATCGCGACTATTCATGCAGTCTTGTAATTAAATATTTTACCCCAGATTTGGCATAAGACATGCGATACTTCTCGTGTGGTTCCAAGATATCCTCGAACTCAGCAAAACTGCTCAGCAGCTTGGTATAAAATTCGTGTAAATATTCTGGCAGAATAGAAACAACCGTCTTATCCCATCTGCATATAAATATATAAAGATCGGTGTCAGATCCATGCATAGATATGAGGGGGTGTTTGGATACATGCCTATTTTAGTCCATATCATATTAGATATTTAGACATTGGCTCTGTATGGAAACTCTAGCAGTGCTAGAGGTTAGAGTTAGATTGTAACCCTAAATTAACTCCGAAATAACTTTAGCCCTTAAGGTGTATGGATGCAAGTGTTAGAGGTTAGAATTAGTTACTTTTTCAATCATTTGACTACTTTTCAGCTTGATTTATTGTGACCAGACTAGTCCCGCTGTGTTGCTGTTTGGGGATCTTGTGTGGCTGAAAATCCATTTTTTGGGTGGGCCTCACACAAATTAGCCCCAATTAGCACCCCTTGGAGGTGCTAGTTTTTTTTGATGAGTGAGATTGAAATAGCCCAACTCTAACCCTTATGTATGGGTATTTTGGGGTTAGTTGGGGTAAATCTAACCCAAACTAACTCTAACCCCTAGATCCATACGTGGCCATTAATTTGAAGGGCTAAATATAAACTAATTCTAAAAATAATTATAGAATTGGAGGATAATTCGTGAGACAAATTTATTAAGCCTAATTAATCTATTATTAGCAAATGTTTACTGTAGCACATCACATTGTCAAATCATGCTGTAATTAGGCTAATTAGATTTGTCTCATGAATAATTCACCAATTATGAATAAGTTTTGTAAATAGTCTACATTTAATACTCTAAAATCGTATTTAAACATTTGATGCGACAGAGGCTAAACTTTTAGCCCCTGATCCAAACACCCCCTAAGTACTCCTTTGTTCTTTTTTCAGTTTAAAAGTTTAGTCCTGTCACATCGGATATTTAGATGCTATTTTGAAGTATTAAATGTAGACTATTTATAAAATTCATTCATAATCAATGGATTATTCACGAGACGAATCTAATGAGCCTAATTACACCATGATTTTACAATATGATGCTACAATAAACATTTGCTAATCATGGATTAATTAGGCTTAATAAATTTGTCTCACGAATAATCCTCCAATTCTGCAATTATTTTTATAATTAGTTCACGTTTAATACTTCAAATTAATGTCCAAACATTTGATGTGACACAGACTAAACTTTAGTCCATGGAACCAAACGCCTAAAGTTTAGTATATGTCATATCAGATATTTGGACATTAATTTGAAGGATTAAACGTGAACTAATTATAAAAACAATTGCAGAATATGACGATTATTCGCGAGACAAATTTATTAAGCCTAATTAATAAATGATTAACAAATGTTTACTGTAGTACCACATTGTCAAATCATGGTATAATTAGGCCTTTTAGATTCGTCTCGTAAATAATTCACCGATTATGAATATGTTTTATAAATAGTCTATATTTAATATTCTAAAATAACATCCAAACATCCGATGTGACACAGACCAACCTTTTGGACTAAAGACCTAAATGATACCTAATATTTATACTGATATATATATATATTAAAGAGATATAAAAAATATATAATATTTTCCTCAGGCTGAGCGCGTGGGGTGAGTGAGTATATATGCTTCGAAGTAATTGATTATAGTAAGTAGAATGAGTACTTTAGAGATAAAAGTGGACTTTCACTAATACAAGTTGCTACATTTGTGATAGATTTTTAATTTAAAAGGCGCTAAATTTTGGGAAGCTCTTTTAATTTACCAAGTCAACAAATTTGTAGTTTATTAGCTAGGACATTAATTAATGATTAATTTCTACCTCTGAATAGCTTTGTTGAGCATATGACACTCCTCTGTGGTAGCACCGATATCATATGTATCGTCCATTAGGGTTGTGAGCGTTAGCACTTTGGTGACAATGATCCGTGCGCGGGAGTATTCCTCCTCATGGAATATAAGATATGTCCAGAAGTAGCACTCAACTAAGCGGTCTCGAGCATAGCTTAGCTTCACGCTGTCGTAGACCTCTCTCCACCATCTGTTTGTACCAATCAGTTAACCATCAAAAAAAAATTAAATTTTTACCACTCACTCCATCTATCCAAAAATTCTACTTTTTAAAAGATAATAAAAATGATAAATTAGTTGCGAGAGTAAAAAACAAAATCTCTTATTAATAAAAAATGTATTATGATATGTAAGAGATATATAAAGAGGAATTGAGCAAACAACTTTTTAATTTATGAGCCGAAGACATGTAAGAGGTCTAAATGACGTGTTTTGAAGACAAGTTTGAAGAACTCCAATTAAAGTCTTCTTGGTATGAAGAAAGTAATTTAACAAGTACTCCCTCCATCCATTCGAAAAGTTTACTTTTTAATATATAGTTGGTAAATAAGCGGTGAAAGTAAAGGTCAAAATGCCTCTTATTAATAAAAATAATATTATGAAATAATAATCTAAGTAACAATTATTAAAGAAACAAAATAAATGATTTGCAAAACGATGATAGATGAGAAGTTAAAATGAAGTCTTTTGGGAATAAAATTAAATAGTTAAAAATGCTTTTTTTGGGGGACGAGACAGTAACTAATTGATTAAGGAAATCCGAAAAGCTGAGACAATTGTAAAAAGGGTGGAAACTTACAGGCTGAGGTCCTTGAGCTCCCTGAGGTGAAGAAACCTAAGAAGTTCAAAGTCTAGTCTTGCAAGCTCTAGCACCGTGTCGTCGAACATCGTTGTCGGGTCCTTCGAGTACTCAGCTATGTAGCACATTGTTTCCAATCGCTTGGGGGCTCGTGGGAGAGGGGTGTCTAGGGCTCGGGCGACTTGCTCAGCCATCGGTGACATGAGCTTGCCTTCCATGGATTGGAGGTGGCGCCTCGAGAATGCGATGGCGTCATCTAGCACCTCCTCTCCGGGCATAGCCAGGTGAGCCGCGTTGTACAGGCTCAGCAGGCCTCGTGTGTCACCGCTTAGGCTTTCTTTGAAATTGCCTTTGTTGTCTCTAAACTTGTCGAATACATCTGCATATATATGCATCAACTTCAATTCCAAGTTCTAATAGTACGCGTGAAGAACTCATATCTGTATGTGCAATAATATTATAAAGTTGGATTCATGTTAACATATGAGGATGTAAAAAATTCTATTTTATTGGTTCATTCTAGTATTCTAGTCGAGAGAGATATCAATTATGCAATGACTATTGTACCTGTAGATACCATGAAACCATGTTGGCGAAGCAGACGGAACCGAAGGGACATGACATGGAGGTCATCATTGTCGCTGCCTGAGGCGGCCACCGCGCACTCATGTTGGTCATTGTGTAGTACACGAAGCAACGCTGTGGCGATCTCATCACGGAAGTGGTTGTCTACACCGAGGCGCTCGAGCGTGTCCACTAGAGCCACCGTATCAGCCACACCACCGCTTGTGGTCAGATGCTCGAGCTTGTGACGCAATTGTGTCTTTAGTTGATTCGCTCGCTCCCTCATCCACTCCGAGACGATCTCTGCTATACCATGCAAGCGTACATATATAATTAAATCGTAGAGCTAGCTAGCTAAAATATTTGACATATGTTGTGTCAAACTACATAAAAAACTAGTGCTATATACAAAACTGTGATATAATTAATCAGGGAGTATTGTTTGTGTATATATACTTGTGGGTTTGGAGGTTTGTAGGTGATGAAGAAATCACCCCACACAGAGGGTGCAAGAGCGTGCCCAATGGTGGCACCGGGAGTCAGCTGTGTTGTGCAAATAATTCCAGACATATTATCAATGTCGAGAACACTAGCCACAACCACCTTGTTCCTTTACGTTCTACCTATGGACATCTCTCTTATGCTGTCTGCTTAGTATTTATAATAAACAAGCATACCCCTCCCGTCCCCTCCCCTAGCGAGCACATACTCACTTATTAGCGCAAGCAGACAGTTGAAACAAGCTACGTACTAGTATATTGTACTACTATGTAGTATTCAAACCGTACCTTGATGGCCATACGAGGTCTGGCCCTACATCAAGAAGGTCAGGAGCAAACAAAAAAAAAAAGGTTTCCTGTCAAATGTGTTGAGTCCACTTGTAGCAAACATAGAAAAATTGTTAGTTTAGAAGCTAACGTTAGATTAGATTGAGTACTCAAAAAACAAGATTAAATTGAGTCCTTAAATATTAGGTTGAGTCCTTGTAAAGTAAAATTACATATATATTGGTTTTAATTAGAAATTAGATATAGAGATTAGATTGATTTTTATAATATGAATTATTTTCTTAGATGTTGTGTTGGTTCTCCCTATATAAATGGACCTCTTATACTCAATTGAAAAGTAATAAAGAACTACTCTAATGTCTCGTCTCTCGTCCCAATGTTAGTCTCCCTAAACTAAGTCTATCTCTCATCCCTAGCAACCGACGTCGTTTAACTATCCTTCTGACAGTGTTTACCACATCATGGGTTCAACACATGATAACTTAGTATCAAAACCACTCACCATAGTTTTTAGTGCTGATATTAAAACTATGTAAGTTGTTTGTCATGTTACGGTGTGCTATCTACTCTGCCTAGCTAACAAAGAGGTATTCCATCAAGTGTTTGATATCTATGGTGCCAAGAAGAAAACTTACATCAAGATAGAAGAGGGTTTGACGATCCATAATAGTCTTAGATTTGTTTTTAGTTTTCAATAATGTATTAAGCCAAAATATAAAAGGTTTGAGTCTTATTTGTGTTAGATATCGAGTCGAGTTTAAGGTCGCCCTGCAGCTCGAGGACGAGCTACTCAAAAGGAGGGATGTAGTGTTATGCGCAGTGGGCCAAGCCTACTAAGTCCAACCCAACCCGTGTGAACACTATCATGGGATACTATAAAAAATAGAAAATTTGTTAGTTTAAAATGTAATGTTAGAATAGATTAGATTGAGTTCTCAAAGGTAAAATTAAATTGAGTGCTTAAAGGTAAGATTAGATTGGGTACTTATAAGGTAATATTATATATATATATATATTAGTTTTAATTAGCAATTAGATATAGAGATTAGATTAATTCTTATAATAGAGATTATTTCTTCGCCCTATACTCAATTGAAAAACAAGAAAAATTTAGTCTAATCTTTCATTCCAATGTCCGTCTCCCTAATCTAAGTCTAGACTCATCCATGGAAGCCAACTCTGCCCGGCTATCTTTTTTATCCTTTCATGGGTTCAATCCATAACAATAATAGGCCGGTCTACAATCACGACAGGTCAGCAGCCAGAACGGAATTGAGTGAAGCGTGCGTTGCACAAAAAGCTAGCGTGCATATATAGATCACTCCTTGGTAGATGGTGCATGGATGTGCGTCTGGAGACTTGTCATATATACTTGGTGCACCATCCATATCAGTACGTGCCAATCATACATACTCTTTGTCAGCTGCATCATCATTCATTCAATCAGTCATCAGCATTGATTGCTTGTATCACTCATAAATCATAATAAATCATAATGCTATTCACAATAAGAATTTCATGGTATTAATTACCATGACACATTAGATTTTTTGTTGACGTGACATTCAATTAATGAGGAAGAGAAGGAAGTAGTGTCATTACCATGACATGGTGCTAACTCATTTCTAAGACGGATGAAACGAAATAAACGTCCATTGAGAGCCAAATCGTTTAATCAGAGAGAAAGTATTTCATAAGAGCTAGTTGTATTTAATTACACTAGTTAGCCTTAGGAAATTGTGAAATGAAATTCTCCACTGAGAGAGGTTATTTCATTCAATTGTAAAACTAATGTGGACTTCTAGGAAATAATGTTATGAAACCCACAACTATAAATAGCCTAATAGTACTGCGATTTGCAAAGCAACGAGCATTCGTCGATTGTTTACATCGTTTACATTACAAAATGTTAGTTGCACTAACCGAAATTTTGCATCTGTGGACTAACCTTATTAACTCATTAAGTACTACAAGTAGAACACAACTGTATTTAATAATAGGAAAAACATATACACTAATTAATTAGTTCTTGGTACGTACGGTAAGAACATGTATAAAACATCAAGAATTATGGAAAAAATACTCATGAAGTGAAATGTCGCTTTTACATATAAAATACTCTGACTTTATTATACTTACTCCACCTAACTATTTCAAACCCTACGGCTTCCAAACACCCATCATCCCAAAGTGGTGTATAGGTTTATTATATTTTAGTAGTAGAGCAGTAGAACATTAAAAGCCGACAACAAAACATCAAACGTATAGTATAGTGGTCCATTATAGTATAATCATGCATATGTCCCAGTCACATCATTGCACGTTTGTACATAGGTACATTGCATCCGTATGAAAAACCTTAGCTTAGCTTGATGGCCATAAGTCTGTCCTTATTACCTAATAAGAAATAAGACATGTACCTAATTTATTTGAAAAGTAAGACCATCCTACGCAATTCTTCACGTTGCAATGCTTAATTAACTCGTGTTTGTCATGATCCTACTTAAGATAGTTATTTTTCACAATTATTAAATGGTAAGAAAAGGCGAGTCATGAAAAGGCTTAACATGGTATGAAATCTACATGATTATCATCACTGCCATGTCTAAGACCCAGTTTGTAATTGCGGTCGCATTGGTGTGGAACCTTTTCACACATGTTTGTGGCTGGCAATTGTTTTTCTTTTCTAAAATCTAAACCATGTTTTAGAAAAAAAATCTATTTAACCCCAAGTATATACCTGGCCTGTAGACATTTAACCTTAAACTATAAAACTGGATTCCTAACTCCCCATCTATATTTTACCAGAGTCCAGATAAATACCCTCTAGCACGGTTTGAGATGATGGTTTTGTCTGTGTGGCATTCCACGCTGGCATGGGATACTGAACTGGCTCGACTGACAAGTGGGATGGTCTTGTCATCAGTAAGCGCACATCCACCTCATTAGCTAGCTCCACGCTGCTCGCTAGATGACCTGCACGTACTACTGCACGACGGTCTTTTGTTCCTCCGCCGAGACCCGCTCGCATCGCCTAGGCATGCCAAAGGCAGCAAACTTAAACCTGCACAGCTACTAGCTGCATGCCACTAACCCAGCAATAGTTCATGACAGCTTTCCCCTCAATCCCACACACCTAGGGATGAAAACGGGTACGAATAGTACATATTCATACCCGTACACATTTACTTGACGAGTAAAAATCCATGCTCGTACTCGTTACTCATGCGTGTACTCATTTACTCATGAAGTGGAGACAAGCGGCCACATGGATAGAGAGGGGCTGGCCACAGCAGCTGATGAGGACATCTGTACCAAGGATACAACCTTATATGAACACCAAGGACCAATGACTCGTGCTCGAGCTCATCAACTTAATTATCAGGTGAAATCATTTCTCGCTGCTCAAGCAAATTATTATATGAATAAGGTATTACTAAGTTCTGATGATGATTATCTTATACTTAGGAACATCAGAAAGGAGATCATGTGGTGTAAAGATAAACAGAACAACCATCTAGTGGACGAAGGAAGGGTCGGACCAACAGAATGGACAATCATACCGCTGATCGAGAAGTTAGCGAGTTCAGACCACTAGTCTGACCGCCAATCGAGAGACGGTGAGTCAGACCATTAGTCTGATTGTCGACCGAGGATACTGTCGACCAAGGAGTCAGACTGCTAGATCAATCTGAGTCAACTTTTAGTTCTGGATTTTGTATTTGAGTCCTACTAAGGTACGACCAATGTTATAGTTGGCATCTCACATTTTGTAGCTTATAAATAGATAGTTGTTGTTATTGTTAAGACTTGAGTTTTACTTATATTAATTTTTTTAGAGTTAGTTTGGCAGGCTGAAATCATGACTCATTCTATGGGGATGGACCAAGATTTTAGTACAAAATCTTAGCCCATCCCCTGGAATTAAGCCTACTGTTGGGTACCCTTACCCATTATCCAAATCCATAAACATAAGGAATAGGGAGGATATGGGTAAAATTATTTTATCTATTTGGAGTGAGGAGGGTACGGGTATTATCTAATTATAATTAGGAAGGGGAGGGGATTGCCCATTGTTGGAGGAAAATACTTCATCTTCATGATCCTCAAGATTCTAAGATAATGGCAAGTCATAACCTTGGAGCCTAAGACTTGTCTCCGGATTGAAAGACTTGAAGTCGGAGGGTCCATCCAGGCTCCGATCTGAAAGGACCCTTCGAAAGGCTTCCCCTCCGGAGTGGAAAACAACAAGAAGGATGTGACGTCTACTTTACCGACCTCCTTCGAGCA
Organism: Zizania palustris; assembly: GCA_019279435.1. Lineage (NCBI taxonomy): Eukaryota > Viridiplantae > Streptophyta > Magnoliopsida > Poales > Poaceae > Zizania > Zizania palustris. The sequence goes on from JAAALK010000082.1 coordinate 62,474,905, forward strand.
TTTTTTACCATATTAGCCCTATTCGAGATACCGAAATAGTTTCCACTATGTCGGTTGTAATTGAGGGGTGAAAAAGTCTTTTCTCTAGAGATTTTACCTATAAATAACCCCCTTCTTGCCCTGTAATAGGCATCGAATACTCAGATATTCAATATACACTTCGAATTATCTCAGGCTATTATCCATCTTCGAAGGTTTGGAATAGTTCACTTAAACAAACCTTCGTTTGTTACACACTTAATTTCTTAAACCTGCTAACGTAATCTTTTGTGCCAACAATTTAGCGTAATCTTTTGCGCCAACAGTTGGCACCGTCCGTGGGGAACCTAGTTGTTTATAGCAAAAATGGCATTAATGGTCAAACTAGGCAAATACTGAAAAATGGTATTTTTTGACCGAAAATGTGTCAAGCCTAGCAAAGGCCGGTCTGACCAGCTATAGTAGGCCGGTCCAACCGGCCAGGTCTGGTCAGACCGGACCCATGGGCTCGGTCAGACCAGCTAGGGTTCAGAATATGAATCCGAGGGAGATTCGAGCTATTTTCACCCAAATCTTATCCTAATAGAGTTTTGGCCGAATCTTACTCTATCTCTAGCTAGGGATAACCAGCCCACCCCCCTATAAATATTAGGGGCAAGGCCAATTCAAGACTCTCTCTCCAATCTCAAGAAAGCCAAAGCCATAGCTTTGAATCACATTTACTTTTCTCTACTTTTTGCATCTTCGTGGGTTTGCTTGAAAGCCCTCCGTTTGCCGCGTCCGTAATCACGGTAACCCTTGCTGGTTCGCTTGTGAACCTCCCATTAATCCACGTAATGGATTGCTATCCTTTTATCGGTTTTATCGCCATACTTGGTAATTCGACCCCTTGGCCGAATTGTATTTGATCTTTGGGTGTTTTTGCAGATCAATTGCCTTCCTAAACATCTGTGCAAAGTTTGGAGGCGATTGAAGATTGTTTGCTAAGGTTACCGAGGTTTAGTAGATCGGATATGTTACTTCGGTCCGACCGGCGTTGAGATACTGGTCTGACCGGACCTCGTCATGCCGTTGTCGGCAACAGCCGGTCAGACCGACGACACTCCGTCGGTCCAACCGGGACCCTCTGCACCGGGCGCGCCAAAGCTGAATCCCGAGCCCATCGAAGCCCTAACCACTGAAGCCCTGCGTGCCGGAGCTCCGCACGTTATGAAGGCCAACATTCGGAGATCCCTTCGCCTAGTGTGATCGGGGTAGCACGGTCGGTCCGACCGAAGAAGCTTCGCCGGTCAGACCATCGGAGCCACACCTCGCATCAACCTTCGGGACTCCGCCCGGAGCCCCTACGCAGTACCGGTCCGACCGAGGTCGAACCTCTGGTCCGACCGAGGTCGAACCTCCGGTCCGACCGGGCTTGAGGCCGAAGGTGCCCTAGAGACCCTTCGGACCATCTTCGTTGTAACTCTGAATCGGCCTCCGAATTGGCCGATTCCATGTATTTTGATCATTTTGTTGTTGTTTACATTATTACCAATACCAATACTTTTCGGCCAATTGGATTAAAATATCAATTATTTATCTGATTGCCTGACGACTCCGAATCCCTTGTCACTATCCAGGGTAGTCGGAACGCGGCATCGGTATCGTTGCGATACTTTTGGATGTCGAACCGGCCCAAGTGCGGGGGCGCATTTCTGCGTCAACACTAGTACAAAAACTTCGTTCTCTACTAATCTCTTCTAGAGCCATGCCTCCTAAATGGATCCTAGGCACTAGTTCCCTCCAGAGGTCCTCTCGGACCTCTGAGTTGAGATCTTCAAATACCATCGAGGTCAGAGGACCTTCTATAGTCCCCCACCTCAGACTCACGAAACAAATACTCTTTCTCGAACATACGAGGCCCCCTCTAGGGACTCCGTCTATGCTTCGAACCAACAGAGCCTCTCCCGTGGCTCCGGCTATGCTCTGAACTTACTTGTTCAGTTCTCAAGACCTGGAAGTCCCCTTCGGAAGAAATGGAGATCGTCCTGGCGATGTGGCGACACAGATGGCCCATCTTCAGGCCGAAGTGACAAGGTGGAGGCAGGAATCTGCAGACAGGCTTCGTCCCCAAGCTATCCCTGTCATTCCGGAGGTGCCCCAAGATGCTGACCTCGCCTTTTATCCCGAACCCTCTGAAATTCTAAGAAGCACTGAGAATGCTTCTTTCGATAATGAATCTCTTCTACAACCCGACTTGCAAAAGGTGCGCTTCGACCCAAAGTTTAAAACTTCGAAGCTTTGTAAGTACTCCGGAGAAGATCTAGGAGAATTTTGCCATTCATGTGCTTTAGCAATCAAAGCTAGTGGAGGGGTTCGAGATACAATGGAAAAATGCTTCCCCCTTGCACTTGAAGGAGTCGCTCTGCGTTGGTTCTGGTATTTGAAACCAGGATTAATTAAGTCTTGGGAACAACTAAGGAAGAAGTTCATAAGCAACTTTCAGGTGAAGCAGCAACCTAGAGAAACTTTGCACCAGTTTTTTAAGCGTTTCGCTCATATGAAGTCGTAAATAAGAGGGTTGTCTACATCATCTGTGGTTGGTGCGGCTCGGGGAGGAGTCATAAATGCAGGCCTCCTCGACAAGCTTCACCGGAAGCATATTTCCTTAGTAGCGTAATTAATGGCTTACTTTGAGGAATATGCTAGGTCAGAGGAAGGATGGCTCCGAAGGACGGTTTCGTCTCCAACCATCCAAGAAGTTAAACTTGAAGTGAAAACTTCAACTCCATAAGGGTACCACTTCGACAATCAACATGACAGACGAAAAGGGCAGAAGCATCCTCGCTCTGAAGTTCTGAACATTGCTCCCTCTTCGCCAAAATTTTCCCCCAAGAATCCACAAGCTTCGGGAAGCAAGGTCAACTACTGGAGGCCACCAGGGAAGCCGGCCGGGAAAGGCTGGGCCTTCCTCTATTGTGTCCACGGTGAGAACCGAAGCCATGCTACCGATGCATGTAAGTCTGTACTAGCCTTGAGGAGCGAGTACCTCGAAAGGAGCTCTGGTAGAGGCACTACTGACCGAGTGTAACACTCCAAATTTTCAAAACAATAAAAATATTATTAAATTCAATTTCTGGGAATTATTATTTCAGAAAATACTTTTAACTCCCTTTTATACCCTTTTGAACTACAACATAGAGTAGATGACCAAATTAGGAGGTGAAACTTTTTGTATATGATCCTAAGACCAGAATATAATTTTGGGAATTTTTATAAATTTTTATCAACCTTGGAAGTAGCCCTAATATTTTAATCTATTTTATGGAATTATTTTTATTCAGAAATGTATTAGAACAGTATTGGGCTCCCCTCCCTCCCTTCTCTCTCTCCCGGCCGGCCCAGCCCACTCCACCCGCGCCCCTCAGACTGACGACCCGGTCCCACCTGTCGGCGCCGAATCCCTTCCCTCGCGCGCGAACCCGACGCCTCGACCCCACCCGTCAGGCGCCACCCTCGCCCGCCCGCGCTCACTGGCTTGTGGCCCCCGCTCGTCAGAACCGTCTTCAACCCCGCGCCGGCCCCCCCTAATCCCGCCAGCGAAGACTTCGCCTCAGATCCCCTCGCCGGTTCCCCCTTCCGTTAAACCGAGCCCGACATTAACTTCCCCGAGCCCCGCCGGCCAATTAAGCACGTTAATGCGCGCGTTTAAGCCCCTGGATCGCCCTCACGCGCACGGTCGCGCCTTCGCCGGCGAGTTAAAGCCCTCCTCGGCTTTCCTTGCATGCGGTGCCCGTTAACCCTCGCCGATGCCACTATTTAAGCACCTGGCCTCCACCGCGTTCTACCCCCACGACAATTCACGGCGAGAACGAACAGAGCGCTCCCCTCTTCGGTTTTTAACACCTCACCGCCGCTCCTACTCCAGTCGCCCCTCGCCGTCGCTAGCGACCTCCTCCGCCCTAGCCAACCCCACCGTCATCACCGCAAGGACGTCACCGACCCCGACCACCCCTCCGCCATCCTCGAGCCTCGCCGGAACACCGTCGTCGACAAGGACCCGAGACCACCTCACCGTCTACCTCGTCGCCGGCCACGCCCCGTCGTCCCCGAACCACCGCCGAGGTACCTTCGTGACCCCCTCGTTGCCCTCTTTCCATTTTAGGACCTAGCATCGACCGCCATCGATCGCCGTGGCCGCTGGCCCGCTCGCCGTCGTCGGAGAAGACGACCGGCACGGGTCGAGTACCCGTGCCGTGTCGGATTCGATCCACGCCGTGCGATCCAGATCTAACGGCCCGGATTTAATCCCTCGTGCGATTTAATCGGCGCCGTCGGATCTGAGTGAAGCGGTACGGTGCGATCTCGTGCGTCCGTTAGTTTTAAAACCCCGCGTTTAATCTCGTGCGTCCACGTGGTACCCCTTCGAACGTTTTAATCCTGGCCGTCCGTAGTCACTTACGCGTCCCGCCTCGCCCTCGCGCGTCGGATCTGGATCCGACGGTCCAGATCGACCCGGCGCACGCGCACAGTGCGCGGGTTCACCGTGGGCCTGGCTCACCGTGGACCCGAGGGGTTTAAAGTTTGAAAATAAATTCCAGAAAATGCTTTTAAACTTGTAAAATTCATATCTAATGCATTTGAACTCTAAAAATTACCATTCCAATTTCAGAAAATTCATAAAATTATTCTCTACATATTTATGCAATAAAAACAGTAGGTTTACTTTGACATTTTCATGTTTATTTAAATAAGTATTCAAATGCCCTTAGGATTAAAATGCAAATTTAAATATTTAAACTTCAGAAAATTTATATATTTGTTCCTTTCTGTTTAAACACTAGAACCACAGAGTTTTCTCTGAATCATTCATATTAAATTAATTAGAAAACTTAATGTGGTATTATTCACACTTAAAAACCCTTTTATGAAAAACAATAATTCATTTCGATTCATTTTAAATTATTTGTGAAATAAATTTCAGAACCTTAACAACTGATTTTCTTTAAAATCAAACCAACTAAAACCCACATGCTTGTTGTGTGATTTTACGTTGTTTATATCGAATGTTGTATTTATTCTACTTTATTATTATTGAAAAGACTACGACGCCGTCGAGGAGCCGGAATACTTCCCGGAAGTCCCTCCCTCGCCTTTCGCTGAACAAGGCAAGTCACCAAACCATTCTTTTGAACATATTGAACCCATGTTTGAATTGACTATCGCTATAACACATAGGTTATATATGCATTAGTCAAATGAACCCTTACATTATATTTATTTAGGATCCCCCGACCTTGATGTGCAACCCAAGCCATGCTATCTCGCCTAACCTCCTTGTCACCATATGATCAATGATATTAGCTAGTGTCCAATGTATTGACACGGCCGCTATAGGATAAAAATGAGTCGTAGTGAAATGGTTCTATTATATGATCCCCGTTACTTCTTATCCTTGGAAATTCTGTTGGTGATGAGTCATGGTTGTGAGTGTATGCATGGTGGGTTCCGGGTGCAAGCTAGGGCATTGGTCAGTCGCACCCGGGGCACTATAAGGACCGGTCTGAGGGATCCGTTGCAATACACTTACGTACTAACCACAAGTCTAGTGGGTAAGTCCTAACTAAGGTATGGGTTGTTCCAAACCGAGGCCACCATTTGGAGATGGGTCAAGTTGCACCTGCGGGTGACTTGTACCAATGTGGCGCAAAAGGGGGTGCGACGTTAGCCGGGATGCGGCCCGGCGCGCCGGCGAAACCTAGAGCGGGTGGTTATCGCTTGGAACATCTCATATTGAGGTTTTGGCACGAGTTCCCGTGAAATGGGTCATCTCGTTGAGATGAGTGCGTGCCTTGTGGGTACAGTAGTACATCTCTGATCAGAGTCTTAAATCTTTTCGAAAAGCCGAGCCCACGGTCAAGGGCGGGTTGCGTGACATCCCCCAGTTAGTTTACTTTGAATATGTATGTGCATGATGGATTGACATGTAAGGACTGTTGTGCGAGGAGGTAAAACGTACTCCTCGAGTTAGTTGATGTTGATGATGTTCATATTTACTTTCCGCATGATTAAAATATGATTACACTAAATGCCATAACTGCAACTGCTTTATTCCGCATTGTTAGCCTTTATCCTTCCTTGTTTATTATCCTGCATTATTATTTGCATTTGCGGTGGCTTGTTGAGTACTTTTTGTACTCATACCCGTTGGACCCCACAGAGGATGCTTATCTTGAAGACGGTCTGGAGTAGCGACCCAGTCGGGAAGAAAGATCCTGAAGAAGACGTTCGTCATGCCGCTGTTTAAATTATCTTATTACTGTTTTTACTAAAACAATGTTGTAATAAATATGGTCTGCGTACCATGGATATTATCGTATGTACGTTGTCGCATGATGAACCTCTTGTATTATTGTTTTTCTATGGAAATTCAATAATGTCTCGATTTTGATAAATCGGGGCGCTACAAGATGGTATCAGAGCCGACTCGACTGTAGGAAGCCAAACAGACCCGCCTAGCCATTAGCCACAGGAAATTATTTCTCGAAAATCTACTTCATAAACTTTGTTCCTCTCCTCACTTTTATTCAACTTGCTGTTTTGTAGATGCCTGTCTACCAAGTCCACAGCTACTGCCGCCACTATGAGGGCTTCGTCCGGGAGCTCCGCATGATGCTCACCTTCCTCGGGTTCCTCTTCGAACCCGAATTCCAAGGAGTGTACCCCGACGAGTTCGCCGGGCCTTGTGACGTCTCCCTCACCGTCCATGGCTCCGGAGAACATCTGCCGCCCTACACCACCGCACTTGGAGGCCCGACTTTCGACGTCGCGTGCCAACGAGTCGCCCTCCAGGCCCTCATGGAGCTGAGGATGATCTACGACGATCGTCTTCAGAACTCATCCTTCCGGCTTGTGCCGAAGCGTACTCCCGGAGCCCACCGTAGCATCTACCTCGGAGTTCACTCCGTGCGTGATCCGGTCATGGCCCGGCAGTCGCGTCTTCTGCAGGCCATGGATGATCTCCACACCGAGGCGGTGCTCGACGCCGACGAGCACCATGAGGCGGTTGAGTTTCTTCGTGAAGAAATGAAGAACCTGATCCAGCAGAACGGCGAGCTGCAGCGCAAGATCATGCAGCTGCAGAAGGACATCGCTGAGATGGTTCCTCTTCTTCCAAGGAAGAAGAAGCCCATCCGTGAGCCCCTCCCTCGCCCCAAGAGGATCCCGCCACGACCCTCCCCCGCCAGGCCTTCTACCAGCGCCCCTCCTCCACGCCCCGGCCTCGTCTCCGACTCCATCATCGAGAATTTTCTCGAGCCCACCATCTCGCTGGAGCCGCGCACCCGTGGTTCCGAGAGCACGGAGACCGCCTCCGGTGGCGAGTAGGCGTTAGGAGACGCGAATTTAAATAAAAAGCATTATTTTGTATGTGGTGCTACCCACGACGAGTGTGTTGTGGGTAGAATAAGAACTTGATTGTCATAAACATTTTTACCACTTAATTTATATGCTTGAAATATTCTTGTTAATTGTGTTGTCAACTTTTTGCCTTATAACCTTATGAATTCAGAAGATGGCCGACCACCAGAACACCGGCTCCAACAACGGAGCAGGAGGAAGCCGAGATGCGCCTGAGGGTGTTGTGCCCAACTGGGGTGCAACGGGCCCGCGTCAATCCGGGTCGCCTTCCGCCAACCACCCCACCTTGGCGGAGATGATGGCGAATCAGAACCATCTGATCACCGCCCTCCTCACCCAAATGCAGCACCAACAGGCTCAGTTGGACCGTCTGCAGAACGGGGAGCCCGCCCCTCGCGCACCAGCACCCGCGGCCGCTCCGCAACTCTCCGAGTTTTTGCGCGTGCGCCCGCCCATCTTCTCGAGCACCACCAACCCGATGGAGGCCGGAGATTGGCTTCGCACCATCGAGAAGAAGCTCGACCTCCTCCCCTGCACAGACCGGGAGCGGGTGGCCTTCGCCACTCACCAGCTCCAGGGTCCCGCCGCTGAATGGTGGGACAACTACCGTGCGTCCCAGCCAGAGGGCCACATGGTGACTTGGGCGGAGTTCACCATCGCCTTTCGTGCCGCCCACGTCCCCGCCGGCGTCATCGCGGTGAAACAGCAGGAGTTCCGCGACCTGCAGCAAGGCAACAGGACCGTCATGGAGTACCTCCATGAGTTCAACCGCCTCGCCCGCTACGCACCGGAGGAAGTGCGCACCGACGCCCTCCGCCAAGCCAAGTTCCTCAGGGGACTTAAGGATGAGCTGTCCATCCAGCTCGTCGCCGCCGACTTCGCCGACTTCCAGCGGCTGGTCAACAAAGCGCTCATTCAAGAGACTGAGCAGAACAAGCTGGACCTCAAGAAGAGGAAGATGATCGCCTTCAAGCATCAGCAGGCGAACTCTCAGAGGCCCCGCTTCGTCCCTCCGCCACCAGCGCCCGCCTACCATCCTCGGCCCGCCTACAGGCCACCTCACGCAGCCGGTGGATCCAACGCCGGGCATCCTCGCCCCGCTCCACCAGCTCCGGCCGCTCAGCCGGCACCGGCCGCCAAGGCCCCGATCTTGAGGGATCGCCAAGGAAGGCCGGTCGTCTGCTTCAACTGCCGCAAGGAAGGGCACTATTCGCACCAGTGTCCTCACCCCAAGCAGAACCAAGGCGCAGCACCCAACCAGGCGGTTCGCGCCCGCGTCAACCACATCAGCGCGGAGGAAGCTCAGGAGGCTCCTGAAGTCGTGCTCGGTACGTTTACTGTGAATTCCGTACCGGCCGTCATATTATTTGACTCTGGAGCAACCCACTCCTTCATCTCGGAAAATTTTGTGAAAACAAACAATCTGGACGTGCTCCCCTACCCATTCCCATGGTGATTGCCACCCCCGGCAATAGGACCTCAGCCCGCTTCTACAGCCCTAAGGTTCAACTTGACATCCAAGGAGTGCTGTTTCGGGCCGAGCCTGTCCTCATCCAATGCACCGGACTCGACCTTATACTAGGTATGGATTGGTTGATGAAGCACAAGGGAGTGATCGACTGTGCCAACAAGTCCGTCATGGTGACCAATCCTGAAGGCGTAACCGTCACCTTCCGGATGACCAGTCGCAAACCACTCGGAGCATCCCTTCGCTCAATAGCTCTTGAAGAGGTGCCAATAGTCAAGGAGTTTGCAGATGTTTTCCCCGAAGATCTGCCCGGAATGCCTCCCAAGCGGGACATCGAATTCAGAATCGAACTTGTCCCCGGGACCACTCCAATCTCCAAGCGCCCGTACCGAATGGCCGCCAATGAGCTAGCCGAAGTCAAGAGCAACATCGAAGACCTAGAGCAGAAAGGTTACATCCGACCGAGTACCTCACCTTGGGGTGCACCGGTTATATTTGCCATGAAGAAGGACAAGACCAAGAGGATGTGCGTGGACTATAGAGCCCTGAACGACGTGACCATCAAGAACAAATACCCATTGCCTCGGATCGACGACCTGTTCGATCAGCTGAAAGGATCCTCGGTGTTTTCCAAGATTGACCTCAGGTCAGGTTATCACCAGTTGAGGATCAGGGAGGAAGATATACCCAAGACTGCTTTCACCTCCCGCTATGGACTCTACGAGTACACCGTGATGTCGTTCGGACTCACGAATGCCCCGGCCTTTTTCATGAACATGATGAACAATGTATTCATGGAGTTCTTGGACAAGTTCATCGTGGTATTCATCGACGATATCCTCGTTTACTCCAAGACCAAGGAAGAACACGAGACTCACCTCCGTCTGACCCTCGGAAAGCTAAGGGAGCAGCAACTGTACGCCAAATACAGCAAATGCGAATTTTGGTCGTCTGAGGTGAAGTTCCTCGGCCATGTTATATCTGCCGGAGGAATAGCAGTGGACCCAACCACCGTTGAAGCGGTAACCAACTGGCTACAGCCAACGACCGTGACCGAGATCCGGAGTTTTCTCGGATTGGCCGGATACTACCGCCGGTTCATCGAGAATTTTTCCAAGATCGCCAAGCCTATGACCAGACTTCTGCAGAAGGAAGTGAAGTTTGAATGGACCCCCGACTGCGAAGAAAGCTTCCAGACCCTCAAGAAGAAGCTAGTATCAGCCCCCATTCTGACTCTGCCAGACATCCGGAAAGACTTCCACGTCTACTGTGATGCCTCTCGTCAAGGATTGGGATGCGTCTTAATGCAGGAAGGGAAGGTGATATCCTACGCCTCCCGGCAGTTGAGACCACATGAGCTGAACTACCCAACCCACGACCTGGAACTAGCAGCCGTGGTTCATGCCTTGAAGATATGGAGACATTACCTTGTGGGAAATCGGTGTGAGGTCTTCACCGACCACAAGAGCCTCAAGTACATATTCACCCAACCAGATCTGAACCTCAGGCAAAGGAGATGGTTGGAACTGATCAAGGATTACGACTTGGGCATCCATTATCATCCGGGCAAAGCGAACGTGGTGGCAGACGCCCTTAGTCGAAAAGGGTACTGCAATGCCATCATGATTCAAGACCAAGCTCCTTTACTTTATAAGGAGATGGAGAGGCTAAACCTGGGGATCACCACTCGAGAGTACCTCGCTGCCTTGGAGTCTCGGCCTGTCTTAATAGACCAGATCCGAGAGAAGCAGAAGGAAGACCCGGACATCCTGGAGATCCAGCAAAACATGAGGAAGGGTAAAGCCCCCGGATTCTCCGAGGACGAACATGGTACCATCTGGTTCGGAAACCGAGTATGCGTACCCAACCTACCTGAGTTGAAGACTCTCATCCTTCAAGAAGCCCACGATACTCTATACTCCATCCATCCCGGGAGTACAAAGATGTACCAAGACCTGAAAGAAAAATATTGGTGGGTCAGCATGAAGAGAGAAATAGCTGAGTATGTGGCCAAGTGCGACACATGCCGGCGAGTCAAGGCAGAGCATCAGAGACCTGCCGGACTGCTTCAACCCCTCAAAGTCCCTGAATGGAAGTGGGAAGAGATAGGAATGGACTTCATCACGGGACTGCCCAGGACCCAAGTTGGTCATGATTCCATCTGGGTGATCGTCGATCGACTCACCAAGGTAGCTCACTTCGTCCCGGTCAAGACAACTTACACCGTCGCCAAGTTGGCTGAGTTGTATATGACCCGGATCGTGTGCCTCCACGGAGTTCCTAAGAAGATTGTATCTGACCGCGGGAGTCAGTTTACCTCCAAGTTTTGGAAGAACCTTCAAGAGGAACTCGGCACCCGGCTGAACTTTAGCACCGCCTATCATCCACAGACCGACGGTCAGACCGAAAGGGTCAACCAGATATTGGAGGATATGCTTAGAGCTTGTGCTCTAGACTTTGGCGGAATGTGGGACAAGAACTTACCTTATGCAGAGTTCTCCTACAACAACAGCTATCAAGCCAGCCTGCAAATGTCCCTGTTCGAAGCACTCTATGGGCGTAAGTGCAGAACGCCGTTGCTCTGGGATCAAACCGGAGAATCACAACTGTTTGGGACTGACTTATTGAGAGAAGCTGAAGAGAAGGTTAAGATCATAAGAGACCGACTGAAGGCAGCCCAATCCAGGCAAAAGAGCTATGCCGACAACCGTCGAAGAGACCTAGCCTTTGAGGAGGGCGATTATGTCTACCTCCGAGTCACTCCCCTCCGTGGCACTCAAAGGTTCAACATGAAAGGCAAACTAGCACCCCGCTACGTCGGACCTTTCCAGATCCTCCGTCGACAAGGAGAAGTGGCATATCAACTTGAACTGCCTCCATCCTTGGCAGGAGTTCATGATGTGTTCCATGTCTCTCAGCTGAAGAAGTGCCTCCGTGTACCCACCGAGCAAGCCGACCTTCAGCAGCTCAATGTCCAAGAAGACTTGACCTACATAGAGAGACCCGTCAAGATCTTGGAAACCAAGGAGAGAGTAACCAGAAGTCGCGTCGTCCGCTTCTGCAAAGTCCAATGGAACAACCATCCCGCCGAAGAAGCCACTTGGGAAAAAGAAGACGAGCTAAAAGCCCAATACCCCGAGCTATTCGAGTAACGTTCCAATCTCGAGGACGAGATTCTTGTAAGGGGGATAGGTTTGTAACACCCCAAATTTTCAAAACAATAAAAATATTATTAAATTCAATTTCTGGGAATTATTATTTCAGAAAATACTTTTAACTCCCTTTTATACCCTTTTGAACTACAACATAGAGTAGATGACCAAATTAGGAGGTGAAACTTTTTGTATATGATCCTAAGACCAGAATATAATTTTGGGAATTTTTATAAATTTTTATCAACCTTGGAAGTAGCCCTAATATTTTAATCTATTTTATGGAATTATTTTTATTCAGAAATGTATTAGAACAGTATTGGGCTCCCCTCCCTCCCTTCTCTCTCTCCCGGCCGGCCCAGCCCACTCCACCCGCGCCCTCTAGACTGACGACCCGGTCCCACCTGTCGGCGCCGAATCCCTCCCCTCGCGCGCGAACCCGACAGCCTCGACCCCACCCGTCAGGCGCCACCCTCGCCCGCTCGCGCTCACTGGCTTGTGGCCCCCGCTCGTCAGAATCGTCTTCAACCCCGCGCCGCCCCCCCTAATCCCGCCGGCGAAGACTTCGCCTCGGATCCCCTCGCCGGTTCCCCCTTCCGTTAAACCGAGCCCGACATTAACTTCCCCGAGCCCCGCCGGTCAATTAAGCACGTTAATGCGCGCGTTTAAGCCCCTGGATCGCCCTCACGCGCACGGTCGCGCCTTCGCCGGCGAGTTAAAGCCCTCCTCGGCTTTCCTTGCATGCGGTGCCCGTTAACCCTCGCCGATGCCACTATTTAAGCACCTGGCCTCCACCGCGTTCTACCCCCACGACAATTCACGGCGAGAACGAACAGAGCGCTCCCCTCTTCGGTTTTTAACACCTCACCGCCGCTCCTACTCCAGTCGCCCCTCGCCGTCGCTAGCGACCTCCTCCGCCCTAGCCAACCCCACCGTCATCACCGCAAGGACGTCACCGACCCCGACCACCCCTCCGCCATCCTCGAGCCTCGCCGGAACACCGTCGTCGACAAGGACCCGAGACCACCTCACCGTCTACCTCGTCGCCGGCCACGCCCCGTCGTCCCCGAACCACCGCCGAGGTACCTTCGTGACCCCCTCGTTGCCCTCTTTCCATTTTAGGACCTAGCATCGACCGCCATCGATCGCCGTGGCCGCTGGCCCGCTCGCCGTCGTCGGAGAAGACGACCGGCACGGGTCGAGTACCCGTGCCGTGTCGGATTCGATCCACGCCGTGCGATCCAGATCTAACGGCCCGGATTTAATCCCTCGTGCGATTTAATCGGCGCCGTCGGATCTGAGTGAAGCGGTACGGTGCGATCTCGTGCGTCCGTTAGTTTTAAAACCCCGCGTTTAATCTCGTGCGTCCACGTGGTACCCCTTCGAACGTTTTAATCCTGGCCGTCCGTAGTCACTTACGCGTCCCGCCTCGCCCTCGCGCGTCGGATCTGGATCCGACGGTCCAGATCGACCCGGCGCACGCGCACAGTGCGCGGGTTCACCGTGGGCCTGGCTCACCGTGGACCCGAGGGGTTTAAAGTTTGAAAATAAATTCCAGAAATGCTTTTAAACTTGTAAAATTCATATCTAATGCATTTGAACTCTAAAAATTACCATTCCAATTTCAGAAAATTCATAAAATTATTCTCTACATATTTATGCAATAAAAACAGTAGGTTTACTTTGACATTTTCATGTTTATTTAAATAAGTATTCAAATGCCCTTAGGATTAAAATGCAAATTTAAATATTTAAACTTCAGAAAATTTATATATTTGTTCCTTTCTGTTTAAACACTAGAACCACAGAGTTTTCTCTGAATCATTCATATTAAATTAATTAGAAAACTTAATGTGGTATTATTCACACTTAAAAACCCTTTTATGAAAAACAATAATTCATTTCGATTCATTTTAAATTATTTGTGAAATAAATTTCAGAACCTTAACAACTGATTTTCTTTAAAATCAAACCAACTAAAACCCACATGCTTGTTGTGTGATTTTACGTTGTTTATATCGAATGTTGTATTTATTCTACTTTATTATTATTGAAAAGACTACGACGCCGTCGAGGAGCCGGAATACTTCCCGGAAGTCCCTCCCTCGCCTTTCGCTGAACAAGGCAAGTCACCAAACCATTCTTTTGAACATATTGAACCCATGTTTGAATTGACTATCGCTATAACACATAGGTTATATATGCATTAGTCAAATGAACCCTTACATTATATTTATTTAGGATCCCCCGACCTTGATGTGCAACCCAAGCCATGCTATCTCGCCTAACCTCCTTGTCACCATATGATCAATGATATTAGCTAGTGTCCAATGTATTGACACGGCCGCTATAGGATAAAAATGAGTCGTAGTGAAATGGTTCTATTATATGATCCCCGTTACTTCTTATCCTTGGAAATTCTGTTGGTGATGAGTCATGGTTGTGAGTGTATGCATGGTGGGTTCCGGGTGCAAGCTAGGGCATTGGTCAGTCGCACCCGGGGCACTATAAGGACCGGTCTGAGGGATCCGTTGCAATACACTTACGTACTAACCACAAGTCTAGTGGGTAAGTCCTAACTAAGGTATGGGTTGTTCCAAACCGAGGCCACCATTTGGAGATGGGTCAAGTTGCACCTGCGGGTGACTTGTACCAATGTGGCGCAAAAGGGGGTGCGACGTTAGCCGGGATGCGGCCCGGCGCGCCGGCGAAACCTAGAGCGGGTGGTTATCGCTTGGAACATCTCATATTGAGGTTTTGGCACGAGTTCCCGTGAAATGGGTCATCTCGTTGAGATGAGTGCGTGCCTTGTGGGTACAGTAGTACATCTCTGATCAGAGTCTTGAATCTTTTCGAAAAGCCGAGCCCACGGTCAAGGGCGGGTTGCGTGACATCCCCCAGTTAGTTTACTTTGAATATGTATGTGCATGATGGATTGACATGTAAGGACTGTTGTGCGAGGAGGTAAAACGTACTCCTCGAGTTAGTTGATGTTGATGATGTTCATGTTTACTTTCCGCATGATTAAAATATGATTACACTAAATGCCATAACTGCAACTGCTTTATTCCGCATTGTTAGCCTTTATCCTTCCTTGTTTATTATCCTGCATTATTATTTGCATTTGCGGTGGCTTGTTGAGTACTTTTTGTACTCATACCCGTTGGACCCCACAGAGGATGCTTATCTTGAAGACGGTCTGGAGTAGCGACCCAGTCGAGAAGAAAGATCCTGAAGAAGACGTTCGTCATGCCGCTGTTTAAATTATCCTATTACTGTTTTTACTAAAACAATGTTGTAATAAATATGGTCTGCGTACCATGGATATTATCGTATGTACGTTGTCGCATGATGAACCTCTTGTATTATTGTTTTTCTATGGAAATTCAATAATGTCTCGATTTTGTTAAATCGGGGCGCTACACCGAGCCCCTCCCGAAGTACGTCTGGAGCCGGTGTAGACCATCGGACGTGTAGACAGCTTTGAAGCCCCAAGGCAACCTTCGGTGGCCAGTGTTATGCCACCTTCGAAGCAATAAGATACATAGGACCGAAGCGAAAGAGTGGTTCTTCCCATCTCTGGAGAAGGAACCCTAGGTAGCATGTCAAAAAGGCAATAGAGGGAGTATGTTCGTGAAGTAGGGCATATTGGGACCTCCTCATCGGCTGTTGAAATGCCCGAGTGGTCTCACGTGCCTATATCTTTTCCGCAGCCGATGTAGTGGGTATAAAATTTCCTCATGCGGACCCCCTTGTTATCACTGCTGATATTGCAGGAACGGAAGTCTGGAGAGTGCTGGTTGATGGCGAAAGCTCTGCGGATATTATCTTTGTTCAGGCCTTCGACCAGCTTTGCATCCCGTGGAAACATTTCCTCCCAGCAACTCGTCTGCTTCAAGGCTTCACAGAACCTCCTCTTGATGCCCTCGGCCAAATAGGTCTCGAGGTTGCCTTCGGAGAGGGGCTCTTAGCCAAAACGGAAGAGGTGATTTTCGACGTAGTCGATGCCCCTATGCCTATAATGTCATCTTCGGAAGGGGCATGTTAAATCAATTCAGAGCCGTGACGCATCATAATTATCTATGCCTAAAGATGCCCATGCAAGGAGGAGTGCTTACGATCTTCGGTGATCAAGCTACAACACGAAGAGCAGAATACGGCCATGGTCCACCTGTTGATCCTAGACAAATAAATAATGTGCAAGACTATTCGGAGGATATCCTTGTGTCAAGTGAATTATCGAAGATGTCCTCCCCAAGGCCAAGCTCTGAAGGAGAAATTGTAACGAAGATTATTGTAAAGGATGGCAAAGACTATCCTATCCAGTTTGGCAAGGAATTGCCTCTGGAAATTGCTACTTCACTAGAAAAAGTGGTTAAAGAGAATTTGGATGTCTTTGCTTGGTCCGATGAAGACATTCCGGGAGTTGACCGAAGTATCATTGAGTATAACCTACTTGTCAACCCAAGGGTTCGACCTGTTCGCCAGGGGCTCCGCAAATTATCAACAGAGAGGGAAGACCTTACTAAGGCAGAAGTGGAAAAATTATTGAAAGTCGGGATCATTAGAGAAGTGGCTCATACGGAGTGGTTATCCAACCCAGTCTTCGTCAAGAAAAAGGCCTCCGAAAAGTGGCGTATATGCATTGATTTTACATCCCTGAATAAAAACATGCCCACGTGACCCCTACCCCATGCCCCGCATTGATCAATTAGTCGACTCCACTACTGGCTCGGAGCTCTTGAGATTCCTCGACGCGTACTCCGGATATCATCAAATATGGTTAAAATGCGAAGATGAAATCAAGACAAGTTCCATAACTCCTTCGGGAGTCTTTTGCTATGTAAGAATGCCCTTTGTCTTGCGAAATATCGGGGCAACTTTTTCAAGATTAATTGCTAAAGCTCTAGGTCACCAAATAGTCCGTAATGTCGAAGCCTATATGGATGACATTGTAATAAAAAGTGCTTTAAAGCATCAAGATAGTCTAGACTTAGCAGAAACATTTAAGAGCCTCCGAGCATGTGGAGTACGCCTCAACCCTGAAAAATGTATCTTCGGGGCTCAAGCTAGGAAACTGTTAGGGTATTTAGTTTCGAGTAGGGGGATCGAAGCTAGCCCAACTCAAATAACTGCATTGCAAAGAATGGCTCCGCCGGAAAATTTGAAGCAAGTTCAGAGGCTTACCGGACGCCTCGCGGCACTTAGCAGATTTCTGGCAAGGTCCGCAGAGCGAGGCCTCCCAATATTCAAAGCCTTGAAAGGGTCCAAGGATTTTGCATGGACACCGGAGTGCTAAAAGAGTTTTGATGATATTAAAGATTATCTCAGCAACCTTGCAACAGTCACCGTGCCCATTGCAGATGAAACTCTTCTTCTTTATCTTGCAGTTACGGGCTCCGCTGTCAGTGCGGTCCTTGTTTGAGAGATGGATTTCAATGGGAAGTTGGTACAAAATCCAGTATATTTGGTATCAGAAGCTTTATCCGGAGCAAAAACCAGATATTCCGAGTTGGAAAAATTCACTTATGCTCTAGTGATGGCTTCGAGGAAACTATGACATTATTTTCTAGCACATAATGTAATTGTACTAACTTCTTATCCTCTGGGAGATATGCTTCGAAGCAAAGATTCTACAAGGAGAATTGGAAAATGGGCCGTCGAGCTAGCACCCTTCGGCATCTCTTTTGTAGCAAGAACAGTAATCAAGTCACAGGTTGAGAAACCAAGGGTTGGTTTCGGAGTCTGTGATGAGTGATTGTTAGATTTTATCCTCTGATTCGAAGGGGTCCCTCCGAAGGGGTTCAGAGGTTGTTTCACCGAAAGGTTCGGTGGGTCTGGTTGCTGCGGCTGTTACAACGGAGTGTATCTTTGGGTGGTACGATGACTTGGTTGTACCGAAGGGTTCGGTACTTTGGGTGGTACACTAGAGTGTGTGCCGGAGGTTGTTTACCCGGAGAGGTCTCTGGGGTACTGGATACACTTGTTTGTTTGTCTGTGGTGCACATGTGACTTCGGAGGCAACAGACGGTTCATAGCAAGTGAACCTGGGTCAAGCGGGAGGCTTGATGCCAGGAGAGCGGGGAGCTCGGTCACGAAGGCTGCGAGGGTCGAGGTTGATCCTCGGGTCAAGGTGCGCTAGGCGAAGGCAGAGAGTGCGGAGCATGCAGAGCATGTCTCCGGCTGAAGGTACCTCGAGACGAAGTCCTCGGAGGCGAGGCACTTCGAAGGGTACTCCGTAAGGAGTGACTTCAGAGTAAGGTGGACAAAGTCCTCAGCAATGAGGCATGGTGTTCGAAGTGTGCTTTGGATGGAGGCACTCGAAGGTTTACCCAATGGAGTTCTCAGAAGTCGAGGTGCATCAAAGGCATGGTCCGGGTGAGGTTCGTCGAGGAGTGTGCTCGGGGAGAGACACTGCGACGAAGTGCTCATGGAATGCTTCATGCAGAGGCCTTGGACGAAGGAGGGACTTCGAAGGGTGGTACTCCGAAGGAGGGGCTTCGGAGTGTGGCTGACTCGTGGTACTTCGGCCATGCATGGCTTCGGTACACGGACTAACGGAGTTTGAGCTAGGAGTAGCTGCGAAGTTATGGTGGTCCACTCCGGAGGTGATGGCGCGAAGGCACAAGGGCTTTGACGGCTTCGGCTCAAAACCTTCACTGTATCGAAGGCTGACTTCGGTGAAGCGAAGGCCGTCAGGCTCAAGGCTTCTCACAGAAGCTACCGCACCCTTCACGTGTGAAGGGGGGCTTTAGAAGAATCCAAAACTGCAAAGGCTGATCGTGTCTGCTCTACAAAAGTTGATGTTGTCTCCTCTGTGAAGCTAACAAAAGAAGCCTCTAAATAAAGTAGACTACCAGTTGTACCCCCTGTTCTGATGAGACAAAATCAGTGTAAACCCTAGGGGTAAAGTAGTTTATTCACAGGGCTGAATAGTGCCTATAAATAGTGGAGGCTAGCTAGGCAACTGTAACACTTTGAGCAGCCATTTTTGAGCTCCTGTACTAGCCACCACACTCTTTTATATTTATTCTGCTAGTTCATTTTGTGTTCCCTATTCAAGCAATGAAACTTTGATTCTGTTTTCATTTTTTGCTTGAACTTGTATGGTTGTTTTGCACTGCAAGTTTTGATTTCCTTCTGCTCCACTTCTTCCTGGTTCGAGTGTGTGCACTAGGGTATTTTTGGAGAAGTGTGTGAATGATCTGTGCTTGTGAGGTGTGTCTTTCTCAGTGGGTGTTCGCTCTGTGTAAACTAAGGCTAGTCCTCTGTTTTACTAGCGAAGCACTTTTGGCTTAAATCGAAGCCTGTTTCTTTTCTTTTTGAAATCCTTAGCGCAGTGTGCTGTGTGAGTTTAGACCTTCGAAGTATGAAGCCTAGTACCAGTTGCTAGTGCAAAGTATCTGGTCGAAGTCCTCAGAGGGAAGTCATCTCGTGCGAAGGGTGAAGTGCGAAGTCTGCTGAAATGCACCCAGTGTGCGGAGCCTGCACTGACTTAGCAGAGTTGCTTTTGGTTTTGTGGGTGGAGCGAAGTCTTCTAGACTTCGAACTTTTGCTCCTTACGAAGCCTAGTTTCGGAGCTGTGAAATACCTCCGAACCAGAACTTCAAAGGTTGTGTTCGAAGCCTGTTCCGCAGAAGACAGAATAGAAACAGAAGGCTATTTTTAGCCTGAAATTTTAAAAGCTCCCATTCACCCTCCCCCTCTGGTCGCCTTTTCCGGTCCAACATAGGTGGTGGCTGATTTTGTAGCAGAATGGACTCCATCTGCAGTATGGGCTCCAGAAAATTCAAGTGAAGGAATATGGACCATATACTCCGATGGAGCTTTTCAAGCATCTGGAGCAGGTGTCGGAGCAGTGATAATTTCACCTTCGGGGCAAAAAGCAATGTATTCCGCAAGGCTCAACTTTAAGTCCACCAATAATATTGTGGAGTACGAAGGAATTTTGCTAGGTCTTCGCAAGGCACGTGCCCTTGGTGCTACAAGAGTTGTTATAAAAATGAATTCCCAAATTGTAGCAGGGCACGTTGATAGAAGTTTCCAAGTTCGGCATCCACAACTTGCTAAATATCTAGAAGAAATCCGTAAGATCGAAACAACATTTAAATGGATTTCTGTTCGAAGCATCCCAAGAGCCGACAACGCACAAGCCGATATCTTGGCAAAGGCTGCAGTTGGAGCCATAGACATTCTGGAAGATGCTTTTTATGAAGAGCTTGCTTCTCCTTCGGTGCCCCAACTCCCTCCTATGGAGGTCCTTTGCATACCGAGCACCGACTGGCGGAGTTCAATTATGGAATTATTACAAGGAGAAGCTAATTTACCCGAAGGCCCGAAGCTTTCACGATTACAATTAAGAGTCCGGAATTATCATATTATCAACGATATCTTATACAAGGTCGGGGTATGTTCTCCCTTACTCCGATGTATTTCCCAAGCCGAAGGCCAAGATATACTCTGAGAAATTCACGAAGGCCTTTGTGGTAGCCATCTTGCCCCTCGAGCCTTGACAGGGAAAACACTTTGCCAAGGGCTTTATTGGTCTACAATAGTAGCTGATGCGGAAGCCTTGGTATGCACTTGCCAAGCTTGTCAATGGATGGGAAGACGAAATCATCGTCCACCAACACCTCTTCAAGTTATTGCTCCAGTGTGGCCTATGGCCAGGTGGGGTATGGATCTCATTGGCCCCTTCCCAATGGCAAAAAGAAGTTTAAAATTTGCAATGGTAGCAATTGAATATTTTTCTAAGTGGGTCGAAGCAGAACCCCTCATAGCTATCACTTCTAAGAATGTACAAATTTTTTTTGGCAAAATATTATATGCATGTTCAGAGTACCTCGACAGTTGACAATCGACAATGGCACCTAATTCTAGGGATTAAAACGGAGCGGAAAGTTTCCGTCCGTTCCGACAAAAAATGGATACGGAGAGGCTTACGCGGAAACGGAAGTGGAATTTTATGGAACGGAAATGGATACGGAATTTTTTATGCGGAAACGGAACCGGAAACGGAGCGACGCTTTCCGCCGAAAACGGATATCCGGGCATAAATATCTGCATAAGAAAAACGGATAGTTTCCGTATTATAAGCCCATTCAGTTTCTCCAAATCTTAGCCCACACAGTCATTTACAATTTACAGCCCACACAGTCTTTTATGGCTTTACAGTTGCAGCCTGGCAGCAGCAGCCCAACAGCAGCCACAGGCCCACAGCCGCACAACTGCACAACAGGCAACAGCACAAGCCAAGCAGGCAGGCAGCAGCAGCCCTAGCGCAGTAGCGCCGCTCCCCAGTCCCCACACAAGCATCACATTCGCACCGCTCGGCCGCCGCACTCACGCCCGCAGCCCCGCAAAGCCGCACTGCGCACTGCGCACAGGGCAGCAGCGCATGCCGCCTCCTCGCCGCCAGTTGCACTTCGCCCCGCTGCCCTCGCGCTGTCATGCACATCCGCACAGTCGGCTCTGCCCCTTCTTAGCGTCGCCCGTTGTCATCCAAGAAATACCTGTAAGTATGAGATTAAATCTTTGCTTTGCTCGAATGTAGTGAAATGAGATTAAATACCTGTGAATGTATTTTTTTAACAAGAGCTGTGAATGTAGTGAAATTTGTCCCCTATTCATGAGACAAAAACTCCAAATCTGCCTTGTTGTGATATTTGCAAATTTTGGGAATGAGAAATTATTCTAGCCTACAGATGAAAGAATGAGAAATTTTTCTAGGCAACATGTGTTGCATTTATATGTTAATTATTTGTGATGCTGAAATATTTATGGTATTTTTTCTTTATGCAGTGATATACTAGCATGGAAAACAATGCAAGTAGTAGTGCAAGTGTAAGTGCGTCATCTCCGGCTGTGCCAATTTTAGTTGATCCTGCCCTTGCAAGTGCTCCTCCAACATCAAATGTTGTAGCTACTATTCCAAGTGTTGATTTGACGGATGATAATACCAATAAGGATCCTCCTTCGAAGAGATCTAAGAAGCTCACATCTGATGTTTGGGATCACTGAGGAGCCATGCTGAATAGCGTGGGCCTCATGGCTCCATAAGTGATGAGTCATTGTCAACGATAGTCAAAGAGGACTGAAGAAGAAAGGAGATCTGTTGTTTCATGGGCCGCGTGTGACTCAGGTACACGGGCAGCGAGCGATTGTCGGGCAGAGGAGGCTGCGAAGTCGGGCTGGCCCAATCCGGGTGCATGGGCCAGAAGCAGTAGAAGACCCACTGGGCTGTTGACCAGGATTGACTCAGGTACACGGGCGGTGAGCGATTGCCGGGCTGAGAGAGCTGCGGAGTCGGGCCGGCCCAATCCGGGTACCTGGTGCAAAGCTGGTGGAGGCTTTGTCAGTTTCGGCGCAAAACTGACAACCATTGATTCTGTATCCGACTGTCCGGAAGAGAAGTCGTAGTCGCTACGAAAACTTAGCTTCCGGATAAGTCATCTGTAACTCTAGGCCCACAGTCAGTCAGTCGTGTCTGTAAAAATTCCTAAGGGCAGTAGAGTCTTTTCCTTTATTTTTGAGTCTGTAAAAACCCTAAGGGGCTAGTAGAATATACCTAGTGTTGGGCTGCCTATAAATAGGACCCCAATCCCTAGGGTTGGGACTACCCTTTTGGCTGAAATCAAATCCACTCTATTGGGTCATTT
This sequence comes from Zizania palustris, assembly GCA_019279435.1. Lineage (NCBI taxonomy): Eukaryota > Viridiplantae > Streptophyta > Magnoliopsida > Poales > Poaceae > Zizania > Zizania palustris. Next base: position 62,497,560 of record JAAALK010000082.1, read on the forward strand.
TGTCTCTCACGCTCTCTCTCCTCTCCTGTTCCCTGCTTGCGCCGCCAGGAAGTTCTTGCTTCTGTGTTTATTGCCTTGCATTTAAATGTTGCAGTAAATGCCCTATTTCTTTGTGTGCTGCATCTGCAAAGGTTTTAAATGGCTTCATTTCATTAGCATAGCAAGTTTTCCTGTGATTTTTGAGGCTTTGGAGGTTTCGGCTGGGTGTGTTCTTCACTCTAGTAGTACTAGTTCTTGCTATTGCAAGTAGTACTACTTCCCTGCAGCCACAGTGTACTATGCAGCTTTTCACCTTCTACTGCACAACTTTTTGATCGAAGCTGACAGGGTCTATTACCTTTTCTGGCTGTGTTTCTACCGAAGTCTTATTCTGTTCGAAGCCCCTCAGCTTCGTGAGGCTGGCTTCGATCTAACTTGTTCGAAGGCTTCGTTCGATCTTCGGTGTGCATTCTGTGTTGCTTAGCTTCGAAGTATTTTTCAGAACGGACAGCATCGCTTACTTCGAACGACAGTGCGAAGGGGCTTCGGCTCTAGCTGTTCGAAGTCCATACCTCGATAGATTTCGAAGTTGGGTTCGAAGCTTGTAGTTCCGCTAGGCCTCGCACTGACTTTTGTGTGGCGTGTCACCCTTCGTTTCTCTTTTCGAAGCTTGCTCTTTTCGGAGGTAGAGTCTAGGCTTCGGACTTGGTTTTCTGTCGTGTGACAGGCTTCGCTCCTTTGTTCGAAGGTTGCTCGTGTGTGCGTGTTGTGTTCGAAGCTTTCTGTTCGAAGGTTTTGCTTCGAAGCATTTGGTTCGAAGCTGTGTTCGAAGTTTTGTCTTCGAAGTGCACACTTCAAAGCAGGCTCCGACATTTGTCATACTTCGCTTCGAAGCATACTTCGCTTCTTGCCACTTCGAACTAGACTAGAACCAAACACCTTCGGCATCTTCGACATGCTTCACAACTGACCTCCGAAGCAGGACTCCGTCACCAACCTTCGAAGCAGACTTCGACGTGCGAAGGAGGCTTCGCCCAGTTCCGAACAGGAGACAAATTTGGACAGTAACTTCTCTTTTCATCTTACACATACTTAGATCATTTCATTGAGAAGTTTAGGCCTGTTACACCATGTTCATCTGCCTAGTTGCACTTATTTAATAATTCTCAGTTATAATCATTTGCTTCTAGGTTAGAAACCTTTAGACATAGGGCTTTTGTTTATTTTCTGCTGCGTAGTCTTTTTGAGGTGCGTTGGGTATTGGGAACAGGCCATTGATTCGAAAGAATTTTTTAGGCGCCCATTCACCCCCCCTCTGGTCGCTACTTTCGGTCCTACAAGTGGTATCAGAGCTTGATTAGGGTTTTTCCATACATTAACCGGTTCTAAACCCCGGTAGTGACCATGACGTCTCCTGGCAAGGTCCCGTCCTTGGAAGCCTATGGCTATAACTATTGGAAGACTCGCATGCGAGCCTATCTCATGAGCCAGGGTTCGGACATATGGGACATCTGCGTTCACACCACGTTTGTCATTCTGCCAGTTACTGAGCAGAGTACTGCTGGTATCATTGCTCAGCATCTGAGCAACAGTAAGGCTGTGAACATTTTGTTTTCTGGCTTAGGTCCCACTGAGTTTGAGCGTGTGAGTCATCTCTCCACTGCGAGAGAGATCTGGGCTACCCTCAAGGCACACCATGAGGGAACAACACAGGTCAAGGCTCGGCTCTATCAGACCTACCGGCGTGAATATGAGAATTTCACACAGAAGCCGGGTGAATCTGTTGAGGCTTTGTTTGGTCGTTTTCAGTCGATCATAAACAAGCTTCGGGACAACAAGGCTGAGGGTGCTCAGTTAGTCTTAGATCACGAGCAGGCGCTCAAGGTTCTTCATACCTTGGACCCAAAGATCTGGGAGATCAAGGTATCCTCTATCGTTGAGAGCACTTCTTATGATACCTTGACCATTTCTGAGTTATTTAGCAAGCTAAAGGCCACTGAGGTAGATATCCAGTTGAGATCAAATCTCACTGGTTCTGGATCAAAATCCCTGGCCCTTGCTACACCTCCTGTTGATCCCACTGCTGTGAGCTGTGCTGGGTTCTCTTTGATGTCTATCACTGAGGACCAGTTTGAGTCATTGGGAGATGATGATTTGTGTCTTTTTAACAACCGGGTGCGTCGTGTCTATGATAAGAGAATGTTCAAAAGACACGGCACAAAATCCGGATGCTTTGAGTGTGGTGATCCAGGACACTTCATCGCCGACTGCCCCAAGCGCAATGGATACAAGAAGGGCACCGGTGGCAGCTTCCATGACTCCGGCAAGCACGAGAGCTCATTTTTCAAAAGGGCAAGCCGAAGACTCGATTCTTCAAGAAGGCCCTGAAGGATTACCGGCGAGAGAACAAGAAGAGCGACAAGGCCTTCTTTGCCGAAATGGAGAAAAGCTACTCCAAGCAGTCCACGTCTTCTTCCTCTTCATCGAGCTCAAGCGATGAGGAGATCGCCATCAGGAAGGGGAAGGACAAGGATGATCCGGCGGGCCTCTGCTTCATGGCTTTCGGAGACAAGCCGAAGAGCCGCTCACACCAGCGCCGAAGATCCCGCAAGAGCTTCTGCTCAATGGCTCTTGGGGATAGGGAAGAAAAGAGTTCCTCCGACGACTCCGACGACGACGACGACAGCAAGGTATCATCTTATGAGCGTGAAATTGTTGATTTACTTGAGAGCAATCGTTAGGAGTTGAAATATCGGGAAAAACTGCTTAGGGGGGCTAAGAAGAGGATAGATGAGTTAGAGAGTGAGCTTGCCGTGGCCAACGGCAGAATTGAGAGTCTATCTTCTTCCCCTTGCTTGGGTGATAGCAGTGAGTGCCCTAAGTGTGAGGTGCTTCTGTGTGACCTGTCCACTCTGAAGTCCAGGTACACAGAAAGGGTTGATGAGAGGGACGCTTTGGCCACTGAGCTTGAAAGCGCTCAACTGGAGCTGAAAGATGCTCAAGCCACTGTCGTCGTACCCTATGCTGATTGCCCATCTCATCTTGCTAGTTTAGCTGAGCTAAAAGCCAAGGGCGATGAGCATCTGGGTGATTTGGAGAGAATGAGAGCTGAGCTTTCCCAGACTAGGCTAGAGCTTGAGACACTGTCAGTTCCACCCACTGTCTGTGAGAACTGCCTGTCTCTTAGAATGGAGTTGATTAAGCTTAAAGCCGAAAAGTCTGTCCAAGTAGAGAGTGAGTGTGAGACCTTGAGAAACCAAGGGTGGTTTCGGTGTATGTGATGAGTGATTGACAGGATTATTTACCCTCTGTTCGAAGGGTACCTCCGAAGGGGCTTCGGAGGTGGTACCTCCGAAGGGTGTTCGGAGGTGTTGTCACCGGAGTGTGTTCGGTGTTTGCTTGCTGCAGCTGTTGCAGCGGAGTGTACCTGTCGGAGGGGTCCGACAGTACACGATGACTGGGTTTGTACCGTAGGCTTCGGTACTTTGGGCGGTACACCGGAGTGTGTACCGAAGGTTGGTAACCCGGAGAGGTCTCCGGAGTACTGGATACACTTGTTTGCTTGTCGGTGGTGCGCAGGGACTTCGGAGGCGACGGACAGGGTTCGAGCCGGGTGAACCTGGGTCAAGCGGGAGGCTTGATGCCAGGGGAGCGGGGAGCTCCGTCACGGTGGCTGCGAAGGTGGTCCGGGTCGGTCCTCAGGTCGAGGCGTGCCAGGTGAAGGCAGAGAGTGCGGAGCGTGGCTCCGGCTGAAGGTACTCCGAGACAAAGTCCTCGGAGGTGAGGCACTTCGAAGGTACTCCGAATGGAGTGACTTCGGAGTTGATGGATCAAGTCCTCTGCGGAGGCAAGGAGTTCGAAGTGTGCTCCGGAGGGAGACACTCGAAGGTGGCCCGACGAAGGTCTCAGAAGTCGAGGCGCATCGAAGGCATGGTCCGGATGAGGCTCGTCGAGGAGTGTGCTCGGGGAGAGGCACTACGACGGAGTACTCATGGAATGCTTCATGCGGAGGCCTTGGACGAAGGAGGGACTTCGAAGGGTGGTACTCCGAAGGTGGGGCTTCGGAGAGAGGATGACTTGTGGTGCTTCGGCCATGCATGGCTTCGGTACACGGACGGACGGTGTTCGAGCTGGGAGTAGCTGCGAAGTCGTGGTGATCCACTCCGGAGGTGGTGGTGCGAAGGCCCAAGGGGCTTTGACGGCTTCGGCTCAAAACCGTCACTGTATCGAAGGACTTCTTCGGCGGAGCGAAGGCCAACAGGCTGCAGGCTTCTCGCCGAAGCTACCGCACCCTCCGGTGCGAAGGGAGGTTCCAGAAGTCAACTCTGTAAAGGCTGACACTGTCTGTTCTGAAAAAGGCTGACACTGTCCCCTCTGCAGCTGACAGAGAAGCCTCCAAAATAAAGGTGGACTACCTTTTGTACCCCTTAGTTCTGTAGAGACAAATCTGTTGTAAACCCTAGGGGTAAAGTAGTCACTTCCTTAGGATGAATCCATGGGCTATAAATATGGGGGCTCGGTAGGTAACATTCAACACTTTTGAGCATTTACTGTTGAGCTCCTGTACACATACCTCGCTGGTTTTCATCCAGAGTTCAATATATTTTGTGTTCCTTGTTCAAGCGGCGAAGCCCTGCGTCTTTGTGCTTTTGCTTGAGCTCGCTTTACATACCTCGCTAGTTTTAGTTCACCGAAGCCTGTCTTGGCGAAGGGTGTTTTTCTCGCGAAGTGTGTTTTTCGGTGTGCTGTCGCTCTGTGTAACACGAGGCAAGACCTCGCTGCTTACTAGCGAAGCCCTGATCGTTTCCCGTAGTGCTTCCTGTGTCGAAGCCCTTAGCGTAGTCCGTTTTGTGTGCGTGTAGACCTTCGCGTACGAAGCCCAGCACCAGTTGCTGTCGCCAAGTACTTGGTCGAAGTCCTCAGAGGGCTGTCCACTCTTGCGAAGGGTGAAGTGCGAAGTCTGCTCGAAGCACCCTGTGTGCGGAGCCTGCACTGACTTAGCAGAGTTGGTTTTCGAGGGTTGTTAGTGGAGCGAAGTCTTCTTGGCTTCGAACTGTTGCTCCTCCGAAGCCTGTGCTCGAAGGTGTCGAAGTACCTCCGAACCAGACCTTCGAAGGTAGTGTTCGAAGCCTGTTCCGCAGAAGACAGAACAGAACCGAAGGCTAAGTTTTTAGCCCGAAATTTTAAAAAGCTCCCATTCACCCCCCCCTCTGGTCGCCGTTTCCGGTCCAACAATTGGTATCAGAGCGGGTTAAGATCACCAGTTGACCTTAACCGGTTTTGTGATCTATTGGCGACATGGATAGAGGCAGTAAAATTCCTCTGTTCGATGGGACAGATTTTGCATACTGGAAGGTGCGCATGGAGGCTTACTTGTTAAGCCAAGGAAATGCAATTTGGGAGATTGTGGACTCACAATACTCCATCCCTGATACCCGCACCACTCAAACCGAAAAAGATCAGTACATTGCCAACTCGAAGGCAAGGAACATACTGTTCATTGGTCTGAGTCGGAGTGAGTTTGATAGGGTGCAGCACCTTAGGACTGCTAGGGAAATTTGGACAACACTCACTGTCTTTCATGAGGGCTCTGCTCAGATTAAGGCCAGGCACCAAAGCACCTACAATCAACAGTATCAGTTGTTTGTGCAGGCACCTGGTGAATCTGTAGATGCCATGTTTTCTCGCTTTGACGCGATAGTGAGTAACTTGCGCTCCAACGGGACGCTTGCTTACAGTGATCATGATAGGGCTATCAAGCTTCTCTATGCTCTTGACCGTAGCATATGGGAAGTGAAGATATCCAGCATTGAGGAGTCCACAGGCTATGACACTCTAACCTGTGATGAACTCTTTAGCAAGCTGAAGTCCACAGAGATTGCCAAGGCATCTCTTGCTGTGCACAGAAGCTCTTTGCCACAGCCATTGGCATTGGTTTCTAGCACAAGCCGTGGCACCACTGCAGAACCGAGCACATCAGGCACTTGTGTTCTTGCAGATGGTTTTGCTTTGTCCTCCCTGGTCTCCGTCACAAAGGAGCAGGTGGATACTCTAGCTGATGATGAGCTTGCACTCATTGCCCGGAGGTTCACCCGCTTTCACCATGAGAGACGGGATCAGCGGAGAAGTGGTTTTAGTGGCTGCTATGAATGTGGCGACACTTCTCACATCAAGGCTAATTGCCCCAAGGTCAAAAAGAGAGATGAGAGTGACCGCCCCAAATACCACAAAAAGGAGAGGAAGCCCTTTGTGAAGGGCAAGCGCGGCAAGATGGCTAAGAAAGTAGCCAAGGCCGCTTCCAGAGCTTTTGTTGCTGCTCTCAGCGACATCGACACTTCCTCAACTGAGGAGTCGAGCTCTGAGGAGGAGGAGTCCCCAAGGAAGGAGGACAAGAAGGACAAGAAGGGACGTGACTTCACCGGCCTTTGCTTCATGGCCGACAGCGATCACAGCGGCGATGAGCTTGACTCATCTGAGGTAAACCTATCATCTGACCAGCTTCTAATTAAATTAGATGAGCTGAATGAAGTTGTGCTAGGTCAGGATAGATTGCTTGTGCAAGCCGCTATAGAAAGAAAAGACCTTAGACTTAGGCTAGAAAATGTTTCTACTGAATATGCCATGCTTAAGTCTAAGTTTGATGATGCTGAATGTGAATCATGTTCTGTTGTCATGAGTGAGCTTGCTCAGTTGCGTTCTGTTCATGCTCAAACTCTTTTTGAGCTTGAGACTGCACAGAAGCAGCTTTTGGAGGTGGATTCTAGACCTCATGATATAATTGATTGCATGAACTGCTCGTTATTACGCGATAGCATTAATTTACGTGATAAGCATGTTCATGATTTGGAGGCTAGATTGGAAAGGGCCGGTAGTTCTAAGGATGTGCAACCTGTTTGTGACACTTGCATTACCCTCAAGGACCAGCTAGGCACTGTTAGGGAGCGAGCTGAGAACCTCATGTCAGAAAATGAATACCTCCTGTCCGTGGTTAACAAATGCACTGAGGGGAAGGGTAGGATGGATTTGCTCTTGGCCAAGACCAAGTTGTGTGCTGACAGAGCCGGGGTAGCTCTAGGTTTGGGTTTTGAGAGGATAGCTTCAGACAGTAAGACCAAAACTGTTTTTACCTCTCCCACCACCCTAGAGAAAGAGAGAGCTCTGTTGGACACCCCTCCAGCCAAAAAGCCTACCCATCCACCAAAGAAAACCACTCCCCCCACCAAGAAAAATCCTCCCAAGAAAATCACTCAAAAGAAACCCAAGGAGCCTGTGAGAGTTGCTCCTATGACCCATGAGAGTGCCCCCAGGAGAGTGTTTCATTGTTCTTACTGTCAGCGGGCGGGTCATTTGATTGGTTTCTGTTTCCGTCGCATCAAGGATGAGCGACGTGCACAGGCGATGAGCTACCAGGACATGCATTACCCATCTTTAGGTATGCATGAGTCTGAGATGTACTATCGTCCTGCTTTTGAGGCTCCTCGTGCTTCTCGGAGAGGTTTTGCTCCTCGAGGTGTTCACCATGTTCCATATGGTGTTAGACCTCGGGCGAGTAGCTTTGTACCTCGTCAGAGTAGGAGACCTCGACATGCTTTGCGTTCTTTGCATGTAGGTAGACCTCGCACTTTGCATCATTCTGATTATTATGTGCGTAGACCGTCTGCTTTTACTGTGCCTACTACTCGTGTCACTCAGTGCTGGATGCCTCGTCATTATTTTACTCACCCCAGCACTGAGCGATCGAGACGCTCTTATCATGTGTAGGCGACAGGTCGAGGCTTGGAGGGCACGTGGATCATGGACTCCGGTTGTTCGCGCCACATGACCGGAGATGCAAATTGGTTCTCCAGCCTCACCACAACCAAGCAAAGGGAACATATCACCTTCGGAAACAATCGAAGGAGTAGAGTGAAAGGTAAAGGTGTGGTAAGAATTAACTCGAACTTCACTCTCAAAGATGTTGCTTTGGTTGAAAACCTGGGATACAATTTGATGTCTGTATCTCAGTTGCTTGATGAGGGCTTCGAAGTGCGATTTCATCGCGATACTTCGCAAGTGCTCAATTCTGATGGCGTTGTGGTGTGTAAGATCTTTAGGGTCGGGAGAGTTTTTGGAGCTGATTTTTCAGAGTCGTCTGGATCTTCTCATTGTCTTGTTGCACATTCGACTTCTGAGCTTTGGAAGTGGCATATGAGACTAGGGCATATGAGCTTTGAATTGCTCGCTCGTCTGAGCGCCCTAGGCCTGATCCGAGGATTGCCCAAGCTCAAGTTTGAGAAGAATTTAGTTTGTGCTCCTTGTCGACATGGTAAAATGATTGCCGCTTCACATTCGCCAGTCACCACAGTGATGACTGAACAGCCCGGAGAACTTCTCCATATGGACACTGTAGGTCCTTCTCGGGTTAGTTCTTTAAGCGGGAAGTGGTATGTTCTAGTAATTGTCGACGATTTCTCTCGCTACTCTTGGGTCTTCTTTCTTGCCAGCAAGGATGAAGTGTTTTCACACTTTCGGAGCTTGGCTTTGAGACTTTTTACTGAACTCCCTGGTGCATTAAAATTCATTCGAAGCGATAATGGCACCGAGTTCAAAAATAGTCTCTTTGTTGACTTTTGCATGGAGCATGGCATAGAACATCAATTCTCTGCTCTGCGGGTTCCTCAACAGAATGGTGTTGTTGAGAGGAAAAACCGCACTTTGGTTGAGATGGCTAGGACGATGCTTGATGAGCATAGGACTCCTAGAAAATTCTGGGCTGAGGCCATGAACACTGCATGTTACATCTCAAACCGAATTTTCTTGCGCTCAATTTTAAACTTGACATCTTATGAGCTGCGTTTTGGGAGACAGCCCAAGGTTACTCATCTTCGAGTTTTTGGCTGTCGTTGTTTCATCCTAAAACGTGGAAATTTGGATAAATTTGAGTCGCGATCTTCTGACGGGATCTTTTTGGGTTATACTACTCATGGTCATTCTTATCGTGTTTATAATTTGGAAACTAACACTGTCATCGAGTCATGTGATGTGACTTTTGATGAATCAACCCCCTCTGTTAGTTCTGCTTTTGAACAGGCAAATGAACACGACATGGAACAGACCTTATTTGAAGAAGAAGATCCCGGAGAATTCGAGGATGATCCCCTACTACCCTCGACATCAACCCCCGAAGCTGACCCCGCTTCTACTACTTCGGCACGAGGTCCCGAAGCGACTACCTCAACATCGGTCATCTTGGACCACTCCAACGCACAAGTTGAGGGGGAGACTGCATCCCGCCGCGAGGCTCCACATCATGTCCAAAGGATGCACCCTCCCGAGCAGATCATTGGTGAGCTTTATCAAAGGGTAACACGCTCTCATGCCCATTTCACTAATGCTGCTTTTGTTGCTTCTTTCGAGCCTTTAGATGGTAGTCATGCACTTTCTGATTCTAGTTGGATCAATGCCATGCATGAGGAACTTGAGAATTTTGAAAGAAACCAAGTCTGGACTTTAGTTGATCCTCCACCTAATGTTCATTTCATTGGAACAAAATGGATTTTTAAAAATAAACAAGGGGAGGATGGGACAATTGTTAGAAACAAGGCTAGACTTGTAGCTCACGGCTTTTCTCAACTAGAAGGGATTGACTTTACTGAAACTTTTGCACCTGTTGCTCGCCTTGAGGCCATTAGGATTTTGCTTGCCTTTGCAACATCCCGGGGATTCAAACTCTATCAAATGGATGTCAAAAGTGCTTTTCTTAATGGCTTCATAGGTGAAGATGTTTATGTAAAACAACCCCCTGGTTTTGAAAACCCCAAGTACCCACATAAAGTCCTTAAACTTCATAAGGCTCTTTATGGACTCAAGCAGGCCCCTCGGGCGTGGTATGATAGACTTAAGTCTTTTCTGCTTGAGCGAGGGTATTTGATGGGCTCTGTTGATAAAACATTGTTTACTCTCAAGCATGGCAAAGATTTCCTCCTAGTACAGATTTATGTGGATGATATCATCTTTGGTGGCTCTTCTCATGCTTTAGTTGCTGAGTTTGCAGATACCATGAGCAGGGAATTTGAAATGTCAATGATGGGTGAACTCACCTTCTTCCTTGGTTTGCAAATCAAGCAAAGCAAACAAGGTACTTTTGTCCACCAGACAAAGTACACCAAGGACCTGCTCAAGAAGTTCGACATGTCCGATGCGAAGCCCCTCGCCACTCCAATGGCTACATCTGTAGCATTGGACCCTGACGAAGATGGAGAAGCCGTAGATCAGAAGGAGTTCCGAAGCATGATCGGCTCCCTCCTCTACTTGACTGCCACGAGGCCGGACATACACTTCGCAGTGTGTCTGTGCGCTCGTTTTCAGGCTTCACCACGAGCTTCGCACCGCCAAGCGGTAAAGCGCATCCTAAGGTATCTCAAACACACCCTTGAATTTGGCATATGGTATTCTTCGTCTTCATCTTTATGTCTTAGAGGCTATTCAGATGCGGATTTTGCTGGGTGTAGAATTGATAGGAAGAGTACCTCTGGTACTTGTCACTTTCTGGGTACTTCTCTGGTTTGCTGGTCTTCCCGCAAACAGTCTAGTGTTGCACAATCAACGGCTGAGGCCGAATATGTTGCTGCAGCTAGCTGTTGCTCTCAGATTTTGTGGATGGTTTCCACTTTGCGGGATTTCGGGTTAGATTATAAGAGTGTTCCACTTTTCTGTGATAACACTAGTGCTATTTGTATTGCAAACAACCCGGTTCAGCACTCCAGAACCAAACACATTGATGTACGGTATCATTTTCTCAGAGATCACAATGAGAAGGGTGATATTGAACTTCAATATGTTGATACCCAACACCAGCTTGCCGATATTTTTACAAAACCCCTCGATGCTTCTCGATTTGCTTACTTGCGTGGGGAACTTGGTATTTGTCATCCCTACGGCATTTTGTGAGGGGGAGCTGATTTTAATTGACTTGCATATGCTCATTATGTGTGGAATTGCACTTACATCTTTTGCTAGTATATGCCTGCTTTTAACTCAAAGAAATCATGACAGCTCAGCTCTATGAAATATGTCTGGAACATTGATTGTGCATGATGTTTTATTTTCTAAAATCAAAACTTGCTCACTGCTCAATCGTGTATCTAGCTTGTTTAGGCAGGACTGCTTTTAGCTATCTTTTATCTACTTGTCAGCAAGACACTGTTCTTTGGATGCTAAAAGTTGCAACTTGAAAAATTGTGTTCTTTTTCATGGATATTCATCAAAATAATTCATTCATCTGAAACAAAATCAAAAATCCATGATTTGCCTGGTTTAAATGAAAAGATCCAGGAGGGTTTGTTTGTCGCACTACTCTATTCTAGACTGCTTACCATTGCACTTTGGTCTGAACTGGGATAGTGTAGTGTATGCCAAAATCACCGCCTTAAGCTTCAGATGGCTTTCATGCCTAGACTTGGCTTGATTGGAAAGTATAAGGTGGACAAACAAATAACCCCTGGCATTAAGAAAAGAACAACAAATTTAATTGCTCATCAAGTTTGCTTTCAAAAGCTCCTTTTGAACAAAACTTGTCTGTCTAAGGTAGAAATTGTTAGCTTTGCGCAGTCCTTGCCTTCTCATGTCTAGCTGCTATGATTAAGTGGTGATGCTTTTATCTCAAAATGACAAAATCACATGCCATCATCTTGTTTCACAGAATGTTAAATTGAGCTGAGCACATGATCATTGATGCTACTGTTGGCATATTTTTGCATTATATGTCTTTGCAATTCTATTCATTTCGAAGCTTTGCATCTTTTACATGCACCTTGATGCTTGCATTGCCAAAGGGGGAGAGATTTGCTATGTTCTCTGCCGCAAGAAGGCATAATTTCAAAAAGGGGAAAGATTTTTGACATAAAGGGGAAGAAAAATTTGCTTAACTCAGGGGGAGTTCTTATCAAGGGGAGATTTGCCAAAAAGGGCTCTTACTCTTTTACAAAGGGGGAGAAGATTTCTTTTATCAAGTGACATGCTTTGGCTCTTTTCTGAGTTTTTATGGTCACTTGTGTGCTGAAATTTTTAAATTTTCTTGAACTTGGATTTGGTTGTCAATGCACTCATCAAGGGGGAGATTGAGAAACCAAGGGTGGTTTCGGTGTATGTGATGAGTGATTGACAGGATTATTTACCCTCTGTTCGAAGGGTACCTCCGAAGGGGCTTCGGAGGTGGTACCTCCGAAGGGTGTTCGGAGGTGTTGTCACCGGAGTGTGTTCGGTGTTTGCTTGCTGCAGCTGTTGCAGCGGAGTGTACCTGTCGGAGGGGTCCGACAGTACACGATGACTGGGTTTGTACCGTAGGCTTCGGTACTTTGGGCGGTACACCGGAGTGTGTACCGAAGGTTGGTAACCCGGAGAGGTCTCCGGAGTACTGGATACACTTGTTTGCTTGTCGGTGGTGCGCAGGGACTTCGGAGGCGACGGACAGGGTTCGAGCCGGGTGAACCTGGGTCAAGCGGGAGGCTTGATGCCAGGGGAGCGGGGAGCTCCGTCACGGTGGCTGCGAAGGTGGTCCGGGTCGGTCCTCGGGTCGAGGCGTGCCAGGTGAAGGCAGAGAGTGCGGAGCGTGGCTCCGGCTGAAGGTACTCCGAGACAAAGTCCTCGGAGGTGAGGCACTTCGAAGGTACTCCGAATGGAGTGACTTCGGAGTTGATGGATCAAGTCCTCTGCGGAGGCAAGGAGTTCGAAGTGTGCTCCGGAGGGAGACACTCGAAGGTGGCCCGACGAAGGTCTCAGAAGTCGAGGCGCATCGAAGGCATGGTCCGGATGAGGCTCGTCGAGGAGTGTGCTCGGGGAGAGGCACTGCGACGGAGTACTCATGGAATGCTTCATGCGGAGGCCTTGGACGAAGGAGGGACTTCGAAGGGTGGTACTCCAAAGGTGGGGCTTCGGAGAGAGGATGACTTGTGGTGCTTCGGCCATGCATGGCTTCGGTACACGGACGGACGGTGTTCGAGCTGGGAGTAGCTGCGAAGCCGTGGTGATCCACTCCGGAGGTGGTGGTGCGAAGGCCCAAGGGGCTTTGACGGCTTCGGCTCAAAACCGTCACTGTATCGAAGGACTTCTTCAGCGGAGCGAAGGCCAACAGGCTGCAGGCTTCTCGCCGAAGCTACCGCACCCTCCGGTGCGAAGGGAGGTTCCAGAAGTCAACTCTGTAAAGGCTGACACTGTCTGTTCTGAAAAAGGCTGACACTGTCCCCTCTGCAGCTGACAGAGAAGCCTCCAAAATAAAGGTGGACTACCTTTTGTACCCCTTAGTTCTGTAGAGACAAATCTGTTGTAAACCCTAGGGGTAAAGTAGTCACTTCCTTAGGATGAATCCATGGGCTATAAATATGGGGGCTCGGTAGGTAACATTCAACACTTTTGAGCATTTACTGTTGAGCTCCTGTACACATACCTCGCTGGTTTTCATCCAGAGTTCAATATATTTTGTGTTCCTTGTTCAAGCGGCGAAGCCCTGCGTCTTTGTGCTTTTGCTTGAGCTCGCTTTACATACCTCGCTAGTTTTAGTTCACCGAAGCCTGTCTTGGCGAAGGGTGTTTTTCTCGCGAAGTGTGTTTTTCGGTGTGCTGTCGCTCTGTGTAACACGAGGCAAGACCTCGCTGCTTACTAGCGAAGCCCTGATCGTTTCCCGTAGTGCTTCCTGTGTCGAAGCCCTTAGCGTAGTCCGTTTTGTGTGCGTGTAGACCTTCGCGTACAAAGCCCAGCACCAGTTGCTGTCGCCAAGTACTTGGTCGAAGTCCTCAGAGGGCTGTCCACTCTTGCGAAGGGTGAAGTGCGAAGTCTGCTCGAAGCACCCTGTGTGCGGAGCCTGCACTGACTTAGCAGAGTTGGTTTTCGAGGGTTGTTAGTGGAGCGAAGTCTTCTTGGCTTTGAACTGTTGCTCCTCCGAAGCCTGTGCTCGAAGGTGTCGAAGTACCTCCGAACCAGACCTTCGAAGGTAGTGTTCGAAGCCTGTTCCGCAGAAGACAGAACAGAACCGAAGGCTAAGTTTTTAGCCCGAAATTTTAAAAAGCTCCCATTCACCCCCCTCTGGTCGCCGTTTCCGGTCCAACAGACCTGCTTGTCTCAGGTGGAGGTTCTAGCTTCCTTGAGACAGGAGCTAGCAGATTCTCAGAATGAGAACTTTTACCTCCGTTCTATCCTGAGTTGGATCAGTGCCAGAGAGCCATAGCTCGGCATGATGATCCAGCAGTTCAAGAGGCAGGATGGGTTTGGGGTAGGTTATACCTACACCAAGGCTGACTTTGAGAGTGCCATTAGCCGGGCAGTGGAGTGGAGTAAAATGACTCCAGAGCAGAGATATCCCAAGACCCATTCCACTGAGTCTTCCCAGGCTTGTCAGCCCAAGGATGGAGTGATCCATGAACCACCCAAAGCTCCACCCAAGAAGCCTATCTGGGTTCCTAAGCCCAAACACCTCCACTCTTCTCTAGACTCTCTTCCTGGACCCTCTCAACCCAAGAAGACCACACCAAACACTACCAAGCCCAAACATCCCAAGCCTCAACCACATCCCAAGAAGCCCACCTATCATTGTGAGTATTGTCAGAGAGACGGGCATCTTGCAGAATTCTGCTTCAGGAGGAAGCGGGTTGAGAGAGCAGAGAGGGCTCGTAGTGATCAGGAGCAGTTCTACCAGCAGGGTGGTAGACTGCGTATTCCTCGGCGTGGAGAGAGGTTGGAGGCCAGGCCGCGTCGTGTAGGTGGTGGTAGAGGAGACGGCTTTCTTGCCCGTGCTCCAGCTGGTGGTGTCCGTTCCGGCAGAATTCCAGACCGTGTTGGCTACGGTTCTGGATCTCATGGCCGCAGGGTTAGGCGGAACCGAGGACCGCGTTTTGAGCCGCGTTTTGGTCCAAACTCTTTTGATGGTTTTCGCTTTCCATCTTTTGAGCAGATGGCTCGACACTGGTTTAGCTCTTTTGCTAAACCTGGTGCCGGACCATTTGCTCCCACTTACAGACACTGATTGTGTAGGACCGGGGACTGGAGGATGTTTGGATCATGGACTCAGGATGCTCTCGCCACATGACAGGACATCGCAGATGGTTTTCCAGTCTCACTCCCCCGAGCTCCAAAGAGTACATCACATTCGGGAACAGCGGTCAAGGGAAAGTAAGTGGCATAGGTTCAATTCGCATTTCAGATCATTTCTCTTTAAAGAATGTTGCTTTAGTTAAAAATTTGAACTTCAACTTGATTTCTGTGTCGCAACTTCTTGAGGATGGTTTGGAAGTGCGTTTTAAGAAGGGTAATTCTTCTGTGGTTGATTCTAGAGGGTCTTTGGTTTGTCAAATTTTACCTTTTGGTAAAGTTTTTCGAATTGACTTCTCTAGTTCTTTTGGCCCTTCTCGCTGTTTGATTGCCGGATCTTCTTCTGAGCTCTGGAAGTGGCATAGGAGATTAGGTCACTTGAGTTTTGATCTGCTAGTCAGGTTAAGCTCTATGGACCTCATCCGAGGATTGCCCAAGCTTAAGATGGAGAAGGATCTAGTTTGTCATCCCTGTCGTCATGGGAAAATGGTTGCCGCTTCTCACTCACCTGTGACTCAGGTGATGACTTCGTATCCGGGCGAGCTTTTACATTTGGACACTGTTGGTCCAGCTCGGGTACGTTCAGTCGGTGAGAAATGGTATGCACTTGTGATTGTTGACGACTTTTCTCGATTTTCGTGGGTTTTCTTTTTGGAGTCTAAGGATGAAACATTTCAGTTTGTTCATGACCTGATTTTGAAGCTGATCAGGGCTTCTGTAGTGATCAGGGTTTGGACCATCAGTTTTCATCTCCTTACACTCCCCCACAGAACGGTGTTGTGGAACGAAAAAACCGCACGCTAGTCGAGATGGGCAAGACGATGCTTGATGAGCACATGACTCCTAGGCGTTTTTGGGCTGAAGCCATGAACACGGCTTGCTATTTGGCCAACCGCATTTTTCTTAGAGCTTACCTTGGTAAGACATCATATGAATTGCGGTTTGGCAGACAGCCCAAGGTGAGCCACTTGCGAGCGTTTGGCTGCAAGTGCTTTGTGCTCAAGAAGGGAGGGCATTTGGACAAATTTGAGTCTCGTTGCTGGGATGGTATTTTTCTTGGTTATGCATTGCATTCTCGAGGTTTCCGTGTTTGGAACCTCGAATCACAGCTGCTTGTCGAGACCTGTGAGGTTTCATTTGATGAGTCCTTGCCTTCTTTGAATCCTTCTTTTGAGCTTTCTGGTGATGATGAGCTCGGAGAGTCCATCTTTGAGGAAGATGAGGATACTCCAGCTGCTGATGAGGGTGGGCCTTCTGCATCCCCCGCAGAGCCCACACCTTCTGAGACTTCGACTGATAATGAGGGCGGACCACTGATCACTTCTTCCACTTCGATCGAGCCCCCTCAGTCGAGTACAGAGGTGCCTGCTGCTGACTCCAGTGAGGTGACTTCAGATCACCAGGGAACCCGAGCAGTTCAGCGTGACCATCCCTCAGAGCTCATCATTGGTAATTTGACTGAGAGAACTTTGCGTTCTTCGGTCTCTCTTGTTGTGTTTGCTGAATCTGCGATTGTTGCATCTTTTGAGCCCAGAGATGTTTCTCATGCTCTTTCTGATTCTAATTGGATTAATGCTATGCAAGAAGAGCTTGAGAACTTTGTCCGTAATCGGGTTTGGACACTAGTTGAGTCGCCACCAGGATGTAACCCCATAGGCACCAAGTGGGTATTCAAGAACAAACAAGGTGAAGATGGGGTTGTGGTGCGCAACAAGGCTCGACTAGTTGCCCAGGGTTATTGCCAGAAGGAAGGTATTGACTTTGAAGAAACCTTCGCCCCTGTTGCCCGTCTTGAGTCCATTCGCATTCTTTTAGCTTTTGCCGCTTCGAAGGGTTTTAAGCTTTTTCAAATGGACGTTAAGAGTGCTTTTCTGAACGGGTTCATAGAGGAGGAAGTTTATGTTAGGCAACCCCCCGGTTTTGAGAACCCTAAGTTTCCTCGACATGTTTTTAAGTTGCACAAAGCTTTATACGGGTTGAAGCAAGCCCCCAGGGCTTGGTATGACCGGTTGAAGCAATTTTGTTGGGGAAGGGCTTTGTGATGGGTTCTGTGGACAAAACTCTTTTCTTGCTCAGAGATGATTCAGATTTTTTAGTTGCTCAGATTTACGTGGACGATATTATTTTTGGCGGTTCTACTGATTCTCTTGTGTCCAAGTTCTCTGAGCAGATGCACAGTGAGTTTGAGATGAGCCTCATGGGTGAGCTCAAGTACTTCTTAGGGCTCCAGATCAAGCAGACTAAGGACGGCACCTTCATCCACCAAGGTAAGTACACTCGTGATATGTTAAAGAAATTTGACTTTGGTGGTGAGTTGAAGCCGCAGATGACCCCGATGGGCACTTCTGGGGGTCTGGACAAGGATGAGAGCGGCGTCAAGGTCAATGAAAGGGAGTTTCGAGGGATGATCGGTTCGCTATTGTACTTAACGGCAACAAGACCGGACATACAGTTCGCCGTGGGACTTTGCGCGCGTTTTCAGTCTTCACCACGCGCGTCTCACCGGCAAGCTGTCAAGCGCATTTTCAGGTATCTCACTTATGCGCCCGATCTCGGTCTTTACTATTCAGCATCATCATCTCTTGATTTATCTGGCTTTTCGGATGCCGACTTTGGTGGGTGCCGGTTGGATCGCAAGTCGACTTCCGGTACTTGCCAGTTTCTTGGTTCTTCTCTTGTCTCTTGGTCTTCTCGAAAGCAATATGGAGTTGCTCTTTCGACCACAGAGGCTGAGTATGTAGCTGCTGCTAGCTGCTGCTCACAGTTGGTTTGGATGATTTCCACTCTACGAGATTTTGGGTTGTTCTTTCCTACCAGAGTTCCATTATTTTGCGACAGCACCAGTGCTATTAGTGTAGGGAAAAACCCGTGTCTCCATTCAAAAACCAAACATATTGATGTGCGCTTTCACTTCTTGCGGGATCAATATGAGAAAGGTGTCATTGACCTTGTTCATGTTGATACCCATCATCAGTTGGCTGATATTTTCACCAAACCCCTAGATCAGTCTACATTTGAGCGTTTACGAGGGGATTTGGGTGTTGTGTATCCTTTTTAGGATATTTTGCGTCAGTTTTCTTTCTTTCTTCTTTACTCTTTTCTTGAGTCTTTTTGTGTGTGTTCATACCTTGCATATTCACATATCACACTTTAGAGATGCTTCTGTTATATGATTGAACTGCTTTACTTATTCTAGCTGGTACATGCTTTTGATTACTTGTCAATGATCATGCTTTGGTTCAGTTCACTTGATATGTCTGATATCTGTCATATGCATGGCTTTTATGCTTTAAACTTGAAAAATGATCACCATTGCTTCCGGTAACTAGCATGTGTAGGCTGAGTGCTTTTGTTATCTGTTACATGCCTTGTAGCTAGTTCATCACATAGATGCAGATATGCAACTTGGACATCTTTATGCTTCAACATGGAAAATGAGCTATAACAGTCAGAAATGAATGAAAATTCCATGCCTTTTTATGCTTAAAATTGAAAAGATCCAGGTGGGTTTGTCTTGTCGCATTACATTGTTCTGGACTGCGTACCATAGCACTTTGGTATGAACTAGAACACTGTAGTGTATGCCAAGACCAATGTCTTAAGCTTCTGATGGTCCAGTTCTGGCCTAGGCTTGACTTGGTCGGTCAGCATAAGGTTTGACATGCAAATAACCCCTGGCAAAAATGAAAAAGGAAAAAGAAAAAGCTTGACAATTGAAATAATAACAAGTTTGCTGAAGCACTTTTTTTTGGACAATGCTTATCTTGGTAGATATCAGTTAGCTTCTGCATCTCATGTTTTACCTTGCTTGTTTTACTGGAAAATGTGGTGATGCTTCTTGTTTGCGAAAACTGAAAAATGCGTGCTAATGACTTTCTTTAGATATCATCTGTTGCACTGATCATGCCATGTGTCTTAGACAGTATCTCTTTTGCTATACTTGTTAGATGCTGTAACTGCAGTCAATCATATTTGAGAAGCATGCTTTCTACACTCCTTATGCACTCCAGTTGAAATCACTGCATATTTGAGGGGGACTTGCATCTCAGGGGGAGTCTGTGTCTCTTTTGAGTGCTTGATGAGTTCACTTGTCAACAAGGGGGAGAAAATTTGGGATCAGAGTTTAAGGGGGAGTTCTTACTCTGTTGATATCCCTGTTGTTCTGAAATCGCACTCATTTTGAGATTTTACGTTTTGGTTAACCATAATGACCGTTTCTTGCTTTTGTTCGGTTTTTGGGTCATTAGGGTTAAATCTTTACCTTATTTTTCTTCTTCTTTGTTTTCTTGTGTTTTGTTTTCGTGTTTCCACATGTGTTCGCAGGTGCTGAAGAGCCGAGAAAAGAGGAGTGTTGACAATGCACTCATCAAGGGGGAGATTGAGGAGCCATGCTGAATAGCGTGGGCCTCATGGCTCCATAAGTGATGAGTCATTGTCAACGATAGTCAAAGAGGACTGAAGAAGAAAGGAGATCTGCTGTTTCATGGGCCGCGTGTGACTCAGGTACACGGGCAGCGAGCGATTGTCGGGCAGAGGAGGCTGCGAAGTCGGGCTGGCCCAATCCGGGTGCATGGGCCAGAAGCAGTAGAAGACCCACTGGGCTGTTGACCAGGATTGACTCAGGTACACGGGCGGTGAGCGATTGCCGAG
This sequence comes from Zizania palustris, assembly GCA_019279435.1. Taxonomy (NCBI): domain Eukaryota; kingdom Viridiplantae; phylum Streptophyta; class Magnoliopsida; order Poales; family Poaceae; genus Zizania; species Zizania palustris. The sequence continues at coordinate 62,517,249 of JAAALK010000082.1, forward strand.
CTGAGAGAGCTGCGGAGTCGGGCCGACCCAATCCGGGTACCTGGTGCAAAGCTGGTGGAGGCTTTGTCAGTTTCGGCGCAAAACTGACAATCGTTGATTCTGTATCCGACTGTCCAGAAGAGAAGCCGTAGTCGCTACGAAAACTTAGCTTCCGGATAAGTCATCTGTAACTCTAGGCCCACAGTCAGTCAGTCGTGTCTGTAAAAATTCCTAAAGGCAGTAGAGTCTTTTCCTTTATTTTTGAGTCTGTAAAAACCCTAAGGGGCTGGTAGAATATACCTAGTGTTGGGCTGCCTATAAATAGGACCCCAATCCCTAGGGTTGGGACTACCCTTTTGGCTGAAATCAAATCCACTCTATTGGGTCATTTTGTCTCTCACGCTCTCTCTCCTCTCATGTTCCCTGCTTGCGCCGCCAGGAAGTTCTTGCTTCTGTGTTTATTGCCTTGCATTTAAATGTTGCAGTAAATGCCCTATTTCTTTGTGTGCTGCATCTGCAAAGGTTTTAAATGGCTTCATTTCATTAGCATAGCAAGTTTTCCTGTGATTTTTGAGGCTTTGGAGGTTTCGGCTGGGTGTGTTCTTCACTCTAGTAGTACTAGTTCTTGCTATTGCAAGTAGTACTACTTCCCTGCAGCCACAGTGTACTGTGCAGCTTTTCACCTTCTACTGCACAGCTTTTTGATCGAAGCTGACAGGGTCTATTACCTTTTCTGGCTGTGTTTCTGCCGAAGTCTTATTCTGTTCGAAGCCCCTCAGCTTCATGAGGCTGGCTTCGATCTAACTTGTTCGAAGGCTTCGTTTGATCTTCGGTGTGCGTTCTGTGTTGCTTAGCTTCGAAGTATTTTTCAGAACGGACAGCATCGCTTACTTCGAACGACAGTGCGAAGGGGCTTCGGCTCTAGCTGCTCGAAGTCCATACCTCGATAGATTTCGAAGTTGGGTTCGAAGCTTGTAGTTCCGCTAGGCCTCGCACTGACTTTTGTGTGGCGTGTCACCCTTCGTTTCTCTTTTCGAAGCTTGCTCTTTTCGGAGGTAGAGTCTAGGCTTCGGACTTGGTTTTCTGTCGTGTGACAGGCTTCGCTCCTTTGTTCGAAGGTTGCCCGTGTGTGCGTGTTGTGTTCGAAGCTTTCTGTTCGAAGGTTTTGCTTCGAAGCATTTGGTTCGAAGCTGTGTTCGAAGTTTTGTCTTCGAAGTGCACACTTCGAAGCAGGCTCCGACATTTGTCATACTTCGCTTCGAAGCATACTTCGCTTCTTGCCACTTCGAACTAGACTAGAACCAAACACCTTCGGCATCTTCGACATGCTTCGCAACTGACCTCCGAAGCAGGACTCCGTCACCAACCTTCGAAGCAGACTTCGACGTGCGAAGGAGGCTTCGCCCAGTTCCGAACAGGAGACAAATTTGGACAGTAACTTCTCTTTTCATCTTACACATACTTAGATCATTTCATTGAGAAGTTTAGGCCTGTTACACCATGTTCATCTGCTTAGTTGCACTTATTTAATAATTCTCAGTTATAATCATTTGCTTCTAGGTTAGAAACCTTTAGACATAGGGCTTTTGTTTATTTTCTGCTGCGTAGTCTTTTGAGGTGCGTTGGGTATTGGGAACAGGCCATTGATTCGAAAGAATTTTTTAGGCGCCCATTCACCCCCCCTCTGGTCGCTACTTTCGGTCCTACAATCACTACACCAGGTATGACCTTCCTGTGAAAGATAAAGATGGCAATGACATAGCAGAAAAATGGGCTAGTTGTAAGAGTATTGGATACACTTATAAAGGTCGGCGTGAGAGCAAACGAGGCACATCGGTTTTTAGAAGTCACTTAGAAAACAAGCACCATATCCTGAGTGGGCAACAAAAATTGAAATTACAAAAGAGTGAAGACAACTCCATTGCATCAGTTGAGACCTATAAGTATGATGAGGCTCTTAGTTTGAAGAAATTTTATCTTGCAATTATCATGCATGAGTATCCCTTTAGTATTGTTGATCATTGTTACTTCACTGATTGGGTAAAGTCTATGCGTCCTACTTTTCCAATTAAAAGTCGTCCTACTGTGAAGAAGGATATATTGAAAATATATGATGAAGAAAAGGCCAAATTATATGAGTACTTCAAAACAGTCAAATGTCGCTTTAGTGCAACCATGGACATGTGGACCTCTAATCAAACGAAAGGCTACATGTGTATCACTGTTCATTGGATAGATGATAGTTGGAATATGTAAAAGAGGATTATCAAGTTCATGAATGTAGAAGGACATCATTCAGGAAAGAATTTATGCTTAGCATTTTATGACTGCATAGTACAATGGAATCTTGATCGGAAACTATTTGCTCTTACTTTGGACAATGCTGCATCCAATGATAAATGTGTTGAAGGATTAGTTATGAAATTAAATAAGCAGAAATCTCCATTAATTTGTGATGGCCTATTTTTTCATGTGAAATGTTTCAATCACATTCTGAACCTAGTTGCCCAAGATGGTTTGAAAACAATTGCTGCAGCTATTGCAAATATTAGAAGAACAGTTACAATTGTGAAGAATTCTCCATTGCAATATGATGAGTTTAAGAAGTGTGCTAAAGAATGTAACTTAAAGATAGATGGAGAACTTAGTTTGGATGTTCCTACAAGGTGGAATTCTACATATTACATGTTGACCAGTGCAATTTATTTTAAAGATGTTTTTGATAGGCTTTTTCTTCGTCATGGAAAGAAATATGAGAAATGTGCTCCCACAAGTAATGATTGGGTTATGGAAACTAAAATATCTGCATGCTTGAAGGTCTTTGCTGATGCTACTGATCTATTCTCTGGTAGTAAATATCCAACATCAAATCTATTTTTCATTAGTTTTCGTCGGATTAAGATTGCAATTGCAGAATGGTGTAAAAGCTCAGATGAAATGATTAATGATATGGCATTTTCCATGAAAAGAAAATATGATAAGTATTGGGAAAAGTCTAATATGGCACTAGTTGTAGCATGTTTCTTTGATCCTAGGTACAAGAGGAATGTGATTGAATTTTTGCACCAAAGATCTATCCATTATCATCTATGTATGAGATTGGCAAATTTGATAAAGTTGTAGAGCAGTTATTTGAAGCTTATGTCTCTTCTTCAAAAAATACCAATGTGCATCAAGTGACCTCTCAGTTTTATAATGTTAGTGGGAATGATGATCTTGATATGTTCTTGCTTACCAAAAGAGAACCAAGTCAAGGTACCAAAACTGAGTTGGAAATCTATTTAGAGCAACCTCTAGCACCTAAAGAGAATTTTGATATCTTGTCATGGTGGAAGGTGAAACAAACAGAGTTTCCTATTCTCTCTCAAATTGCTCATGATGTATTAGCTATTCAAGTATCTACAGTTGCTTCTGAGTCAGCATTTAGTGCTGGTAGACGGGTTATTACCCATTTCGTAGTCGTCTCGATCCCAAGACTGTGCAAGCTTTAATTTGTACTAAATATTGGACTGTTGCATTGAAAGGTTATTCTTTGGTTCATTTTAAATACGATTGCATCTTGTGAAATATTAAGTAAGTCTAATTATTGTAATCATTTTTAGGCGATAAAATTGATAGTGTCATGGCTGAGTTGGATGTTGATAACATGGAGCGACATTTTGCAACCACGATGATGCGCACGGTTTGCCTTTCAATTTGTATTTTGTAAACAATTGATTAGGCACTTTTATTATATTTTAACTTATTTAACATTCTTATTTTCATTGTCATTGTAGTTGGATCAACAAAATAATGATATGGATGATGAGTGCTACATGGAGGACTTAGAGAAGATATGTAGATGAATGATTGATGATGAAAGTTGGAACTATTTCTATTTCAAAATGAATGTTTGAACTATTTCTATTTACAAACTGTGTGTTTTGATTTACAAGTTGATACTTAGTAGTGTTACTGTGTTAGATACAATGCGTAGCCTTTTGAATTTGCCATTCAGTTGGGACTTTCACTGAACTACTCTCTTTTTTATCCAAAACAGGGCTTTCTCTAAAGTTTTTTTGCGGTACCTTTTCTACATGGTTTTTCTCTGTAGATTTGCATGATCACTGGAAGCTTTCATTTCATGGTAGTGTTGTTGTACCAAATGTACATCTCTTTAATCATCACTGTCTCTTTAATCATCACTGGCATGGGCAATCATTCGTTAACACAGAAAATTCCATGTTGCCCGCAGTTTGCCACATAGAAATCTTTATGCATTGCCACACTTTAGTTTGATTCTGTCAGTAATGCTAGTCGTGTCTAGTCTAGCCTACTTGGTACTTTGTATTCCGACATATATCCGATTCGTATCCGTGTCCGCTCCTTATTCGATCCGTATTCGTTTTCGATATTATTTGTTTCCGTTTTCGTTTCCGCAATATCCAGTTTCGTTTCCGTTTCCGTTAAAAAATACAGAAATAGATATGGTATCATCTAATTCCATGAGTTTCCGCTCTGTTTTCATCCCTACCTAATTCGATGTCGAACCCTTCAGAGAGTTCTGCGAAGGTCTTAGCATAGAAATGTATTTTGCAGTTGTCCGTCATCCTCAATCTAATGGAGCCGTTGAGCGAGCTAACGATAATATTTTAGCAGGCCTGAATCAAAGGATAGTAGGATTGGCGAAGGGGCTGTGGACTGAAGAGCTCCCAAAGATTTTATGGTCCATTCGAACCACTCAAGCAAGGCCCACGGGTTTTACCCCTTTCAGATTACTATTTGGAGATGGAGCCATGATGCCAACAGAGCTTAAATGAGGATCTCTTCACACCATCGAACCTGAAAAAGAAGATGAAAGACAAGCTTCGCTAGACTTAACGGAAGAAACAAGGCTTCGAGCTGTTGCAAACCTAACGAAGTATTAACATCAAACGAAGACTTGGTTTGATCTGAAGATTAAACTTAATGAACTTAAACCGGGTCATTTAGTTTTGCGAAGCATTATAGCACTAGGGATGTTAGGAAACAAATGGGAAGGTCCATATATCATCCTTCGTTCAGGACACCCTGGGTCTTTTAAATTAACTAATTTAAAAGGTGAGGAGTTAAACCATGCATGGCATGCGGAGCACCTTAAGCGATACTTCGCATAGGGACTCCTTGTAATTATTTGTAAACACTTTTAAATGAATAAAGTTCATGGTTCGAGTAATACCTACTTCTCAAAACAATTTCTACTTCTAGTGGATGAACTAGGAGAATGGAACTGATTGTGAAGACAAGTGTTATTCATTTGAAGCTTCTAACAAGGTGGGAAAGTCACATAACACGGGTTCCAAGCCACCGGCTTGAAAGCATCCGTAAAAATAGTCCAAAGATACCAAATGATACGGATTCCAAGCAACCAGCTTGAAAGCATCCGTAAAAAGAGTCCAAGGAGACCACAAAAAGCGGATTCCGAACCACTGGTTTGATAGCATCCATTAAAAGAGTCCAAGAAGACCAAATAATACGGACTCCGAGCAATTAGCTTGAAAGCATCCTTAAAAAGAGTCGGATCTTCCAGGTATAAACTCGAAGCTCCAAGATTATAAACATCACAATACGAATGTATAGTTCCAAGAACTCTACGAAAAAGTCGAATTCATGATTACCAAGTACTTTTCATGAAGCACCGATTTTTTATACCAAGCATTGTGTCCGACGGACCTTATCGCATTGCAAATGTCCCCATCCACAAGGAGGGGCAAGAGAGTAAGGCACAATCAAATGATGCTTCTCAAACAATTTGTATTAATTGGGTAATCATATTACAACCATCGTAATTAAGAAAAAATATTATCTAAACCTAAATAAAAATGGAGACCCCTCCGACCTCTAGAACTACCCCCGGGACCAATTTGGTCTTCGGAGCTTGGAGTTCTCAAACCCTTTCTTTTGGTCCAAGTGCCCTTCTTCTTCGAAGCCTTCAGATTTTTCTGTTCTTCTTTAAGTTCGGCCCAGGTTAGAAGTTGTTCGGAGCTAGCCTCCGTTGGGTCTTTGACTTGGTACTCTAAATCGGACCAATCTACATACTCTGAGGACGAAGATTTTACTACCTTATCCTCTTCTTTAATATAAGAAAGTACTTGCTCTCCTTGAGGAACAGAAAATCGCAAGCGCTTGTAAGGCCTCAAGCTTTCGAGGATTGCCCACTATTGGTGAAGCCCTTCATTGAGCTCTAATACCTCGAGGTCAGGATCCGAAGCATATAATAAAACCTAAAAACAAAAATTCAAACGAAAACTTTTCATTTATAAATTTTTCATTCATTAAAATAAGAACATTACAAGATCTCTTGTACATAATTAAGCATCCTAGAGGCTAGACATTTGGGTTGGGAGGCGGAGCAGTTGGCGAAGTTGGAGCCGGAGGCTTCGTCTGAGCTAGCCTCTGCCGACGAGCTTCGTCGATGCAAGCCTTGACCGCAGCTTCATTATCTGCTTTCCAGGTTGCCCGGAAGGCTTCCCAAGCCGAAGCCACGTCCAGAGATGGTCGTAGTAAGCCTTCGTCAGAGAAGCGTGCCGGTGTCGAACCTTTAACCGGAGCAACGGAGACCCCGACGGCTTCGAGGTGTCGAAGGACTCTGATCCTGGCTACTTGCCTGAAGATCTCTCCATAACGGGTCCCGGAGCCTTTCATCATCTTGGCCGCCGCTTGGATCATCTTAAGCTTTCAATCAAGGGGTTTGTTCGCCGCAGCTAAGGAAGACTGGCACACCGTGCCAAAATACTCTAGAACACCCCTGAGGGTGTCCATGGTTTGATCAGCTACCAAGCTGTGCCTCTTCTCGACCTTCGTCAATTCGGTGGCAACGGAGGAGATTTCGACTGTCTTTGACATTAAGTAATTCTTCTGGACCAGCGCTTGGTTAAGCGATGTTCGGAGCTCTACGAGTTCAGCTCCAGAAGTCACCTCCGCTACCCGAAGTTTTTCAATCTCAGCCCTCAACACCGTGCGCTCTGCTTGGATTTATTCTGTCGAAGAGGCAAGCATGGCACATGTCTGCTGCTCCATTCGGAGTGCTTCCTCTGCTATGGCCTTGGCCCTCTGCTCATCGAGGAGCTCTTCCTCTAGTTGCAGAGTCTTATCTTCGAAGCCCTTGAGGGCCCTTTGAAGTGTCGTAACCTTCCTTTTGAGCCGATTGGTTTCGAACTCATTAGAAGTCGCTGTCGCTCTAGCAAGGACGAATTGCTACAAAAAGCAAAGTAAGTACAATGTAATTTCCATTAAGTAAATATGCTTTTTGTTTGTTGCATACCTGGAGGGTCGCCCTTTCGAGGGCTAAGTCGAGCTCCGATCCGCTGGTCTCGCTCAAAATGGAGACCAGCTCGGAGTTCTCAACCTCTTGGCTCTTTTTAGCCAAAGGTTCTAGGTGGGTTCGGAGCCCTATCTGCTGCTCCAAGAACAGAGCCAGTAGCGGGAGCCAGGACAGGGCTCTTTGGTCATCTTCACTAGGATCTTCTTTCGAAGTGCCTACCGAAGGGTCGTTCATCGAAGGCATTGTCGTTAAAGAGGGGAAAGGCCCAAGACAAGTCTTGCCCTTACCTCTCCCTGGCACGAGAACCGGAGCCGCTACTTTGGTCGAGGTAGATCCCCCTTCAAGAGTCGCTCCCTCAGGTAGAGCCGCCTCGTCCGAAGTAACTCCAGCTGCCGGAGCTACCGCTACAACCGGAGCCTCATCTCCAAGGGGAGCCGTAGCTCCATCCCTGGTTGGAGCCATGTTGTTCCTCGAAGCATCTACAAAATGCAAGGTATTCATCAATTATTCATTAAGATATTGTTGGTGCAGGGAAGTTATTTCAGGAACTTCGAAGAATAAAGATCTGAGACCTACCTCTGTCTTGATTCTGAGGGAGGATTTCGGGATCCCTAGAAATTCATGCATATGGAGGTATTCTTTGAGTTCCTCCTCCGAGGTTTGCGCTGGAGTAGCAGACGTCAAAGCCCTGGCCTCTGTTGCTACTACTCTAATCACCGACGAGCTGGGATTTTCTAGCTCCGGTTTTTGAACCCTGCAGGTTCAGGGTGTATCGCCACCACCTCTTCCGCAGTTTCCCGAGGGGGGGTCCTTAGTCGCAACCCAAGATTCATCCTCGTCGTCGTGCAGTAAAAGATCTTCGAGCTCCTTTCCTATATGAACCTCTGAAGTTTCTTCTTCTTTGGACTCCTCCGAAGAAGAGCTCTGAATGTCGAGCGAAGCCGGAGATGAGAGAGGTGAAGGAAGCTTAGCCTTCCGCATTGCCTTCTTCGTGGGAGTCTTCACAGCCTTGGAGGTCCCAGCAATAGCCTTCCTCTTCCGAGAGACTGCTCTCGCTGAGTCGAAGTTAGGAAGAGGAGGAGCATCTATCCCGAGTGCCCTCCACTATCTATTAAGTATATTACAGTTATTCTTTATGATTAATCTCAATGCAGGAGGTACGAGGGATTTACATAAGGTTCGAAGCTCTTCCTCCGAAGTGCTTTGAAAGACAATAGGCCAGTCGGCCCCAAGAGGAGGTATCTGGAGGGCGATGAATTCTTCAGCCAAGTCCCGCATACTCATGCGCTTAGCCACTGAAGACAATAACCCAAGTTGCGTTGAAAGCAGGCTTGGGTCTGGACTCACCTCTGCTTCCCTCCGGTACCATATTTCTTGCAAGGGACCGGCAAGCCTAGAGTCTTCTCCTACCTTAGCATAAAACCACCGAAGTATCCAGTCTGAATACCATCGGTCATTGATCGCCTTCGCTAGGAAATTCTTTACATGTTCTTTCTGGAGCTAAAAGTTAACACTCCCGAAGGCCACTAACCATTTGGAGTCTCCGGGCCCATCTTGCGGCTTCGGTTGGCACGAAGCTTCTTGGGTAGCCACAAATACTTCGGACCTCCCTTCGCATCCTTTAGCTTGGAGGGCCAATTTGAAGATAGCTAACCTTGCTATGGCGTTCAAAGACAACAGCGGCTAGGTGATGTGGAACATATCCAACACTTCGGCCAAGAAGTCTATCGAAGGAAGGCCTAGACCCGCTTCAAAAAAAAGCTTCGAAGACAACGACTTCTCTGCTCCTTGGCACTGGGGTCACTTCTTCTTCAGGAACTCGAGTCCTCATTCCCGGACCGCTTCCCATTCACCGCCTCCTCAATGGATTCCACCGAACAAGTTGATCGCCCGAGAATGAACGTTTGCTTCAGTGGATTCTTAGACGATGGGCGGAGTTCCCGCGGGTTCTTGGGCCAAGAACCCCCCGGGGCTCCCACCATCGCCGCTGCTGTAGATGCAGCCCAGGATTGCCTCTGTGCCAAAGTACTCACCGCTATCGGCACTCTTGCACTGGTCCTCGCCATTGAAGGAATGCTCGAGAATATTGGAGAGAGGTTGAGGATGGGAGTGTGGAAAAGCTTAAACACCGGAGCTCTATAAAAGCTTTTCGTTGCTATTCACTTTCCCCTTTTATAACCGCTCTGTTTTCATTTAGCACAATTTATATATCTTTTCACACTTGCAGATCCAACCCTCGTCACTGACAGGTAGGACCAGAAGGTGAAAAAGTGTGAACTTGCGGTAAATATTTGCGTACGTTGCTTTCTCGAAAGGGCTAACGGCTATTTGAGGAGTAACGGCATAAAAATAACGGCTCATTGTGATGCACTGCAATTGCAACGGTCCACTTCTTGAGAAACTTTCACACGAATATTTAAGCTCGGAGCTTAGATTCGATATATCTTCGACGTTAAGGACGCTTCGAACGGTTATAATACCTTGAATTTTTCTAAGTCCCTGAGAATGAAAATATTTCTTGCGTATACTGCTCTCCTTGTTGTACAGGCTATTCGGAGAAGCATATTCGAGGGGCTACTGTTGGGGGAAAATAGTTCATCTTCATGATCCTCGAGATTCTAAGATAATGGCAAGTCATAACCTCGAAGCCCAAGACTTGTCTCCGGATTGAAAGACTTGAAGTCGGAGGTTCCATCCAGGCTCCGATCTGAAGGGACCCTCCAAAAGGCTTCCCCTCCGGAGTGGAAAACAACCAAAAGGATGGGACGTCAACTTTACCGACCTCCTTCGATCATTTTTTACCATATTAGCCCTATTCGAGATACCAAAATAGTTTCCACTATATCGGTTATAATTGAGGGGTGAAAAGGTCTTTTCTATAGAGATTTTACCTATAAATACCCCCCTTCTTGCCCTGTAATAGGCATCGAATACTCAGATATTCAATATACACTTCGAATTATCTCAGACTATTATCCATCTTCGGAGGCTTGAAATAGTTCACTCAAACAAACCTTCATTTGTTACACACTTAATTTCTTAAACCTGTTAGCGTAATCTTTTGCGCCAATAATTTAGTGTAATCTTTTGCGCCAACACCCATTTTATCATGTTCTAGGCTTTTTCCCCAAATCACAGTGCTGATTTTTCATCCAAATTGACAATGCCATCGAAAAATCAGCGAAGAAGATAGAGAGAATGAACAAAAGTGTTTTATTTAGAGTTCTATGTTTTACCTAATTAACCAATGGATACGGAAAATTTTGGTTATTGTAGAATTGGGGAGGATAAGATTGGGAAAGGCTTACTATGGGTGTGAATATAGGAAATAATGGGCATGCTCATACCCTCCCTAATGGTAGGCCTACCTAGAATAGGTCGGGATCTGGATGTGCCAAACTAACCACTTAAGAAAGGGGGGGTTGTGAGCCCATATCAAGGATTGTCAGAAAATAGGAACGAATTGATTAACTCATGATCTTTTATGCATGAAATGCACATTACGTTTAGTATTCTATTTTCTACAGCTACATGGTAAACCGAAGTATCAACTATCAAATTAGCACTTTCCATTGCCTCGGTGCTAATTGCAAAGTACAAGCATGTTCTAACAAAAACTTGTCTTGCAATCTAAAATGACAACAGATAGATCATAGAACCGATATCCATATAGATGGGATCCACAATAGTAGTCTATAGTTATTTCATATCCCACAATATTTGTTTCAATATGAAATATTAAAATGTAAGAGAGAAGATAGAGAGAAAGAAAAAAGAGAAGTGATAAATGTTATTTTATTCCTTATGGGCGGCCCATGGCCATATGAACTACTTTTACAATCAATGCTATAAAGATTACTTTCACAATGTATATGGACAACTTATATAATATATTTAATGCATAAGAATTGGTTATGTGACACATTGTGGATGCCATTAACAAGATAGATGATAACAGATGATACAAAAAGGTAGCTTGTAGAGAATGGGTTGTTTAGGGGTGAGCAACATTGGGGGCACCGGGAACCACAAGGTCCAGTAGTAGGGGCACTAGGGGCATCACCGGGGCGAGGACCAGTCAGCCTATCCTCCCTATGCCTGAACCACCTAAGAGGCCTTCCGTTCTTTCAAGCCTCGTGGGTGAGAGTGGACACAAATGATGTAGACATGAATGGCGTATGAGACACAGTTTTGGACCTTGGTGTACATCTTCGGGGGGACGTATCTGTCATGGCTCATAGGGGTGGCTCACTTTGGTTCAAATAGCTTTCTTCCATTCCTATTTATCACCTCTCCGCTTTGCAAGTTAAATGCCTTGTCAACTGGTCGACAACGAGCCGAGCCGAGCCACAATCTCAATTATTTGAGCCAGGCTCAGCTCAACCACTTAGGCGAGCCAAAAAAATGGGCTCGGCTCAGGCTCGACTGAGCCTTGAGCTAGCTCGGCTCGCTTGCAGCACAGTCCCAAATAGCTAGACCACAAATTTCATCGTTGGTGCTTCGCCTTCTGGGTCGGGCAGCGCGGGCGACCGCTAGGCTATAGGGCAATGACGGTAGGTGTCGGCCTATTGGGGGCACGGAGTGGTGGCTGGCGGGGCAAAATATGTAAGTTATTAATAAAAATGTATCGTGGTTTAACTGAGATGTAAGAGATAGATAAGAGGAATTGAGGAAGCAACTTTTTTAATTTACAAGCCGAAGATATGTAATTGAAATGATCTGTTTTGAGGACAAGTTTGAAGAACTCCAATTAAAGTCTTATTGATACGAAGAAAGTAATTTGACAAGTACTCCCTCCATCCATTCGAAAAGCTTACTTCTAATATAAAGTTGATAAATCAGTATGAGTGGTGAAAGTAAAGGTAAAAATGCCTCTTATTAATAAAAAATAATATTATGAACTAATAAGCTAATTAAGAATTATTAAAGAAATAAAACAAATGATTTGCAAAACGGTGATAGATGAGAAGTTTAAATGAAATCTTTTGGGAGTAAAATTAAATAGTTAAAAATACTTTCTTTTGGGACGAAAGAGTAACTAATTAATTAAGAAAACTCCGAAAAACTGAGACAATAGTAAAAAAAGGTGGAAACTTAAGCTGATGTCCTTGAGCCCCCTAAGATGAAGAAACCTGAGAAGTTAAAAGTCTAGTCTTGCAAGTTCTAGCACCATGTTGTCAAAAATCGTTGTCAAGTCCTTTAGATACTCAGCGATGTAGAACATCGTCTCCAACCGCTTGGGGGTTCATGGGAGAGGGATGTCAAGGGCTTGAGCGACGACTTGCTCAACCATCTGTGGCATGAGCTTGCCTTCCATGGATTGGAGGTGACGCCTCGAGGATGTGATGGCATCATCCAGCACCTCTTTTCCAGGTATAGCCAGGTGAGCCGCGTCTTTGAAATTGGCTTTGTTGTCTCTAAACTTGTCGAATACATTTGCGTATATATGTATCAACTCGCGGATTGGGGGAATTGTGCATGGCGCCCTCGTCCTCCTCACCGGCCATCGAATACCTGGAGGGCTGGGGGAGTGGTGGAGGTGAAGGAGGGAACCATACTAATCTTCGCCCGGCAAACCCTAAGGAGGTGGTGGTTACTACTAAAGAGGGAACGGATGGACCTTCTCATGGAGCCAAGAAACCGAGTCCTCCGATGGCTGGCCTGGATGGGGCTTCAAACTAGGAGAGAACGGTGGATCAAGCTGCTTCTTCTGATGTGCCTGTTGTGGTCCAGAAGGTACAACCTACTACTCCTGTTGTAGGCAATGACAATATGGTTAATAGGGAAAAACCAATTAGGATGGATCAGGTTTTATGTATGAGATGCAAAGGGGCTGGACATTTGGCTAAAGATTGTAAGGTAGCCCTCTATTGTGTGATCTGTGGCAAACATTCCCATAGATCCATGGACTGTTTCTTGGAGAAACAGCTTAAACTTGTTGCTAGATTTGTGGGTTGTGGTGCGGATGGCCTAGGATGCATTTTAATCCAAAATGCGAAAGATGTTGCGAGTAAGGAACATGTCAACCCGCTGGCTTTAGTTTCGGTTGAGGAGGGTAAAGTAATTTCTGAAATGCAAATTGCTGAAGGTTTCACAAATCAATTTAAATGGAATTGGGTTTGGAGGGCAAAAGACATGGGAAATGGTACTTTTCAAATTAGATTCCCTAACAAAATGAGACTTGATGAGATATCAAACTTTGAAGAATTTACCTTGAAAGGTACTAATGTTAGAGTTAAAGTTAGGGCTTGGACCCAAGAGGATATGGCTGCAGGAAGACTCCATGAGGTTTGGGTTGTGGTCACTGGCCTTCCTGATTCTATGAAAGGTTATCTGTCTTTGTGTGAAGTGGGATCTAATCTGGGGGTTGTCTTGGATGTTGACATGGAGGCTGTTAGGAATAGAGATATAGTGAGGATAAATTGGAATGATGAATACTTTTGTCCTGCCACTAACTCTGGTGCTTACTACTCCAAAGTTACTTATGTATGAGGTCACTTTTGCTCTGAGTGAAGTTTTAAAAGTTGGATGGATTCAACATAAAGATAAAGGGAAGAGGCCCCTTGATGCTGATATCACTAATGATAGTGGTTTGTTGGGGGATATCCCTGTTAAAAAGAGGAATGTGGGATATGGATCCAAATCTAAAGAGGCTGATACTTTTGTTTCTACTAATATTAGTGAGGTGGTGGAAAAAAATGTGAACACTTCAAAACAAGGCTTGTCAGATGAGGAGATTGCTGAAAAAATGCAGTTGGAGGAACTGTCATATGTGCTACTAGATCCAGTGGGGGATATTTTGCCTGAACAGTTATCTGATGTCTGTACCCAAGCTGAGGACAAGGATGGTATCACTGGAAAAAATTCAACTGAGGATGTTGGTGATGGTCTTGGAAATAATTCTGATGAGTATGGGGGGGGGGGAATTCAGAATACTGACAGTGATGAGTTTGTTGATTCTCAAGAATCGGTGGATTTTGCTGCCAGGGTTGGTATCATGTTGCTGGAAAAGGATAAAGGGCCTGAGGATGAAGATAGAAGAAGATGTGACAGGCTTAAATTGAAGGATGATAAAACTGTTCTTGAACTGGCTACTTCACTCAAGGAGGCCAAAAACGCTTTTGTGGACAAAGGTACTGAGATCCTGTAACAGCCCCAAAATTAAAAGGGAATAAAATAAAGGGAAAATAATATTAAATGAATTTTTGAATTTTGTTATTAAAGAAAATCCTAAAAGAGCCCTATTAAAGCCAAACAGAGATGAATATTCCAAATTTAGACTTGAAAATTTTATGAAATAAACTAGGTGTCAAGAAATATTTATGAGAATTTTTACAAAATTTTAGCAACAGTAATTCAAGTCTTAAACCAATAAACAAATTTCTGGAATTAAATTAATTAGAAAATACATTTAAATGTCGTTGGGCCGCAATCCCCAATTCCTCGCGCGAAGCCTTTCGGCCCAGCCCAGCACGCCCCTCTCGCTGACAGGCGGGGCCAGCCTGTCGGCGCCGACCCCCTCTCCCTCCTCTCCCGCGCGCTCCGCAGGGCCCACCTGCCAGCCTCCGCTCGCGTGCGCCCCTCCCACTGCCGACCCGGACCCACCTGTCGGATTCGTCCCCTCCGATGGAAACCCTCCCCCTTTCCTTCGCCGGAACCCTAGCCTACCAAATTCGCCGTCGCCAGCCCCCTTTCCACAAATTGAGCACGCCAGCGTGCTTACCTTAACCCGGAGCTCCCTTTCCCTTTATTTCCCGATCGAATCAAGCCCGGATCGCCGGAAATTGGCCGCATGGGAAGCTTGCCGGCGCCGGGATAGAAACCTTCGGGTTTCCTCCTTTTACCCTGCCAAAAACCCACCGCCGGCGCCCCTTTATAAAGCCCCGGCCTCACCGCGTTTCGCCACACCACCAGGACCCTAGCCATCGCAAACCCGAGCCGCCACTTCCATCTTTCTGGTTTTTCTCTGCTTCGGCTCCGGCAAGCCTTCGCCGGCGCACCTTGCCACCACCGCTCTCGCCGAGGCCACCATCGAGATCGTCGTGGTCTCCTCCCCCTCGGCATCGCCCTTGTTTGCGCCGCCGACCGCCGGAACACCATCGCCACCGCCCGCCCGAGGGCACCGCCGCCTGCTCCTCGTGGCCGATCATCGCCGGTCGTCGTTCTCTCTCGTCTCCGGTACCTACATGCTCCCTATCCTCCCCTCTCTCCATTTTTGCCGTCTCCGAGGGGCAAGAGCCACCGCCATCGCCGATCGACGCTCGTCGTCGCTCCGCCGGCGCTGGGGACGAAGCCCTCGGCTTTCCCCGTGCCGTGCGCGTGCCGGACGGGCTCGGTGCCACGCGATCTGAGATGAACGGTGCAGATTAAAACCCGTGTGGGGATTTATCTCGGCCGTTGATCTGGCCGAAAGGGTATCGAGGCCTGTGAGCCGTCGATTGCCACTTAAGCGCCCGATCCGCGACCGCCCGTTGGATCTGGATCAAACGGTCCTGGATGGCCCGGCTCACGCGCGCAGTCGCTGGTCCACCGTGGGCCTGGCTCACCGTAGACCAGGGACTGATTTCTGTTTAAAATAAAATTCAGAAAAATGGTTTAAACTTCCAAAATTCATATCTTGCTCAAATTAACCCCAAATTTCACCATTTCAATTCTGGAAATTTTGTCTTTTTATTCTCTACACTTTTATGCAATAAAAACAATATGTTTATTTGGCACATAATAATCTTATTAAATAATAAAGAAAAATCCCCTTTAGGAATTAATTAATATTTCAATAAAATAATTCAGATAAACCCTTAAAAAAATTTATAAAATAATACCAGAAGATACAATGGCTCTATTTCACTGTTATTAACACAATAAAAATGGTAGGACCATGTTGTCCATGACATTTTGTTAATTAACCTTCCTAAGACCCCTCTAGGGTTTAATTAATATTCCATTTAAATAAATCAGAAAAACTCTTAAAAATTCATATATTAATTTTAGATGATCTATTAACTCCAGTACACTGTTTATAAGCCAATAAAAATATAATAATTCATTTTGCTCATCTTAATTTACTAACCACCATTTCCAAGACCCTTTAAGATAAATGATTAATTCATATAATGGAAATACAACATCATGCAAATGACATAATAAATTCAAAGGACTTAATGACTTGATTCTACTATTTTAAGGCAATAAAAATAACATGTTCACTTTGCCCACTTTAATCTATTAATTAACATTGCAAAAGGCCTTGTAGGGTAATTAAGTAATTCAGATAATAAAAGTTAAACACTTTATAAACATGTCATGACAACTTATATTAACTTCAGAAAACTTAACCACTTGAGTTCACTAGTTTTAGTACAATAAAATAGAATATTCATTTTGCCCACTTTGTTCTATTAAATCACATTACAAAAACCCTTTTAGGATTTAATTAATTCATGTAGTAAATGTCCATACTTTAGGAAATTATC